>OZ018317.1:192331116-192931116 GCA_963969495.1 Ceratothoa steindachneri
TCTCGATTAAACCACTTTGGTTGAACAGACGACCGACGGGGGCATTTCAGAGGGATGAAACGCGATTGAAGACTCATGAATGTGGTTTTGAAACTGTTCCAAGAGTCTTCAACAGCCTCGCACTCTTCTAGCCTCGCGTCAGTCAGTTCCGCGCGTAGACCTGCAAAGTCTGCTCTTCTCAAATCCAGTTTCCTTGATTTACTAGTTGCAGACTCTGCCTTGGGGACTTTGACTACGAATCTAATTAGTCGGTGGTCACTGCCACCGAGCTCTTCGCCAACAGAGAGGTCCTCAACGATGTCATCCTCAGAGGTGAAAACCAAGTCGAGGATATTGTCTCCTCTCGTTGGCTCTCTCACCCATTGAGTGAGGAACTCGTTGTTCGTGAACTCCAGGAGTGGTGCGTTCTCGCCACAGGGTTCTCTGGTTTCCCAGTCAACTTGTGTGTTGAAATCACCCATGACGATACACACTCTGTCTTCGACAAGTTCTCCTAGTAGCTGGTACAGATCTCTGTCCTTTTCAACGAGTTGGGCAGGAGGTCTATAAAGCACCAGGGTCCTGTATTTGGCAGGACCTATCTCTAGGTCAACACCTAGTAGTTCATGGTCGGATACGATGTTGCAATCCGTCGAGTTGAGAGTATCCTTGACATACAACATCACACCGCCACCCTCTCTGTCTGGCCTATCTTTCTGGAAGAGCTGGTAACCGGGAATCGTGAATTCGCCTTCAAAATCTCGGCTTGAGGTTTTAATCCACGTCTCCGTTATGGCCACCATCTCAGGTTCCTCTGTTGCTACGAGGCCACGGAGCTCAAGAAACTTATTCCTGATTGACCTCGCGTTGAACAGAAGAACTTTTAGGGAGTCCCCCAGTGTAGGACTCCCTACGCTCTTCCGTTTCCCGGCTTCTTTTGTGTGGTAGTACCCCTCTTTGCCACATCTAAGAACGTCGTTCCAGGAGTGACACGGGCATACTCTCTTATGTCCGCCTTCACTCTGGGTCGGACGCTCCTCTGCGTCCGCTCTACGACATCCTGGATTAGGTTACAGAGTACAGCCTTTCCCTTGAATGAAAGGTGCACTCCGTCCCTTTGGTAAAGGTCGTTTCGACCGTAAAAGGTGCGGTAAGGGTCCAGAAAGAAGACCCCTTCCGCCGTACAGAGGTTGGACAGGCGCTGGTTCAGGGTCACGTTCCTAGAGTGAGCTGTCCTGCTAGGACCTCTTCTTGGGAGCATCCCTACAACGACCCGTTTGCGAGTTCTCAATCCACAGTCGTCCACGGCTCCCATGACCGTGTTGAGAATTTTCTCGCTGGGGCCTACTTTGCCTCCTCGGAGGTAGAGGTCATTCCCACTCACCATCAGGGCAACGACTGAATTCTCGGAGATCTGAGATTTCTCAGCCTCTACCCTGATGTGGTGGTTTCCCCGTCCTGGCTGGCAGCATACCTCCACACTAGTGCGAAGGCGGGCCGCTAGCAGGGGCCGCAAACCTTGTGCTTGGGAATCGCCCACAAGGGTAACCCTCGGACATTTCCGTGCAGCAGAGGTTTGATGCTTTCCTTGCGGAAGCGAACTCTCGGTTCCCGCTTTCTTCTCCATCTTATTTTTCTTCTTCTTTTTCTTATTCATCTTTTCCGCGCTATCTTCCTTTGTTTTTATCTTTTCTTCCTCTGCTTCAACTTTCTCTTTTTCAGTTTCTACTTTATCTTCTGTTTCAACCCTCTCTTCTTCCTGTTTCTTTCCCTTCCTTTTCTTTTTCTTTGGGGGTTTATCCGTAGCATGCGGACCTAGCTCTGGGGGTAGTACTGCAGATGCAGTGTTTGGTACAGGGCTTGGCGTTAGCTCTGCTATTCTCACCTCTAGCCTGCGAATCAGTCCGGCGTGTTCTAATTCGAGTCTGCTTATTTTCTCCTCCAACTTCCTGGATCTTTCCTCGGAAACCCTGCACGTTTCCTTTAGCTCCTTGATTTGGCCGTTTAAAATACAGTCGGTGCAGGAACTGGCCGGGTGGCATTTCGAAAAACACCCCTCCGGAAAGTCCACGCACCACTTATCTATGTGGCATATTGCGCACGTGTATTTTAGAGCTCCTGGTCCTTTCTTGCCGGTCATTCTGAACACTTTCTCTCTTTCAATACTTTGCGACCAATCAATGATAAAAAGGGGGGTTGGTGAGTTCTCCCCGCGTGAGTCGCTCCCGCCTATTGATCGGAGTCGTTTCGGAGTCATCCAGAAGGCACGCTCCATGTGCTGCTGTTCGTCCGACCGAGTCGTCAAGCCTCGGCGTGCCGTGGCTCCCAACCAAGCAGCACAGACGGTCCCCGAAGGGGCCATCGATTTGTCACCAGGTGAACAACAACGAAGCACGCCCCTTACTAAACTCCTACTAGTTCCCTTCACAACGGCCAGGATCTCGGAGCAGCGTTCAATGGATATCCCGCCCCACCAAGAGACTCGACCCAAGGCTTTTTATTGGCCTGGCAACCAACCTGGGAACAAAGGGCCGTCACCTCGGACCGATGCTACCAGAGGCACCCGTCAACGGGCACTGGGAACGGTCAATAATTACACGCCAGGGAAGGGGTTAACGGGGCACTACCCTCATCCCATTCATCGTGCCCCAACGCCTAGGACACCTCTAGTCCTAGTCTCTCGCAACCAGTGAACGTCGATTGGCGTTGTTTATAGAGGTTCCAAAGCCTCTCTTCTGACGCGTGAGGTAGCTGCCAGGTCCTTATATGTAGATAGAGGGAAAAAAGGGAAAGAGTGACATGATAGGAGTAGGCTTTTTTTTGTTGTTTTTTTCTTTTTGTATAAGTGGGAGAGATAGGATGAAAGTAAAAAGGGAAAATGATCGAGTAGAAAAAGGAAGGAGTGACGCACTTAGTCTGGAATCTCGTGTTCGACCAAATCGACAAGGGAAGGCCTACCAGGGGTACCCAGAATAGGTACCCCCGCCGACATAGCTCGAAAAGTCAAAGGTACACACAAGCTCTCTTCTCGCGACAAGGGGGCGTCACCTCTCCCTCTACTTTCTTTATGAGAGAGAGAGAGAGAGAGAGAGAGAGAGAGAGAGAGAGAGAGAGAGAGAGAGAGAGAGAGAGAGAGAGAGAGAGAGAGAGAGAGAGAGAGAGAGAGAGAGAGAGAGAGAGAGAGAGAGAGAGAGAGAGAGAGAGAGAGTGTGTGTGTGTGTGTGTGTGTGTGTGTGTGTGTGTGTAACAAGGAGTAACAAGGAAAGAAAGTACCCTAGAAGACCTTACGGTCCATTCAAAGAGGGTACCTTTGGACTAGCAGTCGAGCGGGCACATCTATGCTCAAATGCTTTACGTCATTAAACGGCCACTTTTCAAGACTTTGTCTAGTCTTGACTTGAACTGGTCAACAGATTCACTGTTGACAACTTCCACTGGAAGTGCGTTCCAACTACCGCAGATACTGTACGTGATTTAAAGCCGTGATTTCTTGTTCTGTTCTCCGCAAGTGTTAAAATATCCCCGTAGTCAACATTGTCGAACCCTCGAATTATTTTGAAAACTTCGATGAGCTGACCACGCAGTCTACGGGTTTAAACGAGAACCGATCTAATTCCCTTAATCTATATTCATAACTTTTATGTCTGATAGCGGGAATCAGTTTGGTTGTCCTGGCTTGCACACGTTCCAATCTCGCGATGTCCTTTCTAAATGAAGGACTCCAAAATTGTACGGCATACTCCAGGTGCGGTCGGACGAGGGAGTTATACAGACACAGTACTATCTCCTTGTTCCGATATCCAAACTGTCGCTTTATATACCCTAACATCCTTTGGGCTTTCTTCTCCGCCTCAATATACTGTTTCGAGAATTTGAGGTCACTGGTGATAGTTAGACCCAAGTCCTTCTCAGTGTCGGTGGATTCAAGAGCAGTGCCCTTAAGGATATAGGGTGATTAAGGATTTCGGTGGCCGATATGCATTACTTTGCATTTGTTTACGTTGAAAGGCATTTGCCACGTATCAGACCACTCGCCAATCTCCCGAAGATCATCTTGCAGGCAGGCAGTATTTCCATCCTTTGCAACGTTCATACCAAGCTTGGTATCGTCGGCAAATATGGAAATCTTGGCAACAATGTCACCGTCCATGTCGTTGACGTAGATGATGAATAGTAGTGGTCCCAGGACAGAACCTTGAGGCACCCCGCTAGTAACGGGCACCCACTCAGAAGCCTGTCCATTCGCCACCACCCGTTGCCGTCTGTCACTTAGCCACTTCTCTATCTAGCCGGCTATTTTCCTTCTATGCCCAGCGCTCGCACTTTCCGGACAAGGCGGCGGTGTGGTGTGGTACCTTATCAAAGGCTTTCTGAAAGTCTAAGTACACCAAATCCACCGCCTTGTGCCGATCGTGCTCACTGAAGACGAAGTGGAAGAATTCCACAAGGTTCGTCAGGCATGACCGTTGCCTTCGGAAGCCGTGCTAATAACTCCTCGGTAGCAGCTTTGACTCTAAATGATACGTCATTTTGTCCACCATCATGCTTTCCATGAGTTTACCCACTATCGAAGTCAGACTGATAGGTCGGTAGTTCGACGGTTGGCTACGGTCTCCTTTCTTGGAGATAGGAGTCACCTCCGCTTCACGCCAGCCTCTAGGAACGCATTCGGTCGGGATTGACATGCTGAAGATTGCACTCAGCTGTCGTGACACTTGATCGCGCACTTCTTTCAACACTTTAGGTAGAAACCCATCCGGGCCAGGTGACTTATTCGTCATTACGTCAGTGATCTTTTTTATTTCCCCTTCGGTGAAGTCCATATCTTCCAGCTCCCCCCCCCCGAGTAGGAATCCATTGGCTAGGGGATGGGACCACACTCTTCAGTAAACACTGAAGAGAAGTAGTTGTTGAAGAGGTTAGCATTTTCTGCAGCTGAGTGCTTTAATGCCCTCTCCTCATTCCTCAAAGGGCCAATCGTTCGACGGATTGGTTCACGGCCTTGGCAACCCTTTTTGTCTTTGCTAATGGAGGTGCGAAATGATGAGGCGCCGTGAGATGCCGCGATGACCTGAAATGCGGCCATCGCAGAAAGCTGCGACAAGTGTGAGGGCCCAGAAGGTCCCATCTGAAGTCGGACAAAGTTCGCCTCGCCGGCTTAAGAACCTTCTCGCGCTCGCACTTAAAGGCCGTCTATTCTCGTCTGCCGATGCGTCTGACCCTAGAACCCTCCCCTTCGGACGGAGAGGGGAAACTCCGTTCGCCCCCTGGCAGATTTGTGTACGGCAGAGGGGGTCTTCTTTGTGGACCCGTACCGCACCTTTTATGGTAGAAATGATCTCTACCAAAGGGATGGGGTACATCTTTCCTTTAAAGGAAAGGCCTTTCTGTCGAACATGATCCAGAATGTCGTAGAGAGGACCGAAAGGAGTATCCGGCCCAGAGTGAGGGCGGACGTACGCCAGTACGCCCGTGTCACTCCAGGAACGACCTTCTCAGAGGTCGCAAAAAGGGGTGCCTCGCCAACAAAGAAGCCGGGAAACGGAAGAGCATAGGGAGTCCTACAGTCGGGGACTCCCTGAAAGTTCT
This sequence comes from Ceratothoa steindachneri, assembly GCA_963969495.1. NCBI lineage: Eukaryota > Metazoa > Arthropoda > Malacostraca > Isopoda > Cymothoidae > Ceratothoa > Ceratothoa steindachneri. The sequence goes on from OZ018317.1 coordinate 192,336,685, forward strand.
TCTGTTCAATGCGAGGTCAATCAGGAACAAGTTTCCTGAGCTCCGTGGCCTCGTAGCGACGGAAGAACCCGAAATGGTAGCCATAACAGAATCGTGGATAAAAACGTCAAACCGAGACTTTGAAGGCGAATTCACGGTTCCTGGCTACCAACTCTTCCACAAAGATAGGCCAGACAGAGAGGGTGGCGGTGTAATGTTGTATGTCAAGGATACAATCAAATCTACGAACTCCAACATTATATCCGATCACGAGCTCCTAGGCGTTGACCTAGAGATAGGTCCTGTCAGATACAGGACCCTGGTGCTTTACAGACCCCCTTCCCAACCCGTTGAGAAGGACAGGGAACTGTACCAGCTGCTGGGTGAGCTTGTTCAAGGCAGAGTGTGCATCGTTATGGGCGACTTCAACAGACAAGTTGACTGGGAAACCAGAGCAGCCTGTGGCGATAGCGCGCTACTCCTGGAGTTCGCCAACAACGAGTTCCTCACTCAATGGGTCAGAGAACCGACGAGAGGAGACAATATCCTCGACTTGGTCTTCACCTCTGAGGATGATATCGTTGAGGATGTCTCTGTAGGCGAAGAGCTCGGTGGCAGTGATCACCAGCTAGTTAGATTTACCGTCAAGATCCCGAAGGTAAGGTCTGTTGCCAGTCAATCAAGGAAACTTGACTTGAGAAGAGCAGACTTTGCACGCCTTCGTGCTGGGCTGACTGATGTAAGGCTAGCGGTATGCGAAGAGGTTGAGGATTCGTGGAACAATTTCAAAAATAAATTCATGAGTCTTCAATCAAGTTGCATCCCTCTAAAATGCCTCCGTCGGTCTTCTGTTCAACCAAAGTGGTTTAATCGAGAAATCGGCCAACTGCTTAGGGAGAAGAGAAATGCGTACCGGCGATCGAAGATCTCGGGTGCCTTTGACGAGTACCGGAGGCTAGCCAGGAGAGTGAAGTCCAGCATAAGGGCGTCTAAGCGTACTGAGGAACTCCGAGTGGCGAGACTCTGCAAGGAGAATCCCAAGGAGTTCTTCGGCTATGTAAATAGCCGTAAACCAATCCATCGTAGGATTGGGCCCCTAGTGGACGAGGAGGGTGCATTAACTCAGTCAGATGCAGAAAATGCTAACCTTCTCAATGACTACTTCTCCTCAGTGTTTACTAAAGAGTGTGGTCCCATCCCCCAGCCCACGGATTCCTACTCGGGGGAAAAGCTGGAGGCAATGGACTTCACCGAAGGAGAAATAAAGAAAAAGATCGCTGACCTAAAGACGAATAAGTCCCCTGGACCGGACGGGTTTCTACCCAAGGTGTTGAAGGAAGTGTGCGATGAAGTATCACGACATCTGTGCGCTATCTTTAACATGTCAATCCGGACCGGATGCGTTCCTAGAGACTGGCGTGAGGCGGAGGTGACTCCGATCTTCAAGAAAGGATCCTCCAGCCATCCGTCAAACTACCGACCTATCAGTCTGACTTCGATAGTCGGTAAACTCATGGAAAGCATGATGGTGGAGAAAATAACGTCGTATTTAGAGTCAAACCTGCTACTGAGGAGTTCCCAGCACGGCTTCCGAAGGCAACGGTCATGCCTGACGAACCTTGTGGAATTCTTCCACTTCGTGTTCAGTGAGCACGATCGGGACAAGGCGGTGGATGTGGTTTACTTAGACTTTCAGAAAGCCTTTGATAAGGTACCACACCGCCGCCTTCTCCGGAAAGTGCGAGCGCTGGGCATAGACGGAAAAGTAGCCGGCTGGATCGAGAACTGGCTAAGTGGCAGACGGCAACGGGTGGTGGTGAATGGACAGGCTTCTGAGTGGGTGCCCGTTACTAGCGGAGTGCCTCAAGGTTCTGTCCTGGGACCACTACTATTCATCATCTACGTCAACGACATGGACGGTGACATGGTTGCCAAGATTTCCAAATTTGCCGACGATACCAAGCTTGGTATGAACGTTGCAAAGGATGGAAATACTGCCCGCCTGCAGGAAGACCTTGGGAAGATTGGGGAGTGGTCGGACACGTGGCAAATGCCGTTCAACGTGAACAAGTGCAAAGTAATGCATATCGGCCACAGAAATCCCCAATCTCATTATATCCTTAAGGGCACTGCTCTCGAATCGAGTGACACTGAGAAGGACTTGGGTGTTACTGTCACTAGCGACCTCAAGTTCTCGAAACAGTGCATTGAGGCAGAGAAGAAATCCCAAAGGATGTTAGGCTACATAAAGCGCCAGTTTGGATACCGTAACAGGGAGATAGTACTTTGTCTGTACAACTCCCTAGTTCGGCCGCACCTGGAGTATGCCGTACAATTTTGGAGTCCTTCGTTTCGAAAGGACATCGCAAGGTTGGAACGCGTACAAGCCAGGGCAACCAAACTGATTCCCTCTATCCGACATAAAAGTTATGAGGATAGACTAAGGGAATTAGATCTGTTCTCGTTGGAAACCCGTAGACTGCGTGGTCAGCTCATCGAAGTTTTCAAAATACTTCGAGGGTTCGACAATGTTGACTACCGAGATATTTTCACACTGAGTGAGAACAGAACGCGCAATCACGGCTTCAAACTTGAACTGAAGCGTTACAACCGCAATCTGTGTGGAAACTTTTTCACCTACAGTATCTGCGGTAAGTGGAACGCACTTCCAGTGGAAGTTGTCAACAGTGAATCTGTTGACCAGTTCAAGTCAAGACTAGACAAAGTCTTGAAAAGTGGCCGTTTAGGGACGCAAAACAATTGAGCAGCCATGTGCCCGCTCGATTGCTAGTCCCAAGGTACCCTCTTTAAATGGACCGTAAGGTCTCCTAGGGTACCTTCTTTCCTTGTAACTCCTTGTAACTCCGGCACCAGAGTTGGAAGGCAGTATCCGCCGTCCTCCCTGCCCGGTCCGTATCTTCTGTCCGCCCCCGTCGGTACCCGCTATTCGCGTCCCGTTGGACTCTGCACAATTCTCGCAGAATCTCTCAAGCTCCTGGTATTCTCGTTAATTCATGTGAGTCTACCTCGACCCGCTTCCCCCGCTCCTCGAACGCAGCGCCCTCAGTCTCGATTAGCGTTACTCGAAAGCAAGATTTAAGTTCACTCCCGTAATAGACATTATCCAGAGACTATCGCTCAAACTTTGCGTCAAGGCAAGGATTACTCCCTCGAACCAAATCTTCAAGGTAACAGCAACCTGCAACTCTGTTGTGGAAGTGCTCTCCCCCCCCCCAGTGTAAGCCTCATCATCAGCTTAGTTTATGCTCAAGTTCGTTCGAGCGTCCCTCGGTCAATATCGTCCGTTTATTTTGTACGGGGACCGTCCTCACCACGTCTCTCCCACCCTTAGCTGCGTATACCCGTGTAAATCTAGTATGTGTAGAGCTCATTCTAAAACTCCTTTTAACCCTGTAAAATAATAGTGATTTGCATATTAGTAGTTAGTTTTGCACCCATTTTTCTGTTATCCCGGAATCCGAGATAGTCGACTATTGGCCAACCTACTTTCAGTTAATTTGCACTTTGCTTATATAGTATAGTAAACTTTCCACGCACTCGTAAAGCAGAAAGGGTGCACTTGACCTTATTCTACATCTATATTAAACTGGTGTAAGGTGTGCAGGGTTAACTTAAGACAGAGGAGTAGTGGTTGTAGGAAGAGGGAGGGAGGGATGGAGAGGGAGGAATGGAAAGAGGGAGGGAGGAGGAGTAAGAAGAGGGATGGATGGAGAGACGAGGACGAGATGAAGAGGATTCTTCATTTTTTAAGGAGCCCATCTGGCGACTGCCGATTGGGCATAAATCGCCGTACTCAACACAACCTACGACTAGGATATATTAAAAAAACCCCAACAAATAAGTAAATAACAAGGATAAAAAGATCAAAGGCTAAAAGCAAAAAAAAAAAAAACAAAGCAAGAAGGGAACAAGAAGGAAGCGCGCTCCAGGGTGGAGGTAGGCCCTACTCCACCCGACGCAGGAGCATGCGACCCACAACATACAGTCAAATAAAGTGGAGGAGGCCAGCCTCCTCTAAAAAGTCGTATAGTCCGCAAGTCGTTGCACACGAATCTATCCCAAGTACAAGCGGTAGGGACCCCGCTCGTCCCGGTACCGGGACAGGTAACGTACGCGAAGAACCCGCAGACTGGGACATTCAACAAGAATGTGCCGAACAGTCCATGGGGCAACGCAGTCTTCGGAGTAAGGTGCAGGCGAGCGCTCCATCAAATGGCTGTGCGTCCCGCGAGTGTATCCGATTCGGAGAAGACAGAAAACAGCCTGAAGCCATCTTGGCAGGAAGAGGAGGACGATGGGGGAGGAAGGAGGTGTTGACATTTGGGTCGCGCCAAAAGAGATCGAAAGGTCGTCCACGTAGAGCGTAGCGAGAACATCTTCCGGTAGCATCGAGGTGATGCCGTTGATGCTCAGGGCAAAGGGCACCACACTGAATACACTTCCATGCGGGACACCCTCTTCCTGCTCCATTGGTCAGAGAAGGCTTCCCCCAGGCATACACGGAATGGACGATCTCACTAAAACTCCGAGATGAAGATTAGGAAGCGTGCCCTCACTCCTATCGTGTGGAGTTTCCATGATACCTTGTCGCCATGTGGTATTATAGGCCTTATCCAGATTGTGAAACACTGTGTAGTGCTGTCTACGAAGGAAGGCTTCGCAGACGGCATTTTACAATCGGAGCAGAGCATCTGATGTGGAGTGGAACTTGTAGAAGTCGCACTCTGTATGACAGGTGGCCTCCGGTGTCCAGGGAAAACGCTATCGAATATTTTTCAATTTCTGCATCAAAATGCACAGGCAGAAGGTAAGCGAAAGTATGCGGAAAACAACCGGGGTAGACTGATCTACCTCTGGCAAGACCATGTTAAACAAATCTCACGCCTCGTTCACCTAGGTGTCGACGCATGACATACAGGACATCATCCGGACCAGGGGCGGGGTCAGCACATAAAGAGAGAGCAGAACGCAACTCACTCAATGTAAACTTCTCGTTTAAGGCTTTTTAGCATCTGGAGGTAAAGTCCAGTCAGCGGTCTTCAGTGACATCACCACGTGCAATGAATGCTGTCGGAACAACATCTTGGTAGATAATGTGGAGAAAGCGATAGCGAAAGACTCCGCCACAGACAAGGTGTCTAAGGCGAAGAGAAGAACGGAGACATCATACGGGGTGTAAATCCCGCATCCTCTTGCCCGGCCCCCATCCCGTGGTGGTGGGGTCGCAAAACACTTGTATCCAGGGAGGGTGGGCAGGGGGTAGCGCCCAGCATGGTCTCCTGCAAAAGGATAGCTAACGTGAAACACGAGGAGACTAGCCTACGCAGCTTCTCCTATCCGAGGTAGGAAGAAAAACGTTCATTTGAAAGCTAGTTTGAAGTACGCCATCGATCATTTGGAGACAGTAGGGGAAAAGGGAACGCCAAGAAGAATACCCCCTACTTTTGTTTCTTGAATTCTTTCCCTCCCTGCCTCCTAACTATAACCAGGTGGAGTAAAAAGCTCTATATCCAAGGATAAAAATAAAAGAAGAAAGAATTTGAATATCAGTTAAACTGAGCGCTAAAAGCTTTCACCTCGCCGATGAAATGCTTATCTTGTAGTCGGGAAAAGGATAGCCGAAAGTTCCCACCCACATCGTTGGAAACGATTAAGACCGGTGTCGGGCAACAAAAGCCAATCCCTCTAGGCACCGGAAAATTTATCATAGATGTCTGTGCTTTCCAGCGACTCAGCATAAAAAAATGGCCGTCATATAAATAACCTGCGTTTTTCAAAGATCGGCAGATTGAGTTTGAGATCTCGTTGCCTACGGTTCAGATTGTGTATCTGTTTCCCCAAGTCCCTGGTATTCGCGTATACCATCGAGGTTGGATCTCACCAGGCAGATCCATCTCTTTTGTGAAGGCTTACTCTGTTTAGAGCAAAGCCTCGAATCGTTTTGTCCCCGAAGGACTGGCCGGGATTCTTCTCGTCTCATCAGAACCCCCCCTTCAAGGATCTCAAGTTTCCCGTGTGAGATTTCGCGCCGAGCCGCGTCAGAGTCTCGATTTTTGGAGGTTGCACTTCTCTGGAGCAGAGGTGCCTTCGTCCGTCTTCAAGGAGGATCGTGAACTCGTCTTCTGCCCCCTCCCTTCATCCTCGTCACCATCAGGATATTCAGCCGAGAATCACGACCATTTTCCGTCTCCATTCCCCTGCGACGACTCGCTAAAGGAGTCCCCTTCCTCGAAGACTCCCTTTATGGTAAAACGATTGCATCTCCCGTTAATCGACCCACTTTCCGAATTTTAAATATTCCTTCTGTATAACATTATAGTATCTCATTTAAAAGCTAATTAACAAGTAATTAACGTTACCTGATTGGCAATTTTCTATAGTCTGTCAGTATTATCCTTATTTACATTTCCTATATTTGCCGTATGTATGTATATATATGTTAACTAGTGACTTATTAAAAATTATATTTTTGGTTTTCACTTTTTAGATATATCCTTGATCTGCAACTTAGTAAACTCATTAAACGCTATCGGCCCCTGTATTAAAATCGCACTCTTATACCTCGTAATCAACGGATTACTTTTACGAAGTGAGCGTACTTATGCGTACATTAGAGGATATATCTGTATGTAACTGTATATATACATATTCTCGTGGCTTTTATCTCTTTCCTCCTAACCAATAGATACATATATGTATATATAGACGTATTGTCTGGGGAGTGACCAATTCCTCGACAGAGACCTATTTCAATTTTTGGAGCTATGTGCTATGGACACATGAAACGAAGATTGAGTTGTAGGGCACAAATGATGTCAGAATCTTCGGCGACCAAGGGGTGAGACTGGTCATCCAGACAAAAACCCCAGTAAAACATGGATGTGGATCAGTTTATGTGCAACAGGCGTTGGTACACTTCATCGAATCAACGGAACGATGACTAAATAATATTATAGAAAGATTCGTCAAGATTATCTGAAGAGTGATGCTCGCAAGCTCGACCGAGGAAGAAGATGGTTCTTTCAACACCACAACGAGCCCAAACACACCTCGATATTGGTTTTACCCTGGTTGCAGGAAGCTAAAATAAGCGTTTTGGAGTCGCCATTACATCGCAGTCGCCAAAAATCACCCCGAGAGAAAATTTATATCACGAATTAAGGGCAACGTCATGCAAGACCCCCTCCCCCCAAAAAAACAACAACAACAACAAAATCGTAATCAAATTGTATAGGGTATAGGGAATTTATCTCAAAGCCTTCAAATATCCTTACCCTGAAATAAATTGTTTATGGACTATAGCGAAATAGTGGTATTTGGTAGGGGTAGGTATGAAGACTTTCTGTAGCAAGTGTATACATGGCTTACACACATTTTAACTTTCTCTAAACCTAATTTCAAAACTATAAACCCATAGTATTTTACCTTTTTTCATGGAAAATAATTCAACAAATTTGGAGCAAGTTTCCTATAAGGAAGAAAATTGAAAAAGGCGTCGCAATATTCACATTTATTGAAATCCTTTAAAATTTTTACTCTCAAAAGGGTAAAGTCCAAATATCACGTCCCTATTTCTGAAATAACTTCAAAATATGAGACTTCCATATCAACTTCTGCAGCAGTTCAATTGGCAGCTCCTCTCATGCATTCAAAATGGCCCTTTTCAGATTTTCAATGGCTGAATATTGTATACAACATGACATTTGTGAGACATCCCCAGGCATTCTCTAATGGATTTAATTCGAAGCCTCTCGTTGATCATTGAAAGACTTCGACTCGAACAGCTGGTAGGGAATCTGATGTGGTATTTACAGTACGGATTGAGGCGTTGTCCTAATGAAAAAAAAAAAACTTTTCTCCACAGAGCTTTCTTCCTTACTCATCAATACGTGCTCCATCTAATATTTTTTCACACTTTCATCTGCTCATTAATACTCGTAACCATAAGGAACACCTAATTTATTTTTTCTCGTCAGAGAACAAAGAATCGCACCATTCATCATCCCACGTTTGATCAGGTGAGCAAACTCTAATCTAACGGCTTTATGGGAGGACAATAGCGGGCGGCCGAATCGCTCTATTTAGTAGGATTTAATCTTTAACTCAATTGTAGTTTTAATAGTTTTAGATTTGAGTTAAGCTTCACCACTTTTACATATCTCCTAACAAACTCCTACATGATGGCATCGTTAGATTTTTTTTGCTTTAAATTGAAAAAAAATATGAGCGCAATACTTAAATGCAAAGATTTATTTAGGTTCTTAAGCAATTCAAAGTATTGAAACAAAGTGTTTAAGTAAGCCAATTATTGAAAAGAATCGGACAACTTTAAAAGCACTTTACATGCTTGAGACGAAGATTCCCACCAACTCTGTCAAGGTTGTAGATAGAGGAGTATAGGAAAAGGGGTGAAGAAAAAATAAAGAACGAGGTAACGTTGGCGAGTTGCGAACAGCTTGATGCGTTGCCGGACCATTGTTAGCGAGCGTCGAGTCTACTGCGCCCTCCTGAATCTCAAAATAGACTCATCCAAGGGGAGTTTTTAAACCGTTCGCTTGAACTTCTCGGTAAGCTACACAGTTTTTCTTCTGGTCTTCCTTTCGAGCCACCCAAATAGTATTGAAAGTAGTAAATGGGACCTTCCCTGTAACATTTGTTCTAGCCAAAAATGTGACTTTAAATACTTTTTTTACCCGACTACGGTCACGAGGGCCTGGCATCATCACAACCTGGATAATGCACACGTTTCTGCTTTGAAATTCTTCTTTCTATCCCAAGACAAACAACTCAAAGTAACGTAAAAAAAATCTGAGCGTGAAATGACAGAGATGTTTACTTTTAACCTATGCTTTTTTCCCACCTCACATTTAAAGCGCGATATAAACGAGGCCGCATTCACGCTGAAATCGGTCAAGAGAGAGAGCAAGTGAAAATACGTGGGAGATAATATAGGGTGTCCCCCCAAAAATGTATACACACTTTAAATAATTGTAAAGTAGGTGTTTATTAAAATACATTTCATTTTCAAAATTTACACAATTATTTAAAGTGTGTATACATTTTTTGGGGGACACCCGGATATAAACTCCCATCCTTCTCCAGGAATTGCGGCCTGGAGGGTTTACAACAAGGCTCCCTATGTCGGCTGGCATCCCTTTGCGGGTGTTCCACTTCCCCTTATCAATGAATACATTTCACGCACATATTCCGAGCAATTCGTGTGCAGAAGTAACTGTTACGAATATGTTCATAAAATTCTTTCCAAAGGCACGAGTTGGAATTTCATGGCCTTGAAACTTGAGGATTTCCCGCTTAAAAACGTACATAAGGAAATGGGAAAGATTGTAGGTAAAATGCTCATGTGGTAAAATAATTAATATGTACAAGAGATGATTAGAGAATATTTAGAAATGGAGGAAAGCAGCAAGATTTTTATCCTTGTTTCAAGTGGACGAAACCGCAGGCTTGGCTGATGGGGAGGGAGGGGCACGTCGAATAAATTAATTAATAGAGGGAAGTTAATGATGTGAAGAGTTTGACCAAGTTAGAAAGAACCCTGAAGCAGTTTGCGGGAAATTACAAGAGTGAGGGAGAATTTAGCATTTTATCAACACAAAAAGTGTGGCAGTTTTTTTTTTTTGGGGGGGGGGGGTGATACAAAGTCAGTGGAAAAAGAAAATTAACAATTTGACTGTTGAAACAAAGAAAGGAAAAGAAAAGTAACAAATTGACTCGAAACAAAGAAAGGTAAAATAAAGGTAACAAACTGAATGTTGGAAGGTAAAACAAATTGACTGTTGAAACAAAGAAAGGAAAAGAAAAGTAACAAATTGACTCGAAACAAAGAAAGGTAAAATAAAAGTAACAAACTGAATGTTGGAAGGTAAAACAAATTGACTGTTGAAACAAAGAAAGGAAAAGAAAAGTAACAAATTGACTCGAAACAATGAAAGGTAAAATAAAAGTAACAAACTGAATGTTGGAAGGTAAAACAAATTGACTGTTGAAACAAAGAAAGGAAAAGAAAAGTAACAAATTGACTCGAAACAAAGAAAGGTAAAATAAAAGTAACAAACTAAATGTTGGAAGGTAAAACAAATTGACTGTTGAAACAAAGAAAGGAAAAGAAAAGTAACAAATTGACTCGAAACAAAGAAAGGTAAAATGAAAGTAACAAACTGAATGTTGGAAGGTAAAACAAATTGACTGTTGAAACCAAGAAAGGAAAAGAAAAGTAACAAATTGACTCGAAACAAAGAAAGGTAAAATAAAAGTAACAAACTGAATGTTGGAAGGTAAAACAAATTGACTGTTGAAACAAAGAAAGGAAAAGAAAAGTAACAAATTGACTCGAAACAATGAAAGGTAAAATAAAAGTAACAAACTGAATGTTGGAAGGTAAAACAAATTGACTGTTGAAACAAAGAAAGGAAAAGAAAAGTAACAAATTGACTCGAAACAAAGAAAGGTAAAATAAAAGTAACAAACTAAATGTTAGAAGGTAAAACAAATTGACTGTTGAAACAAAGAAAGGAAAAGAAAAGTAACAAATTGACTCGAAACAAAGAAAGGTAAAATGAAAGTAACCATTTAACCGTTGAAACAAAGAAAGGCAAAATAAAAGTAGCCATTTGACCGTTGAAATAAAGATAGGTAACAAATGGACTGCTGAAACAAATAAACTTAGCAAATTGAATTGAAACAAATAAAACAAATTAATGGTTGAAACAAATAAAGGCAATGGAAAAGTGACAAATTGATTGTTTAAATAAGAAAGCTACAAGAAAAATAACAAATTGACTGTTGAAAAGAAGACAGGGAAAGGAAAAGTAAAAGTAAAATAAAAGTAACAAATTGACTATTGAAACAAAGAAAGGTAAAAGTAAATTCACTGGTAAAGCTAAGGTAAAAGAAAAGTAAAAAAATTGAGTGTTTAAACAAAGAACGGTAAAAAAGTAACAAATTGACTATTAAACAAAGGTAAAATAAAAGTAACAAATTGAATGATGAAACAAAGGTAAACTAAAAGTAACAAATTGAATGTTGAAACAAAGGTAAAATAAAAGTAACAAATTGAATGATGAAACAAAGGTAAACTAAAAGTAACAAATTGAATGTTGAAACAAAGGTAAAATAAAAGTAACAAATTGAATGATGAAACAAAGGTAAAATAAAAGTAACAAATTAAATGATTAAACAAAGAAAGGTATAAGAAAAGTAACAAATTGACTGTACATTATGACTTCTGAGTTATCATCCAATGACTTATATACTTTTCTAAAGAGCAATCAGCCAAAAGTATAGATGAACACATCAAGTCGACCACCAAACATTGTGAGTCATATGTGGGAGGAGAATGAGGTGGACTACAGCTACAGGAAATATTTTATCTCAAGCAGAGGTAATATTTTTACATTTTTTTTCATACCTGTACACCAATAGATGCCATGGCCAAAAGTACAAATCACCCTCACCCCTCATAAATTTATATATTCAACAAATTTAATCAAACTTCTTATAATTTATCATATTCATAAATATGTATGATAATGTGCATGTTGTTAATGTTTAATATTTTGTGATAAGTCTGAATTACTTAGTATTATAGTAAATGGTGTGTAATTAATAAAACTGTCTCCTAAAATCGGAATTTAACCAATATTTCTGGTTTCAACTTAAATTTAGAACTAATGTGTAGTCAATATCGTTCTAAATAATATGACTAAAACTAAAGAACTTACACAAACAGAGATCACATTTCCAACTTCTCCATAGCCAAGATATGCTGTCCAAACGCTTTCTCCTCACCCCCGATTCTCCTAAAAAAACAACTAGGACCAAGCAAATACACATAGATAAAAATTCATCACCTACACACACTTACCATTATTGTCATAGCAACAAACAACCAACAAAACCCAACTCACCCTTTTACCCAATAAGCAAGCGGGAGTGAGTGTTATGACAGTAGGAAAAAAGACCCCACTTGGGGGAGGGGTTGAGTAAATAAGACTTATTTTCTATCCATTTCCCCACCCTCCACCCCCAGTGCAAATGGACTCGCCCACTAGCCGAAAGACAAAATTGAAGAGACACAAATGAACCTTCCGAGAGCAGTTTGAGGCTCACGGAATCATTCAATATCTCTTTTCCCGTCTCTTCTCCGCCAATCTCCCCCCCCCTCTACAGATAAACTCTGAAAATGGGGGGAAAAAAACACGCGCCGATAAAAATATCAGAAACGACATCAATGGGAACATTGCTGCTTCATTGTGTCCACAAGTTTATTTATTTGCGGGGCTGTTGATGACAGCGCAACATGTCGTCGTCATCGCTTGCGACTAGCGAGCGGTTCCTGGTCTTCAGCGTCGGTTACTAAAGATGAAAATATGGCTTCACATAGTGTAGATATGTGGTGAGAAAGGGAAGGATGGCTCAGTCACATGTAGAAATGAATCTGTGAGATTCGATCAAAAACCTACACCAACCATCTCTTTCAAATCCTCCTCTCTGCTAAGCAGAGGTTTGGAGATCGCTCAGTTCTACTTTCGCTGGGTCGTCATCATTTCGTTCATTTCAGACAGATCTGTGAGAAATGATCTTATTAATATCCACTTTTCAGTGGAAATTATGTCTGTTGAAAAGGAACTATTGAACTGATCACACACCAGGTTCTTGTTCAATGATAAGCTCATCCAAGTTTGGAAATTTGCTAACTTACTTTAGCGAACTCGTGCCAAATAACGCTTACATGTTTGCCCTGGATTTCTTTGTTCGCTTGGTTGGGAAAATGTTACTTCATTGTTAGATTTTTACTCATTTTATCCTTTTGGGGAACATTTACTTCAGCAACCTCCTAACCTATCTTGGAAATTCTCCAGATTAAAGTCTCCATTGCAATTGAAGGCGTTTTGTTTGTCGTCAGTTATCCGATCTCCTCGGCTGATTTTTGTGCCGGATGAAGGGAAAGTGTCCAGTCCGTTACCACCGGGAGCAGTTAATTTTGGGCCGCCTGGCTGCTCTCTTGGCACTCCCCTGTGATAGTAATGGAAGGACTTCCGCTGGTAGGGAGATAGAGTCACTCGAGGGCGCCTCAAGAGAAGGGGTGAGGGTGAATCCACCGCACCCGTAGGCCTAGGAGAGGAGTAAGCCACCTTTTCGGTAGAGGGTTGGGGGGGCCCCTGAGAAAGCACATTGGGGGCGACCTCCTTTTGAGAGGTGGAGTTGCGCGAGAGGCCTCTTTGCCGCATGCCGATGGTGAGAGGGGAGCCCCTCCACCGGTCGAAGTGGTTTCTCGCGTTACCTCGTCCTCCCCGACACCTAGGGAGGGCGAGGCCACACTTGGAGGTGGATCTCCACGCGCATTCCCCCTATTCTTTTCGATAGTCACCATAGTTGAGAGAAAAGATCCCATGGAAAGTAGATAGTATGATCTCCCAATGCCCCCGGAGGTTAATAGAGAAGTCTCCCTAGGATCAGAAATTGCAGAATGTGATCATTCACACAACATCGGTCCCGGTCCAGCGTTGATGGGCTTTGGCAACCCGAAGACCCGAACGTTCAGGCGAAATTGTCATGATACATGCCCTAGCCAGCGGCTTTCGGCCCTCGCACCTGGGAGGGACCCCAAGAAATACGCTGCCACTCGACTAAAGTTCATAGGAGGACGAAAGGGCACCCGCCAACCAGAACCTCTGCGGATACGAGAGCGAGTGTGGGAAGGTGCAGGAGGAGGGTATGTAATAGAGAGAAGTAGAGAGAGGCGGGTCCACTCACGAGTAGGGTGGGAAGGTGCAGGAGGAGGGTATGTAATAGAGAGAAGTAGAGAGAGGCGGGTCCACTCACGAGTAGGGTGGGTGTTCACCTATTATTATCATACCCTGGTGCTAAGGCGACCCCAGGATGGCATGCAGTCCACCAAGACTACTGAACTCTATCCCGGTGGGAAGAGTCCTCCAGGTACAAAGTGAGGGTAGAAAAGGTTGAGGGGATAGCCATAATAATAATAAATAATACTAGTAATAATACACAATAATAATAATCATAATAAATACTAATCATAAATAATATAAAAATACTAAATAATAAATAAATACTACTACTAAAGAATAATTAATAAAAAGAATAATAAAAATAACCATAATAATACTAATATTAAAAAGATAAAATAGTGCTGAGGAGGGGGGGGGCGAGTAGTAAGCGAACCTAAACTTTCCCGGTCCACATCAGAGTTCAAGTCGACCCAGCGACAGGGCCACCCTAATTTGCACTCAGGCCGGGAGGACGTGCAACTCCTCCAGGTACATTGTACCCCCTTTGCGGGGGACATATGGATAATTATGTGCACTCCCGGCTCCAGCTTCCGCCCTTCCTTAAGACCCCCCCCCCTTACAAACTTTGTGTAGGATTCAACTTTAAATTCGAGAGAAAGAAAATCCCCTCCATCCTCCTAATACTTCTCCATCGAGTGCTGACTCCCACCCCAAAGTCTCATTTGGAAATGGATTTGGCGTCATTCACGGAATTGCGTTCTTAAAATCCAATATTATTGAATAAACACTCATTTACGCAATGAGCTCGAAGCGGAAGGCAGTCGAATACATAAGTAAAAAGGCTTTTCTAGAGAGTCCGTTAATACATTGCCATACAAGGCTATGTAGCCCGAGGAAACGAACATTTGCGCCTATTTCGCTGTTGAACCTTGCATCCGGAAACCTGGCGGGCAATGGAGGTTTCTTTATAAAGACTAAGTAATTATAGATTAAATTCAAATAGACCCATATATTCTGGTAATTATGGTCTATGGCTACGGAAATTCGAGTATACCCAAATATCTGATATTTATGAGGTCTATGGCTACGGAAATTCGAGTATACCTAGATGTTCTGGTAATTATGAGGTCGGTGACTACGGAAATTTGAATAGGTGTTTAGGCATGGCTTAGGGGAAATCGTTCGGACCAGGGATGTGTCCGCCCATAAATAGAGAGCGGAACGCATTCACTCAATATAAATCTTCCGTTGAAAGGTTCCACGCGTCTGGAGGTAAAGTCCAGTTGGTGGATTTCAGCGACATCACGACGTGCATTGAATGCTGGCGGAGCAGCATCCGGGCTAGAGAATGCGGAGAAAGCGGTGCCCAGGACTCTGCCACGGACGCGGGATCTGAGATTGCGGTCCCGTTCCCAAGGAGAACGGGAGAGGGATCCTTAGAGAATTTGCCCCGAATCCTCTCGACTCGCTTCCACACCTCTGCTAGAGGTATTTGCCCGTTAAGTTGAGACACGTATGCCAACCAGGAAGAGCGGCGGGCATGCTTCGAAATATACATGGACTTAGCCCTAGCTCGACGAATTTCTTCGATAGTGAAGTTGTTTGTTTGGGCGGTGTTGATAGCCCATGAAGGCATATCGGTTCTGTCTGAGGGCGGTCTCACACTCGGCCGACCACTATGAAAGCAGACGGCGTGCATAACGACGAGATGAGGTTGCAGGAGAAAAACTCAACAAGATCATCCACCGACTTAAACTCTTCGAATGGGACAGAGAAATGTCATTTCCTGAAATGCATACCACCGCGCTCGTTCCAAGCATCACTGCCGGGGTTTGAGGGGACAGCGGCCCAGAAAATGATATTTCAATGGGAAATTGATCACTACCATGGAGGACATCAATCAACTCCTACCCGAAATCAGGCTGTACATCCAGAGAACACAAGGATAAACTAAGACAGGAAAATGAAGCGATTATGGGCAGTGATGTGTAAACTCATCCACATTTAGGACACCTATCTCCAGTTCGTTGATCAGGTCGGCAAGGGTATCTACCGTTCAAATCCCCGAGCAAGAGAGAGAGAGTGCCTGGGCAACTGTGCCACGACGCGGCGGATGTCTCCTGCGTCGAAGTCGGCTGACGGTGGAATGTACGCAGAAATAACAGTATACCTCCTATAAAGGCGCAGCTGCACAACTACTGCCTGAAAGGTGTCTAAAGAGAAGAGAAGAACGGAGACATCATACAGGGTGTAAATGGCGCATCGTCCTGCCTGGCTCCCATCCCCTGGTGGTGGGGTCGTAAAACCATTATACCCCAGGAGTGTGGGCGGTGGGGATGGGGGCACGCGCCCAGCATGGTCTCCTGCAACCCCCCCCCCAAAAAAAACAACAAAAACACCATCCCATCCCGGTTGGAGACGAGCCTCCCGCAGCTCCTCCCAGTTGGCTCGGAGGCCGCAGCAATTACATGGGAGGAATATGCCCTCCAGTCCGGCTCGTAGGAATGGAAACACCTTGCTTGTAGGCCCGGAGGGGCCAGAAGCAGAAGGTGACTTTTTTAAAAATTAAGGTAGAGGATGTCGAAGGCAGCGCCGGGCGCACCAGGAACACGTCCTTAGACTCGCGAGACGAGAGACGATCCATAGCATGATCGGCCAGGATCTTTTTCTCTAGGAGAGACGCACCACATTGCTTCGAAAAAGCGGAGTGCGCCTCTACACAATTGGCACACTTGTCCATACACGAAAAGGACTTATCGTGCACAGTCTTTGGAGCAAGCTAAACAGACTTCGGGTAAACCGAACTTTGCAAGTCTACAGGAGAAATTGGTATGGCCAAAGCAGGGGCAGTAGTAACCTCTGCGAAGGTGGCACGAATGCATTCACGCGGTAGCGATACAAATATATACAAAGCCAATAATGTCCATGCCGTTCTCAAATCAAAATTGAGGGTGCAATCAATCAAATGAAGAGCCACAGACAACCAGGTCATGAAAATATCATTTGGGACTTGCCGAAAGATTTTGGAGATGTCATTGTGGACAAACTAGCTTTACGTCTTCGCTGTATGTCTAAAACAAGGCAAGATTCCGGAGGAATGGCAAAATGCCAAAATAATCCTTCTACAGAAAGAAAAGTGATAAAACAAACCTTACAAATTACAGACCAATCAGCCTTCTGCCGTAGGTCTATTAACTGTTCACAAGTCATTATTAACAGACTGCAGAACCAGTTAAATGATAAACGATCGAGATAACAGGCTAGCTTCAGAAAAGGCCTCTCAACGATTGACCACATAGATACTCTCGACCAGCTCAGTGAGAAAACTCACGAGCAAAATATACCTCTATAGTTGGTATTTGTAGAGTACCAGAAAGCATTTGATTCAATAGAAATACCAGCGGTCATAGAATCAAGATATAGGTCCTGTCTACATAAATATCATAGAACATATATAACAAAATTGTAGATCCTACATTATTCATAGTTACAGGGAGCAAGCAAGGACTACTTAGTCCACCCAAAGGCCAGTCCCATTCAATACTAGTATGCTAGTAGTCCTCCTTTGGACATTGTCGCCAAGATGCTCACTCACGCGATATTCAATCCACAACAGGGCTCCGTATTTAAAGGTGAAATATTTTTAGCTAAGTTCGTTTAAAACCTCGGACCTTTCAGTTTAAAACTGTTGTTACGTGTGATAGAAACCTCCGTCCTTTCAGTTTAAAACTGTTGTTACGTGTGATAGAAACCTCCGTCCTTTCAGTTTAAAACTGTTGTTACGTGTGATAAAAACCTCCGTCCTTTCAGTTTAAAACTGTTGTTACGAGTGATAGAAACCTTGGGAGGACTCTTGAAATTATATCATTCGAAAAAGTGTAAAACAACACAAGGGTTTCAAATTTCGTTAGAATCGGCCGAATAGTTATGATGTTATTGGCAAATAATTCCCCGGCTAACCTTCAGATGACTTTTTAATTATATCATTCTAAAGAGGGTGTAAAACAACATAAGGTTTCAAATTTTGTTAGAATGGGCAGAATAGTTGATGTTATTGCCAAAACAAAACAATCCCCGGACTAACTTTGGGAGGACCTTGACAATTATATCATTAGGAAGAAAATATAAAAAAAACAGAAGGGTTTCGAATTTCGTTAGAATCGGCAGAATAGTCATGATGTTATTGCCAAATAATTCGCCGGCTAACTTTGGGAGGACTTTCGCAATTATATCATTAGAAGGAGAATTTAAAACAACATAAGAATTTCGTAAGAATCGGCCTAATAGTTACAATGTTATTACCTAAAAGAATAAAAAGCAAAATGGGGACCGACCGACATAGTGAGATATAAGAGTCGCCAGAGACTAAAAATGTACATAATTTACGTTTTCAAATTTATTTAGAATTTTGAATATTTCGATAAGCTCACCTAGCAATCAGTGGCGTGAAGGCTATGGAAGCAATGCTTCCCCTATTTAAGAAGAAAAGAAAAAGAAATTACAACCCAACTATTAATATGACAGAAGAATCAATTTTATCCTCACATTTATGCTTGCCTATACTTGTATACGCCATACGGTACCGTTCACTTTCAATCGAATTAGCGTTAGACTCTGATGAGCCCGACTGCAATTAAAGAAATGCATGCTTTTCGTCGAGATTTCTACTTTTTTTTCATCTTAATTTCAATAATATTTCTGCCTTTTGGTGCGTTGGAATGAATAGTTTAAAAGGTGTTTTTCTTTTCTTAGTAATAATATACAGTCATTAGAGTTTTATGATTTTTATCTAGATGTTTCAACGTCGTGTTAGAATTTTTAAAAAATGTAACCTATTTGTATACGGAAAAGGGAGCAAATTTAGCTTTGCAGTCATCTACTTGCATCTGGCAACCCTGTAGGGTTGCCAGAATTTAGGAACATATTGACGTAACTATTATTTATGCTCTGAAGCTCCAAAAAATTTTTAGGTTATATTTAAATACTGGTTCTGAGAAAGAAAGCAGCTAAATAGCAAAAACCCTGGTATGGTTAAGCTCTTTAATATTTCCGGGATTCTGCCGGGCGTACTACCATAGGCATCCTTCATATCTTTGAGATCAGTAGCCCTGAGGCTGTGCTTAGATAAGTATGGCGTATTGTTTCTTGATATTTTTTTAAGTGATAACCCCCTTTTTAAACAAAATGGATACAAATGAAGTTGGGAGAAAATGCGATTGCATTATTGAAAAAAATATTAAACCGGAAGTTCAGTGCGATGACTTAGAATGAAAGAGAAACTGTTATTAGAACAGGTAAGCCAACGCCAATACTAGATCTGTGATCCAAAACAGTGTTGCACTCGCAAATACAATTTAAGCCAATATGATGGACCCTCTTGGCTGTGAATACTTACAGAAGCTATTTTAACATTTAAATGAAGTTAAAACAAATAACATTTAAATAAAGTGAGTAACTTACAATTTTATAGTTATTTTTAATGAATAACATATTTACTTAAATTAAAATTTTGGAAAACTTGAATTGCTCCTCATCTTCAAAAGTCCCCGCACTCCACTGCTTGCAATCGCGTAGTTTCGAGAGTCGGTAGTTTTAGTATATTTAATCTTTCGATCTACGACTTATTTCTAATCGACGGAATTAGTTTAGTTGCCTCTCCTTAAATTCTTTCCATTTTATTGATGTTTACATGTGTATAAGGTGACCGTATTCTAGGCGTGGCCTAACTAAACATTTATAAAGAGGCATAATAATATCTTGATGTTTGTAGTGAAAATTCTCGCAATAAATCCAAGCATTCGGTTCACCTTCTTACACGATTCGTCACACTGTTTGTTAAACTTAAGATCCTTTGAAACCCGCACCCCTAAATCTTTTCACTTCCAGAAAGGGGCAAAACGAGGAAATACTTGTCTCTGGAAATTATTAACGTCCTCTCTAGAAGAAATCTTCAGGAGGCTAAACTGGCAAAACAAAGGGATTAAGATCCATGGGTATCACATGAGATTGGCAGATGATAATGTATGTATAGCTGATAAATTAGAAGAGATTCAAACAATGCTTCAAAAAGAATCACAAAAGCAAAAAAAAAAGAGATAAAGAAATCCAACACAGAATCATCTAGGCTGGAAAGCATTTGGAAAGGCAAACAAGCATCGTCTTCCAAAGCAAAATGCTCATGAGGCTGAAAAGAAAAGTATGGAACAGAAAGTTAGAATCTGTCCGAAAAAAATACATTAAAACTTAGAACAACACAAATATCCCATGAACGAGATACGTGAACAAACCAAACTTCAGGATATAGTGGAAGCTATTAGAAACTTGAAATGGAGCTGGACAGGCCACGTGACAATATTCCAAGACGATAGATGTACCAGAAAAAAAAATACCGACTGGACCCCACTCGATAAAAGACGACCGAAAACAAGATTAAAAACAACAATATACCACAAATTGCACAAGACCGACAAAAATTCCAAAATATGAGAAAGGGTTCCTCTCAGCACTGAAACGCAAAAGCCTGAAATAATGATTATATATATATATATATATATATATATATATATATATATATATATATATATATATATATATATATATATATATATATATATATATATATATATAAGGAGCGAGAGAACATTTAAACAGGTATAAATACGCGATCAAGCCTTTTAAGTTCGCTTGTGTCTATGTACACCCCTCCTGATTTTCTTTGTCCCCTCGGGGCGGGGGCAATCCCCCCACTTGTCCCTCGGCGAGTTCTAACCTCCCTCGCCAAGCTTCTTCGACGATGGAAACTCGGTCGAAGCATTCATTTCCCCCCTCGAATTTAAAGCGGAATAGCAACGAGGGCGCGGAAGAGTTGTTGAAATTCTGTAGAGGTAAGGGGTGAAGCTAGACAAAGTGAATAATCCTGCCTGGTGCATGTAGTGGGGCAGGGATGGCACACAATCCTCAAAATGTCAACTGCAGCAAGTTGTTCATCCTACACATATCAAGCCCCTTGTGCCTGCGTCAAATGAGAGATCTAGGTGGGGGGGGGGGATGCAGGTATATTAAAATCCACCATTCTAACCGAAGCCTAGCTGGAGCTGCACCCCCCCCCTTCCTTCCCGGCCTCGACCAAGGGTGAATGAAAGAATGCCGGTCGACGACTAGCCTGCGAAAGTAGCCACTGGCCAAGGCGAGAAACGGCTCAGAAAAGATCAAATGGAATCTCTAGAATGACTAAATACAAGGTAGTCTCAATCTAGTGCGAGACTGTCGGGGGCACTGGGGGTGGGGGTGATGCCCCTTTCAGGTTCCAGGGGCGCCATCTTACAGGTTTATATAGTAAGAATCTCCCATTAGTGAATGCGATACTGTCAAATTGGGCTCGTCTAAAATGGGTCGTGGTCCGGACAATGATATGCCCTTGACAATCAGTTCCGGGTCAACCTTAGCCCCTCCCCTCCCCCCCCTCCTAATGAGCGTTGCAATTGCGAGGCGGATTGAGGAGAGACGCGTGCCCCTTTCTACATAACCCAACTTAATCAAGCTCCCTCATTTCCATACATTTGTATTCCCATTCAATTCGCCGCACAAAAACTTCTTGCGGGTGCAAATATCTTCAGTGAGGGGGGGCCTCTATTTCTTAAATACCCCCCCCCTTAATTTGAAACAATGCTCGAGAGTTCAGCGTTCTTGAGTTAATAAAATACTACTACTACTAATAATAACAATCTAATTATCTGCATTCACTCTCAGCTTTAATCTCAAACCCAGACTGACAACCCCACCTTCCCCCTAAACCCCGAACTTTACATTCGTCCGAAGCAAAGTGATTAAAGGGGAAGAACTAACGCGAGTTTCTCTCATCCCTTGGAAGGTTTGTAGCTGCGTTTCCCAACCGTTTCGAAATTCAAAGATCCCAAGGGAGGGAGGGGGGATCATGGTGAATGTAGACTCGTTAGGAATTCAATTTTAAGTCCTAAGCTTTACTGTGATTTATTAATAAAATATTAAAATACATTATGGCAATGTTTAATAATAATAACACTTATCAAACAATAAAAAATAAATACTTTTGGTTTCGAACTAAGTAGGCCAAAAATTGAAATTAGCGCCTTCTGGTCGTTTCAAAATTAGGCGTTCCTCCTTTTCCTGTAATTATCCGTTATAGTCTATTTTAACGAGTTTGTAATGTAGTTGCTAACGAGGCAGTTGCAAAAATGAATATAATCTTTACTCCGAAGTCGTCCAAAAAAGTGTGGAAAGAGAGAGAAAAAAAACGAGAGCTGTCGGTGTCGATGAGGGAAAACTGATTTCCATTTGCACAACGGAAACGTTTCGATTCCCGACAAGAAATCGCGACTTTCCCCACATCGCGGAATTTTATTAGACTCAACCGTGGGCTAACTGCCCCCCCCCCTCTTTCAATCAATAAATCATCCCAACAGATATTGAAATGCGCATAAAGATCCGAATGACAATCATTCCCTAGCTTGTGGATAGCATGAGCAGGCCCACGTTTGAGGAGGGGGGGGGGGCAGTCGTACTGTATTTTTTACACTAACCAGTGAACAGTGTGGCCCAAGGGCGAGTTGCCTGTTTGACGTCATGGTAGTGTGGCTATGACATCCCCTTCGGCACATCCCGACACGGTGTTGTGAGTGGAGCTGTTTTGCACCATATTGTCAACTTGGAGCGTAGCCATCATGCGGCAAGCTCCCTACTGAAACTGCATTTGATTTTTTTTCGTCACCTCTCGCTGGGAATCGAACCCGACACCTAGGCATAGAAATCTAACGCTTTGCCCACACGGCTAACGAGAGCGCCGACGTAACTACTTCCCTGGAACTCGCTCGAGCTGCAATAAAAGAGCCGAAAAACGCCACCCATCCGAATAAGTAATTCACATTGCTTTCCTTTACCAAGCAACGAGAAATCGTACCAGCGAAATTGTGGCAAAAAACAACAACATACCATCATATATCACACCACGGAAATCTGAACATCGACATCATACCATCAGCAATCCTTCCGGCCACTAACCACAGCCTCTGTAGCTTGACTTCTCCGTAATCAGAATTGGTGTTCCCCTTCCGCTTCCCTTCCACCAGGCTGTAAACCCCAAAAGGCTGTAAGAAACTCACAAAGACGACTAAGCCAAGCTTATCCGTTCCTGTCACATTCGCACAGAGTAAAGCAGACGTACTGCGATGGATACTTCCACCAACTCTTTTCGAAGAATATTTTTTGAACAACAACAACGAGATGGAATAATTTAAATGCTCGATTGGAGTAACAGAGATCGATTGAAAAGATGCCTGCCATAAGACGTTCGAGAGAGCCAAATTCCCGCCGTTTCCGATGGGTCGCTCGACGAAGGTGATTTCAACAGTTCGCACCCGTGTTTGGAGTCATAATGAGCAATGAGTGCTAAGTTGCGTGAATTGCCTCCATTATTGAGTGAGTGAATGGTTGTTCGAGTCAAAGAGAGCATGGTTGCCTTGAGGGACAGGCTGCTACGACTTGTCGGAGTATTTCAATGGGGCCATGTTGTAAATTCTCTTGAATTTAGAGCGAAACACTAACAAGGACATCTCGCGTTGAAAATTTGTAAATAGATATGCAAAGTGGCGAAAGAGCAAGTGAAAATGTGTGCAAGATATATAGCCCCCCTCCCCTGCGGACATTGGAGTCGGGAAGGCGAACCGCAGGGCATTGGGGTGTCCGCGAGGGCACACTCTCCTCAAAATGGCAGCCGCAGCATCGTTGACCAGTCTACACCGCCCTCCCCCTTTGTGGGTTAGATAAGGAAAGGAAATATCATGGGGAAGGGGGAGAAAGCGAAAAGGGTGAGAATAGCGCAGGCGTGCCCCTCTCCTTCCCCCGAGCCAGAGTCAACATGGAGAAGACCCCCCCCCGTCCCCCCAGGAATAGGTAGATGGAAAATGATCGGCGACTAGCCTGCAAAATTAGTCTCTGGCCAATGAAGAGAAGAGAGACAATACCTGTAAATAAAAGGAGGAAAGTGTGTGTGTATGGCTGGGGGGGGGGATGTCTTGAAGGAATAAAGCCCAGGTAGTTTCAATCTAGTTATAAACTACCTCGGGTCAATGGGCGGGCCGCTCCTCAAAGAGAGGTCAAGTCTACACGGGAGGGGTGGGTGGGGGGTTACTTCTGTGAGTGGCGACACATGGCCCGATGATGGGGGGGGGGGTACACTGTGACGCAAGCCTGATTTTTCCCAAGAACGGCGTCGGGCAGATTTGGCTATCTATGTATGTATGCGTGTGTGTATCAGGGGTAAGTCTAACTCATCACGAATCAGTCAACATCTACGTGTCTGGCACGCTTGTCTGCTTCATCAGAGAAGCTCGCTTGAACGTGTGGCTTTGTTTCTCTGCATTCGCTGACACGTCTCTCACGAATAAGATTGATCCATGTAAAATGCTACAAGCGCTCTCTTTTGCTTATTTCGTGCCGTATTGACAAATGGGGGCTTATTACAAGTAATCGAAAGCAAATCCCCCCCCCCCCCTTTGATCAGCCCTATGTCTTCGGGGACAGTTTCTGGCAGTACAGTTGCTAATGTTGTTTTCTTCTAAACATTGGTTGGTTAAAAGGAATCTTTGCCACAAAAAAAAATATCTAAACTCCCTTCCGTGATGCTTTTCAAATCGTTCAAGCAATCTATGGCCGACCTTAAAAATCTAAAATTTCTAATTATTTCCTCCTCATTGCATGGGACGAGGAGAAGGAAAAACACGTGCAACATGAAACCAGTTGGCGGCGCCTTTGCAAAAGACATTGCAATGGGGAACAAATAAGCGGGAAGCAAATGTTATTTTTATTCCATTTTGTCAAATATTCGAATATATATGAAAGAGTGTCATTTTTCTTTAGCAATTTGCATTTTAAAACTCCAAAGTTCGCTCAATTACAAGCGTCGCTTCACTCTTTGGGTTTCATATCTTTGTTGACTTTACGCTGCTTAAATTTGAGGGAGAAATGCGGTGAAAAGCGCACCTTTTAGCGGCTTTGGTTGAAATGCGATTGACAATGTAAATAAAGACGAAAGCTTTTGTAATTTCATTTGACAAAGTATCACAAGATAACAAAAGAATCCTCAGACACCAAGTTAAAATGCAGAAATATAACTATAGTTATAGGATAGGGGCGCTGGAATTAGATACTTTGACTAAAATAACTTTTCTTTTTAAATTAAACTCCAGTGCTTTGAACAGATGGTGGAAGTTTGTTCCAGTGGTCTACAACTCTAATGGCAAATTTATGTTTACTGATATCTGTAATAAATCCTCGCTTTTATAAGCTTTAACGGAGGTCTTCCATTTGAACCTCCTTGTCTAAGTGAAAAAGTTGCTTAGCCTCGAATGAGTGAATTCCTTTTAAAATCTTGAAAAAAAAGACCAAACAGAAAAACGACCACGAGCTCATCTCCTTGCATCCTTTTCCATTCTAATGAGTACATATTCAACATTTTAAGCCTTTCCTCAGGTCTTTTGTTTCCGACCCGGAATCAACTTTGTAGCTCTTCTTCGGGCACGTTCAAGAAGTTCTGAATTCGTTTTTCAAATATGAGACCACAGCTCAACACAATATTCCAGATTCGGTTATACAATGACAATATAATTTGTTTTGATTTACTGGAAAAGTTCCGGTTTATTAGGGCATATTTCATATTCAAGCCCCGAAGGTCAATCACAACTCTTCGTTTGTTTGTCTCCCTCCACCTCATCAGATAATTCACACACCACACACGCACGATATATATATATATATATATATATATATATATATATATATATATATATATATATATATATATATATATATATATATATATGCAAATTTGGTGAAAAACCATTGTGTATTTTGGCTTAATTAATTTCCTTTGGCAACTTTCTATTCTTCTAACTATCTTTTTTATTCCATCTTGTAGATGGTGGATTACTTGTCCAGTATTCATATCTTTTTTAAATGAATGTGTTTGGTAAAAACCAAACTAAATTGCTAAGCTTTCGATCTTATCCGATCATCTTCGGAGCGTTTTGAAATGTTCTTGCCTCCTTTACCGATGTAATGAGTGGAGTAAGGATCTGACAGAGTAAAAGAAAACGATTTTTAAGGGGTATTTATTCCGCCTTGGTTAAACGTAACGTTAGAGGAAATGGGCCACTCCTGTGAGTGGAATTTTTAAAAGTTTTAATGTGCAATTCTAGCTTGTCGCTTGACTGTTGATGGCCGGCTTATCTTCATTTATTAATTTGGCTTTTAAGATGTTAAGCCTCGCTTTATTAACCTCTTTTCTTTTAATAATGGTGTTATCAACGAGCATATATCTCGTTAGGTTAATATTATGGACACTCCATATGGTTCTTGGTCTCTCCGCTTTGTAGATGCATAGTTAAACGTCTCGAAAGTGTAGTGGTTGTCATGCTAATATATTTTGAGTTTTTATAAAGCTTACAGTCTTTATCAGTGCAGATGAACTCGTAAACTATGTTGGTTGACTTGAGATTCGAGAGGTTTAGGTAGCTGTCGTTTTTCATCAGGAGATTGCTGGTTTTTGTTGTTTTATAATAGATGATGAGCTGGATTTTATCCGTTTGATTTTTAACCTTGGTGTTACGGTTAATCTCCTTGATGCTTTTTTCATCTATTTTATAGGCCCTGGATATCTGGTTTCTGTAATACAGTTTGATATTGTTGAGTACGATCGGGACAAGGCGGTGGATGTGGTCTACCTAGACTTTCAGAAAGCCTTTGATAAGGTACCACACCGCCGCCTTCTCCGGAAAGTGCGAGCGCTTGGCATAGACGGAAAGGTAGCCGGCTGGATCGAGAACTGGCTAAGTGGCAGACGGCAACGGGTGGTGGTGAATGGACAGTCTTCTGAGTGGGTGCCCGTTACTGGCGGGGTGCCTCAAGGTTCTGTCCTGGGACCACTACTATTCATCATCTACGTCAACGACATGGACGGTGACATGGTTGCCAAGATTTCCAAATTTGCCGACGATACCAAGCTTGGTATGAACGTTGCAAAGGATGGAAATACTGCCCGCCTGCAGGAAGATCTTGGGAAGATTGGGGAGTGGTCGGACACGTAGCAAATGCCTTTTAACGTGGGGAAATGCAAAGTGATGCATATCAGCCACAGAAACCCCCAATCTCAGTATATCCTTAAGGGCACTGCTCTTGAATCGAGTGACACTGAGAAGGACTTGGGTGTTACTATCACTAGTGACCTCAAGTTCTCGAAACAGTGCATTGAGGCGGAGAAAAAGGCCCAAAGGATGCTAGGCTATATTAAGCGCCAGTTCGGTTATCGGAACCAGGAGATTGTACTGTGCCTGTACAACTCACTTGTCCGACCGCACCTGGAGTATGCCGTACAATTTTGGAACGCGTACAAGCCAGGGCAACCAAGCTGATTCCCTCTATCCGACATAAAAGTTATGAGGATAGACTAAGGGAATTAGATCTGTTCTCGTTGAAAACCCGTAGACAGCGTGGTCAGCTCATCGAGGTTTTCAAAATACTTCGAGGGTTCGACAATGTTGACTACCGGGATATTTTCACACTGAGTGAGAACAGAACGCGCAATCACGGCTTCAAACTTGAACTGAAGCGTTACAACCGCAATCTGTGTGGAAATTTTTTCACTTACAGTATCTGCGGTATGTGGAACGCACTTCCAGTGGAAGTTGTCAACAGTGAATCTGTTGACCAGTTCAAGTCAAGACTAGACAAAGTCTTGAAAAGTGGCCGTTTAGGGACGCAAAACAATTGAGCAGCCTTGTGCCCGCTCGATTGCTAGTCCAAAGGTACCCTCTTTGAATGGACCGTAAGGTCTCCTAGGGTACCTTCTTTCCTTGTTGTTACTTCGCAATGATTACTTTCAGTTTTATCCGCATGTTTGTAATGGTTATTTAAAAATGATTGGAGTTGTTTGTCAATCATGCTGTTTGAGAAACCAGTATTCACGAGTATTTGCTTTACACGTGCAATCTCTTGGTGGAAAAGTTCCCACGTAGAGCAGCATTTGTAAGCTCGGCGGATGTATGAGCCGATTACGCTTATTTTATACCTTTCAGGGCATTCACTCTCTGCATTGAGGCAACTTCCCGTGCCCGTACTTTTCCTATGTACTTTAGTGATGTTTTGAACCTCAACATCCAAGAAAAGGGAGTTTATTGTCCATGCTTAATTCATAAGTAAATTTTAGTATGGAGTTCTCCTCAAAATGCTGCTTGATGTTAACCAGATGTTCTTCGTTTTGGACGTTGATGTAGATGTCATCTACGTATCGGCAATATGTGTGTGTGGCTCATTTTCTATGATGTCCAATAATCTCTCCTCGAGTTGCCCCATGTACTTGTTAGCGAAGGTCGGCCCTCAGGGTGGCCCCATAGCCACTCCATCCACTTGTGTGTATAGATTACCGTCTGGTGTCCTGAACGGCGCCTCTGATGTGCATGAACGGAACAGGCTCCTTAAGATGTTTTGGTCAAAATTTGGAGGAGACATTGTAGGATGGTGGTACACGTTTTTTATAATGATGTCTCCTCCAAATCTTGAGCAAAACATCTTAAGGAGCATGTTACATTTATGCACATCAGAGGCGCCATTCAGGACACCGGACGGTAATACTCGTGAATAATGGTTTCTCAAACAGCATGATTGACAAACAACTACAATCATTCTTAAATAAACATTACAAACATGCGGATAAAACTGAAAGTAATCATTGCGAAGTCAACATCAAACTGTATTACAGAAACCAGATATCCACGGCCTATAAAATAGATGAAAAAAACATCAGGGAGATTAACCGTAACATCAATGTTAAAAATCAAACGGATAAAATCCAACTCATCATCTATTATAAAACAACAAAAACCAGCAATCTCCTTATGAAAAACGACAGCTACCTAAACCTCTCGAATCTCAAGTCAACCAACATAGTTTACGAGTTCATCTGCACTGATAAAGACTGTAAGCTTTATAAAAACTCAAAATATATTAGCATGACAACCAATACACTTTCGAGACGTTTAACTATGCATCTACAAAGCGGAGAGACCAAGAACCATATGGAGTGTCCATAATATTAACCTAACGAGATATATGCTCGTTGATAACACCATTATTATAAAAAAGAGGTTAATAAAGCGAGGCTTAACATCTTAAAAGCCAAATTAATAAATAAAGATAAGCCGGCCATCAACAGTCAAGCGACAAGCTGGAATCGCACATTAAAACTATTTTAAAGATTCCACTCACAGGAGTGGCCCATTTCCTCTAACGTTACGTTTAACCAAGGCGGAATAAATACCCCTTAAAAATCGTTTTCTTTCACTGAACCGCTGGGCGAATATTCGACTGCGTAGCATTGCCTTACTACCTTCTGAAGAGCGTTGTAATCTCACGCGTGCTTAATAACTACAGACTTTTGAGCCTCGCCATCTAAGAACGCGACTGTCCTGGGAGTCATTAGGATCCCATTTGATCTGCAAAGCTTTTCATAATAATCTTTTCGCTGCGAGTGATGAAGTAAAATGATGGCCTAAACACATCATTGCTCCCGCCCACCGCCCTGCGTGAGAACCTGCTCGGATGACTGCCCTTCATTAATTTCGTCTTAACTATGTCGGCCGCTTGGACTGACATAATTAAGGGTTTGCGTGGAAACTGGTTTGAGGCCTATCCCACAGCAGAAATTTTCTCGAATCTGTGGCAAAACTGCGAGTCCCGGACGGGGGAGAAATCCACATCGCCCGGAACACCCGGCCAGAATCATAGAGGAAAATACCCCCGTCTCTATGTAGTTGGATGCAGTTTTGGCTTACGTACCCGTGAGGGGGTGGCAAAATGGTAGCGGTCATTGATTCGGCCGATATGCATTAAGTCCACCAAGCTCAACCCTCTGAGGTCCCCACTCGAGAACCATCCCCCATCCATCATCACCCATCATCCCGGTACCATCCGAGCGGGGAAACAACAGGAAACTGGACGGGAGGGTTCTTCTCATATCGAAGTGAAATCCAACCCTTGACTCTACCTCCTTTACCACTTCTGACATCACTTTTTTCACCCATAACATATTAACTACACATTTTTACAGAGGAAGAAAAGAACAGCAAGAAAGAAGAAAGAAGACGCCCACGACGATGGAGGACCTCCCTAAGAGCGTCCCCCTACGGACCATAGCTGGAAAAAAGTCCCCCCCCCCGAGAAGAAAACCATGTGCCAATCCTTATTTTCAAACTTAAGGATTGCACTAATCAAGCTCATTGACATTCCAAATGGTTTCATCGCTATATGCGGTGAGACCAAGGACATAGACCGGCTCCTATCTGATGAAGGGGCCGAAGTGCTAAGGGAGATGAACTTGGAAGCCAAAACCCCAACAGCGATCTCTGCAAACAGGAGTGTTATCTGCCGAAAGGTGGAGAGTTGGGTGGGTGAGAACTCCCCCGCGGACCTGAAACTGAAATCGAGAAGAATCACACATGGGCAAATATAAGGGAAGTGATCAAATTCCGTGATCACACCCACGTCTTTAAGGTGACTTTTCAGACCACCGAAATGGCCCACAAGGCGGCAACGGAGGGACTCCTCATTTTCAACATGACGATCCCACGCAGCAATATCGAGCATGAGAAGTATCATAGCATCCAGATGTGCTTCGTATGTTATGCTCTGGAACAACATACCACCGTCAACTGCCCCCCAAAAGGAACGATATGGTGCAGCGAATGCGCCACATAGGGTCATAGATATGACTCCTGCAAAAGCACGGAAAAATGTGCATGAACTGCAAGGGACCCCATCAAACGATGGCCCTTAACTGCCCCACGAGGAAAGAAATCATAAAGAAAATGGAAGAAGAAGAAAAGAAGAGGAAAACAACCACATACGCGAGCACTGTGAAGAAAAGTGAAGGGATGGCCTCAACTCCCTCACCAATGATCTTCACCAACGACTTAAGTTCAAAAATCCTAATCTGCATCACTCATGCAAACGTGGCAAACGCGGTAAAACCTGGATGCTACAGCCAGGTTTTAAACGCGCTTCTAAAGGCCAATAACTTGCCGTCCATCATCGTGCCTGATGACCCCGAGTGCTCTAGGGCATTCAAGGATAGCGTTATTGGGAACAATAAAGAAAAAGCCACTGGATTGAAAGAGGTCATAGAATCTCACTTATCGGAGGAATCTGATGAAGAGGACGAGACTAATGACAAAGAGGAAGTAGAATCCACATCTTCAGATAGTGACGAGGGCCCATGCACTCGCCAAAGAGCGACGAAGAGCCGGTCAAAGACTCCTAGTCCTCCCCCGAAGAACGAAAAGCCTGGGCACTCCAGACCCGCCCCACAGGCCAAGAAAAGCAAAAAGACCCAAAAGAAACACAGGTAAATACATCTCACAATGGAACGGAACTCACTAAGAATCATGGAAATTAATACCAACGGCTGGACAGCGAAAAGAACTCTCTACGGAAATTTGTTCAGGGAGATTGATGCAGATGTCATCTTGATTTCTGAACATGGGATTGACACTCGTAGCTCCGAAATGAAGATCTGGAACTACGACGTGTTAATCACGAATTACTCTCAAGAGCGGTATGACGGTCCCGCCATTGCCATCAAAAGAGGGATCAAGTATAAACCAATAAGAAACCTGGAAGAATCCTATCTTGCAATAGAGGTCGAACTCGATATAGGAAAGCTGGTCATCGCCACCGGGTACCAGCCGCCGAGACGAGAATATTTGCCAATCCATTCTCTCTCTGGCCTATTTGGCAGAAGGACCCCCACCATATTATTGGGGGATCTGAATGCCAGATGTCGGGAATCTGGGTACAGGACCCTCAATGGAAATGGAAGGTGCCGGGATACTATGGTGGACCGAAATATGGTCCATAGAATAGGCCGGGACTTCCCAACCTATACTCGAAGAAGAAGTGCCACAAAACCAGACATTTGTCTGGCTAATCGTCAGCTACCGTTCAATTACTACATGGAACCAGTCCAGGTACCATGTAGCGATCATATAGAGATCCTACTTACCATCAACAGGAACCCTATACAAGTCTCAGCTCCAGTCAGAAAAGACTACAGGAGAGCAAACTGGGCACGGTACGCGGGTCTCCTCGAGGCCTATCGCCCATCAAATCTGGACGAGGCAATTCTCGAGGAGATAGACGAGGCACTCGACGACCTCAACGAACATCTTATGAATGCAGATAGGACTTGCATCCCCAAAACCCAGTATAAAACCATCTCCTCATACAGATGGACTGGGTACTTGAAAGAACTCTACAGAGAATTGAGTCATGTACGAGTTAAATATCAGAAATGCATCAGTTGACTCGCTACAACGAAGTAGAGAGATCAAGGAAGAGCTCAACCAGTTGATCCTCGAACAACAACAGGGACAATGGGACGATGCGATCGAGAGCCTCGATCAAGATACATCTACCAAGGACTTTTGGAAGAAAGTCAAAAGTCTCAGAGGATCATCTGAGAAAAAGAAGAAAATGAAAATCCAAAAAGAAGATGGATCCATTGAAACAAAAGAGAGGAACATCGAAGTAATACTCCGGCGTTATTGGAAAAAAATCTTCAGCATATCAGAACAAGAAAACGAAGATTTTGATACAGAGTTCGAAAACAACATCGTAGACGAGCTTAACACGGAAATACACCGAACGCATCCTCATCACCAGGTGGATAGACTGCGTGACGGAGACGACGAGATCATCGAAGAAGAGATACTTGGCGCACTCCGCTCATTCCGACCAAAAGCCACAGGCCAAACGGGGCTTACGAAGGTTAACTTCGAAAAGGCACCAGCTAACATCATCGAAGGAATGAGACGTATTTTTAACGCATGTCTGAATACAGGGTACTTTCCAGATGCTTACAAGACGACAAAGATGATCTTCTTGCCCAAGCATGGAAAGAACCCAACGTTGAGAGAGAGCTACCGCCCAATTTCACTCCTGGAATTTGGCAGGAAACTCTTTGAGAAGATCCTCAACGGGAGAGTGGTGTCTCCCCTGGAAGAAAACTCCCTCTATA
This sequence comes from Ceratothoa steindachneri, assembly GCA_963969495.1. NCBI lineage: Eukaryota > Metazoa > Arthropoda > Malacostraca > Isopoda > Cymothoidae > Ceratothoa > Ceratothoa steindachneri. The sequence continues at coordinate 192,369,556 of OZ018317.1, forward strand.
ACCCATGTCAATTCAGGTTTAGAAAGAAGCGAAGTACGGAAATGGCAATCAAAGTCATAACGGAAAAGCTTTCCCAAGCCAAACGGGACAGGAGTTATGTGGATATCTTTTGTCGGGATGTATCAAAGGCGTTTGATAAAGTGTGGCAGCGGGGCATGCAGTATAATATATTACGGCTGGGTCTAAGTGAAAACTTAGAAAGAACTCTGTGACTATGTCATGGAGAGAGCGGCGTATGTTAGTCTAGGGTGCACGGACGGACCAAAGTTTCCGCTCACTGCGGGCCTCCCGCAGGGGGGGGGGGGGGGTGTCTGTCCCCCACCCTTTACTTGATATACACCACGGATGTCCCAGCCCCTGTGTACCCCTCTTCCCTCAATATTCAGTACACCGATGATTTCAGCCAGATAATCGTATCTCCATGGAGGAATGCGCCGTGGCAAGCTTGCATGACAGCGATGGAAATCGCGAACTTGAACGACTACGAGGCTCAGTGGAAGATAAGAACAAACCAAGAGAAGTTCAAGGTGGTCCCCATTGGACGCTCCCTAAGAGCAGACGTGCGTGTGGGGGATACGCGATACCCCTACACCAACGAATACAATGTACTCGGTATGAAAATCACCTCTACCGGTTACAAGAAGCACGTCTAAGAAAGAATTTCTCGAGCCTCGGCCGCTGTCAGAACTCTATATACATTTAGAAATCTATGTGGAAGCAACAAGAAGAAGATCTATAATGCCCTTGTAAGATCTACGTTGCTTTACCCCACCTCCACCCTCTCATGTGTCTCAAAAACACAAAAGAGGCGACTTCAAGTAGTGCAAAATAAATGCATGTACTTAATCACGGGTACACGCAGGCAAGAAAGAAGACGGCAAGAAGATCTGCACAGAGGCGGGGATAATTCCCATTAACAAAGTAATAGAAGAACGGACCCGGAAAATGCAGGATCTGGGTAATCGGGAACTGAGTGATGAAATCACCTAGATGATTAACCAGAACAGAAGAGCTGACTGTCGCGCCAGATTTCCCAGCTCCGCCAACCGAGTGGCTGGCGGGGACGAAGTGCCGTTTTACACATAATGAGATGTATTACCTAAAGACATCAAAGAAGAAGAAAACCGAACTTGACAAATGAACTCACAACTACGAAAAATCACCGATGAAGACAACCGCAAATCAAGATTATGAAAACCCCCCGATTTCGACGATAATCCCCCCAAAACACATACAAATAAGCAATGCATAACACACCAAATAAACTAAAAATTATTAAGACAAATGGCTCAAACGTCATAAATAATTATTTATAATTATTACAAATCTACAGTAACAACAAAGAATACACGCTACCCAAAAAATAATAAAAGTGATAGGTTTGATCACCAGACTCTAGGCATCTCTTTGTACCCTACCACACGTCTTTCTCTTTTCTCCGCTTGTCTTTTTTCTCTATCTACCCACACACCCTATCGTCCTCCCTTACATGCACCCACTTTAACTTAATCATAATCATCATTTCTTTCACTCTGCCAGATCCTCACTCCACTCATTACATCGGTAAAGGAGGCAAGAACATTTCAAAACGCTCCGAAGAAGATCGAATAAGATCGAAAGCTTAGCAATATAGTTTGTTTTTTACCAAACACATTCATTTAAAAAAAAGATGAATACTGGACAAGTAATCCACCATCTACAAGATGGAATAAAAAAGATAGTTAGAAGAATATAAAGTTGCCAAAGGAAATGAATTAAGGCAAAATACACAATGGTCTTCAACAAAATTTGCATTCAAGAAAGACTGCTACCCAACTACACTAATATATATATATATATATATATATATATATATATATATATATATATATATATATATATATATAGAGAGAGAGAGAGAGAGAGAGAGAGAGAGAGAGAGAGAGAGAGAGAGAGAGAGAGAGATTTGATATACCACGTAGAGAAAAAGAAAAATTGATTGGAGCTAGCTAGCACTTTCGTTATCTTAATAACATTTTCAAACTCGCTATGGTTTATGAAATAGAGAGACACATTATTTCTACAAAGCACTTTTCCCCATAAAATAGCATGGTCAGATTTTTTTGGGGGGGACCTCTGATAAGTTTGATTTGACGAAGAAAAATAGGACTGGATCTAAAGAAAACAAACCGGAGCTAATATTTACATTTCTCTCCTTTGTGCTAGAGATTAGGAACGATTCACAGATATTCTGCGAAAAGGATCATTTATATGCATTATGGTATCTGCTTTTGACCAGTTAATCTGGTGACCCATCTTAAGCCTATGGACGGCAATTTTTTTTTTTTTTTTTAATTAATGGGGCTATCTGGCGACTGCCGACTTAGGCATTAGTCGCCGTAAACAAACAGCCTAGTTCTAGGCTACTTTAAAAATTAAACAGGAAACAATAAAAAGAAATAACAATAACAATAAAAAAGCAATAACAAAAACAACAACAACAATTAAACCGGGTTAAATGAAAGGGAGAAGGCCAGCCTCCCCCCAAAAGTCAATAAGTCCACTAGTCATGGTGCACGCACTCGTCCCGAGTACAAGGGACAGGCGGTAGCGACCCCGCCCATCCCGGTACCGGGACAGGTATCGTGCGCGAAGATCACCCAGACTGGGACATTCGACAAGAATGTGCCGAACAGTCTGGGGGACTACGCAGTCGTTGCAATAGGGCGCAGGCGAGCGCTCCATCAAATAGCGATGCGTCACACGAGTGTGTCCGATTCGAAGACGACAGAAAGCAACCTGAAGCCGCCGCGGCATTGGGGGATAGGTACATGGGAACAGTCGCGGCGCAATGGCACGCAACTTTAAGTTCCCCTCGACCGTCTCCCATCTTCTTTGCCAAGCAGTCCGAAGAGCTGCCCGTATTCCTGCCATGTAGTCAGTGTGAGGAAGAGCGAAACGCTGGTCCGGTCGCAGAGTCCTCGCGGACTCTTTGGCGCGCTCATTCCCCGCATTCCTACATGTCCAGGAACCCAGCAGAAGATAATCTCGACATCTGCCCGGCTCGCCAAAACCGTGGCGTCACGGATTTCGCGAACCAGGGGATGCGGAGATTCCAATGCCCCGAGAGCACTCAGGGCGCTTTGTGAGTCGCTATAGATCACAATCCGGTCTCCCAACCGGGCACGTCGCGTAATCTCCCGTACCGAGTGGTGTATTGCCACCAGCTCGGCCGTGAAGACAGACGCAGCGCCTGGTAGAGCCCCGCTGACTTCAAACAGAGGGGATACGGCGTGGAAGCCGACCCCCTCTTGGGACTTGGAGCCATCCGTATACACTGGCACAGTACCAGCGTGACACGATGTGTGCTCCAAAAAGGTCGAACGCAATACTTCCGGCGCAGTACAAGCTTTGGGAGCAGAGGCGTGGCGACATAGCCAAATGTGGTACCCTCCAGGGTGGCGTCCTGGGCAGAACCAGGGGCGCCACCGGCCCGAGAGCTATATCTACCTCTCGAAGGAGTTTCCTGGCCCTAAACCCAAAGGGCTTAGGGTATGACTGGCGTCTCTCGGCGGCATAGGCACCATCGAGATCAGCTGCGGATGCAGTGAGAGCTGTTGGCGCCTGAGGGAAGCGCCGGGCTCGCGCGTACAAGCGAGTGGCATCTCCCCAGCATCGACTAACAGGCTTTCAATGGGGGAAGTGCGGAAGGAACCGGTCGCAAGGCGAAGGCCGGTGTGGTGGATCGAATCCACCTTCCGCAATAAACGCTCGGCTGCGGATGCATAAAACTCGCATACGTAGTCGAGCTTCGAGCGAACAAATGATCGATAAAAAAGTAAGGCGGTCGCCCTATCAGCGCCCCAAGCGCTGAACGTCACGGAACGGAGAATGTCCATGGCGCAGGTACAAGAGACCCTAAGGCTGCGAATATGAGCCTCCCAGGTGAGGCGTCGGTCGAATACAAGACCAAGGAAACGGTGCGACTCAACCACATCCAGGCGCACCCCATTAAGAAACAAATCTGGGTCGGGGTGAAGCCGTGGATGGCGGCAGAAGTGCACCACCTTAGTCTTGGCCAAAGAAAACCGAAATCTGTGCGCTTCGGCATAGCGAGAGACGTGGTTCAATGCCTGTTGGAGTCGACGCTCCAGAGTTGGCATCTGGGCCGCGCCAAAAGAGATCGAAAGGTCGTCCACGTAGAGCGTAGCGAGAACATCTTCCGGCAGCACCGAGGTGATGCCGTTGATGCTCAGGGCAAAGAGTGTGACACTGAGGACACTTCCCTGCGGGACACCCTCTTCCTGCTCCTTTGGGCCGGAGAAGGCTCCCCCCACCCGTACGCGGAATCGACGATCTCGCAAAAATTCAGATATAAACATTGGGAGGCGGACGGCAAAAGCATTATTTGTATATACCTTAGACACTGCTTTTTGATGTTGCTTAATTCTTAGATATTTTTAGAAGTTTGATCTGCATAGAATAAATTACAATCCAAACAAGGTATACTATATATTACGTTATTATTTAAAAATTACATTTATAACAGGTTATTTTAACATTGGTACTACATACAAAATAACTTGATATAAATGTAATTTTTAAATACAATTATACATTAAAAAATATGTTAATAAAACACAGCCCAAGGAACGATAATAATGTAATATATATTACATTATTATCGTTCCTTGGGCTGTGTTTTATTAACATATTTTTTAATGTATAATTGTATTTAAAAATTACATTTATATCAAGTTATTTTGTATGTAGTACCAATGTTAAAATAACCTGTTATAAATGTAATTTTTAAATAATAACGTAATATATAGTATACCTTGTTTGGATTGTAATTTATTCTATGCAGATCAAACTTCTAAAAATATCTAAGAATTAAGCAACATCAAAAAGCAGTGTCTAAGGTATATACAAATAATGCTTTTGCCGTCCGCCTCCCAATGTTTATATCTGAATTTTTGCGAGATCGTCGATTCCGCGTACGGGTGGGGGGAGCCTTCTCCGGCCCAAAGGAGCAGGAAGAGGGTGTCCCGCAGGGAAGTGTCCTCAGTGTCACACTCTAGGTCAAACTTCTAAAAATATATCTGTATTAATTAAGCATATTCAAAATGCAGATTAACTGGTCAAAATGCATATAGATGATTTTATTAGCCCAAGTATTTTTGAATCGTTCCTAATCTCCAGCACAAAGGAGATAAATGTAAATATTAGCCTCGGTTTGGTTTCTTTAAATCCAGTCCTCTTTCTTCGTCAAATCAAACTTATCAGAGGCCATAAAAAAATATGACCATGTGATTTTATAGGGCAAAACCTTGCTTTGTATAAATACAGTGCCTCTATATTTCATAAACCATTGTGAGTTTGAAAATGTTATTTAGATAACGAAAATTCTAGCTCCAATCAATCTTTCTTTTTCCCTACGTGGTACAACCAAATATTTATACTTATTCACGTGTTACCTCCCGTGATCTTTACCCATATATATATATATATATATATATATATATATATATATATATATATATATATATATATATATATATATATATATATATATATACACAGTGGGTGCAATAAATATCCGATACATGGTCAAAAGTTTATTTACCATAGTTACACAACAGCAAGGTAATCGAAAATTGAACATCTTATGTATTTTGTACGTTGAATAGAAATTCGGTATTAGAATACACAAATAGTAAAGCTGTGATATTATATTGACAAAAGTGTTAGATTATCGCCTCAAAAAGTATCCAACACACCCACAAAATTAGTTTTGAAGCGATAATAAATAGTTCTCGAACATTCCAGAGTGGTTTACTTGACAGTAATGCTGTAGAACTTTCTAGAAAAATAATCTACTTCGTCCACGTGAAACAACGGACCTCAGTCAGTGTCTGAGAGCTGCATGAAAAGGAGGTCATCGTTCAACACTCTAATTCTAATATGGCGAAGACTAAGGAATTGCCCAAAAGGACCGGGTAACTAATTCTTCAGTTACATAAAAATGGCTTGGGCTATAGAAAAATTTCATCTATTCTAAAAATACCAATCTCAATTATTGGTCACACGATTCGCCGATTCACGTCATATCAATCTACTGCAAGTCTACCACGTTCAGGGCGTCCATCTAAAATTTCAAATCGCGCGGCTAAACACATAGTCCGTAAAGTAAAGAAGAATCCTCGAGTGACTCGATCTGATCTTCAGAAAGATTTGGAAGCAGCTGGGAGAAATGTATGCAAAAATACAATTAGAGCAGTTCTTAGGAACGAGGGATTCCATTCTCGCACAACAAGAACGACACCTTTGCTAAGACCAATTCATGTCAGAAATCATATGAATTTTGCCAAGGAACATTTAGGGAAGAAGCCTGCAAGTTTTGGGGACGCTGTAGTATGGTCTGACGAGACGAGGATTGAGTTATTTGGGCAGAATAGTGTTAGTCACGTTTGGAGGCAGAAAAACTTAGCGCATGATCCTAAACATACAATCCCAACAGTGAAGTTTGGAGGAGGCAGCATAATGGTATGGGGCTGCTTCTCCTCTGCAGGTCCTGAAAGACTCCATATTACTGAAGGGAAAATGAATGCTCAGATGTATCGCAGGATTCTGGGTGATAATCTCTTACAGTCTGCAGAGGACTTGAAGTTGCCAAGAGGATGGACATTCCAGCAGGACAACGATCCAAAACATAGAGCCAAGGGCACTGCAGCGTGGTTTCACCAGAAAAAAATAAATTTTATGGGATGGCCAAGTCAGTCGCCAGACCTAAATACTATCGAAAACCTGTGGCGAGAATTAAAACTAAAGATTCAGAAAAGGGACCCAAGAAATTGAACAGATTTAAAAAGAATATGCCAAGAAGAATGGGCAAAGATACCTACAAATATTTGTAAGAACCTCATAAGTAAATATCAGAAACAGTTGGAAGCTGTACTAGCGACGAAAGGTCATATCACCAAATACCAACTGGTTTTCATAGATGTATCGGATACTTTTGGAAACGTTCCTTTGATACCAATTTGTATTCAACGTACAAAATACATAAGATGTTCAATTTTCGATTACTTTGCTGTTGTGTAACTATGGTAAATAAACTTTTGACCATGTATCACATATTTATTGCACCCACTGTATTTACTTATGAGGTTCTTACAAATATTTGTTGGTATCTTGGCCCATTCTTCTTGGCATATTCTTTTTAAATATGTTAGATTTCTTGGGTCCCTTTTCTGAATATATATATATATATATATATATATATATATATATATATATATATATATATATATATATATATATATATATATATATATATATATATATATATATATATATATATATATATATATATATATATATATATATATATATATATATATATATATATATATATATATATATATATATATATATATATATATATATATATATCAAAATAAATGTAACCAATATTTCTCATGTTTCAGCAAAAATTTATAACAGTGTATTTAATATTGTTCTAAATAAATAATAGGAGTACCAGGCAATGATGGCTTGGCCACTCCCCCCAAAGGGAGAAGCTTGCGCTCGCTACTAAGATTGAGATTTAAAATCTAAAAAAAAAGCAGACATGGCTAATTTTTTCTAAATTTTCTGAACTTCGCCAATTATAATAATTTTAAAAAGGAACTCTAAACTAAACTTGCCCACTTTCAAAATATCACGTCGCTAAAATATAGCTATAGAAGATATATAAAAATAAATTTTCTGAACTTCACCATTTGTAATTCTTTGGGTTTTAAAAATTCCACAAAATTTCGATACTTATATTTATTTCTGAACTTCACCATTTTGTTTTTTGATATTATAAAAGAATTATTAGAAATAACTTTGATAAAACAAACATGTCCTTAATAACCAAACTAAGATGAAATTATTATTCAAATACTCAAAAAAATCCCCTTAAATTATAGTTAGTGATGATGATGAAAACTAAAGAAGTTACAGAAACAGCACAAAGCCAATTTCTCCATAGCCAAGTTTATCACAAGAAGAAATTGCTAAAAAAATGTTCCTATGCTGCCTAACCATTATAAAATGCTATCGTTTTATCTTCCTTACTAAAACGATATCAAGGAAGAAAGTCTTCAGTAAGCCAACGATCACGGAAATTGGACACATGAACAATAGTCTGAAGTTATCTGGTCAGATGAAAGTAAATATCAGGTATGTAAGTAAGAAAGACTAGTAGTGTACTGTTGTTTTACACGCAATTTATCTTAAAAGAAAATTATTTAATTTTTTTTTTTGTAACAATGTTGCAGACTTTGAGCACTTCTGAGGCTACCCTTTGTGAGACAGAGTTGGAGAGGAATTTCTCCCTGCTTAACTGGTACCAACTGTGAAACATAGAGGTGGCTCTATCACTGTATGGGATTAAATGTTTTCATTAGGGTCAGAAGGAGGGGGGGATGTTTTTATGCCAGGAAAAAATGAACTCCAGAACTTATACAACCATGTTCTCACAGGTTTTACAGACATCTTTGGAGAAATTGCATCCCACAACATCAAGAAATGAAGTTACATTTCTGTAGGACTGCCTCATACCATACATCCAACCACACCAGGAATTGGTTTAGAGAAATGGGGATCACTGCTATGGAGTGGCCACCTCAGAACCCAGGCTTAAATCCAATAGGCCACATGTGGGGAGTTCTTGGAAAAGCAAAAGGAAGTACCACAAGTACAAATAAAACAGAACTGTATGAAAAATTACAAGTTGACTGGGGAAATCCTTGCCACGAAGCATTATGGCTGTAATTAAATCAATCAAAAGGTGACCAACTAAGTACTAAAATAATTAAAAATAAATACATACTGAAATCATTTACTACAAATACTTAATTACATTATATGAATGATTCCATAGGCTGCTTTAAACTTGAAAGGCCACGCTGGCTATATGAATTACCTCGTAGGAATCCCGTTCTTTGACATCCGATTTCCAGATCAAATTAAATTTCTAATATTTCCAATTAAATTTAGCAACGAACCAATCTAACCATCAAACTGAGGGGGAGGGGGGTGTTAACCGCAACCAGCGTTACTTTGATCTTACCATCTTTATTCCTCTTTTGATGTATTGCATTTTTCTACAAAGCGCTTCCTACTTCCATTAACCATTTGGAGAAAAGTAGCGATACAAATAGGGAATCTTGGCGGCACCAGCTCTACCAAGGTGTGTGTGTGGGGAAAGGAAGGGGGGGTAGCACACGCATGAGGATTACGAACGGGCACATTGACTGTCGACCGCGCTCGCAGGCCTGGAGTGCTCAAGAGCCGAGGGTGCCTTTTTAGTCGCGTATGACTCTACAGCTCACTATGTTGGTCGATCGGTCTCCGTTTTGCTTTCTTTTGTTTTTGTAATAATATTGTTCTTATTTGGCCGATTCTAACGAAATTCGAAATCCTTATGTTGTTTTATATTTTTTCGAAAGAAATAATTGCCAAAGTCCTCCCAAGGTTAGCCCGGGAATTATTTTGTTTTGGCAATAATATCACAGCTATTGCGCCGATTCTAACGAAATTTGAAACCCTTATGTTGTTTTACATTCTCTTTCGATAATAGAATTGTAAAGGTCTTCCCAAGGTTAGTCCGGGAATCAGGGAAGGTTATGAAGGTCGTAAGGTCATAAATCAGAATAAGTGAGAGCACGCGACATTTTGGTCAGCATACCTTGTTTTTTACCCGAGAGGAGTAGGAATTCCCGGGTCGCGCAGAACACGAAAAGACTAATTCTTTAGTCTCTCGAAACAATATTCGGTCTACAGCTTGAATAGCCAGGACATCTTTCTCCAGAAAATAGTGGCTAAACTCCATGGAGGAGGCAGCGTGTGGTTCGCCGTAATTCACACACTTGGACGTGCATGAAGGACTTGCCACGTGCGGCCCTAGCGCGGATCGTAGATATCGGGTTGACCTTCCTCGGCATGTCTACAAAAGCGATCAATATTGCCAAAACGTTGGCAGAAATAGCTAACGAGGGGGGGGGGGGTGATAGGGAAGACCCGTGACCTGTATAAATAAGAGAGGGGGGGGGGCTCCTCTCCACTATTAGAATCTTGGAGCAGCCCCTGAGAAAGAGTAGGAGGGGGGGGGGGGGCTCCATTTGAGAATTTGAGCTGCACGAGGGTAGCTCTGAAGATGGTAAAAGGGACTGCAGCTGTGTGGGTGGAGGGAAGCCCCTCCACGGGTTAAACGGATGCCTCGTCCTCCCCGGCAACTAGGGAAGGGAGGCGAGAGCGCACTTGGAGGCAGCTCTCCTCTCACATGCGGACGCATAATTCCATTTCTCTCCTTTGTAGCCAACAGTAAAAAAAGAAAGGTGCATTGAAGGTAGACACTACGACCTCCAAATACCTTTTGAGTTTAAGGAAAAAGTGTCCCTTTAAGATCAGAAACATCCAGAATGTGGTCATTTACAGATACTCAACCTGTCGATTCGAGCTAAAATGGGCCTTGACGACCGGACTGGACTCACGTAATGGCGACTTTGTCCTGGAGCTTTGAACCCTAATGAAGTGGCCGGAGTAGCCTCCTTATATGTGCTATATGAAAGCGGCGAACAGAGCCGCCGACCCACCACACCCCGTACCTAATACCTCCCTTAATGGGCCAACTCCCCCCCCCCTCGCACCACGTAGGGACTTTTCGCGGTATATCCCGACACTGGATCATGTTCTAGTAAGAGGACGAAAGTGCGCATAGCCGCCAAAACCTCTGTGGATAGAAGAGTAGGTTTGGAAAAGGGAAGATAAAGGTATGTAATAAAGAGAAGCACAGATAGGCGGGTGACTAAGGAGTAAGCCGGGTGATCACCTATTATATTTATTAACATACCCGGGAAGTGCAATCCCTCCGGGTACCATGTGTAGTGAAATAGACAAGGGGTCGTTTAAGCCCCTAAACCTAGATTTTTTTTGACAAGGTAGAAGAGATTAGTTGTAGATAAAAGTGGGCCCTGTCAGAGTTCAGTCTCCCCAGTGACGGGGCCTTCCCTATTTGCACTCAGCCCGGGAGGACTTGCTGCTGCTCCTCCGGGTACCAAGTGTAATGGTTTCCACAGGATACCCCATCTGCTTAGTGGAGATCTTGGATTTCTGGGTAGGTGTTGGTTAGACAGATAGATAAGTTTTGTCGATGTGCTCTGACAGATCAATATGGCTTTGGCATCGAAAATTATGTTATGGCTGGTTAAACCTTCAATATAAGACACCAAATCATAATAATATACAGTTAGTGCACAGTCACAGACAATATTGAGAAATTTTATCAATTTATTGGAGGTATTTTAGTTAGTTAGTCAGCACCAATCCTTCCATGATGCTGGGAGGATCCACGACCGGATAATGAAATCTATATAAGGTCAGAATGACAATCGCTGGTCGGCCCATGGGCCTCAGGGGCCGGGCCGGTCCTCTTTTGGGGAGAGGTGCCAGGAAGTATTATGTTTTTGACACCCAACAGCGGATAAAGAGGAAGGGACAGTAGCTAAGGGACATCTCGAGTTTAGCAAACCCGGTGTAATTTAGCTAAAGAGGTGATGTGATTCATTGGTAAACGCCATTGACTGAATAATACCCGGATGCTGACACCAGTTCTTTGAGTTATCAGGGGAGGGGAGAACAAGAGTCTATGCCAGGAATTCGATAAAAAAAGGGATTAGAAGTATATTAAGAACTTTTTTTTTTAAAGGAAGGATAACGCTTGAAGGTAGTTGACAGTGATTCACTCGGTACACTTAATTTAAGTCGCGGGCCACATTGAAGCTTATGTAAAGCTTTGCGGACCACATTGAAACTTATGTGAAGCTTTGCGGGCCACATTGAAACCTATGTAAAGCTTCGCGGGCCACATTGAAGCTTATGTAAAGCTTCGCGGGCCACATTGAAGCTTATGTAAAGCTTCGCGGGCTACAGTGAAGCTTATGTAAAGCTTTGCGGGCCACACCTAAACAGTTATATGTTAATTTCAATTACCTTTGTGCATTTGTTTGCATAGACTACATAGTCATAGAGAGCGTGTAAATAAGGGTAATGAGAAGTATTTATAAGTTATAATATTTTTTAAAAACATTTTAGCTACGAATGAAATATATTTAAAAATGACTAATTTAAGAATCTAACAGTTAAATAAAAAAAAAATCAATGAGATGAGATTTGGGCAAAATGTTCAATAATTAAGTTTCAATATTTTGTCAAATTCTGAAATGAAAACGCGAACCACATGAAAAGCTTTCGCTGGACCAACTCTGATTTGCCCACCTCTGATTCAAAGACTTCGTTTTGTTCAATTTAATAGGCTTGCTTTGGAGCCTACTGTATTGGGCCCAAAAATCTTTTATTTTAAAGCATTTTTTGTTCATCCCATTGGTACTTTATAGTCACATCTATCCTGCATAAATCTGGCAACTCTCCCAACATGGCGTCAGTCTATGTCTTTCAAGTGCAACGTATCTAAAAGTATCCTTTTTGTCACTTTTTTCACAGAGTTATATATATATATATATATATATATATATATATATATATATATATATATATATATATATATATATATATATATATATATATATAATAGGTAAAAGGTCAGGTTGTATTGAAGTCCACAGCTCTGGCAGCGTTATTAATTTTAACTTGTATTTTCTTAATATTTATTACAAGTTTTTTAACGGGGTCTACGAGGCGAAAATAAACATCAGCGAAGGACATTGTTTATTCCTAGACGCCTTTCGACCATGTTAGGTCATCTTCAGGGAATGAACAGAACTGGAATTATTAAAAAATTGCTACATTATATATAGTATTTCTACGCAAACATAAGTATTACAAAAATTAGCCAATCATGACGAGGGAATTTTTTAAGGGGAAACTATGCGCTACAAGAAACATATAAAATTGGACTCAGATTGTCTGACTATTTGTCGCTCCGATCTAGTTCTCTGACAATGGAGAAGAATAGCTGTCTCCCTCCAACGAGCGAACTCCAGGAGAATAACGTCGTGTAAGAATATTCGTGCAAAGTCATTGACTGCGAACACCGGAATTCAAAGTACATCGGCGTGACCTCCACAACCCTAACAGCTCACCTTCAAGATGGCGCGATTAAAAAACACACCCAATCTCAGGGCACTACCATAACACGTGAATTGCTGAATAAAGACACCTCCATCATCCTGAGACTCCAAAATCGCAGAAGATTGCGGATGGCCCAAGCAGTCATCATTCAAAGGAAGAAACCGGCAATTAAAGTCTAACTTCAGCCGGAAACCATACTCCCGACATCTCAGCGTTCCCGAGTTGACCACCGTTAAAAGAAGCACGTTTTCAAAAGTTCATTTTCCTTTGCTTCCTTTGCCAGAGGAAGATTTTTATTTTTATTTTTTTATATCATCTGGCGACTGCCTTGTAGGGCATAGGTCACCGTACTCAAGCTAACCTAAATCCAGGCTATATAAAAAGAAAAAAGAAAAAAAGAAAAAAAAGTCATCTGGCGACTGCTTTCTAGGGAATAAGTCGCCGTACGCAAGCCAGCCTAAATCTAAGCTAAATTAAAAGCCAAATTAAAAAAAAAAAAAATACAAACGAAAAGCAAAAGAAAAACAAACAAATTGAAAAATATATAGAGCGAGCTCCGTCGATGGGGGAAGGCTCCCCCTCTCCTGCCGAGGAAGACCGCGATCCATAGTTGAAGAGTAAATAACGGGGAGAAGGCCAGACTCCTCCAAAAAGTCTAAAAGTCAACAGGTCGGTGTGCACGAATACGTCCCGAGTAGAAGGGACAGGCAGTAGCGACCCCGCCCATCCCGGTACCGGAACAGGTAACGTGCGCGATCACCCAGACTGGGACATTCGACAAGAATGTGCCGAACAAACTGGGGGACGACGCAGTTGTCGCAATAGGGCGCTGGCGAGCGCTCCATCAAATGGCGATGTGTCACAAGAGTGTGCCCGATTTTGAGACGACAGAAAGCAACCTGAGCCGTCGCGGAATTGGGGGATGGGTCAATGGGAACAGTCGCGGCGCAATGGCACGCAACTTTAAGTTCCCTTCGACCATTTCCCATCTTCTTTGCCAAGCAGTCCGAAGAGCTGCCCGTATTCCTGCCATGTAGTCGGCGTGAGGAAGACCGAAACACTGATCCGGTCGAAGAGCCCTCGCGGACTCTTTGGCGCGCTCATTCCTCGAAATTCCTACATGTTAAGGAACCCAGCAGAAGAAAATCTCGACATCCGCCCGGCTCACCAAAACCGTGGCGTCACGGATATCGCGAACCAGGGGATGCGGAGATTCCAATGCCTCGAGAGCACTCAGGGCGCTGTGTGAGTCGCTATAGATCACAATCCAGGTTCCGAACCGGGCACGTCGCGTAATCTTCCGTACCGAGTGGTGTATTATCAGCAGCTCAGCCGTGAAGGCAGACGCAGCGCCTGGCAGAACCACGCTGACTTCAAACAGAGGGGATACGGCGTGGAAGCCGACCCCCTCTTGGGACTTAAGAGCCATCCGTATACACTGGCACGGTTCCAGCGTGACAAGAGGTGTGCTCCAAAAAAGTCGAACGCAATACTCCCGGCGCTGTACAAGCTTTGGGAGCAGAGGCGTGGCGACAAATAGCCGAATGTGGTACCTTCAAGGGTGGCGTCCTGGGCAGAACCAGGGGGGCAACCGGCCGGAGAGCTATAGCTAGATCTCGAATGAGTTTCCTAGCCTTAAACCAAAAGGGCTTAGGGTATGACTTGCGTCTAACGGTGGCATAGGCACCGTCGAAATCAGATACGGATGCAGCGAGAGCTGTTGGCTACTGAGGGAGGTGCCGGGCTGGCACGTACAGGGGAATGATGCATGTACACGGCATAGAGCGAGTGGCATCTCCCCAGCATTGACTAGTAGGCTGTCAATGGGGGAAGTGGGGAAGGCACCGGTCGCCAGGCGAAGGCCGGTGTGGTGGATTAAGTCCAACTTCCCCAATAAACGCTCGGCTGCGGATGCATAAAACTCGCATCCGTAGTCCAGCTTCGAACGAACAAAGGATCGATAAAAAAGTAAGGCAGTATCCCTATCAGCGCCCCAAGCGCTGAACGTCACGGAACATAAAAAATCCATGGCGCGGGTAAAAGAGACCCTAAGGCTGCGAATATGAGCCTTCCAGGTGAGGCGTCGGACAAATACAAGACCAAGGAAACTGTGCGATTTAACCACTTCCAGGCGTACCCTATTAAGAAACAAGTCTTGGTCTGGGTGGAGACGTGGATGGCGACACAAGTACACCACCTTAGTCTTGGCCAAGGAAAACTGAAACCAGTGCGCTTCGGCATAGAGAGAGACGCGGTTCAATGCCTGTTGTTGGAATCAACGCTCCAGAGTTGGCATCTTGACGCGCCAAAAGAGATCGAAAGGTCGTCCATGTAGAGCGTAGGGAGAACATCTTCCGGCAGCACCGAGGTGATGCCGTTGATGCTCAGGGCAAAGAGTGAAACACTGATGACACTTCCTGCGGGACACCCTCGTCCTGCTCCATTGGGCCGAAGAAGGCTCCCCCCCCCCACCCATATGCGGAATCGAAGATCTCGCAAAAATTCAGATATAAACATTGCGAGGCGTCCCCTCGCCCCCATCGTGTGGAAAGTCTCCATGATACCGTATCGCCATGCGGTATCATAGGCCTTCTCCAGATCGAAAAACACCGTGGCGTAGTGCTGTCTACGAAGGAATGCCTCGCAGACGGAATTTTCCAGTCGGAGTAGAGCATCCGACGTGGAATGGAACTTGCGGAAGGCGCACTCTCTACAGAAGACAGATGGCCTCCGCTGTCCGGAAAAAAGGCTAATCTAACATTTACCAATTTGCACACGCAAGAAGCTATAGATATTGGGCAGAAACCGGCAGGAGTAGAGTGATCTCTCCACGGTTTGCGAAAGGGGAGAACAGTAGCGATTCGCAAGGAATTTGTGGAGACACTCCACCCAGATCAGGTTCAACAAATCTAATAGAAAGGCTATGCCTCGCCCACACAGGTGTCGAAGCATGGCGTACGGGACATCGTCCGGACCATGGGCGGTGTCCGCGCACGAAGCAAGAGCGGAACGCAACTCACTCACAGTAAACCTGTCGTTGAAGGGTTCTCCGCCTCTCAAGGTTAAGTCCAGTCGGCGAGCTTCCACGACATCATGACGTGAACTGAATGCTGGCGGAGCAGAATCCCGGCTAGAGAATGCGGAGAAAGCGGTCGCGAACGATTACGCCACGGACGCGGGGACCGAGTTTGCGGTCCCATTCTCATGAAGAACGGGAGGGGGGTCCTGCGAGAACATAAGCCGAATCCTTTTGATCGCTTCCACACTTCTGCTAGAGGGGTTTCCCGTTAAGTGAATACACGTATGCCCGCCAAGAAGAGCGGCGGGCGTGCTTCGAAATATACCGGAACCTAGCCTTAGCCCGACGAAATTCAGCGACAATAAAATCGTTCGGGCGGCGCTTATAGCGCATGTAGGCATAACGCTTCTGTTTGAGGGCCGTCTCACACTCAGCCGACCACCATCGGAGTGGTCGGCGTGCAAAACGGCTAGACGTCCCAGGAATAGTAGTCAGGCCCACGGCGATGAGGTTGCCGGAGAAGAACTTAACGGCCTCATCTACCGACCTAAACGCAGGCAACCGCGGTGGGCTCTCAGGCGGCAATTGCCGCGAGAATGATATTTGAATAGGAAAGGGATCACTACCATGGAGGTCATCGATGCGTAAACTCATCCACATTTAGGACACCTATCTCAAGCTCTTCGATCAGATCGGAGGGGACTTGTTCCCAGGAATTTAGTGAGTAACCTTCCCAGAGAGGACGCCTGCCGTTCAGATCTCCAAGCAAGAGAAAGGGACTCGGCAACCGTGCCACGACGCGGCGGAAGTCCTCAGCGTCGAAGTCAGCTGACGGTGGAATGTACGCATAAATGATAGTATACCTCCTATCCAGGTGCAGCTGCACAGCCACTGCTTGAAAGGAGGTATCTAAAAAGAAAGGAAGAACGGAGACATCATGCCGGGTGTAAACCACGCATCTCCCAGCCCGACCATCTCGTGGTGGTGGGGTCGCAAGACCCTTATATCCCGAGAGGGCGGGCAGGGGGCACGCGCCTGGGCATGGTCTCCTGCAGAAAGATAGCTAACGGGGAAAGGGATGAGACGAGCCTCCGAAGCTCCTCCCAGCTGGCCCGGAGTCCACGGCAATTCCATTGAAGGAATATGCCCTCCAGGCCTAGCTCGGAGGAGACGCGAGGGCCCTCCTCGAACTGAAGACCCTCACGGGAATGGCCGTACGCTTCCCGGAGGCAGAACCCCGGGCGCTGTTGGCCGGACAAAGCGCTGAAGGCGCTGTCGCCTTCGACGACTTATTGGGGGAGGTTGGGCTCGCCATGCGAGTCTTTTCCTCCCCCCGCCTCGAAACCTTAGGCGGGCGTTGCGGCTTCGAGGCGAAGGGCCCTCTTTTCGAGGAACCACCGTCTCCGAGCCACTCGCTCCACCACTAGGTGTGGGAGAAGGAGCCGAAGCTCCATTCTTGTGGTCCTCCTTTCGGGGGACAGCTTTAGGAACCCCGGAAGATGGCCTAGCGACCAACTTCAGGGGTGTTGCCTCCTGTGAGTCTAACGACTCGCTGGAGGCGCGTGGCCGTTTTGCCTTACAGGTAACGGTGACGCTGGGGGAAGAGAGGGGAGCCCTGGTTTTAGCCGGGGCTGGGTGTAAACCCTTTTTGCCGCCAGCTTTACCAGGGGAGCGCCCGGTTTCTAACTATTGAGGCATATGATGTCCCAGGCAGAGCCGGGCGCGCCACGAGCAAGTCCTTGGGCTCGCGGAATGAGAGTCGATCCTGGGCCTGAAAGGCCAGGATTTCTTTCTCAAGGAGATATGCACCACATTGCTTCGAAGAAGCGGGGTGCGGCTCTCCGCAATTGACACACTTGGCCACACATGATTTAGACTTATCGTGTGCGGCCTTGGAGCAATTTACACAGAGTTCGGGTGACCCCGACTTTGCATGTCTACAAGAACGATTCGTATGGCCGAAGCGGTGACAGTAATAGCACCGCCGCGGCAGTGACACGAATGCATTCACGCGGTAGCGGTACCAACCGGCACGCACCGAGTCAGGGAGCTTGTCACAGTGGAACGTGACGAAGAGTGTAGGGGTGGTTCTCGAGGCCCCTCCCTGTTTTGTCATCACACGTTCGACCTTGACCGCCCCATGGTCGGCCAGCTCTAAGGTGATGTCCTCTATGGAGTAGTCAACGAGTTCCCTCACTTTTCTTGGCCGCCTCGGCGGGATTCGCCGCATTCGCCAGAAGGCTCCCGTCCGAGGAACGGGTCACCTTCGGCTCTCTACCAATTACACTAGCTAATCCTCTCCTCTGATGGATCATGTTGCCCTTGGCCAACATGCTGCCATCAGTTGAACGAATGACGAGGAATCGTTTGAAGCCAGCGGGCTCGAAAACGCCAGGTAACCTCTGAATCAAGGGCCCCGATGTTATCGAGGCTCCGCCCTGCGCACTTTTGGTCTTTGTCATATTCGGGGGCTCCGCACCCGGGAGTGCAGAGGGGCCGGATGTGCCGATCTCGGCTTGGTCGCTTGCCAAAGTGGCAGCAGACCCATCCTTCCCCGCAGCCCCCACGGATGGAGAGGAGCCCCGAGTCTTCTTTGTCTTTTTCGTCCTTTTCTTTTTTATAGAGGAGGGCGGGGAATGAACCCGCTTCTTACCTCCGGCGGCAGAAGCCCCCTTGCCAGATAGACCGGCCTCAGCCAGGTCCTTCTCCGAAATGGACAAGGTCCTGGTAGTCGTAGGGGATCCCTTCCCTCCTTGTACTGCCTCAGAAACCCTAGCCGTTTGAGAAGGTCCTTGCATAGGGGCGGATTCGGGTTCGGTGTTTGGCACCGAGCCCGGATTTTCCCCCATGGAAGGCCCTAACCTCTGAGGCTGGGTCTCCTCAAGGACCATGTCTATCACAGGAGGGGCCTCCAGTTGGCCATCCCCTCCCAGGACATCGCAGGTCTCTTTGGCATCGTCACCAGTCTTGTGTGGGGAGCCACATGCCTTGACCCCGGCAAGGTTTAATATTCTTGCCAGTAGGTCTTTTGAGGGAAGCGACCGAAGAGGCCTGGCTTCCCTCTCTCCCCCCTAACGGGGTTTGCCCTACCGAGCCGCTTCGATGGCGAGCAGCTGGCTATGGGCTGCCTGCTGGCTTTCTTGGCAGTCCCCTTGGAAAAGAAAGAGGGGACTGCCGCTGGAAACAGGGAGGTGCCCGAAAGGACCTCCAGAGAAGGGGGTGAGGGGGAGTCGCCTGCACCCGTAGGCAAAGGAGAGATATAAGCCTCCTCTCCGGTTAGAGAAATATGGAGGGTTCCCTGCGCAAGCAAGGGGAGGGGGGATACCTCTATTTTTTTCACTGGAGCTGCCCGAGGTCGTCTCTGTCGTTTGTTCAGGGGGAATTGAAGGGTTTTTTTTTTCTACTCATCATTAAGCATGGTGACCCTCCTTTTATTACGGGATGCAACCGCTCATCACCTCTCGCAGTTGCACACACTGCAAGAGGTGCTTACAGGCCTGGCAGAGCCAGGCGCCGCCATTTGAGACCACCCTTCCCGCCTGGTGGCCTGGCAGTCCATCGGCATGGCGGCTCCACCTTGAACACGGCGTAGAAGGATAGATTGTGAAGGGGAGAGGAAAAGGGATGTGAGGAAGGTATGGGTTGGGATGAAGCAGGTTGTTAAAAAAAAAACCCATCCCAAACTGGAGCTCAGGGGTTAGGGAACGTTGTTCCCTCCCCCCTCAGCCCCGATCCGGGATGGTTGGCTTGAGAAGAAGGTCAGCATCTACCCTGTGAAATTAGAGGCTGACCAGAGAAAGTTGTGGGAGAGGTTGTATGAAAAGCGAGGAAACAAGTGTTTTGATGGAAGGAAAAGAGGCTAAGCTGGGGTCGGACGAGGTGCTGAGTGCCGTCAGCACGGCGGCCAGGATGGCAAATCGCCGCGCCCCTTACGGGGTTCTGAAGCCATAAAGAGGACCTCAGCTCTTCTCTATAACCTGAACAGTAAAGAGATCACTCTTCACACACACACACACACAACGTTAAGGTGGATATTTCTTACTCACATACACGCGCGAGACCGTGTTAACGTGAAGATCATTCTTCTTTCCCCTCTCACATACACACCGCGTTAAGGTGAAGAATTCCTCCCTCCTTGAGACCTAAGAGTGTCTGGGGAACTATCAACGTGATAAGGAATCGGAATGGGGTATAAGTTAGGGGACCTGAAAATATGCGGAAGGTTCTTTGCAAGAGTAAATTACCTGGAGGCTTAGGAGGGGGGGCAACGTAACTCTTTGGAAATCCCCACAAAGAAAACCAACGACGGCTTCTCCCGCCGAAATTTTGTGATGTGAAAATGTGGGGAAGATATATAGCCGCAGATCTTCCTGGGTCTTGGAGGACGGTCAATTATTCGCATGTCAGCTGTAGCATGGTTGTCCAAATTTCAGCAAATCAACATGAATATTTCAGGTTTTGTTCACTTGAATACACATATTTCAAAAGTGGAGAAAAGATTTTTTGAAAAATATTTGGAACACCCCCTTTTTGAGCTCAAAATTTCATTTTTCTTTCGAGCCAGAAAGATATACACCATCAGAGGTGTTGGTTTGTTGTTATAAGTGCTTCTAAATACATTAGAGTTGAGTTTAAACTGAGTCATGACAAACAAGCGAGTTCAACTTTTATTATCTAACTAATAAATACTATTTGCCAACTGATACATTAAAATCATGCTTTGTCTCAAACGATGGCATGAAGTCACGAGATTTTAGTACCGCCCGAATGTAAGCATCTCTTGCTTCTTTTCCATAAATTTGGCCAGAGGCTTCCGTCACCATTCGCACACACGGCTCCACATCTTGAAAATGGCATGGAATGTCAATAGAGAGTGGCTCGTCGACAATATTTTGTGTGGTGGCTCAAACCTGCACTCCTCTTTAGGGGAAGTAGATGTGTTAGGTCTTAGCAGTCTTATCTATTTTTGGTGGCCTAAAATCACGCCTGTCTTCCTCATACACAGTAACTTTTCGGATCTTCTTGATTCTATCAACGTCTGCCAGCATTGCTAAAAGGACGTTCTCGGGATGGGCCCAATAGGAATTCCTTTGGATTGTTTGCCATGTTACGGCTTAACTAGCAGGTTGGAGTATTTTCAGAAGATTTATCTGTTCCAGGAGATGTTTAGATCCCTCCGTGCATTTAGGAGAGAATTTGATGTGAGGACAGATGGGGCCCATAATGACACAGGAAAAACTCTGTGAGCACAAACAAGTGATTATTAGGTGTTTCTGTTGCCACAAAGTTGACATATTCTGTAGGAGATCACCGTCAATTACACCACTTCAAATAGCACTGATAATTATGTACAGGTAAGCTTGGACCCGACTAAGCTCATTCACATTCACATCTGGAAGAGGAGCTCCTTTAGCAATATATTGATAGCCATTTGGACATACTAAATCAGCAATCAATTGGAGATACAAAATCAGACATTAATTGGACATTCAAAAGCACGAAGCAATTATATATCAGCAATCAAATGGACATTCAAAATCACCAACCAATTAGACATTTCAAAACGAAATAAATTTGAAATTCGAAATCAGCCATTAATTGGACATTCTAAATCAGCAATCAATTGGACATTCAAAATCACCAATAGCTCGACATTCAAAAGCACCTATCAATTGGAAATTTTAAATCAGAAATCAATTTGACATTCAAAAGTGCAAATCAATTGGAAGTTCTAAATGACCAATCAATTAGACATCAAAAAGCACTAAACAATTGAGAATTAGAAATCAGCCATCAATTGGAAATTCTAAATCAGAAATTAATTGGGCACATCAATTGGAAATTCTAAATCAGTAATCAATTGGACATTTAAAATCAGCAATCTATTAGAAATCGAAAGCATAAATCACCAATCAATTGGACTTTCTAAATCATCAATCAATTGGAAATTCTAAATCAGAAATTAATTGGACATTCAAAATCATCAATCAATTGGACTTTCAAAATAATCAATTAATTGGGCATTCTAAATCAGCAATAAATTGGACATTCAAAATAACCGATTCATTGGACATTCGAAATCACCAATCAATTTAACTTTCTAATTCACCAATCAATTTAACTTTCTAAATCACCAACAAATTGGACATTCAAAATCAATTAATTCGACATTTTAAATCACCATTAAATTGGACATTCAAAATCACCAATAAATTCAACATTCGAAATCACCAGTTATTTGGATATTCTCATTCACGAATTAATTGGACATTCTAAATCAGAAATTAATTGGACATTCAAAATCAGATATCAATTAGACATTTAAAAGCGCAAATCAATTTGACATTCTATATCAGGATTCAATTGGACATTAAAAATCAGCAATCAATTGGAATTTATAAATCAGCAATTAATTGGATATTCTAAATCAGCAAATCAGTTGGAAATTTGGAATCAGAAATTAAGTGGACATTCAAAATCAGCAATCAATTGGACATTCAAAAGAGCAAATAAATTGGACATTTAAAAGCACCAACGATTTGAAATTCTAAATCAGCAATCAATTGGACATTCAAAAGCACGAAGCAATTATATATCATCAATCAAATGGACATTCAAAATCACCAATTAATTGGACATTTACAAGCGCAATTAAATTTGAAATTCGAAATCAGTCATTAATTGGACATTCTAAATCAGCAATCAATTGGACATTCAAAATCACCAAATAATTGGACATTCAAAAGCACCTATCAATTGGAAATTTTAAATCAGCAATCAATTTGACATTCAAATGCGCAAATTAACTGGAAATTCTAAATCAGCAATCAATTGGACATTCTAAATCCCTAATCATTTGGAAATTCTAAATCAAAAATTAATTGGGCACTTTAATTTGAAATTCTAAATCAGTAATCAATGCTACATTTAAAATCAGCAATCTATTAGAAATTCTAAATCAGAAATTAATTGGACATTCAAAATCACCAATTAATTGGGCATTCTAAATCAGCAATGAATTGGACATTCAAAATCACCAATAAATTAGATATTCAAAATAATCGATTAATTGGACATTCGAAATCACCATTAATTGGACATTCTAATTCACCAATCAATTTAACTTTCTAAATCACCAACAAATTGGACATTCAAAATCAACTAATTCGACATTTTAAATCACCATTAAATTGGACATTCAAAATCACCAGTTAATTGGATATTCTCATTCACGAATCAATTGGACATTCTAAATCAGAAATTAATTGGACATTCAAAATCAGATATCAATTGGACATTTCATTCAAAGCGAAAATAAATTGGAAATTCGAAATCAGGAATCAATTAGACATTCTATATCACGATTCAATAGGACATTCAAAATCAGCAATCAATTGGAAATTCTAAATCAGAAATCATCATGGATATTCTAAATCAGCAAATCAATTGGAAATTTTGAATCAGAAATTAAGTGTACATTCAAAATCAGCAATCAATTGGACATTAAAAAGCACCAATCAATTAGAAATTCTAAATCAGCAATCAATTGGAGATTCAAAATCCCCTATCAATTGGACATTTCAAAGCGAAATTAAATTTGAAATTCGAAATCAGTCATTAATTGGACATTCTAAATCAGCAATCAATTGGACATTCAAAATCACCAAATAATTGGACATTCAAAAGCACCTATCAATTGGAAATTTTAAATCAGCAATCAATTGAACATCAAAAAGCACTAATCAATTGAAAATTAGAAATTAGCAATCGATTGGACATTCTAAATCACCAATAAATTGGACATTCAAAATAACCGATTAATTGGACATTTAAAATCACCGATTAATTGGACATTCAAAACTACCAATCAATTAGAGAAATTCTAAATCAGCAATCAATTGGACATTCTAAATCATCAATCAATTGGAAATTCTAAATCAGAAATTAATTGGACAATCAAAATCACCAATCAATTGGACTTTCAAAATCACCATTTAAATGCGCATTCTAAATCAACAATAAATTGGACATTCAAAATCAGCAATAAATTGGACATTCAAAATCACCAATAAATTGGACATTCAAAATAACCGATTAATTGGACATTCGAAATCACCAGTTAATTGGACATTCTTATTTACCAATCAATTTAAATTTCTAAATCACCAACAAATTGGACATTCAAAATCACCAGTTAATTGAATATTCTCATTCAGGAATCAATTGGACATTCTAAATCACAAATCACGTGAATATTCAAAATCATAAATAAATTGGACATTCAAAATTACCAATAAATTGCACGTTCCAAATCGCCAATTAGGCAATTGGACATTTACAATCTCCAATTAGTCGTGAAGAGGAGGTTACTGCCTGAATTCAAACCTGAAACAACAACGGTGCCTTTCAAGAGGTCGACCTCTTGCCATGGTTTAATAGGAAGGGGGCGACGTCGCCGCCGCTCATTCAAAACTGATACAAAAACGCCTTTTGGGAGCCGCTTGAGGATGAACCTCTGCTCGTTGCTATAATTCACCATATACGGGAGGGATACCCCCCCCCCTTCGGAGGGCTGGAAATCTAGCTGCTCCACACCTTCTGCAGACAAAAAAAAAAGTGGTGGGGGTTTTACCACCTTGCCACTTACCTTTTTTTTTAATTCCAGCGCTTCTGCAACGACCTTGAGGGCCCATGCCCTGAATAAGGGGTGAGCGACACTCACCGTAATTGGAGGCTTGATCGAGGTGGGGCGGGGAGGTGAGGCGTTTGACAGCTTCATCTCGATCTCGCATCGCCTTCTTCAACTCTTTCTTCATCACGTCCCGGTCCTTCGTCAGGATCTGCGCCGAACCACACAAAACCATATCAGATGAGTCACTAACCTCACCCACTCTCTTCTATTCATTACTCCTATCGGGTCCCAAGGCTTTCCCTCCCCTCCCATTGTCTTCCGAGAACTCGATGGCTAAACACAACACTTATCAAATTAGCATTCACAAAATACCCTCAACCACACCAACAACCTATCGCGGGGTTGGATTTCTGACGTCAAGGCAGTGGTTCAATTCCAGAGAGCGCGGACACAATTTTCTTTCAAGATCTCTTGAAATTACGAAATATATATTTTTTGGCTTAAATATAGGCTAAATAAAACAAACCACAACCAACTAAAAGCACAAAAAATACAAAAAAAGGACAAGTATAATTGGGACGTAATACATCAAACCTACAAACTATTAAATACAATGGAGGAGGCCCAACCACTGTATGGTGGACGCAGATTTGTGAGGGAGGCATGTAATGTATGTATGTATGTATGTATGTATGTATGTATATATATATATATATATATATATATATATATATATATATATATATATATATATATATATATATATATATATATATATATATATAATGGAGGATATTACATTGACGTGATGTATATCGGTGGAAGATAATGGTAAACCAGTCCGAAACTAGTCCGATAGTTATAAATATAATCTTGATTCAAATATTGTGGTTTACAATTATCTTCCATATATATATATATATATATATATATATATATATATACTTTTTGAAGTATGAACATTAGTTGCAATCGTAAGTCAGCTCCTATATTCAGTCTAAATGTTTGTTGTTCATTTTGATACTGAACAGTCAAAAGTCCCACACAAATATGTATTTGGAAATTGCAGAACCTCTTTTAAAGCTTTTGTGGTTAGAGGAGGGCTACTTCTACGAATAATTAACCCCCAATTTTGTAATAACAAATCCCCCCCCCCCCTTCAGTTTTATACAAAAATTTAACTCCACAATTTTTACGAAAAATGAACCACTCACCCATTTTTTATGAACAATTACCCCCCATTTTTATAACAACAATTCAACCCACTAATTTTATAGCAACATTTCAACCCACAATTTTATTTCAATGAAATTCATATAAAGATAAGAATGACAATTACCGATATTCCGGAAGACACCAGGATCCGCCCCTCGTGTGTCTGTGTAGTATTGTATTTTATACCATCTAGTAATTGCGAAATCCTCCAGCAGCCCAGATTGCGGGGTAGTCAGGAAAGTGGATATGTTGTGCTGTGAAGGCGGGAAGGGAATGATAACGGTATTGTAATTGAATACGTGTTGATCAAGTGTGTAGGAGGGACCTACATTCGACGTAGGATAAGTCCAACGGTTCCGGCCAATCTCTCACATACGCTCAAGTTTTATGTCCACGTTCGCTGGGATTGAACACGACACCTATACGCCAGAAATCTAACCCTATATTCACTAAGCTAGGAAGAGTGCCTCGATCTTAAGGTAGATTCGGTTAGTGTGTCTATTCGCTATGCCTTCTTTTTCTTGGAAAGATGGTTTTAAGTTTACAGAGTTTAGAAATGGATTCAGCTGGAAAATATTCTGCTAAGATATACAACAAATGAGACAAAACGGATTTTTTTTGGTATTTTCGCTTAAAAAAAATTCCATTTGCTAGTAAAAAAAACTAAGGTTTCAAAACACGACATAATTACCTACATAATCAGCACAGAGATTTAGTTTCCTCTTATGTGCATCTATTTTACTTTGGGTTTTGACTGTGGATCAGATTAACGGTAATCAGTAGGTCCTCACATTGAGAAATAAAAGGCACTTTAAATGCGTATACATCGGTAGTAAAACCAATACCAATTTATTGAGTGGATGGGGGACTTTAAACAAACATGTTGCATTGGTACCTTGAATTCCAAGATTTTCATTCAATTGAAAATATCAGAAAGATTATAACATTTTTTACATCTAACACTGATCTTTTAGTTTAGGTAAAAGGGTGAATTGTACAAATGTGTGAGCTTTGTAAAAAGTAAAAAAAATATTCGTTAAAATCGTGAAAAAACTAAAATATCCAGTTCTATTTCAAGATTACAAAAATGGCGCGAAAACTAAAGAAGTAGCGGGTAAAGATATTTGGCGCGAAATTCGTTCTCAGGCAAAAGTGAGAGTTGATAGAGTTTAAGGAAAAGGCCAAGCAAGAGATTAGACTCATTACGGAGGTAAATTACGGTAGAGAGGTTGTAGTTATTAACGGTATGGAACCTCTTTAAACAAACGAAGAGAACTAGGATAAAGCCTGTTCGTAATTGATTCCTCACGTTACACAACAACAACCTGCTTCATTTCCAATTCCTAACAAACAATAATCCTCCATACCCCAACTCTTTATTAAAATGAGGGGGGACAGAAAGCCGTCTGCACCCCCAAGACGAGACAGAAATGCTAGACAAGGCCATTGGGAGGAACAAACGGGAAGGCGAAGGAAAGACTGCCCCCGCGACCACGGTAAATAACGAGAAGAAAGAAAAGAATCTCCTTGAATTTTTTTACACCCCGAGCTTTGAATTTTTTAAGTTAATTTAAGAGCCAAAACTTGCAAAAACTACAATGTGTCCCCTCCTCCCCACGAGTCTTTTTTTTATATAAATGATGCATTTTAAATAATAGGCTTAAAATTATTTAATAGATGAATTTTCGAAAAATGCACGAATGCTAGTTTTTTTTTTAAAGTAGCTTATAAATAGGACAAGATGCAGGCGTGGGGAATGCGGGTCCCCCGGACTCGCTTGGGATGGGAAAAAGAGGAAAAACACTTTCTGCCCTTCGCAGAGAAGATTCTGGCCCTCTTTTTGTTTCCTCCAGAACCAATTTTTCCTCGGAACGCAATTATTCTCCAAGCAGGGGACACGCCGACTCCTCCCCAATTTGGGAGAAATAAAACTGGCTAGTCGAGAGATCATTCCAGTCAGTTCAGAGCAGTTAATCCCTACGCCAAAACGACTAAGTAACGCCCGCCTCAATCTGAAACATATCCATCTCTCGCTATCCATAGTAACGGCAGTCCGCTAATCTACTCCGACACCATCGTCACATTTCAAGTTCAAAGTTAACTACTACTACAGCATTGACAGGCAGGTTTCACACTAGTTTCTCCTATAACGTCACCAAACTCAAAGACGTTTAATGGTTCCACGCGTTTAACTTTGACATACAGCGAAAAGCATAGCTATAACAGTGTCTGAAATGAAGCGAATAAATTCAGTGTAATGATAAATTAATTCCATCTTTTGTGTTATCATTTTCAATTCGCATGTTAAAAGAATCAGTTACGGTTGATGCTAAAGCTCCCCCCCCCCCCACAACCAATCTCTTTCCTTGCAATCTTCCAGAATAAAGACTATACATTCAACGTCTTCCAAATCCAATCCGATAAATCAATGCCCTCATTGGTTTCGCAAGTGAATCAAAGGAATCAAAGGTAGAGAGACCTCCTATCGCCCTAGATAAGGAGTTCCCGACCTGGGGTGCGACAAAGAGTGGCTCGTGTCCTTGTCGTTGTGAGCCACCCGACCCATCTGCCTTGATCAGTGTTAGTGAACGACTACCAAAGGGTTTTCGCCATTTTTTTTTTTTTTTTACACTACCGCCTAAAACTACAGAACAGAATACCCAAAGCTACATTTAAAAATATTCTCGTTTATTCCATGAAAATTGGACAGAATAATTCTTTAAAATTTGCCTCTGATTCTGCCTAAGAAAAGCGACTAAAAAAAAGTGATGAGGAAAAAATAATGTGTATTTAAAGAAGGAATGCGTCCAAAACTAGAGAACAATACGTATAAATTCAACAATAACCAGATAAAAAAATTATTCTATAGACGATTTAACAAAATATTAATAAGAAATATACAGGCCCTTGACTTGTTCATCGAAAACTGTTTATATCACCATCGATTCTGCTGAGATGGTTCGCATCATAGATTAAAAAAAGGGGAGGTAAGAATGAACCCAATCTTGAGAGAAGATTAGATTACAGAGAAGTTTGTAATAAGTTATTTATATGTTCTATAAATCAACGAATAGGTATGGATGAACTTGGATAGGCTTGGTTGTGCTGTGTTGCCATGTGATAGTATTTTTCATAACACGTTAGTTTGGAAAATTATAGGGATAAAAAAAAAAAAAATAGCCGATTGTTAATGCAAATGTTTGGGTAATATCGACGCTTAACAATTAAATATATATATATATAAAGTTAATTAAGCAGGATAAAATAAAAATCTGGGTAAATTTGGCAGACCTGTTGGGAAACAAACCCGTTTCAAAATGCTTCGACAGTCCTGCATATTAAATTATCGCTTCCTGAACGAAATTCAGCGTCAAGTGTGCATAAATACTCTCCTGGGTAAGGAGGACATAAGTGGGAAAAGAACAAAAATTACGCCACAATAAGGGTGCTTTTTTTTTTTTTACTCCATCTCCGCTGTAAGTGGGGGAAGGAAAGAAAGGATGACCCCCCTCCCCCTCCTCCTGAGGCTAGAAGTTTCCCTCAGTCCGAACCGAAATTAGATTCCCTCACGAATCCACAGAACAAGATTTTTTTTAGAGTCCATCCGGCGACTCCCTACCAGGTCAAAAGTCGCCGTAATCACGTTACAGCCTACTACTAGACTAGATTAAAAAAGAAACAAAAAACATGCAACAAACAAAGGCAAAGAAACAAGAAAAAAAAACAAAATAGGCAAAAAGGAAAGTAGGCTCCGACCTGGCGCAGCAAAATGCGATCTACAAAAGAGTCAAATGAAATCAGAGTCCGCAAGAGTGTGTGTGCACGAACTCGTCCCGAGTACAAGGGGCAAACGATAGCTGCCACGACAGGTAGCGTGCGCCAAGATGACCCGGATTGGGACATTCGACAAGAATGTGCCGAAAAGTCTGTGGGACAACGCAGTCGTCGCAATTAGGCGCAGGCGATCACTCCATCAAATGTCGGTGTGTGCCCGATTCGGAGACGACAGAAAGCGACCTGAAGCCGTCGCGGCATTGGAGGGGGGGTAGGACCATGAGAACAGTCGAGGCGCTATGGCCACAGAACAAGATACACACGCACAGAGAGATATACGGTCAGAGGGAGGGGGACGGGGAAGAAGAAAAGAAAAATAAGAAAGAGAGGGGATAGAAAAAGGTGAGAAAGGGGATGGAGGCAGAACGAGGACGAAACGGATGACTCATCGGCGGCGGCCATCCTTCCGCTTCTAGCCCGGACAGTGAATGCCTCGTCGCAAGCCCGGTCTTTGGCACTGGCGGGGGTAGGGAGAGAGGGGGTTAAACGTCCTACTCTCGGAAGAGGAGGGGTGGGGTGAGGGTGCCACTGCCACATTAATATATCCTTCCATTATTATGTTTATAATTAATTATTCTCCTCCCACCAAGATCGACTACTTCAATGGGGGAGGAGGGGGAAGGGTACAGCGGCCCAAGGGAAAAAAAAACACTAGTCGAGGATGGGGGTAGTCCTACTTCTCACCGCGCCCGGCGGCGACGACGACTTGAGGCGGAGGCGCTTCGCCGACTTCTTCACGGACGACGCCATCGCCCACATCGCACCTCGGGGATTCCCCCTGGGAGGTAGGCTCATCCCCGAGGGAGACCCTCCTTCGGGAACTGACCCTACTTCTGCGGGCGGGCTGGGTTCACCCTCGCCGGGGTGTGGGGAGCGGCCGGCAGGGGTCTTCTTGAGGAGGGTAAGGGCGGTGGCGGCGAGTCTGTCACGAGCCCACCTCAGGGCGGGGGCCTCCGAAGCCGCCCACAGGGACGCACGCCCACTCTGCACCGCCCGCCGGCACGCCTTTCCCCCGCGTGACAGCCACGATCGCCACGTTGCTCCCAGGCGGACTCTCAGGTCTCCGGGCACGGCCGAGCCATCGCCGGGCGACGGGGCGAACGCCATCCCGACTCGAGAACCCTCGCGGCTTCTACCAAGGATGACCGGGAACCCCTTAGGGGGGAAGGGTCTATACTACCCTCACAGCGGCCCTGATCACTCCACCAAGCACTGCATACGGTGCCACAGTTTCACTACATGCCCCTTCGTCCTCTCTCTTCCACACCCTTCTCAACGTCCCCGAAGGAGGGGGGGGGGTTATTTGGAGAGAACGTGGAATAGGGAGGGGGCTTGGCGGCTACTTAGAACGGGGGGATGGTTGTTAAAGGTACCTAAAATGGGGATGGGTGGTAAAAGGTACGAAGAATATCGAGTTGTTGGGCTACGTAGAATGGGGTTCTTGGAGCACGTGAAATGGGTTTCTAGGAGGATAGGCTGAAGGAGGGAGGGGTTCTTGGGGCACGTAGAATAGAGTTCTAGAAGGATACGCTGAAGGAGAGAGTGGTTCTTGGGGCACGTGAAATGGGTTTCTAGGAGGATACGCTGAAGGAGGGAGGGGTTCTTGGTGCACGTAGAATGGGGGTTCTTGGAGCACGTGAAATGGGTTTCTAAGAGGATACGCTGAAATAGGGAGGGGTTCTTAGTGCACGTAGAATGGGGGTTCTTGGAGCACGTGAAATGGGGTTTATAGGAGGATACGCTGAAATAGGGAGGGGTTCGTGGTGCACGTGCAATGGGGGAGGGGGGTTATTGTCGGCGTGGGTTGCCAGTTCTCGTTGCAATAGGTTAGTGCGCGGGCGGTAGGGAGGATCCTCACGTCTCAACGAACCTAGCGGGATGGCTAGCAACACAACCGTTAGCCACTACACCTTTTTTCTCCACCGAAAAGAGTTCGCTGAGAGTATGGGGAGAAGGTGGGTGGGGGCTCGATACCCCTCAAAGGCACTGATATCCGCGAAAAGGAGGAACGATGTCAACTTTCCTGAGGGAAACGAGGCGGGAGTGGTATCCTGTGTCGTGAACGGTGCCACACCAAACACTACGAGGCATAACGAATCCTCAGATAGTGCCAGGGTGAACGAGTGCCCCCACCTTATTCACTGGCACATCCCCCGGGCACGCAGGACCAAGGGGGGTGAATGAAGGAGGGGTCAACTAACGTGCTCTGTAAACTATTACAGCAGCCAACGCGAGTCCTGCCAGAACATACACTCTACGAAGCTCCGAAAATATTCAAGCGACTCTTAAATACATACACACCAATAAAAATGCAGTCATACACAGGACCCAAGCCCACATACCCAATACAAGTGACAAACATGGCACTCACCAACCATACATTTGAGAATATACAAAAATAAACGTACACCCATAAAATACGTATATCCGAAATCCACGGCCGCATACGTAACACAAGTGCCAACACATGGCACTCGTCTCGCGTAGTGCTCGAGGGTTGGGCACCCTCTCATTGAGCCCATTAAGTCGAAGGGGCAGACAGGGAGGGGGGGGGGATACCGAGGCGCCTCGTACAACGAGTGCCTCCTGGCACTCCCTTCTCCTCTCCTCCTCAAGGTCGTACTTAGCACAAAGGCGACCCTGTCCATCAATCCCGCCGCGCTGGAGGACCGGCGAGACTAACCCTTTTCGACCCTCAATATCGTGGGTTCGAGTTCACTTGGCAGCCCAATCCCCGAGATGAGGTTCAAATTCCCCTGTCGCATGGGCGTTTTTATCCAAGAACCTTACCCTAGACGGTTAAAATACTGCATCAAAGCCCTATGGGGTAGAAATTTCTAAAGTGGGTCCTCGCCCATCGACTCTGGTCTACATGCGACCCCACCAGTAATCTTTTCCCCCATGGATTACGCCCGAGGTGATAGATTCCGCCTCTCGCCAAACTCTATTATGCCCTTTACCTTAGCCGAGTGGAAACCCCGCTTTCGAGTAGAGCGAAGCTAAGCCACATCGAACGTGGTTAGTCGGCGGATGGAGGTACGATTCGGGTCGCGTTAGCGGTGGCTGCCATCCGCTGCAGATCCCCGCGGGTCTCCGGGCGCGCGTCAATCGGTAGATTCACCAATGAGAAATCAAACGCCATCTTAAATGAATGCGGATCGGTGGTATAAAACCTTGCCGATGTATTTATACCCCATTCTCTTTCTGATTAATGAGGGGCGTAGTCATGATTTGGGCTTAGTTCGAGTCCCCACTGATAGGGGCGAATTCTTACGGTGTCGTGGCGGTTGGTGGGTTGACTTTCTATTATCTCCATGTAGAAGCAAAGGGTTCAGTCTATCTCAGACTTACTGTTTAATGCAAAGACCCTAAAAACGATTACTAATCACTCACATCTCAAGCATTTACTTAAATTTAGCAGTACAGCCAACAAACGAACACGCACAATTTTCACTACCGCACGGGAACTGCACGTACCACGTAGTTGTGATTTTTACTTATCTTACATGTGCATCTTCGTAATTCAAGATCCAGTCATGGCGGTAACTATCAGCGCTGGAATGGGCACCGCAATGCCCAAAGATTCAGCATTTAATCTATATCTAAGAAAGCGCATAGATTAAAATGTCCACCAAAATGTAGAAAAGGCAAAAGAAAAAAATTAAACCCACAAACAACAAATGGTGAACTATAAACAGCTCTTGGCTCAAAGGTAAGCCCAAATATCCTACAGGAGGCCTCATACAAGGTTAGTGGGTCACGACAATCAGGAGAACAGGAAAGCCCGTCCCGGTACCGCCCGCCGCGATACCGGGACAACCACAACGCGAGAAGCAGCCCCAAAATGTGGCAAACAATACGAGGCACCGAGTATCCCAAAACTGGGACATTGAACCAAAACTTATCGTACTGTGTGGTAGGAGCAAGCAGTCTTCGCAGAAAGGTTAATTGGGAATGCTCCCTAAGATGGCACTGCGCACAATTGGGTTATGCAAAAAAAAAAGTTCTCGTAGGGGTGCTTTATAAGTGCCGAGATGAGCAGCACTTTAAACTTACAAAAGCGATATTAATAATTAAAAAATAAACCTGATATTAATATAAAAATGTGAATTTATACACAAAGTGTGTAATTATGTTAAATTGTAAAATCGTGTAATTTCCATTATTAACCGGAGTATTCGATACACATGAAGGCCAAGACCACGAAGGTTAGCCCATTATCTACTAATCCCTTCCCATCTAAACCTTCTTTTAACACAAGTAGCGATCGCAAATTCAGAGGATCAAGATCAAAACAAATCTAAAAACAAGAGAACCAAATCTGGCGATGGCCTCATGGAACAAAACATGGAGGAGGTTCGATTATGTTGTGGGGATATTCCGCTGCCTTTAGCACTGGCGCATTGAAAGTCAAAGATGGAATCATGAAGTCTGAAAACTAATATGGAATCATGAAGTCCGTAAACTAAAATGGAATCATGAAGTCCGTAACTAAAATGAAATCATGAAGTCTGAAAACTATCAGCGCATACTTGATGAAAACGTGAAGCAATCGGCAAGGAAACGGGGACTCGGAAGGCCTTTCAGTTTTCAAGCACTCCTGCATGGCTACTCAGAAATGCCTACCACAACACTTCAGTGTACTAAGTGGCGTTCTCAAAGTCCAGATTTCAACGCCATCGAACATCTGTGGAAGGAGTAACAAGGAGTAACAAGGAAAGTAAGTACCCTAGGAGACCTTACGGTCCATTCAAAGAGGGTACCTTTGGACTAGCAATTGAGCGGGCACATGGCTGCTCAATTGTTTTGCGTCCATAAACGGCCACTTTTCAAGACTTTGTCTAGTCTTGACTTGAACTGGTCAACAGATTCACTGTTGACAACTTCCACTGGAAGTGCGTTCCACTTACCGCAGATACTGTAGGTGAAAAAGTTTCCACACAGATTGCGGTTGTAACGCTTCAGTTCAAGTTTGAAGCCGTGATTGCGCGTTCTGTTCTCACTCAGTGTGAAAATATCCCGGTAGTCAACATTGTCGAACCCTCGAAGTATTTTGAAGACTTCGATGAGCTGACCACGCAGTCTACGGGTTTCCAGTGAGAACAGATCTAACTCCCTTAGTCTATCCTCATAACTTTTATGTCGGATAGAGGGAATCAGCTTGGTTGCCCTGGCTTGTACGCGTTCCAATCTCGCGATGTCCTTTCGCAATGAAGGACTCCAAAATTGTACGGCATACTCCAGGTGCGGTCGGACAAGTGAGTTGTACAGGCACAGTACAATCTCCTGGTTCCGATAACCAAACTGGCGCTTAATATAGCCTAGCATCCTTTGGGCCTTTTTCTCCGCCTCAATGCACTGTTTCGAGAACTTGAGGTCACTAGTGATTGTTACACCCAAGTCCTTCTCAGTGTCACTCGATTCAAGAGCAGTGCCCTTAAGGATATACTGAGATTGGGGGTTTCTGTGGCCGATATGCATCACTTTGCATTTTCCCACGTTAAAAGGCATTTGCCACGTGTCCGACCACTCCCCAATCTTCCCAAGATCTTCCTGCAGGCGGGCAGTATTTCCATCCTTTGCAACGTTCATACCAAGCTTGGTATCGTCGGCAAATTTGGAAATCTTCGCAACCATGTCACCGTCCATGTCGTTGACGTAGATGATGAATAGTAGTGGTCCCAGGACAGAACCTTGAGGCACCCCGCTAGTAACGGGCACCCACTCAGAAGACTGTCCATTTACCACCACCCGTTGCCGTCTGCCACTTAGCCAGTTCTCGATCCAGCCGGCTACCTTTCCGTCTATGCCAAGCGCTCGCACTTTCCGGAGAAGGCGGCGGTGTGGTACCTTATCAAAGGCTTTCTGAAAGTCTAGGTACACCACATCCACCGCCTTGTCCCGATCGTGCTCACTGAAAACGAAGTGGAAGAATTCCACAAGGTTCGTCAGGCATGACCGTTGCCTTCGGAAGCCGTGCTGGGAACTCCTCAGTAGCAGGTTTGACTCTAAATACGACGTCACTTTGTCCACCATGATGCTTTCCATGAGTTTACCGACTATCGAAGTCAGACTGATAGGTCGGTAGTTCGACGGTTGGTTACGGTCTCCTTTCTTGAAGATAGGAGTCACCTCCGCCTCACGCCAGTCTCTAGGAACGCATCCGGTCCGGATTGACATGTTAAAGATAGCGCACAGATGTCGTGATACTTCATCGCACACTTCCTTCAACACTTTAGGTAGAAACCCGTCCGGTCCAGGGGACTTATTCGTCTTTAGGTCAGCGATCTTTTTCTTTATTTCTCCTTCGGTGAAGTCCATTGCCTCCAGCTTTTCCCCCGAGTAGGAATCCGTCGGCTGGGGAATAGGACCACACTCTTCAGTAAACACTGAAGAGAAGTAGTCGTTGAGGAGGTTAGCATTTTCTGCATCTGAATGCTTTAATGTCCCCTCCTCATTCCTCAAAGGGCCAATCGTTCGACGGATTGGTTTACGGCTGTTCACATATCCAAAAAACTCCTTGGGATTCCCTTTACAGAGTCTCGCCACTCGGAGTTCCTCAGACCGCTTAGCCGCCCTTATGCTGGACTTCACTCTCCTGGCTAGCCTCCGGTATTCGTCAAAGTCACCCGAGATCTTCGATTGCCGGTACACATTTCTCTTCTCCCTAAGCAGTTGGCCGATTTCTCGATTAAACCACTTAGGTTGAACAGAAGACAGACGGGGGCATTTCAGAGGGATGAAACGCGATTGAAGACTCATGAATGTGGTTTTGAAACTATTCCACGAGTCTTCAACGGCATCGCACACTTCTAGCCTCACGTCAGTCAGTCCAGCTCGAAGGCTTGCAAAGTCTGCTCTTCTCAAGTCAAGTTTCTTTAATTGACTGGCAACAGACCTTACCTTCGGGATCTTGACGCTAAATCTAACTAGCTGGTGATCACTGCCACCGAGCTCTTCGCCTACAGAGATATCCTCAACGATATCATCCTCAGAGGTGAAGACCAAGTCGAGGATATTGTCTCCTCTCGTCGGTTCTCTGACCCATTGAGTGAGGAACTCGTTGTTGGCGAACTCCAGGAGTAGCGCGCTCTCGCCACAGGCTGCTCTGGTTTCCCAGTCAACTTGTCTGTTGAAATCGCCCATAACGATGCACACTCTGCCTTGAACCAGCTCACCCAGCAGCTGGTACAGTTCCCTGTCCTTCTCAACAGGTTGGGAAGGGGGTCTGTAAAGCAGCAGGGTCCTGTATTTGGCAGGACCGATCTCTAGGTCAACGCCTAGGAGCTCGTGGTCGGATATAACGTTGGAGTTCGTAGATTTGATTGTATCCTTGACATACAACATTACACCGCCACCCTCTCTGTCTGGCCTATCTTTGTGGAAGAGTTGGTAGCCAGGAACCGTGAATTCGCCTTCAAAGTCTCGGTTTGACGTTTTTATCCACGATTCTGTTATGGCTACCATTTCGGGTTCTTCCGTCGCTACGAGGCCACGGAGCTCAGGAAATTTGTTCCTGATTGACCTCGCATTGAACAGAAGAACCTTCAGGGAGTCCCCTAATGTAGGACCCCCTATACTCTTCCGTTTCCCGGCTTCTTGTTTGTCGTGGTGGCACCATTTTTAACAACCTCCGAGAAGGTTGTTTGGGGAGTGACTCGGGCGTACTGGCGTACATCCGCCTTCCCAATGGGCCGGACACTCCTTTGGGTGCGCTCCACGACATCCTGGATGAGGTTGGCTAGGAACGCCTTGCCCTTAAAGGAGAGGTGCACCCCGTCCCTTTGGTAGAGGTCTTTTCTACCATAGAACACGGCGTACGGGTCCACAAAAAAGACACCCTCAGCCGTACTGAAGAAGCATGTGTGAAAGAGAGGCCTTTGCAACATTGTTGAATTGGAAAAGCTTCCTGAAGAGGAGAATAAGATCCCTACAGAAACGGGCAAGAATCTTGCCTATTCTCATAAGAAAAGCCTATCGGTTCTTATTGAGGCTAAAGTGAGTCATACCAAATATTAATTTCATGTTGCCATTTATTTGTTTTTCCTGTTTTCTGATAAATACATTTTTGTCATTGTTATCATACTCAGTTTCATTTTGCCACTTTGAATTGATATCTAGTCGCAATGGAGTAGGTACCTTATCTAATACCTATACATTATGTAGCAAGAAGTCTAAACCAAATTTTTTTAATAGGATCATATAAGTGTTACACCAATATCTACATATGCACCGATCTATATATAATAAATACCCTGCCATAAATACCGCCCCACACACATTATTTAATAGAACGCGAATTAAGACATAAAATTCTTTTAAAAAAATGTGATGATTGATTCAGTAAAAACGATTTAAAAAAAAATACTTAGAAATTGACAGAAAAATCAAACGTTTTGACTTTAAGCTTTAATTCTTTCATTCCTTAAAATATAATTTTTCTTACAGGTTATTTAATTTCTACAAAATAATGACAAATTTATATCCAAAATTTCATCGTTAATATCCTAAAACGGTCATGGTATAATAAACTTTGTGAGCAAATTTTCAATGACGTTTGTTTTCCCATTTTAGTAATCATCACAATTTTTGAAAGCCTGTATGATTAAACCAGCTACAAATTCATCATCTGTGACCATTATGCCCCCCACCCCGCGTACTCAAAATCCATTTTGGAACGGCAAAGCATCACAACTTTTCGCAAGGAAGGTATGCCATGTAAAAAAACCCAAAACTTATACAAACTTAAAATAGGGACAGTACAGTGAGCAATGCTGTCAAGTTTTGATAGACAACAGACGAGACGAGTAAGAAAGACCTCAAAATGACAGGATAAGTTGATCGGACTGACATCTCCCCGAAACAACCGCCTGCTCAAGAAATAGCTCAGCAATTAAACAGCGCCGATGGAGCAAACGTCACCGCCACTACGATGAAGTGGAAGAGTAGAGCGGAACGCAACTCACTCACAGTAAACCCTTCGTTGAAGAGTTCTCCGCCTCTGGAGGTAAAGTCCAGTTAGCGGCCTTCCGCGAAATCACGACGTGCATTGAATGCTGGCGGGGAGGAATCCCGGCTAGATAAGGCGGAGAAAGTGGTCACAAAGGATTCAGCCACGGACGCGGGGTCCGAGATTGCGGTCCCATTCTCCTGGAGAACGGGAGGGGGGTTCTGCGAGAACTTGCCCCGAATCCTTTTGACTCGCTTCCACACCTCTGCTAGAGGGGTCTTCCCGTTAAGTGAAGACACGTATGCCCGCCAAGACGAGCGGCGGGCGTTCTTCGAAACATACCGGAACCTAGACCTAGCCCGACGAAATTCAGCGACAGTGAAATCGTTCGGGCGGCGCTTATAGCGCATGTAGGCATAGGGCTTCTGCTTGAAGGTCGTCTTCGTCCCACACTCGGCTAACCACCGCGGGAGTGGTCGGCGTGCAAAACGGCCAGACGTTCTGGGAATAGTAGCTAGGCCCGCGGTGATGAGGTTGCCGGATAACTCAACGGCCTCATCTACCGATCTAAAGTCATCGACTGAGATAGAAAATTCAGTCATTTCCTGAAATGCAGGCCACCGCGCCCGCGCCAAGCACCACCGGGGTGGCGTGTCAGGCGGCAGCGACCCAGAAAATGAGATTTGAATAGGAAAGTGATCACTACTATGGGTAGTGATCACCCCCCAATCAAAATCAGGCTGTGCATCCGGAGGCACAAAGATAGATCACGGCAAGAGAACAAGGCGGTTCTCGGGCAGTGATACGTAAACTCATCCACATTTAGGAAACCTATCTAAATCTCTTCGAGCAGATCGGCAAGGACTCGTCCCCTGGGATTTATTTGAGTAGTCTCCCCAAGAGAGGATGTCTGTTATTCAGATCTCCGAGCAAGAGAAAGGGCCTCGGCAACCGTGCCACGACGCGGCGGATGTCCCCCGCGTCGAAGTCAGCTGACGGTGGAATGTACGCAGAAATAACAGTATACTTCCTATCCAGGTGCAGCTGCACAGCCACTGCCTGAAAGAAGGTATCTAAAGTGAAAAGAAGAACGGAGATATTATGCCGGGTGTAAACCGCGCATCCCCCAGCCTGGCCACCATCTAGTGGTGGTGGGGTCGCAAGACCCTTATACCCCGGGAGGGCGGGTAGGGGGCACGCGCCTAGCATGGTCTTCTGCAGAAAAATAGCTCACTGGAAACGGGACGAGACTAGCCTCCGCAGCTCCTCCCAGTTGGCCCGGAGTCCACGGCAATTCCATTGAAGGAATATGCCCTCCAGGCCTAGCTCGGAGGAGACGCGGGGGCCCTCCTTGAACAGAAGACCCTCACGGGAATGGCCGTACGCTTCCCGGAGGCAGAACCCCGGGCGCTGTTGGCCGGACAATGCGCTGAAGGCGCTGTCGCCTTCGACGACTTATTGGGGGAGGTTGGGCTCGCCATGCGAGTATTTTCCTCCCTCCGCCTCGAAACCTTAGGCGGGCATTGCGGCTTCGGAGGCGGGGTGCCCTCTTTTCGAGGATCCACCGTCTCCGAGCCACTCAGCCTACCAATAGGCGTGGGCCGTTTCTCCTTACGAGAAACGGTCACGCTGGGGGAAGGGGGGAGATCCCTGGTTTTATCCAGGGCTGGGTGGGAACCATTGGTGCCGCCAGCTTTACCAGGGGAGCGCCCGGGTTGGGTAGAGCCCGCAAAAGGGATCCGAATGGGCGTGGAAACAACCGTGCTCGTTGGCCTGGATGGGCCAGGAGCAGACGGTGTCTTTCTAACCATTGGGGCGTAAGACGTCCCAGGCAGAGCCGGGAGCGCCAGGACCAAGTCCTTAGCCTCGCGGAATGAGAGTCGATAAATTCTGCCTCGCTTCTCCGAAATGCTACCCCCCTACAAATCTATACGGGCCTATTGTCCTAAAAATTACCCTACCTACACCCACTTTCTCCGTAGCCATAGAAACGCCCCCCCTCAAAAACCCGTGCCATATGATACCCCTTTATACGCCAAATTGGCATTAATATTATTATTATTCTTCTAAGATTAGTTGAATGGATTCAAAGGTAGATTTCCCTCGGGGCGAAAATATTTCGAGGGTGACAAGGATGCGACGACGGGAATGACAAGGATTAATCCTTACGGGATTGACTATGTGACAAGGCATGTCGCTGCCTCTCAGCAAAAACTCGGAGGCTCAAGAAGCATTTCGGTATCCCCGACAAACACGCTCGTACGACCCCCCCCCCCCCCGGCCACACAGATCGACAATCTCTATCTTCCACCGCCCCCTCACAAGATCGAGGGGGCGGGGGCAGCATTATCCAGTGCCGAACTACTTCGCGACGAGGAGGCAATCTCCCTCCTCTTATCAAATCCTGGTGGGAGATGTGAACGAAACGCAAAGGAACCAACGGACGACGAACCGTCTTGAAAAACAATGACAACAAATTGGCTTCTGGCGAGATTGAAGGCGAAACAGAACATTATTTCTACAAAAGATAGAAGGCAACAATGATTTTTTTTTTTTTAGATCTACTACATATTGGTATAGTTTGGGGTAGGAGTTTTGTCTTTAATGCAGAATAGAACATAATTATTTTTACAAAAGATTGAAGGCAACAATGATTTTTTAATTTTTTTAGATCTACATATTGCTATAGTTTGGTAGGATTTTTGTCTTTAATGCAGATTTTGTTGGATACCATATATTATTATTGAAGCAGAATAATACGGTTTTAGTCACTGAAATATTGGCAAGCAATTGAAACATCGCATTGATATGCCCGTCGGAATGATTCGGAACCAACCCCAAAGACAGACAAGTTTAAGGAGGGGGGGCGGAATTTTAAGCGCAATAACAACGAGGCCCACGCGAAAAATGAGTAGAGATCTGTAAATAAAGATGGGGAAGATAGAGGATGTGAAAATGCGTAGAGGATAGCTGCATATCCTCTTACAGATATTAGGAAGGGAGGACAAGTCCCCCCCCCCTCTGCGGGGATAGGATAAAATGTGGGACGAAATGAGAGAATGGGACATTTAAAAGGTGTAAAAGGTGAACCGAGAGGACATGTTTGTCTTGTGGTGCTGGGGCATGGAGGATGCGTCGCTCTTCCAGATACCAGGTGTAAAAGTTCACACACAGCACCCCTTGGGACAGCAAAGATAAAAGTCTACCGATGCAATTAAACGAATTCAACTTCACCTACCCCCTACCCCCCCTGTTGGCATGACAACAATATCTCGTCGTCCCAAGATTGATGGAGCACAATAATTAAACCTAACACATAGGACACCGGAAACTCGGCTGAAATAAAGCATATAATTTATAACCTCTCGAGAAATCTGCATATACTCGTAGTGCACCGAATCTCGCCGGTGCACTATATGCAGATTTGGGTGGGACGTGGACGTGGGGGGGGGAGCCAAGAATATTCTTTTGGACAATGAACATCCGTTTTTTTATATATATAATTTTGCCTAATGGCAACCAAACATTATGAAACTAAAAATTAGTCCATTAGCTAATTTAGCTCAATCGCTTTAGGTTTGTCATTGCAACATGATAAATCAGTGAAAACTTTCTTCCAAATTAAAGGTACCATTATGTGTCTATGTGACGAGGTTGAGAGGAAATACCCCTCCCTAACACAGCAGGTACATTAGCGAGGGAACTTTCGATTCATTTTCCCTCGTCTTATTTGGTTGAATGCGGCCTCAGTGCTGTCGACGACTGTCTCCGAGCAGAGAGAAACCGACTTGAAATTACAAAACGGTGATTTACGGTTGAACCGAACAAAAGCGTCTCTTGCCGCTAAACTAGGGTGATTCACTTATTCTTTTGCGAACAATAAATATGTTCGATTCCTTTGTACTCAATAATTAAGATTACAATATTAAAAAGTGTTATATTTTTCGACCACCGGTGGGGCATACGTTTTTCTAGGTTATAGTGGGACCTGAGGGGAGGAAAGAGGTTAGCACACACTGATATAGGTGTCTCGAGTGTTTCCGCGCTGCTGTTTTATATCATATAATTAAAACAAAGCTCAAATAAGTTTCCCTTTCCTAACTTTTGCAGCATCGAATTCCGGGCGAAAAGTGAACTTCCTTTTTTAAGAAGTTCTGAAATTCAATTAATCCATGATTTGAGTATCATCGAGTCAACAATAATTATTAGTAAGTATTATCACTATTTTACAGCACGGCTAGACTACTTATATCGGATTATCCGATTGAATAATCGAAGTAGTAATTTACTCGGTCAAATATGAGGCATTTATTCCCTAGAAGAAATCCATCCCTACGCATCTACATCATCTCATGAATAACTTCTATGGAACACTCATGAATGCGCGTACACGAGGAGACCATCACTTCGAGGTGATTACGGCGGTCCTCAATGCAAAGGTTGCAGAACAAAGACAAGATAGACGGTAGTCGAATTCACAGTAGGCGGGGAAGGAAATAACCTTTAGAAACAAATTAGCAGGAATTGCATAAGGAGTAAATCATTACATTAGAAACTTTCAAAAGAAACAAAGGCAAATGAATAAGACCAAACATGAGATCAAATACTCTTGCAACAAGAAAAATCTTACCAAGGAGATATGAGTTATCCCCTCCTTCAACACAGATAAAGACAAAAGATATTACTAAAGAGGAAGATCAAAATAAATAAACAAGAGACAACCAAACCAACGGAAACTCAACACCTAGAGTAAAATAACTTCAAAATTACACTAAAAAACAGGTTTATTGAACTTGATGACAGATTCCTCATTAGAAGATCGACAATGCTACAAAGTACGTAGAAAGATTTACAATCGCCGATGGCAACTTTGAATTCTACGCAAGCGTGTTGTTTGGCGTCGGTTTTCTCTTCTTCATCTCATAGTAGACTCAGTAGTACAGCGTCTATGAAGGAAGCAATGACATGGCTGAATTCAATCATGCAAAAAAGAAAAATGGAAAAGGCAAGTTGTGCTGCTCGGTATTCAAAGCATAAATTCCAATGCGATTGGGTGGAAATCTGAGGACGGTGCAGAGGATCAAGAAAGAGTTAGACGAGTCAAGCTGTGATTGAGAGGGTACGTCGGTTCGGAAACTTCAGTCGAAACGCTCTGATACGAAAAAAAACACCATGTTAATGGCGGAGATCCAGGCGATCTTTGACAACGATCCAAGCAAGTCAACGAGATCCATAGCCAGGGACAAGGGAGTGTTAGTCGATCTCATCCGGCAGTTGGAGCATGAGAACATCCGCCACTGG
This sequence comes from Ceratothoa steindachneri, assembly GCA_963969495.1. NCBI lineage: Eukaryota > Metazoa > Arthropoda > Malacostraca > Isopoda > Cymothoidae > Ceratothoa > Ceratothoa steindachneri. Next base: position 192,413,626 of record OZ018317.1, read on the forward strand.
TTCATATAATATGAGACTAGGCAAGCATCTGTCGCAGAAGATGAAGGAAAAGCGGAAGGAACGTGCTGCGAAACTTGTGAACTGAACCATCCCTCAAACCTGGCATACTTGGGTTCTTCTCAGACGAGAAGAATTTATGACACGATCGGGTAGTAGACTCGGAAAGGAACCCACGGCTTGCTGCGCCCCCGAGATGTACCGAGAGTCATAAAGACCAGGCTCCAGGCCGAGATCATGGAATTTGGGGGTGATCAGTAGCGAGAGCCACATTATGTACTCATTTATCTTCCAGGAGGGCTGCATCAAGTGGCTGGGGGGAGTTGATGTTGGCCGGGATCCAGGATGTGGCTGCTGGAAGGACGTGCATGTGGCAGCAGGACTGCACCATGCCACGCAAGCAGGAAGACCCAGTCTTGGCTGTCAGAATAATTCTTGGAACACAACACTCCAAACATTAGACCTCCCAACTCACGGGATTGGAACCACCTGGACTATTGCGCGAGGGGCGTGGTTGAGAGAAGAGAGAGAAACCAACAACAACCAGGGTACCACCAAGGTGGAGCTTAGGTCTGGGGTCACCACAGTTTTCAACCAGTTAAAATGAGCTAACGTCAAGGACACCTGCAAACCGTTCCTACACCATATGGAGGCCCTGGGTGATTTTCTACCCCTGTAGCACCCATCTGGCGACTGCCTACAAGGGCATAAGCGTCCTAATTAATTATGACTAATACTAGGCTACATTAAAATAAACATAAGTCAGAAATACGAAAACGAAAAACAAAAGAACAAATTACGTTTTGGCGTAGAGACTAGCCTCAGCGCAGGAACATGCGACCAACAGCAGAGTTAAATAAAATATCGGTAAGCCTCCTCCAAAAAGTCGGACAGTACGCAGGTTTGTGTGCCAGAACCCGTGCCGTGTACAAGGGACAAGCGGTAGCAATTCCGCTCATCCCGGTACCGGGGCAGATAACATGCGCTAAGATCACCCAGACTGGGACATTCAACAAGAATGTGCCGAACAGTCTGGGGGACAACGCAGTCGTCACAGTAAAGTGCAGGGAAGCGCTCTATCAAATGGCAGTGCGTCCAATTCGATACATCATTGGAAGCGAACTGATGCCGTCGCGGCATTGGGGGGTAGATAGATGTATGGAAACAGTAGTGGCGCAATGGTACGCAATTTTAAGTTCCCTCGGCCATCTTCCATCTTCTTAGCCAGGTAGCTTGAAAAGTCTACTCTGATACCTGCGATGTAGTCGGTGTCAGGAAGAACGAAACGCCAATCCTCCCGAACTCTTTGGCGCCCTCATTCCCCCAAATGTACAGGAACCCAACCGTGAAGTTACGGATAACACGAATCGAGTGTGGATATACCAATGCCCCAAGAGCGTTCAGGGCGCTTGGTGAGGGGCTAAAGATCACAATCCTGTCTTCAAACCGGTCACGACGGGCTATCTCCCGTAACGAGTGGTGTATCTCAACAAGCTCGGTCGTGAAGACACGCAGCGGCTAGTAGAGTCCTGTTAACTACAAACAGACGGGATACGGCATGGAAGCAGACACCCTCCTGGCACTTAGAGCTATCCGTGTACACTGGCGCGGATCATGCGTGACAAGCGTGCTCGAAAAAAAAGGCCCAGCGCAATACTCTCGGCGCTGTAGAAAATTGGGAGCAGAGACGTAAAGACAAATAGTCATAGGTGGTCCCATCCAGGGTGGCGTCCTAGTCAGAACCAGAGGAGCCACCGGCCCGAGAGCTACACTGAGCTGTCGAAGGAGTTTCTTAGCATAAAGTCAAAGGGTTAGGGAATGATTAGCGTCTCTCGGAGGAAGGGGTAACGGGGATCGCCGCGGATGCAATGAGAGCCGTTGGGGACCGAGGAAGGCGCCGCACTCGCCTGTACTTGCGCATAATGTACAGTGTACGGCGTAGAGCGAGTGGCATATCCCCAGCATCGACTAGTAGTCTCTCAATGGGGGAAGTGCGGGAGGCACCGGTCGCCAGGCAGAGGCCGGAGTGGTGGATCGAGTCCACCCTCCGCAATAAAAGCTCGGCTGCTGATGAATAAAATTCGCATCCGTAGTCGAGCTTCGAACGAACATAGGATCGATAAAAAAGTAGGGCAGTAGACCTATCAGCGCCCCAAGCGCTGAAAGTCAGGGAACGAAGAATATCCATGGTGCGGTGTCCGCGTACGAAGCAAGAGCGGAGCGCAACTCACTCACAGTCAACCTGTCGTTGAAGAGTTCTCCGCCTCTGGAGGTAATGTCCGCCCGGCGGCCTTCCTCGACATCACGACATGCATTGAATGCTGGCGGAGCAGCATTACGGCTAGAGAATACGGAAAAAGCGGTCGCGAAGGATTCCGCCACGGACGCGGGGTCCGAGATTGCGGTCCCATTCTCATGGAGAACGGGAGGGGGGTTCTGCGAGAACTTGCCCCGAAGAGCACTCAGGGCGCTTTGTGACTCGCTATAGATCACAATCCGGTCTCCGAACCGGGCACGTCGCGTAATCTCCCGTACAGAGTGGTGTATTGCCACCAGCTCGGCCGTGAAAACAGACGCAACGCCTGGTAGAGCCCCGCTGACTTCAAACAGAGGGGATACGACGTGGAAGCCGACTTCCTCTTGGGACTTGGAGCCATCCGTATACACTGGCACGGTTCCAGCGTGGCACGATGTGTGCTCCAAAAAGGTCGAACGCAATACTCCCGGCGCAGTATAATCTTTGGGAGCAGAGGCGTGGCGACAAATAGCCAAATGTGGTACCCTCCAGGGTGGCGTCCTGGGCAGAACCAGGGGTGCCACCGGCCCGAGAGCTATATCTACCTCTCGAAGGAGTTTCCTGGCCCTAAACCCAAAGGGCTTAGGGTATGACTGGCGTCTCTCGGCGGCATAGGCACCATCGAGATCAGCTGCGGATGCAGTGACAGCTGTTGGCGACTGAGGGAGGCGCCGGGCTCGCGCGTACAGGCGAGTGATGCACTGCACGCGGCGCAGAGCGAGTGGCATCTCCCCAGCATCGACCAACAGGCTCTCAATGGGGGAAGTGCGGAAGGCACCGGTCGCAAGGCGAAGGCCGGTGTGGTGGATCGAATCCACCTTCCGCAATAAACGCTCGGCTGCGGATGCATAAAACTCGCATCCGTAGTCCAGCTTCGAGCGAACAAAGGATCGATAAAAAAGTAAGGCAGTAGCCCTATCAGCGCCCCAAGCGCTGAACGTCACGGAACGGAAAATGTCCATGGCGCGGGTACAAGAGACCCTAAGGCTGCGAATATGAGCCTCCCAGGTGAGGCGTCGGTTGAATACAAGACCAAGGAAACGGTGCGACTCAACCACATCCAGGCGCACCCCATTAAGAAACAAATCTGGGTCGGGGTGAAGCCGTGGATGGCGGCAGAAGTGCACCATCTTAGTCTTGGCCAAAGAAAACCAAAACCTGTGCGCTTCGGCATAGCGAGAGACGCGGTTCAATGCCTGTTGGAGTCGACGCTCCGGAGTTGGCAGCTGGGCCGCGCAAAAAGAGATCGAAAGGTCGTCCACGTAGAGCGTAGCGAGAACATCTTCCGGCAGCACCGAGGTGATGCCGTTGATGCTCAGGGCAAAGAGTGTGATACTGAGGACACTTCCCTGCGGGACACCCTCTTCCTGCTCCTTTGGGCCGGAGAGGGCTCCCCCCACTCGTACGCGGAATCGACGAACTCGCAAAAATTCAGATATAAACATTGGGAGGCGTCCCCTCGCCCCCATCGTGTGGAGAGTGTCCATGATACCGTATCGCCATGCGGTATCATAGACCTTCTCCAGATCGAAAAACACCGTGCGTAGTGCTGTCTACGAAGGAAAGCCTCGCAGACGGCATTTTCCAGTCGGAGCAGAGCATCCGACGTGGAGTGGAACTTGCGGAAGCCGCACTGTGCGGAAGACAGATGGCCTCCGCTATCCAGGAAAAAGGCTAATCTAACATTTACCAATTTCTCCATCAACTTGCACACGCAAGAGGTTAGAGAGATTGGGCAGAAACCGGTCGAAGTAGAGTGATCTTAACCCGGTTTGCGAAGGGCGAGCACAGTAGCGATTCGCCAGGAGTCTGGGAGAAGACCTTCAACCCAGATCCTGTTGAACAAATCTAACAGAAAGGCCATGCCTCGCTCACACAGGTGTCGAAGCATGGCGTACGGGACATCGTCCGGACCATGGGCGGTGTCCGCGCACGAAGTGAGAGCGGAACGCAACTGACTCACAGTAAACTTGTCGTTGAAGGGTTCTCCGCCTCTGGAGGTAAAGTCCAGCCGGCGGCCTTCCGCGACATCACGACGTGCATTTAATGCTAGCGGAGCAGCATCACGGCGAGAGAATGCGGAAAAAGCGGTCGCTAAGGATTCCGCCACGGACGCGGGGTCCGAGATTGCGGTCCCATTCTCCTGGAGAACGGGAGGGGGGTCCTGCGAGAACTTGCCCCGAATCCTTTTGACTCGCTTCCACACCTCAGCTAAAGGGGTCTTCCCGTTAAGTGAAGACACGTATGCCCGCCAAGAAGAGCGGCGGGCGTGCCTCGAAATATACCGGAACCTAGCCCGACGAAACTCAGCGACAGTGAAATCGTTCGGGCGGCGCTAATAGAGCATGTAGGCATAACGCTTCTGTTTGGGGGCCGTCTCACACTCGGCTGACCACCATGGGAGTGGTCGGCGTGCAAAACGGCCAGACGTCCTAGGAATAGTAGTCAGGCCCACGGCGATGAGGTTGCCGGAGAAGAACTCAACGGCCTCATCTACCGACCTAAACTCCTCGACTGAGATAGAGAATTCAGTCATTTCCTGAAATGCAGGCCACCGCGCCTGCGACAAGCACCACCGAGGCGGTCTCTCAGGCGGCAATTGTCCAGAAAATGATATTTGAATGGAAAAGTGATCACTACCATGGAGGTCAACGACCACCCCCAATCAAAATCAGGCTGTGCATCCGAAGAGCACAAGGATAGGTCAAGGCAAGAAAATGAAGCGGTTCTCGGACAGTGATGCGAAAACTCATCCACGTTTAGGACACCCATCTCAAGCTCTTCGATCAGATCGGCAAGGACTTGTCCCATGGGATTTATGGAGTAATCCCCCAGAGAGGATGCCTGCCGTTCAGATCTCCAAGCAAGAGATAGGGCCTCGGCAACCGTGCCACGACGCGGCGGAAGTCCCCCGCGTCAAAGTCAGCTGACGGTGGAATGTACGCAGATCCTGTTAAGTGAAGACACGTATGCCCACCAAGAAGAGCAGCGGGCGTGCTTCGAAATATACAGGAACCTAGCCCTAGCCCGACGAAATTCAGCGACAGTGAAATCGTTCGGACGGCGCTTATAGCGCATGTAGGCATAACGCTTCTTGTTTGAGGGCCATCTCACACTCGGAAGACCACCATGGGAGTGGTCGAAGTTCAAAACGGCGACGTTCTGGGAAAAGTAGTCAGGAGCGCGGCGATGAGGTTACCGGAGAAGAGCTCAACGGCCTCATCTACCGACCTAAACTCCTCGACTGAGATAGAGAATTCAGTCATTTCCTGAAATGCAGGCCACCGCGCCCGCGCCAAGCACCACCGAAGTAGGCTCTCAGGCGGCAGTTGCCCTGAAAAGTATATTTGAACGGGAAAGTGATCACTACCATGGAGGTCATCGACCAGCCCCCAATCAAAATTAGACTGTGGTTCCGAAGAGCACAAACATAGATCAAGGCAAGAAAATGAAGAGGTTCTCGGGCAGTGATGCGTAAACTCATCCACATTTAGGTCACCTATCTCAAGCTCTTCAATCAGATCGGCAAGGACTTGTCCCCTGGGATTTATTGAGTAATCTCCCAAGAGAGGATGGCTGCCGTTCATATCTCTAAGCAAGAGAAAGGGCCTCGGCAACCGTGCAACGATGCGGCGGAAGTCCCCCGCGTCGAAGTCAGCTGAAATGATAGTATACCTCCTACCCAGGTGCAGCTGCACAGCTACTGCCTGAAACGAGGTATCCAAAGTGAAATGAAGAAGGGAGACATCATACCGAGTGTAAACCGCGCATCCCCAAGCCCTGCCATCTCGTGGTGGTGGGGTCGCAAGACACATACCCCAGGAGAGCGAGCAGGGGGTACGCGCCTAGCATGGTCTCCTGCAGAAAAATAGCTAACGGGGAACGGGGGAAGGCAAGCCTCCACAGCTCCACAGCCCGGAGTCCACGGCAATTCCATTGAAGGAATATGCCCTCCAGGCCTAGCTCGGAGGAGACGCGGGGGCCCTCTTCGAACAGAAGAGCCTCACGAAAATGGCCGTACGCTTCCCGGAGGCAGAATCCCGGGCGTTGTTGGTCGGACAATGCGCTGTCGCCTTCGACGACTTATTGGGGGAGGTTGGGCTCGCCATGCGAGTCTTTTTCTCCCTCCGCCTCGAAACCTTAGGCGGCATTGCGGCTTCGGAGGCGGGGGGCCCTCTTTTCGAGGATCCACCGTCTCCGAGCTATTCAACCAGCGAACAGGCGTGGGCGAAGGAATCGGAACTCCTTTCTTGCTGTCCTCCTTTCGGGGGACAGCTTTAGGAACCCCGGAAGATGGCCTGTCGACCAACTTCAGGGGTGTTGCGCCCTGTGAGTCTAACGAATCGGTGGGGGCGCGTGACTGTTTCGCCTTACGGGAAACGGTCACGCTGGGGAAAAGGGGGGAGCCCTGGCTTTAGTTGGGGCTGGGTGTGAACCCTTTGTGCCACCAACTTTACCAAAGGGGCGCCCGCGTTGAGTAGAACCCGCAGAAGGGATCCGAATGGGCGCGGAAAAAACCGTGCTCGTTAGCCTGGATGGGCCAGGGAGAGCCTGGCGCGCCGGCAGGACAAAGTCCTTAGCCTCGCGGAATGAGAGTGGATCCTGGGCCTGAACGGACGGGATTTCTTTCTCAAGGAGATATGCACCACATTGCTTCGAAGAAGCGGGGTTCGGCTGTCCAAAATTGACACACATGGCCACATACGATTTGGACTTATCGTGTGCGACCTTGGAGCAATTTACACAAACTTCGGGTGACCTCGACTTTGCACGTCTACAAGAACGATTCGTATGGCCGAAGCGGTGACAGTAATATCACCTCCGCGGAAGTGGCACGAATGCCTTCACGCGGTAGCGGTACCAACCGGCACGCCCCGAATCAGGAAGCTTGTCACAGTCGAACGTGATGAAGAGTGTAGGGATGGGTCTCGAGGCCCCTCCCTGTTTTTTCATCACACGCTCGACCTTGACCACCCCGTTGTCGGCCAGCTCTAGAGTGATATCTTCTATGGAGTAGTCAACGAGTTCCGTCGCATAAACTACTCCTTTCACAAAGTCCATGGTAGAGTGCGGCGTCACAGTCACCGGGGTGCCATCAAGTGTCCGAAGAGCACTTATCTTGGCCGCCTCGGAGGGATCCACCGCATTCGCCAGAAGGCTCCCGTCCGAGAAACGGGTCACTTTCAGCTCTCTACCAATTATACTAGCTAAAGCTCTCCTCTAATGGATCATGTTGCCCTTGGCCAACATGCTGCCATCAGTGGAGCGGATAACGAGGAATCGTTTGAAGCCAGCGGGCTCGAAAACGCCGGGTAATCTTTGAATGAGGAGCCACGATGTTATCGAGGCTCTGCCCCGCGTCCATTTGGTCTTAGTCAGTGGCTCCGCACCCGGAGGGGTAGAGGGGCCGGATGTGCCGATCTTGACTTGTTCGCTTACCGAAGCAGCAGACCCATCCGTCCCCGCAGGCCCCACGGATGGAGAGGACCTCCGAGTCTTTTTAGTCTTTTTCTTTTTAGGTGAGTAGGGTGGGGAATGGACTCGCTTCTCCCTTCCGCCGGCAGGAGCCCCCAGGCCAGATGGACCGGCCTCAGCCAGGTCCTTCTTCGAGATGGAGAAGGTCCTAGTAGTCGCAGGGGCACCGGTCGGAAGAGATCCCTCTCCTCCTTGTACTGCCTTGGAAACCCGGGCCGTTTGAGGGGGACCTTGCATAGGGGCGGATTCGGGTTCGGTGCTTGGCGCCGAGCCCGGATTCGTCCCCATGGAATGCCCTACTGTCTGAGGCTGGGTTCCTTCAAGGACCATGTCTATCCATGGGGGGGAACCTCCAGTTGGCCATCCCAGGTCCAGTTGGCAGCCTTGTCACAAGTCACGTGTGGGGAGGCACAGGCCTTGACCCCGTCAAGGTTCAATATTCTTGCCAGTAGGTCTTTTGATGAAAACGACCGAAGGAGCCTGGTCCCCCTTCCCCCTAAGGGGGTTTGCCCTACCGAGCCGCTTCAATGGGAAGCGGTCGGCTATGGGCTGCCTTCTGGCTTTCTTGGCAGTCCCCTTGGAAAGAAAAGGGGGTGAGGGGGTCCCCTACACCCATAGGTGAAGGAGAGGAGTAAGCCTCCTCTCCGGTTAGAGAAATTTGGAGGGTCCCCTGCGCAAACAAGGGGGGGTACCTCCATTTTTTCAGTGGAGCTACCCGAGGGCGTGTCCGTCGATGAACAAGGGGAAATGGAGAGATTTTTTTTTTGCATTCATGGGCAAGTTGACCCTTTTTTTTCCACGGGAAGTAATCGTTCATCACCCCTCGCAGTAGCCCGTCCTGCAAGGGGTGCGTACAGGCCAGGCAGAGCCAGGTGCCGCCATTCAGGACCACCCCTCCCGCTTGGTGGCCTGGCAGTCCATCGGCATGGCGGCTCCACCTTGGACACGGCGTATAAATAAAGATACTCGTAGATGGTGAAGTGAGGAAGGTATGGGTGGGGATAAAGTAAATTGTTAAAAACCCACCATCCCAAACCGGAGCTCAGGGGTTAGGGAACATTGTCCCCTCCCCCCTCAGCTCCGATCCGGGACGGTTGGCTTGAGAAGGTCAGCATCTACCCTGTGAAATTAGAGGCTGACAAGGGAAAGTTGTGGGAGAGGTTGTATGAAAAGTAAGGTAACAGGGGGGGGGACACAAGTCTGAAGGAAAAAGAAGAGGCTAAGTTGGGGTCGGACGGGGTGCTCAGTCCCGTCAGTACGGCGGCCAGGATGGCAAATCGCCGCACCCACTACGGGGTGGTGCCGGTACAAGAGACCCTAAGGCTGCGAATGCGCCTCTCAGATGAAGCGTTGGTCAAATACAAGGCCAAGGAAACGGTGCGATTCAACCATTTCCAGGCGTACCCCATTAAGAAACAAGTCTGGGTAAGGGTGGAGCCGTGGATGGCGGTAGAAGTGCACCACCTTAGTTTTGGCCAAGGAAAACCGAAGCCTGTGTGATTCGTCATAGTCAGAGACGCAGTTCAATGCCTGTTGTAGACGATGCTCCAGAGTTAGCATCTGGGCCGCGCCAAAAGAGATCGAAAGCTCGTCCACGAAGAGCGCAGCGAGACCATCTTCAGGTAGCACCGAGGTGATACAGTTGATGCTCAGGGCAAAGAGTGTGACACTGAGGACATTTCCCTGAAGCGCAGGGTACCCTGAATTCTTGTAAGCTGACTAAACCCGGCAGATTGAGACGTGGATCTGATATCCCCACTAGCCCAGAACCAGTTTAACATAACCCCCCCCCCCCCGTTATTTGTGCAAGAATGCCAACAAAAGTTTGGACCATCTCAATTGCTGCTACGTTACGATCTGTCTTCATTATTCACTAATGTACCCGTTGATCAAACCATAGAAATTACACTAGAGCTGTTTTTTTTCACAATTGTAACCATTTCTTAATTCTTTTTTACTAATATTTTTTTTTTAAATGTATATTGCCGGAATGGCGTAGCTATGGGTTCTCCTATTATCCCCGTTGTCACAGTTTTTATGGTGGACCTTGTAAAAAAATTCCAAAATTGTATTCTCCCCCCCCCGGCTCCATTTAATAACCAGAATCAGGTAACACAGTTTTTCAATTACCTCAATTTCATTCATCCAAATATTAAATTTACAATGGAAACCTAAACAGATAATTTGCTCTCTTTCTTAGACATCTTAATAAAAAAACGCACCGAGGCTTATTTATCAACATCAGTTTATAGAAAAACTATTTTTCCTAGACAAACAAGGTACCACTTTTTTTTAGCTTCTATGATTTATCTTATAAAGTGATGAGCTTTGTCAAAACTTTCAGCACTCGTGGCTTCCATCTTCCAGATTACTTACGCACTATTAGAGTGTATAAGAATTCTCTTTAAGAATAATTCTTATCAAATTACAATAACAAATCCCTCATTTTTAAATTTCTGATTAGGCAATATTCACCTGCCCATGATACAATGTGCTGAATCTAAATATTTTATTCCAGAAATACGCCCCCTTAACTATGAGTTCCGAAGAAAGTTTTTTAAATTATTAAAAAGTTATTTCTCACCAGAAATTCAAAATTTGCATTTGTTAATAAATCAAAAGTGTCAATTACTTCAACCAGACGGACACGCCTCCACCTGTGATGCGCAATCGTGTTGTTTACTAATTTACTTGTCCTCGTTGTCTGCAAGGAACTTATATAGGCAGCACGATTCGCTCCATTGGGGCAAGGTTTTCCTCAAACATGAACATAAGTCTCAGTACTGGTAGACCTCTTAATCTTATAGAAAATTCTCCCATGAAAGGTCATATAATTAAGTACAAAGCTGACATAAATATTAATAACTTTCAAATAATTGATCGGAACAGAAATGAACATAGTTTAACAAATTTTGAGACCCTTCACATTAAAACTTGTGCTCCTTACTCTTAATAGTGACTCCTCTGCTTAGCATTTAACTAACCCAAGCTTACCTGCTGCACTCCCTTTACATCATCTCTGGAGTCAGAGCTATAAGGGTGTCTTTTTTACACTTCCGTTTTCTTTCCAATATTTATACTTTAAATTAACTTAATGAACTATGTGTATATTTTTGCTCCCTTTTATAAGAGCATTTCAAAGGACTTTTAAGGATTTATGTCGTCTTATCGAGACAATACCAAGAAAAATCGATGAGGGTTATGAAAGTAAAAGTCTGTCCAACACAGTATAAGCTAACTTTTTTAAGAGTTCAAAAAGGAGCGAGTGAGACAATGTCAAACACCCAACAAGGAAAGCACACATTTCAAGAGCTTTCTTCATTATTTACAGACCTTGAAGAAGTCTTTGTAAATAAAGACCAAAAAAGTTGGGATTTGCTTTCCTTTTTTAGGTGTTTGGCATTACTTAACATATGTACTTTGTAAACATTTTTGCTTTAACTAAATTTTAGCTTCTTTTTTTCTACCTGAATTTTATTTTAACTTAGAGATAGATTCAACTATTATTTTATTCAAATTTGCGATGATTGTTAGGAAAAATCTCTAATAAACAATACTGCTGAATTTTTTTATAATTAATTTCATTGTGACCTTTTTATTAAATAAATGAAAAAGTGTCTGTCAGGAATCTCAGCAACTATATATATATATATAATATATATATATATATATATATATATATATATATATATATATATATATATATATATATATATATATATATCTGGTAATTGGTTTGTTCCTTGGGAATCTGTTATGTAGCAGGAATATGAAGACCCAGGTGATTACATTAATCATTTATTGGCCGGACGTTTCGGACCTTTACTAGGACCATCCTCAGCGACTCATTAGTTCACATAGTCGCTGAAGATGGTCCTAGTAAAGGTCCGAAACGTCCGGCCAATAAATGATTAGTGTAATCACCTGGGTCTTCATATTCCTGCTATATAATATATATATATATATATATATATATATATATATATATATATATATATATATATATATATATATATATATTACTTTAGAGCGTTTTGTGTTAACTCCACTTTATGGATGATCATGAGGTTTTAGCACTTGACGTTAATTCACCAACTCCTATAAAGACCAATGCTGGGTTTTTATCATATTCGGCTAAAGTTCTCTGCAGCAATTGGGCCAGCAGACTATTTAATTATGAAAATACTATTCAACTTTAACAAAATGAGTGTGTACACCTAGGAATGCCTGAAGAAGTGAATTAAAGTCCTCCCTTGGTGGATGGAGCGTATGCGAGCGCGAATGGGAAGAGACTTGTCCCGTGTGCTGTGATGTGTTATAGTCTCGAGTAGAGAGAAAATGTGTATGTACTTGTAAGGAAAGTGGGCGCAGCCTATGCAATGCTTTGTGGTGTGTGCTCGTGATAAAGAAATTCGTGCATCGCCTTAGGATTGTGAGGTTTTAAGTGAAAAGGCAGCAAAATTGGGGAGGTAGCCTAGGCATCCACAAAATGAACACAGTTTCTTATCAATAACCATATTTGCTCTGTTAAGCTAAACTCTGGAATGCAGTTAGTGTCTAAAGGCAAACAAGAACACCTCCCAAGAGTCAAATGATTTTGATAAGCGAATCATCTCCCGAGATAGGAGAGTCCAAAGCCCAAATTCCAGAGCGAGCCTCTGACGAGAAACGTGAAAGAGAAATATTGGAACGGGTTAATTTATCGAAGGGAGAGGACATTCCAGAGCTTAGCTTGGCAGAGTAAATATGGTTCTTGATAAAGAAACGACGTTCAGATTGTGGATGGGGAGGCTACAATCCTACTTTTCTCCATGTTCACTTAAAACTCCACAATCCTAAGGACATACACAAACTGATTTATTCTTTTGAAACAAGGGGACTATTGCGATATATATATATATATATATATATATATATATATATATATATATATATATATATATATATATATAGGGGGAAATTTATCCCTCTTGTCCCAACATGTCTAGGGGACCAGTTAATAATGGGACAACCATTAACCGCTCTCTCTCTCTCTCCTCCTGTAAAACTGAATGCGCGCTATTTTTCCCCGTGAACATCCGTTTCCATGGTTAAGCAAGTGTGTGGAATGTTTCCAAGTTTCCAGCGGGGCGGGCGTGCATTCTTTTACCATCTCGATCTTTCAATTCCCCTCCCCCTTCCACTACTAAATACGATAACCACCTTGGAAAGTACCCCTCTTTAGGTTCTTGTAAATTTAATTACTTTTCCAGAACCTCTAATAACTCACCAGACTCGCGTTCCCAGTGTCTCCCTGAGCATAAGGAGGTGACCCTGACCAGGGAGAGGGAGAAGTGGGTGCATATGAAGGGGGGGGGGGAGTGTTGAGGGAAAACCAGCTGTGGAAGGATGCGAGAGCAAAAATGGAAGAAGATTAAGACTATGCATGCACCGCGAATCGAGCCTTTTGAAATTACGTGTTAATAGGATTTTTTTTCTTTTATTCCCTCCCCCTCGGCACAGGAATAATTTAAATAACATATGCACTGTCGTAGTATAGGTTCCTATATACCATACATATATCTATTATATTTGATTTTAGAGTGCGCGGGGTTTCCTTTTTAATACCTTTGGGTCGGTCGGGTCCGATTACGAGGTCAGATTCTCGTAAGGGAGGGCTAGTCCAATAGAGCTACTTTGATTCTCTCTATTGGCTGAGTGTTAAGTCTTACTGGTTACAGGGCTATTACACGACTATGATGAGCTCAAAGGTTGAAAGTAAATAACTTAGGTTAAATGGTAGAAAAATAAAGGACATATAATAATACAAATAGTTACAGTGGTCAATGTGCCAGTAATAAGATTAGGTATTTAAAATGCAATAAAAATGGGTAGGCTGAATGGAATTAAAGTTGGGCTTTACACGGAGACAGTGAAAAATTAGGGGGGGGGGAAGACGGTAGGAGGCAATTACAAATTTGGGGAAGCTAAAATATTCGTTACAATACCTTGTACAAAATGGAGGGGGAAAAGATGGCAATTTCCTACGAAGTGGGGGTATAGGTTGAATCACTTCGGCGGGGTCCAGGGTTAACTTGCTCGGAGTTGAAGTATTCCTTTGAGAAGACCGGGTGGGGGGAGGGGGCGGAGGGGAGGCAGAGCCTTCGAGAGTGGGGGCTGTGAATTAAAGGGGTATTACGCGAAGATCAATCTTCACTGAAACCTTTTAGGACAAGAACTGGGTTCTTCTTTGGAGATGGATACGTTTCACGGAGTCAGACGGGTATTCTTACGGGGAGAGGATTTTTGACTAATCCAGGGTGGATATTTGTTTTATCCAAGGAGGGATATTCAGTTTTATCCAGCAAAATTTCCTTGCCTTCGGCGTATGACAACCCGAATCGAGGAGGAGTAAGATAGTCTGCTCCCGTGAGCTTTTCTCGCACACAAATCTTCAATTCCTGGCGACACGGGTATATATCTACGCCTGGAGTGAGGGAGATTACCCCATAGGAGGGGGGGGGGACTATCGCCCATCGTTTGAGTAGTGTGACCGCGGCGATCTCAGCGTGGCTGGAGGGGGGAGGGACTTCTTGTCTAAATACTCGGATTGATAAGGGCGGCATTCCATCAGCCCGCTCCTGTTGTTTCTCACGCTTTTGAGCTTGGAAAATTGTTCTAAGCAACAACGAGGTCAATCACGCGGAGGCAATGCTTAAAATCAACGTTATTTTTCCCATCACGTGCTTGTTCCCTCCATGCTCAATAATACTTTACTTCACCCGTAATCTTCTGCATCGGCACGGAGTGATAAGACCACCCCCAAGTTTTATCGGTACGATGTGGTGCGTGAGGGAAAACGATTATGCTAAGTGGATACAGGAGCAAACCTCGGATGTTCTGCAGAACTCAATCCCCACGGAATTCGAATTCACAAAGTCCCGGGTTCCGAGGGGAGGGGCCAATGCATCAAGTGTCGAAACGAACGGGTGGGAATCTTCCCTTGACTGAGCCGGGGAAGAAAGGGACCCCTTTCGGACCTCAAGATTCAACGGAACAAGTATCGAGTTCCAGAAACCCGTTAGACAAAGAGCCCTAAATACACACACACACGGGTCAGCCACATAAAGGCGCGAATCAACAGAATCCATCCCCAAACCTCCACATTCAGAAATACTCTAGAACGAGGAGGGGGGGGGCAACCTTTTCAGAGTGAGGGCCAGATGAGAATTTTGGGAGTAGGCCGCGGGCATATATATATATATATATATATATATATATATATATATATATACTAGAATACATTATACAAGAAATTTATTCAAAAACATACAAATCAGTGAGAGGGCTGGTGCTGCTTGCCATGAAGAAGTGTTTCAATGCCCGGTTCGATGGATGAGGTAGACAACAGAAGAATGCCATTGAGGTGGCGGTCCGAGAGTTGGGAGCCAAGGTGGGTCTTCATGTACTTCATTTTGGAGAAAAGCTGTTCGCAACAGTAGATGCTGCCAAACATGGCCACGATGCGTTGAACATGCGCAATGTATTTGGGAAAATTGCTAGAAGGGAGGACGAGGTCGAGGAAGAAGGATTCATCGCAGCGCAAAGTCATAAGCATTTTCCGTTTAGAATTGCCTCCTCTACAACTTTGGTCTCAATGAAATTTGAGGGAAATGCATTTTTGTCTCATTTTTACTGCCAGATGTAAGACTCATTCCCCTCTCCCTCTACGAATCTACTGAGACAGATGCTGTTTGGCAATTTTTTTTTTTTGGGGGGGGGGCTCGGGTTCCGCGGGCCGGAGGTTGCCCGCCCCTGCTCTAAAAGAAGCGCGTATGATATCGAACAAAACAAGAGTAGGGCAGTGTACTTACTATTCCCATTCTATAGAGGTATCTACCACTACTACTAAGTGCTCTCAGGAAGATCCTCCCCAACATTAAGGTATCGTCCCGCTCATCGGGCAAACTCTAACAGCCCACCAAAAGAACACTCCCTCCCCCCCCCCCGTCTGATCTTTAACTCGAGAATAACCTTGTATTAATTCATAATGGACAATGACAGATTGACTTAAAAGTCTCTTACAATTAATCCAAGTGCTGAAAATGTCGCCCTTGTGCTCGAACACGAAAGATTGATTGATCCTTCCCAATTTATTGGCAAATCTGTATTAACAATTTCTATTCTTCATTTTTACTTTCACTACGGACAGTTATTTTTAACTTTTCAACGAGGAAATTCTCTTACTGCGGAGACATTTTGGGATCACACCGTTATAACCTTGCATTCGAAATGAAAAAATTGCTTAAATAATGCAAACGTAAATTCTCGATACGCCAACTCGAATGCAGGTTCATCTTTATCGATTATAAATCCATATATCCCCATCCCCACACATACACCTACCTACATCCATACGTAAAGCAAAGTTTATTTGTTCGTTTATAAATCATAGTAAAAAGACGATTTATAACTCCACAACGTTTAATTCCTGCTACCAGACCTCAGATAAGTCTGGATTTTGCCACCACACATTGATACAGCACTGCCATAGATACAAGTAAAATGTACCAACAACACACATTCACTGCTTATTCTGTTGCGCCTAGTTCCATACACTTCGAATCTAAATGTTCGCGTATGGAAATAGGCGCAACAGAATAAGCAGTGAATGTGTGTTGTTGGTATATATTACTGGTATCTATGGCAGTACTGTATCAATGTGTGGTGGCAAAATTTAGACTTATCTGAGGTCTGGTAGCAGGATTTAAACGTTGTGGAGTTGTAAATCGTCTCTTTACTGTGATTTATAAACGAACAAATGTAACTCAGTTAATCAATGGCACGCAACTTTAAGTTCCCTTTGACCGTCTCCCATCTTCTTTGCCAAGCAGCCCGAAGAGCTGCTATGACCTCTGATAAGTTTGATTTGAAGAAGAAAGATAGGACTGGATTTAAAGAAAACAAACTGGAGCTAATATTTACATTTATCTCCTTTGTGCTGGAGATTAGGAACGATTCAAAAATATTTCTGCTAATAAAATCATTTATGTGCATTATGTTATCTGCTTTTGACCAATTAATCTGGTGACCCATCTTAAGCCTATGGACGGCCAAAGCATTATTTGTATATCCCTTAGATACTGCATTTTGATGTTGCTTAATTCTTAGATATTTTTAGAAGTTTGACCTACATAAAATAAATTACAATCCAAACAAGGTATACTATATATTACATTAGTATCGTTCCTTGGGCTGTGTTTTATTAACATATTATTTAATGTATAATTGTATTTAAAAGTTAAATTTATATTAAGTTGTTTTAACATTGGTACTACATACAAGGAATTATTATGGTAAGGTAAAAGTAATATGTTGTGAAAAGGTTCTGTTTTCCCTTACTTGCGGTTATAGAATGTTTTTTTTTAACTTTATACATGCAGTTTTCCCAAAAATATTTCGGGTAACGCAGATTGAAGGAAATCTCTTCAATTTTTGTAAATTCTTGGTCTATACAAGGTGTCCCAGAAAAAAGTTAACCGTACTTTGAATTAGTATAACTCAAAAGCTATTAGAGATTTTTGATTCCTGCAAAATAAAACAAATTTAACAACTATTTATCTGTCGAATTTGGAAATTTCATTAAATTCCCTTTTACGATATTGATATACTAATGGATTTAGTGGAGGCTATCAAAATTATGTTTGCGAAAGAAAGTAAAATAATGAAACTTCGAGTTTAAAATCAACAAATATATTTAAATCCATTTTTAACAAAAACACCTCTTTATATGGGTAATACAAATTCATTTTTTAATTTTCTAAACACCGTTTCCTTCCACATGTCCTCCATTTCTTTCCAAGCACAGTTGCACCTTTGATCGCATTGATTGAACAACTTTTTTGATTAACTTGTGATTTTCCTTAAGTCTATTGACTTCACGTGTGATACTATCTCTTAACTGGTTGATGTTTTGTGATGGAGTATAATACACTTTATTCTTTAGATATCTCCATAGGAAATAATCGCACGGTGTTAAGTCGGGGGATCTTGGGAGCCATTCAATTGCATGATTTAGCGCGACAATGCGGTTGTCAAACGTTTCTCTTAGTTTTGTTCTTACAGCAAGCTGTCTATGAGCTGGTGCGCCGTCCTGAATCCACCAAAGTCTATTGAATTGATTGCGGTAAATCTGGCGGAGTTCAGGGAAGATACTTTCGTTGATCATGCTCAGGTAGGCAGCACCATACAAGTTATTCTTGTAAAACAATGGGCCGACCAGATAGCCATTCCCGCATATTCCGATCCACAGAGACACTTTCTGCTGACAAATACGTGTGTCAAAGTTGAATGCTGGATGGGAGGGGGGGGGGGTTCAGCGGCGCATATTGCCGAATGTTATGTCTATTTATCTTTCCATTCATGAAAAAGGCTGCCTCGTCACCAATCACAATGTTTTCCAAGAAACGAACATGTTTATGGAAAAGCCATCCGACAAATTGTCTACGACGAGGAAAATCAGTTTCAAGAAGCTGGTGTCTTGCATGCATCTTATAGGGATGCCATTTTAAGTAATGTTTAATAATGCGGTTAAATGATGACTTTGACACTTGTAACCCATTCATTCTGACTGATAGATGTGGATTTTGAAGAAGTGTCATCTGAAAATTTTCAAAATTTTATGTTGTTCTTATGGTTCCCATACGACCCGAACGACCTTTATTTATATTTAAGCATGTTCCTTCATGTTGGTATTTGCGAACATTTTTCCAAATTGTGGGCTTGCTTGGTGGGTGCCGACTTAGAAAACGTTGTTCAAATGAATCTTGTATTGTTTAATGCTGCCAGTCTCAATAAAGTTTGTGACTACAAATACGCGTTGATCTTTTGTTAACTGCATGATTAAAAAGGTTCTATGGAAGTAAACATTTACACAGAAACGCTTTGATCTGCTTAGTAAGCAATAATCACGAGACCATACCACAGCGTGGCCGAAAAAAACACTATAAAATGACCTAGGCTTTGCTTGAAGAATAACACAGTGACCTAGTCTAACTAGGCTCCCTACGCTTCTCTTGAAAGTGCACGGTGGCCTAGCCTTCGTAGGCTGCGTTTCATTATTTTACTTCCTTGCGCAAACATATTTTTGATAGTCTCCACTAAACCCATTAGTGTATCAAAATCATAAAAGGGAATTTAATGAAATTTCCAGAATCGACAGATAAATAGTTGTTAAATAAAACACCTTTTACAGGACCCAAACATCTCCAATAGTTTTTGAGTTATACTAATTCAAAGTACGGTTAACTTTTTTTCTGGGAGACCCGGTATAGTCAGGACTATATATTTTGAGTGTCCTAAGATACATGGAAGAAAATATTGATGTTTTAATATTTTTAGAATGAGCTGAATAAAAATGGACATAGGATAAATTATTTTTCTATTTTCAGAAAACCGACAAATAATTTAGCCCATCTCCATTTTTATTCAGGTCATTCTAAAAATAGTCCGAATGGGAGACGCCGAAACTGCATAAGTTCTTTTTCAGTGGGGAACGCCGTATATTTCTGAGCGCTTTGCTGAAGGAGAATTTGATAATGCTTTACAAAGGTCTATTTCGGAAATGAATTTAGCCTCTTCAAATAAGTGTAAATTTTGGTCTATGAAGGAAATAGGTTCAACATCGAAAACGGTCACAGTTAATTAAGTTTCCGAAAATCGACGCACATACGGAAACACTGGTCGGGTTTCCGAACCATGACGATGGGAGAACAGTAGTTGGAGCGTTCAATGATCCCCAATTTTAAAAGATTTTCCACCTGGCGTAAATGAATTGCTAAGGGATAGGTTCCTGGGTTGTGAGCGTGATTATGTGCTTAAAGTGGGCTAAACAGCCGGGTTTTTCAGAAATTACGTCCGGGAATTTGTTCAACAATTGTACCAATAGCAACTTCTGAGAGTAAAAAGGGGGTCCATATCTAGCTCAAGGGCAGAATCTTCTGGGGGGGCCTGCTAATGAGGGGAGAGGATAATCATTATCCTGCTCAACGGTAAGAAGCTTCCATAGCTGTCTCCTCACCAAGGGCAACTATATTGTTTATACAGGCGCAGCAGTGATACCGTTTTAACATGTTCACGTGGAACAGCTTATCTCAAGAGGATGGGGGGGGGGGTAATTAGATAGTCAACGGGGCCACGAGCTTCGAGGACGGGGAAGGGGCCTTTCCATTGACTAAGGAGCTTTTTTGTATCGGTGGGCAAAAGGAGTCAAACTTCATCGCCGGGCCGAAATCGACTCACTTTTGACTTGACGTCAAAATAGGTGCGGTACTTCTCGAGATGGAGATCGGCATTTTTATACACTATGTCCGCACACTCTTCTAGACGATTGCAGAGATCTAATAAATAAGAATAGGAAGGCTTTAATTCTTCATCCAGCCGGGGGTTGGCGAATAGCTCGTTCAGGATGCTTATGGGGCCTCATACATTCTTTCCATAGAGGAGCTCGAGTGGGGCAAATTCTAGGGTTCGATGAGGGATTTCCCTACAGGCAAAAAGTCACGGGCAAGTACCTATGCCATTCTCGGGGCTAAGCTTAGCACAGTTTCTTTAATACGGATTTTAAGGTTCCGTTTAATTCGTGGCAGATCCCGTTCGCGGCGGGGTGATACGGGGAGGAAAACAGGGGTTTGATGGTCAGGAGCTTGCCGACCTGCTCCATCAATTCTGAGGTGAATTGTCGGCCTCGGT
Organism: Ceratothoa steindachneri; assembly: GCA_963969495.1. Lineage (NCBI taxonomy): Eukaryota > Metazoa > Arthropoda > Malacostraca > Isopoda > Cymothoidae > Ceratothoa > Ceratothoa steindachneri. Next base: position 192,434,123 of record OZ018317.1, read on the forward strand.
TGGAAAGGATCTCCTTCGGGATACCGACACGGGAGAAAATAGACATGAGGGCCTTCGCACATGTCACACTATCTATTCTCTTGAGGGGGAATGCTTGTGTAAATCAGGGCGCAAAATCCATACGGGTGAGGACGTAAGTGTCCTTCGATGGGGGAGGTATGAATCGAGCCGATAAGCTCAACGGCCACTGTGAAAAAGGGCTCAAAGATTATCGGGGTCCTCTGGAGTGGGGCTGGCCGTATACGACCTTTTGCCGTCGTCTTCTGGCAAACATTGCGACTTACAGAACTCGGCAATTTCTTTAGCTGAGCCGGGCCAAAGGAAATATCGGAATATTCTTTGACCAGTCTTATTATGGCTAAAATGGCCAGCCAATAGAGCGTCATAGGCTGGCTTGAGGACTTGGGAGACGTGATCGCGGGGAATACATAAAGTATGAGTAGCGGGGCTACTCCCATCAGAACAGGTACGGTACAGTAAGCCTTCCTTAATGAGGTAAGAGACCTCATTTTGTCCGCGGGTAGAATCCTTTTCCTGACTCCTCGCTTTTTCCCCAAAGGGAAGGAGAGTTACGCACTCTTTCTGGGCTTGTGTAATTGTCTCGCCATGGAGAGCAGTGAATTCCAGGTCATCAAGGGGCTTCTAAGGGAACGGGGAACTCGGGATTCTTCTGGGCCTGGGCAATTACGGGCTGAGCTACCAGAGTAGGGCTTATTTGGGGGCTTTGGCCGATCAACAGGGCACAGAATTTGATCGGGGCCGCTACTACTTCGGCCCATCTAGTAAAGTATTGGCATTCTAGGTAGCATCTGACGCCAAGGAAACGCTTTGCTCGTCCAAGGTAGTCGTGGACCACCGCGTACTTGTCATGATCAGGGCCTACTGGAGGAAGCAGTTCGTCTGACACCACAATACAGGTGCAACCAGTGTACCTTACTAACGTAGACACCCTGCATCGATTTACGGATCTATGCTCAAGTTTTAATTCACCGTGGGAGTTCTTATTGAATAGGAAGTTCACATGGTGTCCCGGGGGAGTATCCGACGAAAGTGTTGCGGGGGCTTCCAGGCGAGAGGGTGGTGAAGTTGGTGCAGCGCTAATTTGGTGAACTTGATGGTTAGGAGCCGATCGAAATTGGCAATTTTGAGGGTTGTACGGTCTGGTGTGGCCCTCAGCGCCAATTTTTTATTTTTTTTTTTATTTAAGGGGCTATCTGGCGACTGCCGACTTAGGCATAGATCGCCGTAAACAAACAGCCTAGTTTTAGGCTACTTTAAAAAATTGAACAGGAAACAACAATAAAAAGAAATAACAATAACAATAACAAAGCAATAGCAATAACAATAACAAAGCAATAGCAAAAACAATAACAAAAACAACAACAATTAAACCTGGTTAAATGAAAGGGAGAAGGCCGGCCTCGCCCCAAAAGTCAACAAGTCCACCAGTCAAAGTGCACGCACTCGTCCCAAGTACAAGAGACAGGCGGTAGCGACCCTAACCATCCCGGTACCGGAACAGGTGTCGTGCGCGAAGATCACCCAGACTGGGACATTCGACAAGAATGTGCCGAACAGTCTGGGGGACGACGCAGTCGTTGCAATAGGGCGCAGGCGAGCGCTCCATCAAATAGCGATGCGTCACACGAGTGTGCCCGATTCGGAGACGACAGAAAGCAACCTGAAGCCGCCGCGGCATTGGGGGATAGGTCCATGGGAACAGTCGCGGCGAGATGGCACGCAACTTTAGGTTCCCTTCGACCGTCTCCCATCTTCTTTACCAAGCAGTCCGAAGAGCTGCACGTATTCCTGCCATGTAGTCGGTGTGAGGAAGAGCGAAACGCTGGTCCGGTCGCAAAGTCCTCGCGGACTCTTTGGTGCCCTCATCGGCGCGCTCCTTCCCCGCAATTCCCACATGTCCAGGAACCCAGCAGAAGATAATCTCGGCATCTGCCCGGGTCGCCAAAACCGTGGCGTCACGGATATCGCGAACCAGGGGATGCGGAGATTCCAATGCCTCGAGAGCACTCAGGGCGCTTTGCTAGTCGCTATAGATCACAATCCGGTCTCCGAACCGGGCACGTCGCGTAATCTCCCGTACCGAGTGGTGTATGGCCACCAGCTCGGCCGTGAAGACAGACGCAGCGCCTGGTAGAGCCCCGCTGACTTCAAACAGAGAAGATACGGCGTGGAAGCAGACCCCCTCTTGGGACTTGAGGCCATCCGTATAAACTGGCACGGTTCCAGCGTGATACGATGTGTGCTCCAAAAAGGTCAAACGCAATACTCCCGGCGCAGTACAAGCTTTGGGAACAGAGGCGTGGCGACAAATAGCCAAATGTGGTACCCTCCAGGGTGGCGTCCTGGGCAGAACCAGGGGCGCCACCAGCCCGAGAGCTATATCTACCTCTCGAAGAAGTTTCCTGGCCCTAAACCCAAAGAGCTTAGGGTATGACTGGCGTCTCTCGGCGGCATAAGCACCATCGAGATCAGCCTTCCTGCTCCTTCGGCCCTAAACCCCTTTGGGTTTAGGGTAGGTATGACTGGCGTCTCTCGGCGGCATAGGCACCATCGAGATCAGCTGCGGATGCAGTGAGAGCTGTTGGCGACTGAGGGAGACGCCGGGCTTGCGTGTACAGGCGAGCGATGCACTGCACGCGGCGCAGAGCGAGTGGCATCTCCCCAGCATCGACCAACAGGCTCTCAATGGGGAAAGTGCAGAAGGCACCGGTCGCAAGGCGGAGGCCGGTGTAGTGGATCGAATCCACCTACCGCTATAAACGCTCGGCTGCGGATGCATAAAACTCGCATTCGTAGACGAGCTTCGAGCGAACAAAGGATCGATAAAAAATTAAGGTAGTAGGCCTATCAGCGCCCCAAGTGCCGAACCTCACAGAGCGGAGAATGTCCATGGCGCAGGTACAAGAGACCCTAAGGCTGCGAATATGAGCCTCCCAGGTGAGGCGTCAGTGGAATACAAGACCAAGGAAACCGTGCGACTCAACCACATCCAGGCGCACCCCATTACGAAACAAATCTGGGTCGGGGTGTAGCGGTGGATGGCGGCAGAAGTGCACCACCTTAGTCTTGGTCAAAGAAAACCGAAACCTGTGCGCTTCGGCATAGCGAGAGACGCGGTTCAATGCCTGTTGGAGTCGACGCTCCAGAGTTAGCATCTGGGCCGCGCCAAAAGAGATCGAAAGGTCGTCCACGTAGAGCGTAGCGAGAACATCTTCCGGCAGCACCGAGGTGATGCCGTTGATGCTCAGGGCAAAGAGTGTGACACTGAGGACACTTCCCTGCGGGACACCCTCTTCCTGCTCCTTTGGGCTGGAGAGGGCTCCCCCCACCCGTACGCGGAATCGACGAACTCGCAAAAATTCAGATATAAACATTGGGAGGCGTCCCCTCGCCCCCATCGTGTGGAGTCTCCATGATACCGTATCGCCATGCGGTATCATAGGCCTTCTCCAGATCGAAAACACCGTGGCGTAGTGCTGTCTACGAAGGAAAGCCTCGCAGACGGCATTTTCCAGTCGGAACAGAGCATCCGACGTGGAGTGGAACTTGCGGAAGCCGCACTTTGCGGAAGACAGATGGCCTCCGCTGTCCAGGAAAAAGGCTAATCTAACATTTACCAATTTCTCCATCAACTTGCACACGCAAAAGGTTAGAGATTGGGCGGAAACCGGCAGGAGTAGATTGATCTCTGCCCGGTTTACGAAAGGCGAGCACAGTAGCGATTCGCCAGGAGTCTGGGAGATCTTCCACCCAGATCCTGTTGAACAAATATAACAGAAAGGCCATGCCTCGCTCACCCAGGTGTCGAAGCATGGCGTACGAGATATCGTCCGGACCATGGGCGGTGTCCACGCACGAAGCGAGAGCGGAGCGCAACTCAGTCACAGTAAACTTGTCGTTGAAGGGTTCTCCGCCTCTGGAGGTAAAGTCCAGCCGGCAGCCTTCCGCGACATCACGACGTGCATTGAATGCTGGCGGAGAAGCATCCCGGCTATGGAATGCGGAAAAAGCGGTCGCTAAGGATTCCGCCACGGACGCGGGGTCCGAGATTGCAGGCCCATTCTCCTGGAGAACGGGAGGGGGGTCCTGCGAGAACTTGCCCCGAATCCTTTTGACTCGCTTCCACACCTCAGCTAAAGGGGTCTTCCCGTTAAGTGAAGACACGTATGCCCGCCAAGAAGAGCTGCGGGCGTGCTTCGAAATATACCGGAACCTAGCCCTAGCCCGACGAAATTCAGCGACAGTGAAATCGTTCGGGCGGCGCTAATAGCGCATGTAGGCATAACGCTTCTGTTTGAGGGCCGTCTCACACTAGGCCGATCACAATAGGAGTGGTCGACGTGCAAAACGGCCAGACGTTCTAGGAATAGTATTCAGGCCCACGGCGATGAGGTTGCCGGAGAAGAACTCAACGGCCTCATCTACCGACCTAAACTCCTCGAATGAGATAGAGAATTCAATCATTTCCTGAAATGCAGGCCACCGCGCCCGCGCCAAGCACCACCGAGGTGGTCTCTCAGGCGACAGTTGCCCTGAAAATGATATTTGAATGGGAAAGTGATCACTACCATGGAGGTCATCGACCAACCCCCAATCAAAATCAGGCTGTGCATCCGAAGAGCACAAAGATTGGTCAAGGCAAGAAAATGAAGCAGATCTCGGACAGTAATGCGTAAACTCATCCACGTTTAGGACACCCATCTCAAGCTACTCGATCAGATCGGCAAGAACTTGTCCCCTCGGATTTATGGAGTAATCTCCCCAGAGAGGATGCCTGCCGTTCAGATCTCCAAGCAAGAGATAGGGCCTCGGCAACCGTGCCACGACGCGGCGGAAGTCCCCCGCGTCGAAGTCAGCTGACGGTGGAATGTACGCAGAAATGATAGTATACCTCCTATCCAGGTGCAGCTGCACAGCCACTGCCTGAAAGGAGGTATCTAAAGAGAAAGGAAGAGCGAAGACATCATGCCGGGTGTAAACCGCGCATCCCCCAGCCCAGCCATCCCGCGGTGGTGGGGTCGCAAGACCCTTATACCCCGGGAGGGAGGGCAGGGGGCACGCGCCTAGCATGGTCTCCTGCAGAAAAATAGCTAACGGGGAACGGGACGAGACGAGCCTCCGCAGCTCCTCCCAGTTGGCCCGGAGTCCACGGCAATTCCATTGAAGGAATATGCCGTCCAGGCCTAGCTCGGAGGAGACGCGGGGGCTCTCCTAAAACAGAAGACCCTAACGGGAATGGCCGTACGCTTCCCAGGGGCAGAACCCCGGGCGCTGTTGGCCGGACAAAGCGCTGAAGGCGCTGTCGCCTTCGAGGACTTATTGGGGGAGGTTGGGCATGCCATGCGAGTCTTTTCCTCCCTCCGCCTCGAAACCTTAGGTGGGCGTTGCGGCTTCGGAGGCGGGGGGCCCTCTTTTCGAGGAATCATCGTCTCCGAGCCACTAGCCACACCTCGGGGCGAGGGCGAAGGAGCCGAATCTCCTTTGTTGCTGTCCTCCTTTCGGGGGACAGCTTTAGGAACACCGGAAGATGGCCTAGCGACCATTTTCAGGGGTGTTGCCTCCTGTGAGTCTAACGATTCGGTGGAGGCGCGTGGCCGTTTTGCCTTACGGAAACGGTCACGCTGGGGGAAGAGGGGGGAAGCCCTGGTTTTAGCCGGGGCTGGGTATGAACCCTATTTGCCGCCAGCTTTACCAGGGGACTCAGCGCCACAAGCGAAACACACAATAGGTATTCGGGGGTACGCCGACGTAGGGGGAGACGTAATGAGGGGCTTGATATCCCTCGGCTCAAACGGGGTATGGTTCTTCGGTTTGGGGGTCTGGGAATCTTCACATAACTAGGAGCGTTTTTAGGGGGGAACGCCTATTCAGTGCATTCCTTGAAACTAGTGCATCGCCTATCTTTCACGAATGCGCTATTTTCCGGGGGTAGCGCCGCCAACAACTGATCCCTAAGGAAGAAATCAACGATGGATTCGTATTCGCTGGTAACCTGGGCGGAATCTAACCAAAAATTAAAGTTCCTCTTCAGGATGAAGCAAAACTGACGGAATGTCTGTCCGGGCTGAATTTTGGAGTAGCGGAACTTCGACCGGTAAAATTCAGGGTTCAAATTTACTGCAGATAGGAGTTCCGCTTTAAGGGTCAATAATCTATAGTTGCTTCGGCGGGAAGGAAAATAAAACTTTCACAGAGTTGAGTATTAAGGAGGGGAAGTAATCTAGCGACACCATTGGCCTGAATGTCCCAGTGATTAACCTCAAATATTTTTTTTCAAAATGCCTAAGGCATGCGCCCAAATCCTCACCATCTTTGAATACTGGCAACTTGACGGATGGGGACTGTGGGGCTTCTGTTCTTGAACTGACGGAAAGGGTTTCAAGCTGGTTGCGACTGAGCCCGCGTTTGTGTTGCTGAACTTTTTCCCTTTATTCCATCTCTCGCTGTTCATTTTCTCTCTTTTCTACCCTCTCATTTCTCTCCTCTTCTTACGCTTATGCAATTAGTAACCTAGCCAGTTAAACCTGAAGCTTCTCCCAGGCTCTTGAAGCGTTCAAAGGAAGACATGTTCTTAGCGTAAAAGCTGGTTTAACCGTGGTACGCGAAAAGAACTTACAGTTACGCTCGTGGGGCTCTTGCGAACGCAAACTTTTACGGATCCAAAAGGTCTGAAAAATTTTAATCATGCTCAAGGATTAACCAAATATTTCAGGAACGACTGGTCTCCGAAACGGACACCAATCATAAATTGAAACTTACGGTCTTCGGGGACACACAAAATTAACAAAATAAATAAATGGCACAATTAATGATTTGTTCCAGGATCTTAGAATAACCTGAATGCCCTTGGCCAAAAAAAAATCAGCAATTGACTGGGGGGGGGGGGGCTTTTAAAAGACAAAGTTTCTTTAAAAGTTCTTTGGTTTCTTTAACCCAACAAACAAACCCCCCCCAAAACCAACATTACCTCACACCAGATTTTTAATAGATAGAGGGGATATATATATATATATATATATATATATATATATATATATATATATATATATATATATATATATATATATTTATGTTGAGGAATTATGGGTGTACAACCTAGTCCGTGGGTCCGTCGTACACGCATAAATAGGCGGCCGGCCGAAAGCTGAGAGGCCGCGTGTGAATGAAGAGTGGGGAGATAGACCTCGCCCCAGTTTAATGGGAGGCTCAAAGAAAAGGGGGCGTAAGCGAGTACGTGAGGTTGGCCTTAAAGGGTTCGTAAAATGCCAGGATTCATTCAAGCATATTTAAAGATTACCCCAAAAAGGTAATCACAAAATATATACACGGGTTAAAATTGAGGTTTTATGCATTTGCTTTGCACAGATCGGACATGGACTAATGCAATAGGGAAATGAAAATGAGACTCGGTAATTAACCAATTATGGACAGCGGGGAATAACCTCCAGGAAGGGATTTAAAAAAATGGACGGAAGGACCTTAATCTTGCGAACCGGCTTTTCGGAGAAGGGGGAGGTGGTGACGGAACCAAGACTAGGATTGCACGGGATGAGAAGATCTTGCAATGCGAGTCGATTACCTCAAGGAAAAGCGAGGTGAGGTTGGAGCAAAATGAATTAGTCGTGGGCGGAGTAGCGAGATACACTTAGGCTTGGGGGAGTGCATTCGGGCAGGGCGATGTACTTTCGTGAACGGGGGGAGAGGAGTATGTTGCATGAATTCTTCGAAGAAACCGCTTCACGAACTTGCCTATAGAGGATGGTCAAAAGTTCACGGTCGTGAATAGCCGACGAGAGCTTCAAACTTCAGGGGCTCGACCCGAGACGAAAGGGGAACGTGAGCTGTACTCTCTCTTGAGTAAAGGGGGACACTGGATATATATAGACAGCCGGCTAAGTCGCTAAAAGGCCTCCGGGCATGCCTGATATCTCAAGGAAAATCCTGCCGCCGAACGGATTAGCTCTGTTTCAGATAAGGGTTTGAAAAGATGCTCGCCTGGCGCCAATTCTGGCCTCGAGGCTCCTGTTTGGCGGGGGATTAATGTCCACGGGTCATGGAAGGGGATCGGCTGATTTAGGCAAACGCAGGTGGGATGTCTCACCGGCTTCCACGTAAGAATCTTCGTTATTGTCCTTCCTTAGGAGTTTGTTTGAGACCACGCCTTCTCTGCTCGAAAAAGGTGGTGAGGGGGGGGGGTCAAGGTGGTCCTCCTACACCCACCATACTACCAAATTATATTCTACATTTGGATAATGGAATCTCCAGAATCCAGTACTTGGAATTTGATAATTGGGGAATGTTAGAAGTTGAATTTTGGGAGATCATTTACACAATCTAAGACTTCAAATAATATACATATATGAAAAAAAATTATCTAAAATCGTATCTCTTGAAAGATATTATTTTCTAGTTATTAAATAAAATTAAGCGAATAATTAAAGAAAAATAACATGTTAAGTTTACATGATATGTACAGATGCCATAATTAGTCATGTCACTTTTAACGCAGCATTTTGTTCAGTGACAATTTAATATATTATTTGTTGGGAGATGTAGTGTTTGGGGTATATTTAGTTATAAATATAATAGATAAAACATATACCAATAAAATAAATTAAATTTAGTGAATTTCTTTACTTTATTGCGGTATTTCAAACATATTTCGAATCATTTTGAAACGATTTTTTTAAAACTAATGCGCCAAATTTCACCAAATTAACTTTATATATTTAATTAATTTTTAATTATCTTTATGTATTTACAAAGGTTGGAAGATAAAGTGTTTAGTGAGGGTAGAAGTGGACAGTAGGTGTTAAGGTAAAATGGAGAAAAGGAATGAGTAAGAGTTAGTGTTGTTTGCTGGCTGGGTGACCAGCCATCTCCTGGTTGCTTTTTATTTTCGTTTTATTCTCTTCTTATTCGTTCTTTATGTTAAGGCTCTTGCGCCTCTATTATTCCTTGTTGAATTTCTTTAGGTTTTATTTGAGCAATATGAATTCCACACATGCGTATTGGCTCGCGTCGGTTCTCTTCTTCTTATGATAGTAGACTCAGTTGTAGATCGTCTGTTAAGTAGGCAATATCATGGCTGAATTGAATCCTCCAAAAATTTGGAAAAGGCGAGGTGTGTTCCTTGGTATTCACGCCGAGTGGTGAATACTAAGTGGTATCTCAGAGTGCTTGGATTCTTTGTCTAAGCGATCTGATGCCAAAGGAATCATCCTAATTGACAACGATCCCAGCAGTTCAATGAGGTTCATAACCAGGGACAAGGGAGCACCAGAGTATCTCATCAGTCAGATAATGTATGAGGACATCCGCGACTACTCATAAGAGATGATAAAGGTCAGTTTCGGTGGCAGAAGATGAAAAAAAGTGGAAGGAACGCGCTACCAAACTGGTTGGTTAGCAAATGGACCTCCTAACAAACACGGCTTGCCTCGTCCCGCTTAAGATGTACCGAGAGTCGTGAAGACCAAGTTCCCGGGCTACATCAGGGTGTTTAAGGTGGTCAGTAGCTAAGTCCGCGTTAACTTATTTTTCCCGGAGGGCTACAACAGGTTGCTGGAGGAGTTGGTGGTACCTTGGATGCAGGAGGTGACTGCTGGAAGGTAGTACGTGTGGCAGAGGGAGTGTGCACCATGTCCTGCAGTCTTGGCTGTCAGGCAATTTCTTTGACCACATCACTCCGAACTTCTAGCCTCCCAACTCCCCAGACTGCAACCAACTGGACTATTATGTTTAAGGCGTGGTTGAGAGAGAGAAGACCAAGAAGCTCTGGTGCACCACCATGGTGGAGCTTATGTCCAGGATCACCATACATTTCACCCATTGAAACAGAGTGACCGTCGAAAAGGCCTACAACAGGTTACGACGCTGCGCTGCGCGGGAAACGTTGTAATCCAATGTCGATTTTATTGAATAAAATGAATAGTATAGCAAATTCTTCAACATATAATTTTGAAAAATCATCATCATCACTAACTCTATAATTTAAGAAGGGGATTTTTTTGAGTATTTGAATAATAATTTCATCTTAGTTTGGTTATGACTTATGTTTTTTTTATCAAAGTTATTTCTAATCATTCTTTTATAATATCAAAAAACAAAATGGTGAAGTTCAGAAATAAATATAAGTATCGAAAATTTGTGATTTTTTAAAACCCAAAGAATTACAAATGGTGAAGTTCAAAAAATTTATTTTTATATATCTTCTATAACCCCATATTTTAGCAACGTGATATTTTGAAAGGGGGGAAATTTAGTTTAGAGTTCCTTTTTAAAATGATTATAATTGGCGAAATTCAGAAAATTTAGAAAAAATTAGCCATGGCTGCTTTTTCTTAGATTTTAAATTTTAATCTTAGTAGCGAAGCGCAAGCTCCCCCTTACTGGCGAAGCCATTGCCTGGTTTTGTAACAAAAAAAATAAAGAAAGGTCAGGTCAACAGATTTTTTCTTTCTTTCAAATAAATCGGTCAAAAACACGATACCACATTAGTCTAAACATGACGTAGTTGTGACGTCATAAGTTTACTATTTCTATTTTTATCAGTGACAAATTTCGGAATTTTATATTTGGTGGAAATTTAGCATCAGATTTCCTCGATTAGTTTTGATACTTTAAAAAAAAAAAAAAAAAATCGCAGTTCCATTTGCCTCGAAACTATTCCCTTATTAATTGATTTGTTAAAGATGTTACAAAATATTTTGGTAGTTCCGCTTTCTAATTATTTAGCCCGAAAGGGGTAAATGAAACGTGCAGGAATGGCATGCCCTTCCTGCCCCACTGTAGTTGTGCCCTCGCCCATATGCCTCTTGCAGTAGGACCTGCGGATATCTACTTTTCACTGTCTTCACTTGTCCACCGCTACTTCGTTACAGGCCTCGTTGCCATTGCGCTTTCTGCGTGATACGGCTTCGTTGCTATTGCGCTTTAAATTCAAGTTAAACAAAATTTAATTCTTTAAATTAAATGGGTATTATTTTTTGCTGTGTTGAAGCTTTTCCTCCTCCTTTTCTGCCATATTAATATTCAAACGAGTAATGCCATCGCATCATTCATTACGTATGCATCTGTACGTTCAGAAGTGATCGCAATATTTAAATAGTTATTATTATTCATTATCAATAATGATTTTGTGATCCTAAATGTGGGATTTTGTAATCCTAAATGTGGGATTTGTGATCGTAAATGTTTAATTTTGTGATCCTAAAAAAGGGATTTGTGATCCTAAATGTGGGATTTGTGATCCTAAATGTGGGATTTTGTGAGCCTTAATGTGGGATTTTGTTATCCTAAATGTGGGATTTTGTGATCCTAAATGTGGGACTTGTGATCCTAAATGTTTGATTTTGTGATCCTAAATGAGGGATTTGTGATCCTAAATGTTTGATTTTGAGATCCTAAATGTGGGATTTTGAGATCCTAAATATGGGATTTTGAGATGCTGTTTGATTTTGTGATCCTAAATGTGGGATTTTGAGATCATAAATGAGGGATTTGTGATCCTAAATGTTTAATTTTGTGATCCTAAATGTGGGATTTGTGATCCTAAATGTGGGATTTTGTGAGCCTTAATGTGGGATTTTGTTATCCTAAATGTGGGATTTTGTTTGTGATCCTAAATGTGGGATTTGTGATCCTAAATGTTTGATTTTGTGATCCTAAATGTTTGATTTTGTTATCCTAAATGAGGGATTTGTGATCCTAAATGTGGGATTTTGAGATCCTAAATATGGGATTTTGAGATCCTGTTTGATTTTGTGATCCTAAATGAGGGATTTGTGATCCTAAATGTTTAATTTTGTGATCATAAATGAGGGATTTGTGATCCTAAATGTGTGATTTGTGATCCTAAATGTGGAATTTTGTGAGCCTTAATGTGGGATTTTGTTATCCTAAATGTGGGTTTTCGTGATCCTAAATGTGGGATTTGTGATCCTAAATGTTTGATTTTGTGATCCTAAATGTTTGATTTTGTGATCCTAAATGAGGGATTTGTGATCCTAAATGTTTGATTTTGAGGTCCTAAATGTGGGATTTTGAGATCCTAAATATGGGATTTTGAGATCCTGTTTGATTTTGTGATCCTAAATGAGGGATTTTGAGATCCTAAATGTTTGATTTTGAGATCCTGTTTGATTTTGTGATCCTAAATGTTTGATTTTGTGATCCTAAATGTTTGATTTTGTGATCCTGAATGTTTGAGTTTGTGATCCTAAATGTTTGATTTTGTGATCCTAAATGTTTGATTTTGTGATACTAAATGTCGGATTTTGTGATCCTAAATGTTTGATTTTGTGATCCTAAAAGTAAGATTTTGTGATCATAATGTCAGATTTTAGACCTTAAAATGAATTTCGCTTTCGCCTGGAAATCGCGGTCGAGATCCTCCAACTGGGTAATGAAAGATTTGGTAATGGGGATGTCACGGGGTACATGATAAACATTGCTACAGCTGACATCTGGATGGATTGTGCCTCCATCTCGGTCCCAACCCCGGTGGTTACGTTCCCTACCGCTTAACTTCCTCAATCATCACTTTTCCCCCCACCATCTCTCCAAACGTTTCGGTGGAGATGCCTTCGCTGGTTTTCTCTTTAAATTAAGCACAAACTTGTTCTCAAGGGGATTAACCCCTTATTCCTCCCCACTATTTAAAACTATCCTCAGTGGATAGTTTTAATTTTATTTTATTACTATTTCCGGACTGTTGGGGAGACTTGCGTACCCCCCCGTCCCCAAGTATTGACACCCAGCGGTCTTTACCTCTTCCACCCCCCACCCCCTTCGTGACGAGATTCTCCTCAAAAACCTTCCAAGGTTGGGTTTCGCTTAAGTATAAAAAGCATCGCTTCTCCGTTAGATCAATACGCTAGCAATTTTGTATCGTGGATGGCGTTAGGTTATTTTGTGGTTTATGCCCACCCTCGAATTTTTTAGTAATAAAAATAATAATAATTATATATATATATATATATATATATATATATATATATATATATATATATACAGTGCCCCGCAAAAGTTTACAACACACCATGAAAAACAGACGTTTATGTATTTGTAAGCAGGATAGGTAAATGAAACTTTTATTACTGACAGGAAATGTATTCAAACAATAAATTAAATCATCAGGACAGTATAAAAACAACAATATAGTTTTTTGTCGAAGAAATGCAATTAATTAGTTACGCAAAAGTTTACAACACATATATAAAATCGTTTCTTAATATTTAGTAGCATAACCACTGTTGCTAACTGACCAGATATTTTTCTATAACCAATGCGACTTTTATGAAGGTCTACAATACGTTTTCGAAGATCTTAATCGATTCGTTTCTGTTTCCCCATCGTGCGAATATTTGCAGGACGCTGTCTGATAAAGAATGACGCGATAGCTTATACCAGTCCCTAAGTTATGTGCGTAGATTAATGTAGAACGTTCTTAAATTGTAAGAAGTTTCTCCTTCTCCAACATTTATGAGTAAGTGATAAAAATCGATATGTGTTGTAAACTTTTGCGTTACTAATTAATTGTATTTCTTCAACAAAAAACTACATTGATGTTTTTGTACTGTCCTGATGATTTAATTTATTGTTTCATTACATATCCTGTCAGTAATAAAAGTTTCATTTACCTATCCTGCTTACAAATACATAAATGTCTGTTTTTCTTGGTGTGTTGTAAACTTTTGCGAGCCACTGTATGTGTATGTATATATATATATATATATATATATATATATATATATATATATATATATATATATATAATAAAAAACTCACAAAGTAGCACGTGATGAAAGCAATAATAAGAAAATTAATCCATAGGAAAATGAAAAGATGAATCCAAGCACTTTCGAACTATATTTGAAAGTGCTTGGATTCATCTTTTCATTTTCCTGTAGGTTAATTTTCATATATATATATATATATATATATATATATATATATATATCATGAGCGCGAGAGAATGATAAAATAAATCAAACGCACCACAAGAAAGAGAAAACGGAATCATTTTTCTTCGGAAATAATTCGATAAAATCTGAGCTGGGGTGGGATTCGAACCGTGCACACTTGAGGCAGTGAGCAACCGCTTTGATCTCAATTAAACCGGCTCTTAGACTTCCGCGTAGCCGAGTGGTCTAAGAGGCGGTGTAATTGAGATCAAAGCGGTTGCTCACTGCCTCAAGTGCACGGTTCGAATCCCACCCCAGCTCGGATTTTTTCGATGTAGGAAATAACTATTTCCGAAGAAAAAGGATTCCCTTTTTTCTTTCTTGCGGTGTGTTGGATATATATATATATATATATATATATATATATATATATATATATATATATATATATATATATATATATATATATATATATACACACAGCTTTTTTTAATGTGGACAATGCTTTGGGATTTGTTTGTTTCTTGTTAGGCTATTGCAATCGGATGTTATTGTGGGGGTTGCACCCCAACAATTTTGAAATAAACTCGTAATATTACTAATTCTAAAGCCTAACATTAGATTCAAATTCACAAAGCGATTGCTAAATGTCGTTAGGCCTCTAATTTCGATAGAGTTTTGTTAGATTTCATACATATGTATAAGCCTCACCCACGAATGCTATTTAAATCAATCATCTTTTCTTTAAAATTGATTATTATGACATGTTCATATTAAATTATAATTCATATAAAATTAACTTAAAAATAATATATAATAACTATGATTTGATCCCAAGATGGCGGCGAATCCATTTTACGAAATAACATTATAATTAAAATTTTTCTCACATTAATTAGTAAAAGTGCTCTAAGAAAATATCTGCGATATACACTATATAACATATGGAGTATATCGACGATATTTTTTTAAAATACACATATTTATAACAAAGCGCTACAAAATCTGCAAATTAACCTGTCGTTATAAAGTAAGAGTGAATCAGGCTCATATTTTCTCGGTGCCGCCGAAGGATTCCGAACGCTCACCCAAAAAAGGGGGAGGAGTCGGTAGAAATTATGGGGAGAAGGTGGAGTTTAGGGGCGGGGATTGAGCAGGTGGGGTTAAGGGGAGTGGGTGGAGTTTAAGAGTGGGTGGAGTTTAAGAGTGGGTGGAGTTTAGGAGTAGGTGGAGTTTAGGAGTAGGTGGAGTTTAGGGGTGGGTGGAGTTTAGGGGCGGGGATGGAGTTTGGATTCGGGTCGAGGTTTATGTGCGCCTCCCGGAAGCCGCCAAAAAGCAGAACGCATTAACTCCAAAAACTGCGATTTTGGCAAATTTGATATCTATGGAATCGGTAGAATGAGACGAATATGCCTATTACGGCGGTTTACGTCTGTCTTGTCATCGTACCGAGATTTCAAATGGTAAGTTGCATTAAATCCCCTGAAATCTTAAATATCGATTTTCTCAAAACAAGGATTTTGGAGTTAATGAGTTTTACCTTTTGGCGGCAGAGCTACACAACGATGTAGGGGATAAAGGGGGTTAAATCCCTCCCCCAACCTTTCCTTATCTCCCAATGGACCTTATTGTGCTATTTAACCCCTTCCACTTTTCAAAATATCGTTTTGGTATTAATTATTAGTAGTGCAAAATTACTGAAATATGGAATAACTTAGCGTGGTAACAAGTCGAAATCACCTCAGTCAAAATCCTTAAGGATAAAATCGACAATCTTAATTTAACATATAATATTTCTATAAAGAGTAAGTAACATTGCTGATACACAATTTATAGCTCCATCCACACACAATCCTATCCTCCATTGCTTTTCTTGGATCCCAGAAGAGATCCTTAAAAACTCCTTCTTCCTTAGACCGCTTGGATCTGAAGGGTCTTCTCCGATTTTCAATTGAATGCCTCCCTCGAGGGACCCTCCACCTCCATTTCATTTTTATTTCCCTTCAAATTCGTTCCCCACTTCCCTCCCCCCACTCCCTCCTGTTAATAATCCTGGAATTCAACCATGACCCTGCCCCCCCCCCCCGGTCCACCAGGGAAAAGTGGGTTAACGGGAAATCCTTGTATGGCATTGCGAGACGCGGCAACACTAGACGCCACGACCATGTTTTCAGCGCCATTCCGATGTGCAATTATTATTTTAGTACATATACGCATAAATATACACACGCATCCTCAAATAGCAGAAGTAGGTCATATGGAATCGAATGGAATCGGAGTGTGTGTGTGTGTGTGTGTGTGTGTATAGATGTTCTTGTGTCTGTATGTTTAGGAATGGGCAGCGCGAGGCCCAAATGAAGGTGTCAAATTCATTCAGCGAATCGACACCTTCAAATGCAGGCGTAAAAAGGGAGATCGATGACGATAATAATGACGTCACGCATGCATTTCGAAGAAGACCCCCACCCCCCACCCCATCAAAACCTTCAAATGGAATGGGGATTTTTAGCAATATTAAATCGATTCTCATCTAAATGTATCGATTTTCAAGGTCAGTTGAAGTGGCACCTATGTATAACAACCCCCTAATAGGCTATGGTTAAAGTGTGCTCTGCCCCAGCACTGGGTCGTCACAGGTTAACGAAGGGAGATAAAGGAAGGGAAGGGAGGTAAGCATTGTAAAGGCCAAATACAGCGGCCTCCAAGACCACCATCGTTGTTGGCACTCTCAAAAAGGCACTATAGCTTCCGGCCTAGAAAAACCTACCTTCTTCGAAGTGCCACACACGAACTATACAATTTCCACTTATCTTCCTTCAAATAATTCATTTTTTGTCACCCTCAGCTCTATTTGAGAATGGAAATATCTCGTTATTACCACTTAAACAAAGGTATAATGGTTCCATCCCATGAAAAGGGAATCCACTCCACGACACACCAAGTTGAAATCATACACACCTGCACAGACAAGTGTCGCGCGATAAGGAAATAATTGCATTCCAGACGAGGCCAACTATAACGAAATTTAACGATATATATATATATATATATATATATATATATATATATATATATATATATATATATATATATATATATATACCGGGGTGGGTCGTTATTAAGGGCCAGAGGGGCCAGGCCCCACCAAATTAAAAATATCAGACTTTGTCAAGGAACATATACAATGTAGTAACTATCATTTATAATTTCATCAAAGTATTGTAATTACCGAGCTTAAAACATTTTAGATTCTCTAAAACATCCGTTTGGGCCCACAATCAGTTGGCCCTGAGAGCGCTAACAAAATTCAATGGAATCGGGACATTAACGAACCGCCCTTGTCAGGTACGTTTTCTTTCACGCTAATCTGTCAAATTTGGGGCAGAGTAATGGAGGTCCCAAGAGAGCGAGTTGCTACTTAGCATATTTCCATAGTTGGAATTTTCTTTTAACCTCTGCGTACAGGGATCCTGGTGAATGAGTGGATCATTTTATTTTTTCCAAGTGGTGATAATTAAATTTAAAAAACTATTTTAAAAATTTTAAACCAATGGAAAATGAGTTTCTATCCTTGTTTCGAATTGTTAGTTTCACAAGATGCCATCAGTGATGCAAAAATATATCTTTATTCTATTTTAATTGCCTTTTATTTAAAGGGGAATGTCTGTGGACCAGTACTGGCTGTAATGGCATAAGACATTTATCAGAAAGAATTCAGAAGCAGGAAAGTAGCACAGCTCACACAAATAATGCTCTTCAATTAAATATGCTGAGAAAACAAACGTTCTTCTATATGCACTTGATGCTGGTTAGCGACTCTAGTATTCGAAAGCATAATGAATTAGTCGATAAAAATACCAACGCTTTATCAAGAATTATTAATTGCTTACATTGTGTTGGTTCACACGAGTCGCCTCTACGAGGGCGCGATGTAAGTAAGCAATTTGTTAATAGGGGGAGGGGGTATTTTTTATATATGATCTATACAGCTACTCTTGACAGTGAGTGTACTTAATGATCATCTCAAAAATAGTAAAGTTGCAAAAACTACATCTAAAACAATCCAAAATGTATCAGGCTGTTCACAGTTTGTCATTATATTGCGTTTTCTAAAAGACTGTCAACCTTTTAAGAAGTTTGTGTCTTTCGTCCAAATTGAAGATAGAACAGGAGTGATGTGACTAATGTGGTGGTTGAAACCTTTCAAAAATTTCAATCTCATAAACAAACTTGTTTCGTAGGCTTACGACGGAGCAGCCGTCATGAAAGGAGTTGATAATGGTGTACATATACATTTGAAGTTTTCTCCGCACGATCATTACATTCATTGTTACACACATAAGTTGAATCTGGTAATAAAAAAAAGTATATTCTTCAAATAAAAGTATTAACCTTTTTATTCAACTTTAAATAGCCTTGGTGTCTTCTTTGTAATGGCCGAATTTCTAATGTACCTCAAACAACTTGGAATTTTCATTACGGGATTGTTGCTAGCGTGAAAGAGACAAAAAAAATGAGCTAAGAGAATGTTTCACAAGAACTCAGGATGATAATGGCTGAGATGAGAAAAGCAAATGCGAATTTACTGGGTTCAAAAGAGCACTTGAAAATAAAGTGTTTAATTTTGGGTTGTCATTTTTTATGTTGCTATTAAACATGCAGATATTGTATGCAATGATTTGCAAGCAAAAAATCTAATGGTGTTATTGCTGTGCAAGCAATAAGGGACTTGGAATCATCTATGAGTCAATTGCAAAATGACGTCGGTGAGCTCATCTCCGAATCAGATCAAGATTATCTAATCAAACCTAACACAAGACGGAAAAAGAGAGAGAGAAAGAAAGAAAGAGAGAGAGAGAGATAGATATAGAGAGAGAGAAAGAGAGAGAGAGAGAGAGAGAGAGAGAGAGAGAGAGAGAGAGTGAGAGAGAGAAAGAGAGAGAGAGAACGCGCGCATGATTTTGACAAAGTGCAACATCATGCTGAAAAATAGTTATCATCCCCAAATTGGTCCTAAACTATCGGGAAAAGGTGCTGATGAAGCACGTTTTGGTACCATTTTGAGTTCATGGCAGTGCTCTTGGGCAAAAGTGCTAGAGCTCCAGTTCCTTTAGATGAAAAGTAGCCTAGACATGGAACGTGTCTGGATGCCCCCCCCCCCCGTGGCTACGATGCAGTACTCATGGAAGCGTTTCCCCCAACGAATGATCTTCCAGAAGCTCGAACCAAGCGGAAGGGACATTCATTAGAGAATATCTCTTGGCCCCACCAGTCTTCAACAGTTCATTCTTAAGATGTCCTACAAAAGTGGAGGCTATTCGGTGAGAAGAGGCTTCTTCGATACCCTTTTCGACAGGGGACCATTGTCGAAAAGTCTTCGCCTCTGTGATTGCTGACGGTTTCACACCTCCTACTTTCCAATCGTGAGCAATCTTGGCACTGGAGGCAACCCGATCCTTGAGCTGGGACCTTACCAGGATGCGGCGATCTTGGCGTTTATTTGAAGCTCTTGGGCGTCCAGAAGACTTCTTTACACGAGTCTAACATTTCTTTTTAAAGTCAATAATGATCCTAAAGATTGGGCATCCTTGATCCAATACCCTTAGCAACTAATCTCCTTTGCACTTTGGTGCAAAGCATACAATGCTTGCACGCTTTTCTTTAAAAATAATCATTTCCTGAATTGGAAAAGATTCTCACATCTATTTATACAAAGAAATGTTACGAAATAGATAATTACACAATATCATTCATTTAATCCATACATTTATGTCATCGTTCTACCCTTTAGGAAGGCTCCAGGAACTGAAATTTACCTCCTACAGGAACAGAGCCACCGCGATTTTTGATTCAGCCAAGGACTACATTTTTTTCCTTATTATTTTTGAAATGCTGACTTTTATATAAATCTGAAATAATTTAGATATTAGAATAATGATTTATATAATGTAAATTTTAAAATCAAATGAAAAAATAAAAATACAACCCTAAAGTGAATAATGATTCGTCGGAACTTTGGAGGAGAGGCAAAAATGTTTATTAGTAGAGATATGTAAAGAAAATGGTAAAGTTAAGGAGTAGGAGGAATGTGTGGTAGGTATATAGCCGCAGGTAAATTTTCGGGCGCAGGGCCCGGAAGAGTACGTAATCATATGTCAGCTGCAAGATGGTTACCCATTCTACTACAGTTCAGCCCCCCCTCCCTTGTGGTCATGATCATGGGGCTCATTTTGATCAAATGGAGGTCTATAACTGGCCTACGCACATTTTATTTCATTCAATAAGAGAGAAAATCCACAAAATTAAGAATATCTGAAATTTGGTTGAAACGGCCATTGATCTTTTTCAGACTAGATTGTTTTTCGATATTGAGTTTACATCTAATTTCCTCTGACAACTTTTAGACTCTGGAATGTTGGCCACATGTAGTTAGGAGTACTAGAAGAGAACTAAATCCACCTAACACTAGTATCGAGCAGCTTGTAAAGCGGTTTTACTACATTCACGTTTATATCTATTTGCTATAATTTTACAGTGAATATGTATAAATATATAGTGATGCAAAAAATAAACTCGGGAGAAAAAAAACCCTTCGTGATAGCACTGCAATAATGGGGAGCAGTTTGTTGCTAGATGGGAGAGGTTGGTGTTACATATCCATTACTTGTCCTATATTCCAATCAAAGCAAGCGGCTAGTCGATAATCCATACATTTTATTCTCTCTTTAAAAAACCCAAAAAAACTCAGGGTTATTTTACAGTTCATTCATTTTGCTGTCGTTACATCATGGGTCCAATATCAGGCGATTGTTGGCCGGTTAGAATCCTAAAGAGAGCAGATGTATCGCCTGAGATTCCGAGTTGCTTTGGCTGGGTTACTGAAGCATCTGCCCAGAGTGCTGTGAGGCATGAATAACACTGGGCCGTTTTTCAGAATGACGTCGAAAGAGAGAGCGGTGTATAATGCCAGGATGTTAAAATAAAAACAAGTATGTGTTTTCGCGTCAAATGTAATGTGGCCCTCGGTTTAAACAAAGACAACACTTGTTTTATGTATCATGGTAATAAATAGAGTCATTTTCATTATTTTATTCCGTTTCGAAATATTCCCTCGCTCTCTCGATCTATCTACCCAGGGCCGTCATCGCCGCTCTCTCAAAACAAATCGATTTACTCAAAAGGCCATTGCATATTTAACCGAAATCTCAACGAAACTTTTAATATAATTGAATGGCAGAACGAAATATGATAATAACGCAAGCTAAATATTAGAATAAATAGCGACCGTCAAATGAGAATAATAAATAGCGTAAGTCAAATAGAAAAAAAGGAACATTTCTTCAAGAATACAAAAAAACAAAAAACAATCGCGTTTCCTGAATACTTAAGCCGCCATTCCCCCCCAAGAAGACCCATCTCGAATAAGTCCCGTCATTTTTTTTTTGCCTATCCCTCAATAATCGCTGAGGAATAGGGCGATTCTCTCTTTCTCTCTCTACAAATTTATTCACCTAAACTCAACTGCGGTCTTAATCTTCTCGCATTGCACTCAATTCCATTTGTAAAGCAGCATCCAATCACACCAAGCCTATTTCAATTCATATCAATCTTTCTCAAGAAACCTATTTTAGTACCTATTCAACACTACTCCCCTGCAAGGGGAGAGGGGGTATGCTGCACCTGAGATATGGAAGATTTCATGCTCTCTATGCCCAATCACCCGCAGGTGGCTCTGAGGTTTTATATCTTTTACACACCCACTTCTTCTCTCTTCAGCACTTTATTTTTAAAGCTCCCTCTTTACAAACCTACTGGCAGACCGCACGCATTTCTCTCAATGTCGCCCCTGTTCCGCAACGAAATTCACTCCATCTCTCTCAGGTAGGGGGGAACTGATGCAAGTCAAGGCGGAGGGGGGGGGGGGGTAATGACCGCCGAAGTACCTCATCCCTAAACCAGATCCATTCAAGCAGCGTTTGTTTAAGAAACTCCATTAGAGCATACTGTACACGGCAATGGTAACCGGCCCCACTCACGCAGGTCACAATCTTGGCTTTGGCGCCGGATACGTATGTACGTAACATTTACCTACACCAATGCCTAATGTACACGTTACATTACAGTTATAAAAAAAGAAGCCTTTTCGCCGATTTAATTTGAATTACCCGAATTCCACTCGGTCTCCTTTTTTCGGGGGGAAATGTTCGTCAAATCAGCGCTAATTCAAATTTCTTGAAATTTGCACAAATGGATCAGGGAATAGTCGCGGCTTCTGGAATTTTAGATTATTGATAAAAGCATCATACGATTAATCTCCAGCTGCCTTTTAGAATAATGTATTCGGTCATCCCATAAGTTTTTAACGAATTTTGGTTTAATATTGACAAAAATTTATGGAATGACGATAATAAGAGCCTCACGCGAGGATTCGGGCCTAGAAGGGGAAGATCGAGGATATTTTTAGTCTCCAAGAATTTTACTGACGACATATTTAACCAACACCCTACGCAGGGTGGGTGTCACCAGAAAGATAACCAAATGTTATTTACTTAGGAGTGAGAAACAAAAACCAACTAAAACAACCGAAAAATTTAGGATGGGGTTAATGAAAAGGCGGACTGAAGTTAAAATAGGAGTGAAAATGTGTGGAAGGTATATGGTTCGAATAGTACGAGGAGGAGACTACCTAGGGCATTAATCAACGTTCAAACTCCTCCCAATAAAAAAAGACAACCGTGTGGAAATCATTCAACTAACAGCTCGTACCAACACAACCGGCGACCTCTTTGGCAAGGATGACGTCAGACCGCGTGCATTATTTATCTACTTTCGAAACTCACTTTCCTCCACTCTACACAACGGCTAGATCCATTTCTTTCTCTATTTTGTTTAGCAAATAAAACCTAATTTAATTTCACTCCTATAATAAAAATGATAGGCATCAATAAAAATACTTTTTTTACTCGAATATTCTTTTTTCCTCGCTACCAGTAAGCGTGTAGGTACGGAAGCACAAAATTAGGACATGTTTATCGCTAGCGTGATAGCTCGCAATAACACTTCCCTATCGAAATGGAAAGAAAGATTTTGGCCGATTATTCTTCATTTATTTAGATACAACAGCGAGCATAATGATTCGGACACTCAGGTTCCCATCACAAAAGTTACCTTAGCTTTAAATCAAATAATGGTAATTACTGCATGATAAATTGCGAATATAAAATAAACAGGGCTATAAGTTGTACATGTTAGGATGGATGAAACTGCAAGTTACGTGCAAAAGAGCATTTTTATTCCAAAACTACGGTGGTCAAAATGATCCGGACAGATTAATTCTATTACTTGTACCTTTGAAACAACCAAACTAATTTAGGGTAGTAACTTACTCACCCATGAATTCTCAGCACTTTCAGTCATTAACTTATCATGTGTCGAGCCTAGGGGGCCCACTACACCTGCCTATATCATCTGGCGACTGGTTACTTTTTTTTTTTTTCTTCTTTTTTTTTAAGAGCTCATCTGGCGGCTGCCTACTTGGGCATTAGTCGCCGTATTAAAACTGGCCTAGTTCTAGGCTACTTTAAACTGGTTCTAGGGCGCAAAGTTGGCGCAATCACCTTATAGCCTAATGCTAGACTAGATTAAAGAAAAATGCAAAGACTAAATAACTAAAATACAAAAACAAAGGCAAAAAACAAGCAAACAAAAACAAACCAAGCAAAAAAAGCGAGGAAGTACGTTCCGCGTCTGGGGGAGGGGACAAGAGAGTCAAATAAAATGGAAGAGGACAGGCTCCTCCAAAAATTCAGATAGCCGACATGTCTATGTGCACAAACCCGTCCCGAGAACAAGGAGTAAGCGGGAGCGAACCCGCTCGTCCCGATACGGGAAAAGGTAACGTGCGCGAAGTTCACTCAGACTGGGACATTAAAAGGAATGTGCGGAGCTCGATCATATGGCGGTGCGTCCCGCGAATGTGCATAATTCGAAGATGACAGAAAGTAACCTGAAGCCGAAGCGGTATGGAAAGGTTGGTCCATGGGATCAGTCGTGGCACAATAGCACCTACTTTAATTTCCCCGCAGTCGTCTCCCATCTGTTTGCCAAGCAGCCCTGATTCATGTTATGTAATCGGTGAGAAGAGCGAAACGCTGGTCTGGTCGCCCAGTCCTTGTGGACTCTTTGGCCCCCTCATTCGACGAAATTACATGTCCAGGAAGCCAGAAGATAATCTCGACATCGACCCGGCTCGCGGCAACTGTGGCGTCACAGATACCAATAACCAGCATGAGGAAAGAGATTCCAATGCCCCAAGAGCACTCAGGGCGCTTTGTGAGTCGCTAAAGATCAGAATCCGGTCTCAGAACCGGGCACGACGCGTTATCTTCCGTATCGAGCAGTGTATTGCAACCAGCTAGGCTGCAAAGACAGAAGCAACACCTGGTAGAGCCCCGCTGATTTCAGACAGAGGGGATGAGTAGAAACCAAGCCCCCTCCTGGGAATTGGAGCTATCCGTATACACTGGCACGGATCCAGTGTGACACGGAGTATGCTCTGAAAAGGCCGAACGCAATACTTACGGCGCTGTGAAAGCTTTAGGAGCAGAGGCGTGGTGACAAATAGTCAAATGTGGCACCCTCCAGGATGGCATCCTAGGCAGAACTAGGGGCGCCACCGGCCCAAGAGCTATACCTAGCTCTTGAAGGAGTTTCCTAGCCCTAAACCCAAAGCGCTTAGGGTATGACTGGCGTGTCTCGGTGGCATAGGCACCGCCATAATCAGCTGCATATGCAGAGAGCAGTTGGCGACTGAGGGAGGCGCCGAGCTCAAGCCTAGAGACGCATAATGCAATGTACACGTCCAGAACGATTGGGATCTCTCCAGCATCGACAAGTTAGCTCTCAATGGGTGACGTACGGAAGGTAGCAGTCGCCAAGCGGGGGCCGGTGAGGAAGATCGAGTCCACCTTCCGCAATACACGCTCGACTACGGATGTATAAAACACGCATCCGTAGTCAAGCTTCGAACGAACAAATGATCGATAGAAAAGTAAGACAGTAGCCCTATTAGCATCTCAGGTGCTGAACGTCACGGAACGAAGAATGTCCATTGTGCGGGTACAAGAAACCCTCATGCTGCGAATACGAGCCTCCCTGGTATGCAATCGGTCGAAAATAAGAACAAGGAAAGTGAGCAGAGCGATGGCCAAACACACCATGAGCTTAATACTTGCCCTAGCCATTCGACTAATGCTCATAAGATGACTAAAGTGCGCCGGGCAACCAGTACCTCTGTGGATAGAAGAGCGAGTTTGGTAACGGGTAGAAAGGTATCTAATAAAGAGATGTAGAAATAAGCGGGTCCACTAACAAGTAGGGTGGGTGATCATCTATTATTATAATACCATGGTGCTAGGTGATCCCAGGATGGCATGCATTCTACCAAGCCACCATGGCTACCGGACCGAACTCTGTCCAGGTGGGAACAGTCCTCCTGGCACAAAGTGCGGGAAGAAAAGGTTGAGAAGTCAGCCGTAATAATACACAATACTTAATAATAGTAATACACGATAATTATAAGACATAATAAATAATTTGGGCATTAGTGTCTCTAGGAAGACAGTATCACGCCGCCTGACGGAAAGATTATTAAAATCTGCCATACCAGCAGTCATGCCATTGGTCAGCCCTAAGAACAGAAGACCAATGGTCCAAAGTGCACTTGAACGATGAATCGAAGTACAACAATTTGTTTGGTTCAGATAGCAGGAGGTTCATCCGACCAAGACCTGGCTAAAGATTATCCATCAACTACGTGAAGAGGAGCGTTTGGTTAAGGAAGCGCAAGTGTGGGGCATAATTTCGGCGGAAGGTCTGATGAGTTATCTGTCCCGATCATTTTGACCACCCTTTTTTGGAATAAAAATGCTCTTTTGCACGAAACATGTACAATCTATAACTTAGAGCTATGCTTATTATATATATGTAATTTATCATGCATTACTTACCATTATTTTATTTGAAGCTACAAGTTTTGTGATGGAAACCAAAGTGTCCGAATCATTATGGCCGCTACTGAATATATTGAATTCGTGTGAGATGGGAAAATTCATAGCCATCGAAGATGTCTCACGCCTCAGCAGCGAACGACAGTCTCTCATTAAATCGAGACGCGGATATTTAAGAAATGAATTTTCCGCTTCTTCGAGGGAATTGACCTTGTGAACCCGAAGCTTACACATCGTATTGACGGGCAAAATTCCATTACTTATAAATGTACAAGAGACAATTATTATTATTAGCAGGCGGGGCATAAATCAGATGCGTCGAGGGTGGTGACCTCCGAATGCGGAGACCACGCTCATACTTTATCGTGGAACAATCGCGCAGTAGCTCCTCAATCGACGGAAGGAAACCATAACGACTAGGTAAGGCAACCCGAGAAGACTTGGCGAGTTTATTATCGGGAATAAATAAGCGAAAATCGACAGGAACAAACAGGTCAGAACTTGTTATACGCAATCGTGATAGCCAAACTCAGGGGTGGGGAAACTTTTTTGAGCCGTAGGCGAAATTTTTTAATGAAAGAAGTCGGCAGGCGATAAATAAAATTCGACTCTTGTATCCTTCTAAATGTTGTTTAAATTTATTACATGGTGCGATAGACTAATGCATTAATATCTAAAAAAATTAATAGGCAACATTTTTATTGGCTGCCACCACGGAAATTGGGATAGTTTATGAGATATTGCATATTTTTTAATATACAATACAAATATATCACTGAGGGGGTGATGAAAATTGGGCTTGCGGCGGAGGGTTTCCTCACCCCCGCTAACTAGAAGAATAGTCTAGTCCTCAGTTGTAGCGATTAATTAGGGAGATATGCGTTGTTAGATCAGGGTTTTTTTTCTTAATTTTCTGAACCAATGAAAATGAGGGAAAAGTCGTGGAATTGGTAACTGTAAGTGAAAGGGGCGCCAAAAAGAATATCCCCTTCATGTGTTTCATGAATTCCTTCCCTCTCTATGTCTCCTAAGTATAACTCCACGTGGATTAATCTCTGAATCCAAAGAGAAAAATAAAAGAAGAAATTAAATATCCATCAGCCGCTTCACAGGTGCAGTTAATTAAGTTGGGCGCAAAAAGTTTTTACCTCGCCGAGGAAGCGCTAATCTCCGTAGTCAGGAAACTGCTAACGAAAGTTTCCCCCCCACATCGTAAAGGCCATTAAGAGTTGGGCCAGGCGAAAGACGCTAATCCATCTGGCGGCCGGAAGTGGTCAGCCAGCGTCTGAGTCTGGCAACGATGAGAAACCCCCCCCCCCCAAATGGCCGTCATATAAATACCCCGAGTTTTCGAATATCAGGAGATTGAGTTTGAAAACCCGTCGCCTTCGGTTCAGATCGTGATCTGTTTCCCCAAGTCCCTGGTATTCGCTTATACCATCGAGGTTGAATCTCACCAGGCAGATCCATATCTTTTGTGAGGGCTTACTCTGTTCAGAGGAAGCCTCGATTCGTTTCATCCCCGAAGGATTGGCCGGGACTCCTCTCGACTCATCTGGAACGCCCCCTCAAGGATCTCCAGTTTCCCGTGTGAGATTTCACGCCGAGCCGCGTCAGTCCGAATTTTTGGAGGTTGCACTTCTCATGAGCAGAGGTGCCATCGTCCGTCTTCAAGGAGGATCGTGAACTCATCTTCTGGTCGCCCCCTTCCCCCTTCATCCTCGTCACTATCAGGATATTCTGCCGAGAATCACGTCCATGGTCCGTCTCCATTTCCACACGCCGAATCACTAAAAGATTCCCCTTCCCCGAGGTAACCCCATTGAGGTAAAACGACCCTTGATTCTATCTCCCGTTAATCAACCCACTTTCCGACATATAAATATTCCCTCCGTATAACTAATTTATAGTATCTCATTTAAAAGCTGATTAACGAGTAATTAACGTTACTCGATTGCCAATTAATCTATATTTTGTCAGAATTGTCCTATTTGCATTACCTATATTTCCCGTATGTATATATATATATATATATATGTTAACTAGTGACTTATTAAAATTATATTTTTGGTTTTCACTCTTTAAATATATCCTTGAACTGCAACTTGGTAAACTCATTAAACGCTATCGGCCCCTATAGTAAATCACACTCTTATGCCTTGTAATCAACGGATTACTCTTACGAAGTGAACGTACTCGCACGTATATTAGAGGATATATGTATATATAACTGTATATATACAAATTCTCGTGACTTTTATCTTTCCTCCCAACCAATAGATACATATATGTATATATAGAGGTATTGTCTGGGGAGGTGACCTATTCCTCGACAGTGACTATATAATTAAATTTAACAATTTTTTGGCACAAAGCGACACGAACTTTCCGGATGCATGTATGTATGAGGGGATAATCATTGTATTTACGCTTTACTGGAATAAAATGGGGGGAGGGGGGATCAATCCTGCAAGATGTCTACCGTCTGCGTTAGCGCAAATACTGTTGATATATAAAAGTCCTTTGCTTTACAACCATAAATGGATGCTGCATTCTTAAAAGGTAGGTAATCCGGTTCCATTATAGGAACCCTTTGATTTGAATCAAGTCATTCGTTCGATAGCCTTGGTTGTTGTACTCCCTGCTTCACAGTGGTAACATTTCCCATTCCATGGCGATTTGGAAATCGCCATAACAACTCGTCACTAGTTTCAAAAGTCTCGGATGCCCCTATGCCCAGATAGGTTAACAGCAACATTTGAATATCTACCCCACGAACGTTTCTTATTATAGGATAATTGCTAGATAAGCTACCGCCTCGTACGTAAAATGATGATAGAGAACTTTCCCTAACTGGCAACGCTGGATGATGAAGGAGGGGGATAATGTTCAACATCCAACATACGAGGGGCGGTCAATAAGTTTTGCAATTCGGATATAAGGAAAAGTGTTTTATTTTTTTCAATATAACTACCCTCGACTTCAATGCACTTGCGCCACTCGTCCCTGAGGCTTCGAATTCCCGACAACCAGAAATCTCCCGACTGCTGTTCAATCCACTCCTGGACGGCGAGCTGGACATCTTCATCGTCCCCAAGGGAAATATGCTGCAGTGCAGCCTTAAGCTGGCGGAATAAAAAGTAGTCGCTAGGGGCCAGATCTGGACTGTAGGGGGGATGGTTGAGCTCCTCGAATCCGCACTCGCGCAGGGCAGCTTGTGCAACTCTGGCCTTGTGGACTTTGACGATGTTGAAGTCGATCATGGGGCGTGAGGTTTCTAGGGACCCAACGGGCAGAGACCTGGATCATTGTCAAATTGTCGTGGATGATGTTGATAACACTTCCATGTGATATTCCAAGTTCTCGCTTGATTTCTTCGACCTTCACCCGTCGATTTTCGAGGATCATTCTCTCCATACGGGCCACATTGTCCTCGTTGGTCACGTCTGACGGGCGTCCTGGACAGGGGTCATCTTCAAGGGACTCATAACCATGGCGAAACTCCCTATTCCCGCGAGCAATGGTTTCATAGGAAGGGGCGGTGTTGGTGTACACTGCAACCATGCGTTCATGGGTCTCTTTTGCATTCTTGCCTTCCTTGGTCAAAAATTTGATCACTGCGCGGTGCTCAACCTTCTTCATTGTTGAAAAATCTGTGACTGACGATCTGCAATCAACTACTGCTTCTTAAATAGGTGAGGCAGGAGCGTGCGGCTGCAGGTCCTAACTTGTCATAACTTGTCCTAACACTCCCGCAAACAGCCATCCCCCTTCCTCAGTTTTGCCTTACTGATTCGCAAAACTTATTGACCGCCCCTCGTACTCCCATCGAGCCCTGGCCACTCCATAGGTCTACGATTAAAGTCAAGTTGAAGTGAGGCTATTTTCCCTGCCAGGATAACGTTCGTATTTCACTCATTTATAAGTAAATACTTGAAAGTTAAATGTAATTTCAAATGGCGCACACCATATCTCAATTAAAATTACCTCTCCTCCTTCAGGTCCAAATTCTATCAATTCTTTCAGTACTATAAGACCTTTAGCGAGAGAAAAATCCGATTGCAAAAGACGAATGGTATTTATTTATATGTCCTCATAAAAAAAAATCATTAGAGTTTTCATGTTATTTCATTATAAATGGAACCCTAACACATATTTTTAATTACAAACATTTATCATAAAACAAATCTGCAGCGTTGACGGTGCCAATAATGATTCGGAAGTTTGGGGGGTCCTGCTCAAGGCATTTTGAGAGTCCTTTTTTTTTTTTTCATCGCATGTCTTTTGAAGTCTGCAGCATATTTCCCTTTAAACTTTGTGGATAAAGCGAACTACCGCCTCAGGTGAGATGAAATTATTTGTTATGAAAATAAGACCCAAAACTTATAAATTTGATCATCGATTCCTTTGTTGTCGCAATTGGACATTTTTTTTTTTTTGGCTTCTTTAAAGGGGGCCTTTACTGGCTACTGCAACTAAAGGGATAGTCGCCGAAATAATTTCTTACTAACAAACATTATACCTAATCTTTCACTTTATAGATAACCTAAAAAAACATTAAACATAAGACAAAAAAGTTCGGGCGTCGGAGGGGCGGGGGTGGGGGCTCTGCCTCCCAGGCATGCTACCAGCACCCAAAAGTAACATACAATGGAAGGAGAGAAAGAAAGGAGGGATTGACGTGAAAACAGAAAGAAAAAGGGCGAGAAAAAGGCAAGAGGAAAAAAAATGGGAAAGAGAAAAGGGGAAATGAGAACAAAGAAGGGGGAAGGGAAAGAAGCGGCGAAATGGCATGCAACTTTAGATTCTCGTCGACCGTCTCCCATCGATTTTGCCACGCAATCAGAGTGGGGAAGAACAAGGCTCATATCCGGACGCTTACTCTGTCCAGACAGCTTGGGGCTCAAACTTTGCATGTCCAGGCCCCAGGAGAAGCAAATTTCGACAGCCTCCCTACTCACAGCAAACTTGGCGTCAGAGATATGCGAACGCTTTGAATTACAAATCAATCTCCAAACCAGCTCAACCCCAAAGACAGACGTCCCGCCGGCTTCAAACAGCGAGGAGATGGCATTGAAGCCTCCGCCCTCCCTCGCACTTGGAGCCATCCGTCAACATCGCAAGGCTCCAGTGTGAAACGATATATCTTCTAAAAAATACTAACGACATACTGGCGGCGGTGCAGAAGCGATGGCAGCAGAAGATTAAGGACAAACAGGTTGAAACCATCGGGACCACAGGCTTTAAAATTACACCACTCTCTAAGGAGTCTCCTCGCCGTGAATCAATAAGGCCAAGGGCTGGTATGCTCAACCTTTACTAGGTCGGGGCTTAAATTCATGGAAATTAAGAGCTGCGGGAGCCACCGATGATACTTCCAGAGTGTCATACATATTTACATTTCAAAATGTATATTTTATTGATTTACTTTTAAAATGATTTTTTGAATAAGATGATTGAATATTTTTTTAATATTTGGGTGGTTATTTAGTCAATTATAATCGCGTATAAGCAAACAAGACAAGGAGAAAAATAAAATAAAAATGTATATATATATATATATATATATATATATATATATATATATATATATACGCTGTATTAAAATAATATTTACAAAAATATGGGGTAATTATATTTGAGAATACAGGATTGTATATGCAATCGTTTCATTCTCCCTCGGGTTCTCACGTCCAATTTAGTGTAGGAAGCGGGTTGGATCAATTGGGACTTTAGTGTAGATTCGTGACCCGCTACAACGCGTCTTTAGGGGCACCGTAAC
Organism: Ceratothoa steindachneri; assembly: GCA_963969495.1. Taxonomy (NCBI): domain Eukaryota; kingdom Metazoa; phylum Arthropoda; class Malacostraca; order Isopoda; family Cymothoidae; genus Ceratothoa; species Ceratothoa steindachneri. The sequence goes on from OZ018317.1 coordinate 192,465,841, forward strand.
CAAAGTTTTAGTCTAATATGTCAATCGTAAATGAAAAATACCATTTGGGTATTATGAGTTCTTTACCTTATTTCCATAAAAATGGTTTAGGAGCCATCAGCTCAACTATCCAGTCCATAATAGGGCTATAATATTGAAACCGATTGTATAGTATTATGGGATTGTTATAAGGCTCTCCTATATTAATTTATGAGACAATTTAATTAAGCGAAAGGAAATATAAGAAGTGTGTTTTTCTAATAAACCCCTAGAGCATTGCCAATAGAACATTAAAATCGGCTACTACGCTTACGGGAGGGCCTCCCCTCCCCGCTCCTTTGTTTCTCCACAGGAACACTGATAAGAAGCAAAATCGGGCCCCTGTCGTAGAATAGGGTCAAATTAACCCTTTTTTCGTTTCTCAGCCAAGGCCGATGAGGGCTATGTGCGTGGGAGATATATAATACAAAGAGAGTGCGAATTAACTAAATGTAGGTTGGCCAAATAGTCGACTATCTTGGAGGTTCCGGGCCAATAGAAAAACGGGTTCAGAAATAACTACTAATATGCCAATTTATATTATTTTACAAGGTTAAAAGGGGTTTTAAAACAAGCTATATACACATTAGGAGTACACGAGTGTCAGCGGCTAAAAGGGGGGGGGGGAATGGCGGGGACGGTCGCATACCCCCCCCTGAGTCCGAAGGGAGGGTAGTCTCACCCAATTAGCGCGATGGCGATAAACTATGTATATCGTTACCTTAATTTACAATTTACCCAATTTTTATCTCTCTTAAGGAGGACCATCTGTGATTTTATGGAAAAAAAATGCGATTTTGGGGGGCGGTAATTCTAAATTTTCGTTTGTTTCATTAAAAGTCACCAAAGTTAGAACTTAATATCTTCAGTATTTACAAAGTTAGGACCCCATTAACTACCCCCTTCCTGTAGTTATGAAATTAATTAAATTATATATGCGAATGAAACCTTTCATTAAAATATATGGGCCAGAGGCAAGAAAACAAAATCTGCCGGCCTGAACAGGATCCGCTTTGAAGCGCAACAGGCCGCCTTGGGCTATGAAGAAGCTTCACTCCACTAATTGAATTTATATTCGAAAACATGATATTCATCATTAAATGATCAAGATAAACATATAAAAAGAAGCAGAAGAAAAAATCTTACTCTAAACTAAAAGTGTGTATATATATATATATATATATATATATATATATATATATATATATATATATATATATATATATATATATATATATATATATATATATATATATATATATGCATATATATATATATATATATATATATATATATATATATATATATATATATATATATATATATACCAGGCAATGGCTTCGCCACTCCCCACTACGGGGGGAGCTTGCGCTTCGCTACTAAGATTAAAATTTAAAATCTAAAAAAAAGCAGCCATGGTTAAATTTTTATAAATTTTCTGAACTTGGGCAATTATAATAATTTTAAAAAGGAACTCTAAATCAAATTTCCCCCCTTTGCTATTTATTGTCCAATTTAAAAGAAAGAAAAACTAAACTCTAGATAATTAAATGCAGAATAGCAGTGCAGAGCCCTTATAAAAATAGGTCAGTGATTTAATTTTAGGGTTGGATGACTTTCCAAGAATTCCATATATTTTTAAGCAATACAAAAATATTTCTCGAATTTTGCTATTGGATAATAGAAAATAAACGTTCTAAAGTAATATAATATTAAAGTTTAAATACTAGCGTGCAAAAAATCAGAAGAGTATATTCGGTATGTAAAAAGATATGCTATAAAAAAAGAGGCTAAGATCCGTACTTTAGGGGACGTCCTCCCCCCCCCCCCCGACTGGAGGGGCAAGAAAAATTTATTTTTCGTCTCTAATTTAGTAGGATAAAAACAATCCTCAAATAAAAAGCGGAGAAGCCTTTTTTGATACTAAGCAAGAGGCTTTTCTCTTGATGGGAGCGAATGTAGATAAATGAATATTTACTCGGGATCTTTATAGAAAATTACTACCGAACTCAAAGGAACGAACTTAATTAACGCTTGCATGACTCCAGAGAAGTCTTAAAGATACCAATTTACTTTATAAACAGGGACAGAGGTCTATTTATTAAATTAAAGAACTTGTTTCAGGTTTCTCACAAAGGGCTAGAAACAGGGTTTTCTCGAAGGAGAAACACATTAGCCCCCAATCGAGAAACGACGAATTGAAAAACAAGAATATCCCGAACACATGACCCTTGAAATTGAATATTCCCTACTTCAATTACTTTGCTTATTTTTATATTAAGACCAGGCAATGGCTTCGCCACTCCCCCCCTACGGGATAAGCTTACGCTTAGCTCCTAAGATTCAAATTTAAAATCTAAAAAAAAGCAGCCATGGTTAAATTTTGATAAATTTTCTGAACTTCACCAATTATAATAATTTTAAAAAGATCTCTAAACTAAATTTCCCCCCTTTAAAAATATCACGTTGCTAAAATATACTTATAGAAGAAGATATAGAAAAAATAAATTTTCTGAACTTCACCATTTTAAAAATTTCACAAAATTTCGATACTTATATTTATTTCTGAACTTCACCATTTTGTTTTTTGATATCATAAAATAATTATTAGAAATAATTTGGATAAAAAAACATATCAGAAATAACCGAACAAAGATGAAATTATTATTCAAATATCAAAAATATCCCCTTTTTAAATTATAGAGTTAGTAAAGTTATGATTATAGGATTCCATAAAGTTTTTTTTTATTCATCAGCTCTCCCCCCTCAAACCTTTATTTTTATCAAGAGAATAAAAAAATAAAATAAAAATAAAAATGAGGGAAGAGATGAAGAAAGGAAATAATGAAAAAGAAAAATTAAATAAGCAAAAATAAAAAAATCGAAAATAGGAAAAATCAAAGAAAAAAAAAAGAAAAAAAATGAGGAAGAAAATTATAGAAATCTGGAAAATAAAACGTAAACAAATGAAAAAGAAATGAGAAAAATGGGAAAAATGAACAGAAATGAGGAAAAACTAGAGTGAAAAAAATGAAAAATGAGGAAAAACTAAAGTGAGAAAATGAAAAATGAGGAAAAAGAAAAATGAATTAGGGGAACAAAACAAGAACCAAGAATTGAGAAAAAGTAAAATAGGAAGGAAAAGAAAATGAGGAAAGGAAAAAATGGAAATAAAAATGAGGACAAGAACACAGAAATGAAAAGTGTAAGGTAAAAATAAGGAAAAAGAAAATTGAAAAAAATGAAATGAGGAAAAGAAAACTGAAGTAAAAGTGAAAAAAATGGAAGATTGGAAAACAGAAACAATGAAAAGAAAGAATTGAGGAAAAAATAGGAAAAAAGAAAACTTAAAAAGAAAACAGAAGAAAAAAAGCCACACATAAGCGAGTCGACAAAAGACGCGCTAGCTCACCGCTCACCCTCGTCGCTATTGCGCTTCAAATTCGAGGAAACCATTCTACAGCTAGCAGGCGTACAGAAAGCATCTCAAAAGACGTTCGTAGCCGCGATCCTTGAACGGCTTCCGAAATACGAACCAGAAAGAAGGGGGTACCCCTCCACCCTCGACCAATTCCGCTTGGCAGAAAAACAATTGCATTATTTCCCTTATCTCGAAAAACGAGTAGAGAACATTAAATAAACGTCATTGCCTGAGGCGCGCGCGAAGACACGTGTGCGAGTGCGTCCAAAAATACACACTGCTCCCGCTCGAAAAACTACATGGATGGAACGGACCCTATCCTCGCCCCGATCCCTTTCCGGCGTCTTCCTTTCTCCCCCGTTGCCTAGCAACGAGGGGAGCGTCAGCGCGGTCGGTCTCATCGCGGAACACGAGGGGCAATGCCGCTCCAGCCGAAGGAAAATCGCCCTTCCAGCCTCACGCATCAGGACCTGAAATCACGCAGGAAGGTCTTGTACGCCTGAAGGCGGGAGCGGAACGCAATGGGGAGCAAAATACTAGGTGGTTCACACTCACGCCATCAGGATTTGGTCTCGGCGGGGTTCGCTATATATCCTTAGCCCCTCGATCATTTTCTGTCCTTTCACCTTCTTCTTCTTCCGTCCCTACGACCCTGACCCCATCGGATTAGTTTGAAGTCCATCCCCCAGGGGGTCAATCATAAGTAAAAATAATGCGAGAACCAACGAAAGAATCAGCAACAGTGTAGTCAAACGCGACTTGGTGTGAATGGATCGAGAGGAACCGCTAACTACCCCTGTTTAAGTCCCCTTGCGGAATTTCCAGGCAACAAGAGTCATTTTCCCTAACCAAGGACCGGTCCCGTTTAGGACGTCTCCTCTTGCGATCCTGAGTTCCTCGAAAGACTGACACGTTGCCTTTGGTCCTAATCAATCTGGCGGCCACGCTACCACAATCAACTCTTAATTGAGCCTCGACAGAACCACTCTGGCAAAGAACCCTCCACCCCGCCAAAAGTCTGAACATCGACGAATGAGAAATAAGAAAGGATAATGAAAAAAAGACATACCCCCAGAAGGTCAGGAGATATGTCGTTATCCATGATCACCAACCAAAATGCCCTCGTCATTGTTATACCACCGTGATTACTCACGATATCGCAGCTCTCCGGCAGGTATTTTAACCACTCACAACCTGGTAGCAGCTATGGTGTGACGTCATTAAAAAAAATGGCGCTGGCTAAAAAACCGATATCTTTCGGTGGTCAACAACAGGCTATAATAGCGTGCTCCCCCCTACCCCTCGTGCTTAATTCTTTTTGTCCCAAGCCCCCCCCCCCCCCGTGTCCATCTAAAGCCTTTCGTCCGAACAGGCAGACGGACTCCGATAATTTCACAGCAGTGACTGATCTACTCGTTCGCCCGAGACCGGCCGCCGCAGCATCCAAACATCCACCACTCCAGTTATTCACATCACGAACAATCATATTTACGCACGGCTGCTCCGATCCTTTGGCTCGTTGCTCCACATCCACGGTCCATATGTCGGACACGAGGATTGCTTTCTCCATCAAGACAGCGGCGAGCGTCCTGTCAAGTGACGCACGTGACGCGCATTCGCACGACCACGTGCCAGGTTTGTATGGTCATTTCTGAACGCCTTTCAAGCAAGGCATTAACATAATTTAACGGCTGGGAAAAGTCACAAGGGCCAATCAGAGGCCATCCGAGTCAATCAAAGAGCTCTGCAAGAATCGCTCATCATTCCTAAATATTGCATCCAGAAAAATGCTTCGAAAGCATCACCAATCAAGGCTTGTAAAAATAAAAGCCCATCCAATTATTTAAGCACCTCTTGAACACATTCAAACTTGGACTACTCAACCTACCGAGTTAATTTATTCTAGAAGTCTAACATTATTGGTGAAAAAATATTTTCGCAAATCTGACCTAAAGTTGTTTTATTTTCATATTCAGGTGATGACTCCAAGTCCTATTATTACACTCAAGATCTAAAGAACGTGCTAATATCCAATTTGTCTATCCAACAAAAAAATTAAAGCGTTATTGTTCTTAAGACGCTAAAACCGACTACGCCATCTTTTGGTCGTGTGAAGATAAGAAACTGAAAATGTATGGAGGATAACTGCATATCCTCTCGCAGGCATTAGGGGTGAAGTGCACCCAATATTCCACATATCAGCTATCGCATGGTTGTCTATATGACATCTGAAAGCCCTTTGCGAGGACTCAACCTAAATGTAGATGAAAAAAAAACCCCACTAGGGCCTATCGTAGTCGTCCCAGTGACCACAAGGTCTAATCTGCATCAATACGCCCCCAAAGAGCATCACTTTCTACCGCACACAAAGGCCACGTGAGCTACTACATACGCCAGAAAGCAAGAACTCCTACGTCTTTACAATAAATCACTTATTAGAGCAGGATCGATCTGGACATACAGCGAGACGCAGTCCGGCTATATACACCCTCTTTCGGACTCCTGAAGCCTCAAAGATTCGGATGGGGTTCCAAATCGTGTCTTAATGGCTCCTCTCTCGACGCTACATGTGGACAAACGGCTACCCCCTCGCCCGGCTCCTGTCGCTCGAACAACCTCGGTAGTTGCGTCTCATCGTGGAGCTCCCTATTGAGCCTCCCCCCCCCCTTCCCTTTAAGATTTAATTTCTAATCCCGTTTATCTTTGCACGCCATATTCTAATTACTGGTTTCAGCCGTTGTGAAAATACAGCTTTCTTTGCGCATGTGCGTAGAAACTACTACGATTCGCTCTGACCCACCTTGGTGTCTTCAAACCAGAAAAGGGGGTTGAGATAGTATATTAGAAGCCGCAATAATAATCCAGATAAAAATAATGCACATAAAAGGGAATTTAATAACATTTCATGATAAAAATATGAAGATAGAATAAACCTACTAAATATGTGTGTGAGAAGGGATATGAGCTTTCAAGAATTTGTTCGGGGATAGATAAGTTGAAAGGTACGAACAGGAAAACTAAGGGATCACAACATGGACCCCCCCCCCAAAGTGTAGGTTGGATGTAAGAATTTTTCTGTCACCAATACTGGTGGATTTCTGGAAGGATTTACTACAGGAAGTAATTATAGGTAGTGCAAATTTAAATGTTTTTAAGCGCAGGTTGGAAGAGTAAATAAGAAGGTATTGTTATGTTTTGGTGACTTCTGTTTCCGGGGATAATTGTACATAGTGAGGTTGCTTCAATAAGCTCTTGACGAACCTTGATCGCTGATGACTGAGAAGGGATGTTCTGGATGCAATTTATCGAGAGATCATGGAGCCGGCGAAAGTGCCTGGTTGACTAACACGGCTGTCCCTTGTGGCTTTTGTTATTCATAAAAATAATGTTAATTACAATCTAAGTGAATATCAACCACTTTAAACATTACACTATCAATGGGACAAAACATCCCAGATTAAAAAAAAAATACCAGCGGGCAGAAGTCAGCTTAAATTAGTGTATAATTTTATCCTAATGGTAGAGTTAATGTATTCGCATGTTATCGAACATCTGTCAACTTTCCAAAATTCCTCAGTTGTCTTTGATATTTAGTGAAGTGAACACGTGTTGAAAGTTAGTATTATTTTATTATAATTTTTAGAACTAACTGTAATTTATAAATAAAATTATATATTATTAAAAGGCCCGACTAAATTTTACATTTTGTTTATATTATAAACTAATTCCAGCCCTTTTGTAGGATTTATTTAATAAAAGCAATTTATGGGACATATAATCCCATTCCTATTTATTAATGGGATCATTAATCCTAATGGTATTTTCAGCACAAATTCCTAACCTTTTGCCTGTTGAGGTATGCCAGTGTAGACTAGCTCGGCGCACAGAGTCGTACACGAGCACGGGCGAATTTTTTTTTTTTAAAGAGCTCATCTGGCGACTGCGTACTTGGGCATAAGTCGCCGTACTCACCACTGCCTAGTACTAGGCTACTTTAAAATAGCAACATGAAAAATAAAAAAAAACAGGAAGGCAAGAGGCAGGAAGAAAGCTCCAGCGGCGTGGGTCGGCCTCCCCCCAGCGCAGGAACGTGCGACCTACAAAAATAGCAAAAAAACAACTAGTTAAATAAAGGGGAGAAGGCCAGCTTTCCCCCAAAAGTCTATAAGTCCACCAGTAAATGTGCACGAACTCGTCCCGAGTAAAAGGGACAGGCGGTAGCGACCCCGCCCATCCCGGTACCGGGAGAGGTGACGTGCGCGAAGTTCGCCCAGACTGGGACATTCAACAAGAATGTGCCTAACAGTCTGGGGGGCAACGCAGTCTTGATAGTAGGGCACAGGCGAGCGCTCAATCTAATGGCGGTGCGTCCCGCGAGTGTGTCCAATTAGCAGAAGACAGAAAGCAACCTGAAGCCTTCGCGGCATTGGGGAATAGATCCATGGGAACAGGCGCAGCGCAATGGCACGCAACTTTAAGTTACCCTCGACCGTCTCCCATCATCTTTGTCAAGCAGTCCGAAGAGCCGCCCGTATTCCTGCCATGTAGTCGGTGTGAGGAAGAGCGAAACGCTGGTCCGGTCGCAGAGTCCTCGAGGACTCTTTGGCGCGCTCATTCCCCGTAATTCTTACATGCCCAGGAACCCAGCAGAAGATAATCTCGACATCTGCCCGGCTCGCCACAAACGTGGCGTCACGGATATCGCGAACCAGGGGATGCGGAGATTCCAATGCCCCGAGAGCACTCAGGGCGCTTTGTGAGTCGCTATAGATCACAATCCGGTCTCCGAACCGGACACGTCGCGTAATCTCCCGTACCGAGTGGTGTATTGCCACCAGCTCGGCCGTGAAGACAGACGCAGCGCCTGGTAGAGCCCCGCTGACTTCAAACAGAGGGGATACGGCGTGGAAGCAGACCCCCTCTTAGAATTTGGAGCCATCCGTATACACTGGCACGGTTCCAGCGTGACACGATGTGTGCTCCAAAATGGTCGAACCCAATATTCCCGGCGCTGTACAAGCTTTGGGAGCAGAGGCGTGGCGACAAATAGCCAAATGTGGTACCCTCCACGTCTAGGGCGATTAATAAAGAGTGCGATTTACGGTTGACCGGGTTTTGACTAATGGCTTGCCAAGTTGCAGTTCAAAGGATATATAAAGACAATACCCTCAAAATATAATTTTAATATATATAATAAAAGGGGGCAATATATATATATATATATATATATATATATATATATATATATATATATATATATATACACACACACAAAAGGGGTGAACAAATTACTTAATATTGGTAATTAAAAATGAATTATGTGAAGATTAAAGAGGTAATCTGGGAATGACCATACAAGATCGATTTACCTTCAAACGCGGGCGAATTGGAAGGGGGAGGAGGAGACAAGGCGCAGGTCTTCAAGAAGATACTTCGGGGAGTCCTGACGAGGAGGACGCGAAGATGGGGTTGGATTACTTCGTGATGAAGAATGAAATTTTCTCTGCTCCAGAGAGACGTAATCTCAACTCGAGACGATTCTGCAGATCGGCAGGGAGTCTCCGTCTCGAAAGAATGAGAACTCGAAGGGGTGGTGAAGAGGAGAGGGCCGCACAACTCTCCGGGAAGAAGGGGACTCGATAGCTTTCCTCTGAACAAGGGCCAAAGCTTAACGAAGTACATCTGCTGTCGAGATCTTCGATGAAGTACGACGACGGGTTACTGGAGTCCACGGGAAACCGAGGGCAGTCTGAACGGAGTGGATGGGGGAGCTTTAAATCTCCTCGAAAGAGGGTGAGCTCCGGGTTAAATCCCCGGGTGGCTGTTCCGATAAACGACTCAAGGCCTGGCGGTCCCTAGGGGATTCTGGGCGCCAGTCTAGGCAAACACATTTCATGATAACGCGTCGTTCCAGACGATCAAACTTGCCTCGTGATATGGGGGTAGGGTTAATGTGGCTGCGCGCAGTCTTATCGCAGGGGAGGAGGGGACGAGTGGCGTCCGAAAGCAAACACAGCTGTGACGGGTGATTAAGCGAGGGACGGATTCTTTCTCGAACTTTCTAAAATTGTTACGCTGGGCACACGTGGTCTTGAAAGAAGAGAGGGTTATTTCCGAGGGGGCTTCCTTTCACGGTGGTCCTTCAAGGGCATTCCCTCACATTGCCGTTTAACTTTTTTTTAATTTGTTTGTTATGGTTTCTTCATTTAGGTATATTAGAAAACATATTTTCCACTCTATTTATTTTATGCTTTCTACTTAATATAAATTATACCTATATTTTATACACATTTAATAACATATTTATAATTTTTGGGAGGGTAGATAGACTGGAAGTTAGGCAACAGCGAAGGAATCGAAGCAGAATTCTGGAAAATTAGCAGCGAGGATGAATTATCCGATTCTGATGAATCTACTAAATCTTTTTATAGTAAATCGGATGAAGATAGTTCAGCTGTTCGTGACTCATGTGATTCCACTAAACAGAAAGTAGGTCCAATTGCAAGAGAGGTACCCGTAACTTGGAAAACAACGCCATCATGTTTTCGTTCTCGATTCAAAGTTCCAGATTATACTTCACCAAAATCCCTTCTAACTAGATTGAATTTAATGGTTTCAAAGTACTTTTTCCTAGGAGTTTGCTAATATTCATTTCAGTGTAAAAATGAAAGAATTAGCAGTCATAATCGTGAAAAAATGCTTCCATTGCCCAACTGAATGAAGGAGATTGATTGTTTCGGTTATTATTTTTGTAATGTGTTAAAATAAAGTCCCAAACATTAGTGACTATTGGTCTACTAATGTCTCTTTTGGAGAGATGGGAGAGGTGTTTTGGTGCAAGTGCAATGAAAATATCATTACCATTGTGAATAGAAAAGAGAAAAACGGAAGCAAAGTTGGTTATTTATCTAGAAACAATTTGTGAGAGGATGACCTCGAAGGACCACCTTGACCCCTCCCCTATTCGAGCAGAGGCCATGTGGCCTTAAGCAGGATTACAAAAAGCCATCCTCGGGATGCAGCATTATAGTCCATGGTACGCTTGAAACTCCCTTACGAGGAGCAAAGAGGCAGGACACCGGTCAGGACCCATCGAGTAAAACTTTGACAATCAATAATGACGTCAATGCCCCCATACATACACCATTCGACCAAATTGAGCAGTGCACTCCATACTCCAGGTCTAACTACACACGCAGGCGCACGCACGCACGTACACAAAACCTTAATCACTTTGAACTCACCGGGTTTATCTCTACCCTCCCCCCCATCCTTTCTCTTGTTTTTTTTTGTACTTGCCGCCAAAGTTGACATTGTGTGCGCGTGTCCCTAAAATACAATACGTACACGCAATAATACACACAGGAAGGGGGGATGCGCCTAACCATTGTTGATAAGGGAAACCCTCACCCTCAACAATCCTCGCCTTCCGATTAAACCTCCTTCGGACACTAGTGGGCGTGGCTGCATGACGTCATTTCCAGTGCCCAAAGGGGTGGAGAGGCGTGTAAGAAGCTTGAATAGTGAGTGCAGATTTTGTTATGAGAGTGGGTAAGGAGGCGGGTGTGAGCTTCACGAGCAGATGCCAGCAAGACACTAGAGGTGATGCGGTAGCAGCCGCCTCAGTACCAGGGGAAGAAGCTGCGCTAAGACGCCCCTCGCAGGTTTGTAGGTGCTGTTTTTGACCCCGAATAGCATCGAACAACAAAGGATGGCGCGGGTCAAAGAGAAGAGAAGAAAGTGTGCATTGGCATCGCTGCATGAGGAGTTGATATAGGAAAGAGATGGGGGGGGGAGGGGAGTCATTGGAGCTAAATTGTAGGAGTGGTAGAGTCTAATGGAGGAATGAGTGACCTAAGATTAATTTGTTCTCGATCGATGGAGAGAGGCCGGTGGGAAGGGGGAAACATAAGTGGATAAGGAAGTTGTCCGAAATCGCCGTCGAGGTGTCCGTTATGGCGAGGCGATGAATCGAGAGGAAACCGCAAGATCAAAGTATATTTCGCTATATGTGGGTTGGGAAGGAGACGTATTGAGAGACGTACTCGCGCAACTTATACATTTACACATACATTCAGGTACAACCCCCCCCCCATCACGTAAATATACTTCTTAGCACATTCTTTCGCATACACATTTATAGAAGGCAATGCAAGGGAGGGGGGGTGCTTTTTTAACAACGGTTCGCAGCGTCGGATGCATACCTCAGTGGTACGCATTTAGTATAAGTTTAACCACCGATGGGCACGTATTGGGGAGCTATTCTGGGTGGGCATCTACTGTTTAGTCCGAGAATGGGGGGGGGGGCTTACTGCGATCATTTTACGAACCATGTTCGCTAACTCCGCTCAATGGAGGACGCGGTGTTCCCAATCGGTAGGACATGGGCCGGATAAGGTAAAGAAAGTGGCAAACGGTGCTAACGGGTGAAGTCATACCTGTGTGCTCGATGCCTAATAAATACAACCGTGGTTGTGACGTCATTGTGAATAGCTCCGTACACTTGGAGGGGTAAAAGAGAGTCACTAGTTCGGCCCAGACAAACAATCCCGTTTAGCCCAGAGATCCTGGAGGAGAAATTTAGACATTTCTATTCAAATGACCTATTAGAGGGAGGTGAGGGTGGGTGCTGTTTGGTTGCAAGAGGACTTAATAGGAAAAAAAAGAGGGGGGAAATAATTTGCACCCAGAAGGGGGGTTGAGTATTGGGAGGAGGAATAAATCCAGCCCCTTTCATGGGATTCATTTAGGAGAGTTGCGGGCAACGTAAATTACTCTCGTGAATCCTCGGGCTGCCGGGACGGGGTTTATTTTCAGATCATATCTGGCGGAGCACATTCGAAGGCCTTTCTCACAGCCAAACGGTCGACAACGTGAGGTCTACCTGAACGAGGTCGAACTTTGAGGTCTTTCCCGTTCTTGAGCCTCTACGCCAGTGGTGCACAACTCAAGGCCCGCGTGAAGGTTAGATGTGGCCCGTGAAGCCCAGATCATTCTATAGGGTCTTTCAATAAGGTCGCTCGATTTTTAAATGTAAGTAAAAAAAGTTGTGTGTTATGCACTCAATTTATTTTACACTCGAAGCACATTTTATGGCATTAAGTGTGGAATATGACGTCGTTAAATGTCCGCCGCGGCTTCGCTTGGTGGAACGTATTCGGGAGGTCCAATTTTCGATGACTTTGTCGCATAAATCTGGCTGAATTTGGTGGATGGTTTTCGTTATGTTGACTTTAAGGACATCAACTGTTTGCGGATTATTCGCAAAGACCTGCGATTTAAGGTAGCCCGAAATAAAGTAGTCTAATGGCGTTAAATCGCATGATCTCGGTGGTTAGTTGACGTCGCCGCCGCGCGAGATGACCCTGCCCTGAAATCGCTGGTGCAAAATGTCTATCGTGGCGTGCGCAGTGTGGCACGTAACGCCGTCCTGTTGGAACCACATGTCGCCAGTATCCATATCAGGCATATAATTCAGTTGAGGCCACAAGAAAGTGCTTATCATCGATCTGTAGGTCTCGCCGTTGACGGTTAGAAAGTGCTTATCATCGATCTGTAGGTCTCGCCGTTGACGGTTATGGCAATCCCATCTTCGTTCTCAAAAAAATACAGACCGATGATTCCGTTAGACGAAAATCCGCACCAACAGTGACTTTGTTGGGGTGCAATTGGTGCTGGTGTATCTCATGTGGATTGTTTTCGTCTAAAATCCGACAATTTTGCTTGTTCACAAATCCATTCATCCAAAAATGGGCCTCGTGGATGACGATGATTTTTTGGGGGAAATTTAGGGCAACTTCCAACTGCTCTAGAGCCCAATCAGCGAACACACGGCGTTGTCTATGGTCGTTTACCTTAAGTTCTTGGGTAAGTTGGATTTTGTACGGGTGCAGACCCAAGTCCCTACGCATAATTCTCCAAACTGAAGTCGCAGAAAAGCCAAGTTCATGTGAACGACGAGAAATTGACTGCCTCGGATTTTCCCGTACACTCTCATCTACGGCAGCGATGTTTTCAGCAGACTTTGCGTTTCGGCGACGTACGGGTGTTGGCTGATTGTTGATCGACCCTTTTGCCTCGAATTTGGCCACCACGCATCGAACAGTGGACTCGGCAGGACGATTGTGGCGAGGATAGAAATCACGTAATGAGCGGAACGTTTGTCGAACGGAGCACTGATTTTGATAATAACATTTAATGATTTGCACACGCTCTTCAAGGATATAACCTTCCATCGTGACTTGCCAAGTACTACTGAACAGTTCACAGTGAGGTTGCCAGATGTCGCTTTAACAACATGGCCACTATCGCCTGACAAAGCTCGAGCGTCCTTGTTGAAAGATCATTTATTTTTGTTTTTCGTAAAAAAAAATAAATTAGTGAACCGCGATTTCGGCAACACTACCAATTTGTTTGTTTACATTTTTTGAGCGGGATCTCATTGTTGATACATTGACGAAGGCGATGCTGTGTTAAGCTGATTTCGGGATTCCTGTTAGAAATTCGAGTCAATTGCTATTATTTCAATCATGGAATCTTTGGTCTAACCTTTGGAGGCATAGAGGTATGATGTATTATTACCTCCGCCAAGGAGGTTATGTTTTCGATAACGTTTGTTTGTCTGTTTGTTAGCAAAATAACTCAAAAAGTTATGGACGGATTATGTTGAAATTTTCAGGAAACGTCTGAAATGGGACTAGGACTAATTGCTTAGATTATGAAAATGATTCGGATTAAATCATGGATTCTGGATAGATTTTTTAATTAGTTATTATTTTCTTTTTAGTTTTTCTTAACATTTCAATCTTTTGTATTTGTGCTTTCCGAGTGCTTTCTACTTGTTTTGTTTTTTTAAGCATGTACTACTGAGGAAATTTAAATAGTTTTTTTTATAGCAAGTGAGATAGTTGAAGCAATATTCAGCGGTAACATGAAGATCGGCGGCGCGAACGATAGGAAGCAAACTATTTCGTCCCTGTTCAAATATGTTTCACCTTTTTGGAGTAAATTAAAGGAGATTGCTCGTGGGGGGATATCACTGCGGCGGAACCCCCTACGATGATCCTGAGTTTCAATCAATTGGGGAGGGGGGTCTGGAGGGCACAGCCCCCCCAGTATATAATCATAATTATTTATAGAATAATGTTCTAACTTTTTTTAACGTTTTTATTTAACCAAATCATTTCTGCGACTATAATCGTTTTGCGAATTATAATAGGGAGGGGGGGGTCTTACGTCAGAAATGGATGGTGAATTTTTATTTTGTTTTCCACTTAATGTCTTTTTATTAACCTCATTTGTATTCATTTTTATGTCAATATATTTTTTCTTTTTTCCCATTTTACCATTTTTATTACCTTTTTTATACATTTAAATATACTTAGCTAGATCGTTTAGAGGAACTAGTTTTTGTGGAGCCTTTTGGGTGGAGGAGAGACGACTTTTAGGCGGCAAATTCAGTTTCAACCTGACTTTGTTGTGTGCAATTTGCCCTTCGTCTATTATCGAACTTTCTGCTTTATTTTCGGATCAAGAAACGTTATTAACATTTTTGGACGATCATAATTGTTTAAAGTTAAAATCGATTGTGAAGTTTGTGGTCAGGCATTAGAGATTAAAGATAATTATGAATTTAGATGTACAAAAACTAAACGTGACTCAAGCGATCGCCATTATTTTAAAAAATCACCTTTCAATGGGACTTTTTCTCAAAATCCCGCCTCTGTAGAAACTATTCTGCAACCATTCAAAAAACTTTGTTGACCCGGAAAGGGGAGCAATCACCCAAAATATTGAGCGGGTGTGGCGAGATGCGAGAAATTCAATCCCGAAATACGGCCTAAAACCAACCAGTTTGACGCCTATCTCGCAACCGCCATCTTCTGCAAAAAAATCCCTTTTACTAAAACGGGAATTAAAGAAAGATTCCACGCTTTCCTCATTGCTATTTCAGAAGTATACCCACCGCAATAAAGCAAACAGCGTTTTTCGTTTGGTTATTTTCAGGCTTTTTTTTTTTTTACAAAAATGGCGCCGGGTATATTTGAACTAGGACTCAAACGCTCATGAATATTCATGCGCGGGTGAACGAAACATACACGCAAAAAAAGAAGAAGACTTTTTCGGGCGCGCCGCCGATCTTCCTGTTTACATATTCAGCTCATATTCCTTCTCAGTGATGTTTGTCAGAAAATTAATTCTAATATTGTTTGACCGGTTCAGTGTCAGCCTGTATGATTTTACTTTCATACTGTTAGCACTTTACTATAAATTTATTTTTGCATATCATTTAATAATGGTTTATTTCTTGTTTTGTTTTTTTGGTAAATGTTGCGAGTAGGGCGGATGCAATTCTAGCTTATTTTGGGGGCTATTTTTAAGTGGTTTTCTGCTATCCCACTGGCCAATCACAGATCTGTATTCAGTTCCGTCAATGACCAATCAGAAAGCTCTATTTGTTTCAATGCTTTTTGTGCTTTTTATATTGTTCAAAAGTAGGTTTTTCTTTTATTTTCTGTTTTTTTCCTTATTTCTTTTCAATTACTTTTTACTTAATTTTCCATTGTTTAATGCTCGATAAAACCATATTTTGGGGATGTTAACGAAGCACGACTTTTTTTTTGTTTTGCCTCCGTATTGATTTTTCTTCTTTGATCATTTAAAACCGTTTTTTTACGAACTTCATTTTGATTCTTGTTCCAAAAGGATTCATTCAGTATTAATGTTTTTATTATTATATGTGTAGTTCAGGAAACACAAATTCTCAAATTCTGTACAAAAAACGACGCTACTTTTCGGGCAAACTGATTGGTATTTAAGCTCCTACCCCCGCAGATTTGCGCCATTTGTCAAAATTTCTTCTTGATGCATCGATCGTTCATTGAATGTTCCCCATTTAGGTGCTATTTTAGCCGACAACGATAAATGTGCCGATTTTCTCGAATCCCATGGCCTTTGGAAATCTAAACGCGAGTGTCTGACTTGTAAGGCAGAACTCACAATGAACAGGAATTGGGGCTTTGGGTGTGATAAATCTTATATTGGCGCTGACGGCAAAAGCGACCGATGTAAGTACAAGTCAACGGCTCGAAAAGGAACTTTTTCGCGGGTTCATGCCTCTTCATCGAGAACATAATCATGGTTGTGTTTTGGTTAATAGTGAATAGGGTACTACCCACCCGTCTGACGTAAGTACATATCTACCAACAATTATATAGGTAAACAATAGTTTAATTTTGAGGGTCGGCTCGTTGGGGTGATGTGCCTACGATGACCCTGAGATTTCAATCGTTTGGGGAGGGTCTAGGGGCACAGCCCCCCAATATATAATCGAAAATCGCCATAAACTTCATCCACATAGATTTCGGCTCAGAAAAAGTAGCTGGGAAAAATAGCCGAAAATAAGCTAGGACTCTGATCCGGCCATACTCGCAACATTTACCGTTTTTTTTTTGCAGAATCTGATGTGTTCAAAGATGAATACTAAGAGAAAGCGTGATGATGATCGGCTGTTCCAAGACGAGTGGACCCTAAAGTATTTATTTGTTGAGTTCAAGGGGAAGCCATTGTGTCTCGTGCGCAAAGAATCTCTTGCTGTAGAAAAAAACTTACAACATGGAAAGGGATTAGGATAAGATGCACAGTGATAAGTATTCCGATACTACAAGAAAGCTAAGAGAAGATTTGGTCAGCAAACTTCAGAAATCTTTATCTGCTACGCAAAACTTCTTCAGGAAACCTGCTCAATAGAAAGATACCGTGGTTACTGCAAGCTACATTGTTGCGCAGAAGATTGCTCGATCCTCGAGACCATTTACAGGTGGAGAATTCAACAGAGATGGCATGAAAGACGTAGCGAAGCTCATCGTTCCTGATAAAGCACACCTGTTTGACCAAATCAGTCTATGAAGAATGATCATTGTGCGAAGAATCGAAGAAATAGGAAAGAACATCACCGAAAGGTTGTCCTCAAAATCTAATGAGTTCATTTTCTTTTTCCTTGCCTTTGATGAGAGGAATTATATGATCGACACTGCCCAACTATCCGTGTTCATTCGTGGTATTTCAAAGGATTTTAATATCCATGGAGATTTTCTTGGGTTTTATTGGTCTCCACGATCGTACATGTGGTATTGACATACAGACGGCCATACTGAAGTTGGTTCAGCTGAAGGTTCCTGGATTACAGTGGTCCAAGTTAGCAGGGCTCACGACAGATGGTGCTCCGTCTATGACAAGGAGTGAGAACGGGGCTGTAGCTCTCCTGAAGAACTACGTTCGCAACGAAAATCCCGAACAAGATGTTCTCACTATTCATTGCATCATACACCAGGAAGTCCTTTGTGGAAAGGGCCTTGAAACATGATCATGTGATGCACATCGTGACAACATGCGTCAATGAGATTCGGAAAAAAGGATTAACGCATCGCCAATTCCGATCCTTTTTGGAAGAAGTTGAGGCCCAGTACATGGATCTAATATTTCATTGTGATGCTGATGGCTTAGTAGAGGAAAAGTTTTAGAACGCCTCTTCTATCTCCGTCAAGAAGTGATAGTGTTCTTGCAAGAGAAGAAACCGACATTTAAGACTAAAAATGGAGTAATGGTGGTAGATGTTCTCTCTGATTCTACTTGGGTGCTTGATCTTGCATTTTTGGTCGATATTACCCAGTATCTCAATAGTTTGAATCTCAAAATGCAAGGTCGTAATCAGCACATTACAGATTTAATTCGTGATGTCCAAGCTTTCCGAAGCGAATTTGTTCTTTTCCAGAAACAGTTTTCTAGAGGCAATGTATTGCAGTTTAAGACCATGAGTTCTATCCTTGATAATATGGATTTTGTTCCAGATTTCGAGAAATACACCAAACATTGTAAAATTCTTGAAAATAATTTCGTGAAACGATTCCAAAGAAACACCTGGGAGAGAAAAAGAGCTTGCACTCTTTCAGCACCCATTCAGAGTAGATGCCGAAGAGCTCGTGGATCCAGCGACCCAACTTGAACTCCTGGATCTGCAAGCTGATTCAAATTTGAAGATCCGCTTTGAAGATTACTCTCTCATCGAGTTCTATCGGCGTCTCAATACAAAATTATATCCAAAGATTCTTACAAATGCTAAGTTTGGGGCTGTGTAGTTTGGGTCCACATATATTTGTGAACAGTCGTTTTCGATCATGAATGTAAATAAATCGAAGCATCGATCCAAAATAACAGATTAACATCTTGACGCGGTGTTGAGAATCGCTATGTCTCTCGCTGATAAATAATGGAAAAGGAATTTGGCCCGTCACCCATTTTGAGTTGTGCACCACTGCCTACGCGGACGGTCTCCATCCGGCTGACGTTGAGCCGCTTGTTGATGTCGGACTTTTTGGGGAGCGCGCGTGGGAGAGCAACAAGGTCAGCGTGAGGAAGGTCAGCGTGA
Organism: Ceratothoa steindachneri; assembly: GCA_963969495.1. Classification (NCBI taxonomy): domain Eukaryota; kingdom Metazoa; phylum Arthropoda; class Malacostraca; order Isopoda; family Cymothoidae; genus Ceratothoa; species Ceratothoa steindachneri. Next base: position 192,484,707 of record OZ018317.1, read on the forward strand.
GGAATATCCTTGTCAACAACGTGTGCGCGGCCTTCAGGTCTCGCCTGGAGGCCACATTGATAAATATTACAATTTAAACACACTTATAATTTAAAATAATAAAGCGTGACTACATCAAAACGATGTGTCGTTTGTTGAGATCATCATAACGAGAGTAACAGGACATTGGTAATACCCGATATGTGTGTGCGTGCTTAAAGGTGTATGCATGTGTGCGTTGAAAGGTGCATGCGTGTCTGCGCTGAAAGGTGTACGCGCGTGCGCGCTGATAGGTTTATCCGTTTATGAGCGCTGATAGGTTTATCCGTGTGTGTGCGCGGATAGGTGTATGTATGTGTGTGGTGATGGGTGCATAAGTGTGGGCGCTGGTGATTAGGTGCTGAAAAGCCATCCACCCCGTTTCGGATCCACGGACTCAAAACTCATCCGTATGTGAGAGATCGTCTCTACCCTTTTTTCGTGGCGGACATACGAGTGTGTTTGTGTGTGTGTGTATGAAAGAAAGCCTTTTAGTGCTGACAGCTTGTGCGACCTCCCTCCCCCTCCCTATCGCCTCGGTTTCCGCTTAAAGAAGATGTACGCACCGCTCATTTGGAGGGTCATGGGGGGCAAGAGTGTCGATGGAGGAGGGAAATGGGGGGGGGAGAAGGGTGGCAATAAGAAGCTTGGCTATTTTATTCCCTCCCACCCCTCTTTAGCGAGGGCGAGGCCTTGCTCGGATGAGGAATTTGTTCCCTGGTCCCTTTCCCTCCTTACTCCCACCTTTATTCCCCCCACGAGGGGTCTAAAGGGGAATATTTGATTGGCATAGTTTTACGCGTATTCGAGATGGGGAGCTTAATTAAGCCCCCCCCCCTCGCTACCTCTTCATCTGTCTAGGTTTTGGAATGGATGGGGAGAGGGGAAGTAATTTCCCCTTAGCCGCCCACCCCTCGAGTTAGATGAGTAGATGTTTTGTCTCACACAGTGTATAAATTCCTTCACAAACATACATACACAATATACACCTACATAATCCCTCACGGGACATACACTACGCTTCCCATTCACATACAATGTTGCCGATACATGCAGAAACCAGGCCTCATACGTACTGACAAAATTCCTCCTCCTATAGAGAAACAAGGTCCTCATACACTACGCCTCAACTACCCAATGGTGGCCATACAACATTCCCTAACATACATATCACATCTAAATACTAGGAAGTACTTACTAAGTACTTGAGTAGTGCAATGGCCGCAAAGAGAATTATTATTTTTAAATAAGTACTACTTATTTAAAAATAATAATACTCTTTGGAGCCATTACACTACTCAGGTACGCCCGTCTATCATTAAGATGGAGAAGAAGTGGGACTTCAAGGCACGTAGGAAGGGTCGGGTGATAGAAGCATGCAGGTCATTCCACATACTCGGGGCAAAAAGAGAGAAAGGCACGATCGCCCATTTATTGAAGACGTCGACGAGGCAGAAGCTGAGAGGAGGCAGGGGCAAGGCGAGGGAGTAGGGCTCACAGGGGCGGGGTAAAGTCGGTGAAGACAGGTTGGAAGGAGATGCTGGATTTAAGATTTTATACATAATAAGACTGTCCACTGGAAGTCAAAGAGAAGGGTTTTTTTTGGGGGGGGGCATAAGTCACCGTACACAACACAGCTTAATACTAGGCTATATTAAAAAAACAAAACAAATAACAATATGTAGGTAACACATAACAATGATAATAAGGACAAAAGCTAAAAAAATAACATGAAAACGAAGCAAAAAGGCAAGAAGGAAGCGCACTCCGGCCTCGGTGGTAGGCCCGCCTGCCGCCGGCGCAGGAACACGCGACCAAACAAAAAAAACCCAGTCAAATAAAGTGGAGGAGCAAAAAGTCGTATAATCCACATGTCTGTGTGCACGAACCGTCCCGAGTATAAGGGGCAAGCGGTAGTGACTCCACTCGTCGGGACAGGTAGCGTGCGAGATCACCAAGACAGGGACATTCATTTTTTTATTTTTTTTTATTATAGAGCCCATCTGGCAACTGCCCACTTGGGACTCAGTCACCGGAAACACGACAGCCTAGAACTAGACTACTTTAAAATAAAAATATGAAAACATAACAATGATAAAATTTGAAAATTTAACAATCAGGAAGCAATCTCCGGCATCGGGGAGAGGTCGCCCTCACCCCGGTGCAGCAGCGTGCAACCTACAAAGAAAAAAATATAACCTTCTTAAATAAAGGGGAGAAGCCCGGCCTCCCCCCCAAAAGTCAACAAGTCAATGTGCACGAACTCGTCCCGAGTAAAAGGGACAGGCGGTAGCGACTCCGCCCATCCCGGTACCGGGAAAGGTATCGTGCGCGAAGATCACCCAGACTGGGACATTCGACAAGAATGTGCCGAAAAGTCTGGGGGACGACGCAGTCGTCGCAATAGGGCGCAGGCGAGCGCTCCATCAAATAACGATGGGTCACACGAGTGTGTACGATTCGGAGACGACAGAAAGCGACCTGAAGCCGTCGCGGAATTGGAGGATAGGTCCATGGGAACAGTCGCGGCGCAATGGCACGCAACTTTAAGTTCCCTTCGACAGTCTCCCATCTTCTTTGTCAAGCAGTCCGAAGAGCTGCCCGTATTCCTGCCATGTAGTCGGTGTGAGGAAGAGCGAAACGCTGGTCCGGTCGTAGAGTCCTCGCGGACTCTTTGGCGCGCTCATTCCCCGCAATTCATACATGTCCAGGAACCCAGCAGAAGATAATCTCGACATCTGCCCGGCTCGCCAAAACCGTGGCGTCAAGGATATCGCGAACCAGGGGATGCGGAGATTCCAATGCCCCGAGAGCACTCAGGGCGCTTTGTGGTTCGCTATAGATCACAATCCGGTCTACGAACCGGGCACGTCGCGTAATCTCCCGTACCGAGTGGTGTATTGCAACCAGTTCAGCGGTGAAGACAGACGAAGCGCCTGGCAGAGCCCCGCTGACTTCAAACAGAGGGGACACGGCGTGGAAGCCGACCCCCTCTTGGGACTTGGAGCCATCCGTATACACTGGCACGGTTCCAGCGTGTCACGAGGTGTGCGCCAAAAAGGTCGAACGCAATACTCCCGGCGCAGTACAAGATTTGGGAGCAGAGGCGTGGCGATAAATAGCCAAATGTGGTACCTTCCAGGATGGCGTCCTTGGCAGAACCAGGGGCGACACCGGCCCGAGATATATCAGGCTCTCGAAGGAGTTTCCTGGCCCTAAACCCAAAGGGCTTAGGGTATGACTGGCGTTTCTCGGCGGCATAGGCACCGTCGAGATCAGCTGCGGATGAAGTGAGCTGTTGGCGACTGAGGGAGGCGCCGGGCTCGCGTGTATAGGCGAGTGATGCACTGCACGCGGCGCAGAGCGAGTGGCATCTTCCCAGCATCGACCAACAGGCTCTCAATTTGGGGAAGTGCGGAAGGCACCGGTCGCAAGGCGAAGGCCGGTGTGGTGGATCGAATCCACCTTCCGCAATAAACGCTCGGATGCGGATGCATAAAACTCGCATTCGTAGTCGAGCTTCGAACGAACAAAGGATCGCAAAAAAAGTAAGACAGTAGCCCTATAAGCGCCCCAAGCGCAGAGCGTCACGGAACGGAGAATATCCATGGCGCGGGTACAGGAGACCCTAAGGCTGCGAATATGAGCCTCCCACGTGAGAGGTCGGTCGAATACAAGACCAAGGAAACGGTGCGATTCCACCACATTCAGGCGCACCCCATTAAGAAACAAATCTGGGTCGGGGTGGAGCCGTGGATGGCGGCACAAGTGCACCACCTTAGTCTTGGCCAAAGAAAACCGAAACCTGTGCGCTTCGGCATAGCGAGAGACGCGGTTCAATGCCTGTTGGAGTCGACATCTGGGCAACGCCAATAGAGATCGAAAGGTCGTTCACGTAGAGCGTAGCGAGAACATCTTCCGGCAGCACCCAAGTGATGCCTTTGATGCTCAGGGCAAAGAGTGAGACACTGAGGAAACTTCCCTGCGGGACACCCTCTTCCTGCAACATTTGGCCGGAGAGGGCTCCCCCTACCCGTAAACGTAATCAACGATCTCACAAAAATTCAGATATACAGATTGGGAAGCGTCCCTTCGCCCCCATCGTGTGGAGAGTCTCCATGATACCGTATCGCCATGCAGTATCATAGGCCTTCTCCAGATCGAAAAACACCGTGGCGTAGTGCTATCTACGAAGGAAGGCCTCGCAGACGGCATTGCGGAAGCCGCGCTGTGCAGAAGACAGATGGCGTCCGCTGTCCAGAAAAAAGGCTAATCTAACATTTACCAATTTCTCCATCAACTTACACACGCAAGAGTTTAGAGAGATTGGGCGGAAACCGGACGAAGAGTGATCTCTCCCCGGTTTGCGAAAGGCGAACACAGTAGCGATTCGCGAGGAATCTGGGAGAAGACCCTCCACTCAGATCCTGTTGAACAAATCTAACAGAAAGGCCATGCCTCGCTTATACAGGTATCGAAGCATGGCGTAAGGGACATCATCCGGACCATGGGCAGTGTCCGCGCACGGAGCAAGAGTGGAGCGCAACTAACTCACAGTAAACCTATCGTTGAAGGGTTCTCCGCCTATGGAGGTAAAGTCCAGCCGGTGGCCTTCCGCGACATCACGACGTGCATTGAATGCTGGCGGAGCAGCATCCAGGCTAGAGAATGCGAAAAAAAAAAACGGTTGCGAACGATTACGCAACGGACGCGGGGTCCGAGATTGCAGTCCCATTCTCCTGGAGAACGGGAGAAGGGTCCTGCGAAAACTTACCCGAATCCTTTTGACTCGCTTCCACACCTCAGCTAAAAGGGGTCTTCCCGTTAAGTGAAGACACGTATGTCCGCCAACAAGAGCAGCAGGCGTGCTTCGAAATATACCGGAACCTAGCCCTAGCCCGACGAAATTCAGCGACAGTGAAATCGTTCAGGCGGCGCTTATAGCGCATGTAGGCATAACGCTTCTGTTTGAGGGCCGTCTCACACTAGGCCGATCAGAATGGGAGTGGTCGACGTGCAAAACGGCCAGACGTTCTAGGAATAGTATTCAGGCCCGCGGCGATGAGGTTGCCAGAGAAGAACTCAACGGCCTCATCTACCGACCTAAATTCCTCGACTGAGATAGATAATTCAGTCATTTCCTGAAATGCAGGCCACCGAGGTGGGCTCTCAGGCGGCAGTTGCCCTGAAAATGATATTTGAATGGGAAAGTGATCATTACCATGGAGGTCATCGACCAGCCCACAATCAAAATCAGGCTGTGCATCCGAAGAGCACAAAGATAGGTCAAGGCAAGAAAATGAAGCTGTTCTCGGACAGTGATGGGTAAACTCATCCATGTTTGGACACCCATCTCAAGCTCTTCGATCAATTCGGCAAGGACTTGTCCCCTGGGATTTATTGAGTAATCTTCCCATAGAAGATGCCGGCCGTTCAGATCTCTAAGCAAGAGAAAGGGCCTCGGCAACCGTGCCACGACGCGGCGGAAGTCCCCTGCGTCGAAGTCAGCTGACGGTAGAATGTACGCAGAAATGATAGTATACCTCCTATCCAGGTGCAGCTGTACAGCCACTGCCTGAAAGGAGGTATCTATAGAGAAAGGAAAAACGGAGACATCATGCCGGGTGTAAACCGCGCATCCACCAGCCCGGCCATCCCATGGTGGTGGGGTCGCAAGACCCTTATACCCCGGGAGGGCGGGTAGGGGGCACGCACCTAGCATGGTCTCCTGCAGAAAAATAGCTAACGGCGAACGGGACGTGACGAGCCTCTGCAGCTCCTCCCAGTGCCCGGAGTCCACGGCAATTCCATTGAAGGAATATGCCCTCCAGGCCTAGCTCGGAGGAGACGCGGGGGCCCTCCTCGAACAGGAGACCCTCACGGGAATGTCCGTACGCTTCCCGGAGGCAGAACCCCGGGCACTGTTGGCCGGACAAAGCGCTGAAGGCGCTGTCGCCTTGGGGGGAGGTTGGGCCTGCCATGAGAGTCTTTTCCTCCCTACGCCTCGAAACCTTAGGCAGGCGTTTCGTCTTCGGAGGGGGAAGGGGGGCTCTTTTCGAGGAACCACTGCCTCCGAGCCACTCGGTCCACCACTAGGCGTGGGCGAAGGAGCCGAAGATCGTTTCTTGCTGTCCTCCTTTCACGGGGACAGCTTTAGGAACCCCGAAGGATGGCATGGCGACCAACTTCAGGGATGTTGCCTCCTGTGAGTTTAACGACTCGGTGGTTCGCCGTTTCGCATTATGGGAAACGGTCACGCTGGGGGAAGAGGGGGGAGCCCTGGTTTTAGCTGGGGCTGGGTAGGAACCCTTTTTGCCGCCAGCTTTACCAGGGGAGCGCCCGGGTTGAGTAGAGCCCGCAGAAGGGCTCCGAATGGGCGCGCAAACAACCGTGCTCGTTGGCATGGATGGGCCAGGAGCAGAGGGTGCCTTTCTAACTATTGAGGCATATGACGTCCCAGGCAGAGCCGGGCGCACCAGGGCCAAGTCCTTAGCCTCGCGGAATGAGAGTCGATCCTGGGCCTGAACGGCCAGGATTTCTTTCTCAAGGAGATATGCACCACATTGCTTCGAAGAAGCGGGGTGCGGCTCTCTGCAATTGACACACTTAGCCACACACGATTTAGACTATCGTGTGCGGCCTTGGAGCAATTTACACAGACTTCGGGTGACCCCGACTTTGCATGTCTACAAGAACGATTCGTATGGCCGAAGCGGTGACAGTAATAGCACCGCCGCGGCAGTGGCACGAATGCCTTCATGTGGTAGCGGTACCAACCGGTACGGACTGACTCAGGGAGCTTGTCACAGTCGAACGTGACGAAGAGTGTAGGGGTGAGTCTTGAGGCCCCTCCCTGTTTTCTAAACACGTTCAACCTTGACAGCCCCATGGTCGGCCAGCTCTAAGGTGATGTCCTCAATGGAGTAGTCAACGAGTTCCCTCGCATAAACTACTCCTTTCACAAAGTTCATGGTAGAGTGCGGCGTCACACTCACCGAGGTGCCATCAAGTGCCCGAAGAGCACTTATTTTAGCTCCCTCGGCGGGATTTGCCGAGTTCGCCAGAAGGCTCCTGTCCGTGAAATGGGTCACCTCCGGCTCTCTACCAATTGCACTAGCTAATCCTCTCCTCTGATGGATCATGTAGCCCTTGGCCAACATGGTGCAAATCAGTGGAGCGAATAACGAGGAATCATTTGAAGCCAGCGGGCTCGAAAACGCCAGGTAACCTCTGAATGAGGGGCCCCGATGTTATCGAAGCTCCACCCTATGCACTTTTGGTCTTAGTCGGTAGCTCTGGACCCGGTGGGGCAGAGGAGCCGGATGTGCCGATCTTGACTTGGTCGCCTACCAAAGTGGCAGCAGACCCATCCCTCCACGCAGCTCCCGCGGATGGAGAGGAGCCCCGAGGCTTTTTAGTCTTCTTTTTAGGAGAGGAGGGCGAGGAATGAACTCGCTTCTCACCTCCATCGGCAAAAGCCCCTATGCCAGATGGCCTGGCCTCAGCCAGGTCCTTCTCCAAAATGGAGAAGGTCCTGGTGGTCGCAGGGGCACCGGTTGGAGGAGATCCCTCCCATCCTTACTGCCTTGGAGACCTCAGCCGTTTGAGAAGGACCTTGCATAGGGGCGGATTCGGGTTCGGTGCTTGGCGCCGAGCCCGGATCCCTCCCCCCCTGGAAGGTCCTACCCTCTGAGGCTGGGTTTCCTCAAGGACCATGTCTATCACAAGAGAGGCCACCAGTTGTCCATCCCCTCCAAGGGGCAGCGTCACCAGTCTTGTGTGGGAAGGCACAGGCCTTGACCCCGTCAAGGTTTAATATTCTTGTCAGCAGGTCTTTTGAGGGAAGCGACCGAAGGGGCCTGGCTTCCCTCTTCCCCCTAAGGGGGTTTGCCCTACCGAGCCGCTTCATCGAGGGGCGGTCGGCAATGGGCTGCCTGCTGGCTTTCTTGGCAGTCCCCTTGGAAAGAAAAGAGGGGACTGCCGCTGGAAAAAGCGTAGGAGAGGAGTAAGCCTCCTCTCCGGTTAAAGAAATATGGAGGACCTCCATTTTTTCGGTGGAGCTGTCTGAGGGTGGCTCCGTTGATGAGCAAGGGGAAGTTAAGGGTTGTTTTTTTATTGTTTTTTTAAGTTGTGTATAATTGGGCATGGTGACCCTGTATTTTCTACGGGAAGCAATAGCTCACCACCCCTCGCAGAGCCAGGTACCGCCATTCAGGACCACCCCTCCCGCCTGGTGGCCTGGCAGTCCATCGGCATGGCGGCTCCACCTTGAACGCGGCGTAAAATTGATAGTGTTAAGAGCAAAGGAAAAGGGATGTAGGGAAGGTATGGGTCGGGATGAAGCAGGTTGTTAAAAAAAACCCATCCCGAACCGGAGCTCAGCGGTTAGGGAACGTTGTCCCCTTCCCCCTCAGCGCCGGTCTGGGACAGTTGGCTTGAGAAGAAGGTCAGCATCTACCCTGTGAAATTAGAGGCTGACCAGAGAAAGTTGTGGGAGAGGTTGTATGAAAAGCGACGAGGTAGGGGAGAAATACAGGCTATCTGAAGGAAGGAAGAGAGGCTAAGCTGGGGCCGGAGGGAGCGCGATCCCGTCAGCACGGCGGCCAGGATGGCAAATCACCGCGCCCCTTACGGGGTTCGCCTACGGAGAGATTGATGCGAACATCTTCCGGCAGCACCGAGGTGATATCGTTGATGCTCAGGCCAGTGACTTTGCCGATACCCCCCCTTCTTGCCCTGCGGGCTCGGAGAGGGCTTACGGAACCTGCTAAGGGAATAGACGATCTGACAAAAACTTAACAAAATAAATGGGTTGGTGTATCCTCGTTCCCATATGATTGAGCATATATTATACCGTATCGCCAAGCGGTATCATAGGCTTTCTCGAGCTAAGCCTTTCTTAATCAGTGAGAAATTCCAAGATGCCGGGTGGGTAATGCTAGACTCAGTAATTCACCAACCTTAAGGTCTTAGTTGTAGAATAAATCGAAACCAATTCAATAGTCTCATTAAACGTAAATATATCCACTGTGCAATATGTACGAGGGGCGGTCAATAAGTTTTGCAATTCGGATATAAGGAAACAAGACATGAGGAAAAGTGCTTTATTATTTTTCAATATAACTACCCTCGACTTCAATGCACTTGCGCCACTTTTCCCTGAGGCTTCGAATTCCCAACAACCAGAAATCTCCCAACTGCTGTTCAATCCACTCCTGGACATCTTCATCGTCCCCAAACCGGAGTATACGCAGTGCAGCCTTGAGCTGGCGGAATAAAAGGTAGTCGCTGGGGACCAGATCTGGATTGTAGGGGGGATGGTTGAGCTCCTCGAATCCGCACTCGCGCGGGGCAGCTTGTGCAACTCTGGCCTTGTGGACTTTGACGACGTTGAAGTCGATCATGGGGCGTGAGGTTTCTAGGGACCCAACGGGCAGAGACCTTGGTCATGGCCAAATTGTCGTGGATTATGTTGATAACACTTCCATGTGATATTCCAAGTTCTCGCTCGATTTCTTGGACCTTCACCCGTCGATTTTCGAGGATCATCCTCTCCACACGGGCCACATTGTCCTCGTTGGTCACGTCTGACGGGCGTTGTCGTCAAGGGACTCACGACCATGGCGGAACTCCCTATTCCAGCGAGCAATGGTTGCATAGGAAGGGGCGGTATCGGTGTACACTGCAACTATGCGTTCATGGATCTCTTTTGCATTCTTGCCTTCCTTGGTAAAAAAATTTATCACTGCGCGGTGCTCAACCTTCTCCATTGTTGAAAAATTTGTGACTGACGATCTGCGATCACGTACTGCTTTTTAAATAGATTTTTCTGTAAAAATTGCGAGTGCCATTGTTGCGTCTCTGTTTTTCCTTAAACCGTATTGATGTTTGTTGTACTTTCCTTCTTCTTCTAAGTGCTGTATTAGTCGGTTGTTGATGATCTTCTCGAACACCTTTCTGAGAAAGTTTAGGAGCGATATAGGCCTGAAACCGGACACCATATTAGGTGGTTTACAAGGTTTCGGTAGGAAAATCATTCTCGCTACCTTAAAAATTCTTGGAAATGCTCCGATGTTTAGGAAGGCGTTGAAGAGATCTGTTATGTTTTTAATTATGTTCTCTGGGGTTCTCATATAGTTGTTTTTTTGTGAGACCTGTTGTTCCAGGGGTCATCTGTTTGAAGGAGCTTATTGTCAGCTTCACTTCCTCGGGTGTTATTATAGCCCCTGGGCCTGTTCGTGTATCTGTATTGGTGTCAACTCTTATGTAGGGTGTTCTTCGTTGTTCCTGAGGCTTTCGTTCACCATTTGTTCCGTTATTCTATCAAACCTTTCATTGTCTTCTTCTTCGATAGTGTAAATCTTCTCCCAGTGTTCCCTAAATTTTTCCTCTAACTCTCTACCGTTTGTTATGAAATCTTCCTCCTCGTTTCTAATTATAATCTTTTCTCTCGGTAGTCTACCCTTTATTGCCTTTACTTTATTCCATAATTCTTTTGGAAGACCATTTCTTCTTTTAATCTCTTTAATTCCTTGCTTCTTTCTGTTTCTGTTCCTAATTCCTTTATTTCAGTATATTTCTGTGTTATACTTCTTGCTTTCCTTTTCATTTCATTGTATTTTAGGGATGCTCGCTTCGTCTGCTTCCATTATTTTTCCTATAAGGAAATTCATAGCTTCCTCAAACTCCTCTCGGGTTTTTCCATTTAAGTCTGGCTGTGTATATCCTTCCAGCATCTCTGTGTATGTGCCCCAATTCGCCATCCTGTAGGACTTTCTGGTCTTAATTGGGATTTGTATTGGGTTTTGGTTGATTGTGACCAAAATTCCAATATTGGTCACTACATGCTATGGGAACTGGTTCCATATGGATGTTGAAGGCGAGTCTGGGCGTGGTCATTATAACGTCCGGCTTTGTGGAGGCTCTTCCAGTGATGTAGGTCGGGAAGTCCGGGCCTGCTCTTTCGAGTAAATTCCTTTTCATCAGCAGTTCTAGATTTGTTCCTGCGGGGTTCCTACTGCGATAACCTAATTCTCGAATTCTCTCATTAAGATCCCCCAGTAGAATGGCTAGATGGTTTTTGTGCAGCAGTTCCATTACCGAGTGGATTGGAATATATGCGCGACGGGGTGGTTGGTAGGCCGCTACGATTGTGAGCGGGCTATATATACTCCATCTCCACGGTCGCGGCCACGTATGCCTCGTCGACTTCCCGTTCCTGGGTATATTTTATACATTTTTTGATGGCAATTGCTGTCCCATCAAATCTTTCCCCCGTGGGGATTTTCCTAATGATGTTGTAGTTGTAAATTTTCATTTTTTCATCATCTTTTAGACCGTGTTTTGATATCGTGATGATATCAGGGTCCATATTTCTAAATATATTACCGCATTGGATGGATTTCTTTTTCCACCAGTTTGTGTTAATGTGTAGTATCCGAAGCTTTCTTTGGTCCATTTTATTTTATCTTTTCGACTTTGGGTTTTGGTCTATTCGTTCTTTTTGTTTCTCCATCTTCCATTTGTGACTTTTTCGAATATTTCCATTTCTAACGGTTTAATGTCGTTTGGGAAAAATCTGATTCTATTCCCTTCGATTAATTTCTCGATCGATTCTTCGGCGTGTTCTGAGGCGTACGTCCATTTGGACGTGCCTTTTTGGATTCCCTTTTTGACATCTTTTGGTTTTGCGCCTTTTGGTAAGGGGTAGGTATCGTGAACGAAAATCTTTAGCCTAAAATCCCTTGCCTCGAAGGTACATCCTTCCGCTGCCTCCGTGTCTGTTTCCGTAGCTAAACCTACTTTCTTTGGTGGTCTTTATTTTCTTTTTCTTTTTCGGTCTGCTGACTATGATTTCAGCCTCCTTTTCCTCTCGACTGGATGTTTGGAGTCTGCCGGTGTTTCATTTTCGGCCATTTTGGCTCCGACCTCAAGCATCTCCTTTACTTGCAGGGTTTTTCCTGCAAGTATATTAGGGTTGAAGGTGGGTTGTGCGGGAACCACACTTTCCTGATTCCGTTCTTCTCCGGGAGTAGATTTAGTGTTTCGGACAAGGTTCCTGGCTGCGCGATATTATGTACATGTGCGAACATAATGCATGCCAGGATGTCTAGCCCTGTCCCTTCGTTAACATTAATGTTAATTTGGGGCTCCTGTGTTTCTTTTATTTCTTTGACCGTAGCTTTCGCTACGCTCACGTAGGTCTGGCTGGTCCGTTTGTCTTTCTCCTTCCTTTCCTCTTCGCCTTTCTCTTTTATAATTCGTTTCCTTTTTGGGCAATTAATAGCCATTGTTCTGTGGGCATCTTGGCAGTTAATGCACTTTTTTGTTGTTTCCTTACACTCTCGGAAGTTGTGGCTCACATTTCCGCACTCCGAGCATATTTTCCTGTCCTTGTGTGGGCAGTTCTTTGTTATATGTTCTCTAATGGCATAGCATTGAAAACATCACCAGGTTAAAAATCTTTTCTTTTCGATATTCTCCGGGGGAATCCTCATCCCGTATGCAAGGAGTCCGTTTATTGTTGCTCTTCCGGCCATTTCGGCCGTGGCACAGATCACCTTGAAAACCTGGGTGTGGTGCCCAAATTTAATTAGTTCAGTCACATTCAGGTGTTTATTTTGTCCCTCGATCTCCTCCTTTAATTCGTGCGCCGTATGGGATCCCACGTAGAGATCTACCTTGCGGCAGATGAATGACCTATTGGTTAGTAGCTGGGGTGGCAGTTTGGGGGCCAGGCCGATCTGGATTAGTGCCCTTAGTCCTTCCAGTGCCACCATGCGCTCTATGTCGTCTTGCTTGTGACAGAGGACAATGTACCCGTTAGGTACTTTTATTAATCTCGTGATCGCCATTTTAATTTCCGTATAGAGGGTGCGAATGAGAACTCCTCGCTCCGGTTTTTGCATCCCCGCTTCTGTCCTCAGGGGAAGTCTTCTGTGGTCTGAATCTTGATTCATGTTTTCGTGAGGGGGTCCCCCCCCCTCCCCGGTATCCCCGTGCTGACTGGTTTAGCTGTCAAAAATGAAATGATGATAGGTGATGGATGGACCCGGATGGGCTCCTCCCGAGGGGTGAAAAGTGACGGACTTTTTGGTGGCTAGCGCGGAATCAACCGACGCTAGCCTGGGGTGCCGCCTCCTCGGTGGAATTAAAAACCGCGGCTGCGTGCTACCTTACACTGAGACGGTTGCATGTCCCTCAGTGGTCTTGGGGCTCCCCCACAGGCGGAGTTGAGAGATTCCCCTGCGGAGGTTGCAGCCAGGACCATTGTCCGGGGGTTCCTCTAGTACGGGCTTCTGGCAGCTGGCTAGGCCTTGCATAGTTGGGACGAGGTCGAAATAACAGCGATCACCAGTCAGGGCATGGGCCCAGGTTGGGTGGGGGAGTGTGGGGAATTAGGCTGTCATCATTAAATGAATAGCGACCTTAAAAAGTATTTTTCTCTCTTTTAGACACCTCCCTAATGGGAGGATTTTGGGTGTGGAAGAGGAAACGGTGAACGAGATGAAAGATGAAAATGATTGTAAAAATACTGGCGATGAGATGGTCGGCGGCTTCTTCTTCTTTGCTCGTGTGTGAGTAAGGATACTTCCTTAAAGGTCTTTAAGATCTTGAAAGACCAGTCCGTAGGATATGGAGGCGTTCTTTTGTATAGAGATGGATCCGTTGAATTACTTTGCCAAGCTCTAACATCGCGTCGAAAAGCGTGCCAAACGTCCTCCTTCCAATCAATCAAATCCCTAAGAAACGAACCGCGGTTCGAACCCTACTTTAAACCTATGCCCGCCCCCCTGGAAAAGACAAAGATTCATGTGCAAATCGGTGCGAAAACCAGCCTGTCCACCAAAGCGTATACTCACTGCCCCTCCTCTTCACACATGTACATAAACATGTAATACACACGATTACAATAGCACCCTAAATGGAATAATAATAATTACCGACCATCTGGAAAATTAAACATTAAGCTCGGACATTTTCAATGATAACGGCTGAAATGGAACGCGTTTGAAGCCAAGTTTGCTTTCAATTTTCCGGTGGGTGTAATTTATGGCCACTCCCAAATCCTCTCAAAATACATTTCCAAACTCGCCTTCTATACACTGAGGATATTCACGGACACATATACACACGCACATTTCTAATCAACTTTGTGGAATTCCAGTTCTCACCCAACCAAGCGAATATTGTAGAGGCGGCGAGACGAGTTCTAGTCTGATGACAGCACAACCATTCACAAACACCACAACGCGGGATTGAAATAAAACATTAACTATTTAAGAAAATAAAGAGCTGCTTTTCCGCTATCATTACGTACAAACAAGGGTTCGAAGCAGTGAACAACATTACAAGGACGACAAGAGCCACCAAGGCTAAATAGCAATCGGCCTCATTTTATACTATTCACTTAGGGGAATTAAATGGACCCAGAAGAACGAACCACCCACCCCGCTCCACAACAGTAGACAAGGCTATAAGGGCGGGGGAAGCGTGAAGTGAGCCTGACACTTCAGCCCAGCCATCACACTCAATCAATCGAGGCCCTTCCCTGAATTCCAGTAACACCATCCTCCCCCTTAAGGATTACCCCCACTCACCTTGAGCTCGGCCTTAAGGAGTTTGACATTGCTCTGCTCCATGTTGTAGTCGTGCGAGGAGACGAGGCTGCCTTGCTGCGATGGCGTGGGCAGGGGCGGCTGCTGCTGCGGCGGAAGGGGCGACGACGAAGTGGCAGGGGGCGGGGCGCCCCCTGGCGAAGAGGAGGGCCGCTTCTCCTCGCACTCACTGTCATCGCTCGTGGTGAGACCCGCGGGGATCGAACCTGCGTCACGAAAATACCAGTCAGAAAACCAGTACACACAAATGAACAAAACAAATTCACTGAACGGTGTGTGTGTGTGGGAGGGTGGGGGGGGGTAAGGGTAAGGCGTGTACAAATTGTGTGAATGTGAGTGATCGTTGGTGGTCAACAACCCCGGTGTTTATATGATGCCACCTAATCGCGAGACTATACCTCCTCTTCCTCCCCGCAACATAAAATTAAATACAGTCTCAATACTCTTGAACGCAGGTGGCGACACTATGAGGCGCGCGCCCTAAATGACACACGGTCGAATTTTAGGTGGCTCGCGTAATTTGAGGAGTCCCTTAAAAAAAATATATATCTCAAACTTGAACATTAGTTTGCTATTCTGCCTTGAGTTGTGCATGGTGCGACGTTGCACCGTTCAGGTGAAAGCTGTAATAATCTTCGGTGAAAAAGGTTTTATAAACCTGCTTACCAATCCTGTTGGTCATCAAGAAAGGTTTTCAGAGCATCATCCACAGGGAACCAACCCTACCTGTCTGAAAGATGGTCTAAAGGAACGCCATCACCTAATGGAAATGTAACCAAGGTTGTTAATTCCATTTCTTCGCGTTCTTTTGAAAATAACAATTCCAGGAGAAAAATTAGGTTAATTCAGAGTATAAGCACTTAATGTACAATAATATTCGTTGCTGAAACGGTTGGTTGAATGCCAGGATCAAATCAAGAAATTTTGTTGAAGACCATTGTGTATATCGCCTTAGTTAATTTCCTTTGGCAACTTTCTATTCTTCTGTCTCTTTTATTCCATCTTGTAGATGGTAGATCACTTTTCCTGTATTCTACCAAACTCATTCATTTAAAAGAGAGATGAATACAAGACAAGTGATCTACCATCTACAAGATGGAATAAAAAAGAGTTACAAGAATAGAAAATTGCCAAAGGAAATTAACTAAGGAGAAATACACCATGGTCTTTACCAAAATTTGCATTCAAGACCGCTGCTACCCATCTACACTAATATATATATATATATATATATATATATTATATATATATATATATATATATATATATATATATATATATTTATATTAAATCACTATTGTACTGGGAGCTTTTAAACCCATGAGAGTGCCAATTTAGATACTTGCCAAACTGGAAGAACGATGTTTAAAAGTCACCCCAAACAGACCTTGGATCCTTAAATAGCCCAAATAAAATGTCACTGTGAAGTACTCAAATCTCAAAAACTAATCTCTTCAAGAATGGCAAAGTTCAAATAAGTGGAACACCTCACAAATTTGATAAGTTCCAGAGTATAAATCGAGATGGGAAATAACGCGAAAATGTTTTAGTAGATTGAAGCGGATAATTTTACGATACAATTCATTTTCAGAGCAGCTCAATTTGGACAGAAATTAATAGAGCACGATGTCCAAGTAAGAAATATTGAAAGGAAACAAAGAATTAAGAGAAAACTTTTGTTGACAAATTCTCGCCCCTTCCTCATTAACAATTTTTCTCACAAGAATATTGCCGTTATTCTCAGCGAGACGCTAAACCTTCACATTTAGTCATTACGCATCAAACTACTGATACATTGTTACTTAGTAACAAGTGTAATATAAAAATAAAATATCCCTGCTAAGCAGTCTCTCTAACGTTATTTATATTTAAGCAATCCTTAATCGCCTATTGAATAATTTAATGGTTTCGTTTTAATAACTTTATTAAAGTATTAATAAGCTAAATTTAAACTGATATATTCGGATAAAAATCGGAGCAGTACCGGAAGGTTCATTAAAACGTTCTTTGATAAAGCAATTAGAATAAAATAGATTTATTAAATAGAGAAATTTAAAAACAATAGCAATAAAAGAGGTTCGCTCTAGAAAGAGCGAAATCAAAAATTGTTTTCATGACCGATGATATTTCTTTGATTCTTTATCAAACAATGTCTTTCTTTAATTATCAATATTGGGTCATCTTTTTCTTAATGGTAAAGATGCCATTTCCACAGAGCTCTCAGAGTGGCTGGTTGCCAGGAGCTTCGACCGAACCACAGCCGTCAAAGGAAGGAACCCGCATCTCATCAGGATAAGACGAAAGTAATCAGAATTGTTTCGGAATTTACCGACCCCTCCTTAATCATTATGAAATCCTAGTGGTTGTGGCGGGAGGAGGTGTAGTAGGTATATGTGTGCGTGTGTGTGTAGAAGGGGGTGGATTTCTTTTTTTAAATATAGGAAACCATCTAGAAAGGACGGGGGGGTCAAACTGAAGTCTTTTAAAGGATTCCGAGGCCGAAGACGAGCCCCCCCCCCCCCCAATCCACACCCAAAATCAAGAAATTCCCTCTCGGTAAACACGGGCCGCCGCCTGGCGGAAGGGAAAAACCAGACCGGATAGCACCCCCCCCCCACAAAGGGAAACACAGATACGCATAATAGCGGGGCAGTAAAAGGGAGGAACACTCATAAGGAAAATAGCCAGTATAAGAGGTGTCTCAGAGAGGTATCCCTCACCCAAGAAATGGAACTTTGAGGGTATAAAGCCCAACCTTTGACGTCCTTTCCTCACAGTCAAAGGGGAAATCCGGCAATCTCTCTAAACTACCCTTCTGAACCACCCCGTTGGCCTCAGCATCCAAACAACGAAGAAAAACAACAACATAACAAGAGGTAAATATAAAAAAAAACAACACAATTTCCCATCAAGGCCACCAAGACGAAATGGACATTGAATTAGAGGGTAAAACGTGGGATTACGCCTTAAGAAATATGGCACACGAAAGGGAGGGGGGTAGAAAAGGTGGATAAAATGAAGGAGCAAGAGTGAGGATGATAATAATCATGCCAGAACACTCACCCCAACCATAAGCAATCAATTCCAAGCTTCTCCAACGACGTGTAGGTATTAACGAACCCTACTATAACACAGCCCCCCCAACTTCAACGACGTGGCGGTACTGGGTATCAACGGAGACCTGCCATAACACAGCCCACACACACTTCAACAACGTGAGGGTATTAACGGAACCCTGCCATAACACAGCTACCCCTACTTCAACGACGTGTCGGTATTGACTCCTCCTATCCTATCGTGTCTCCAACTCCCCCGAGAGCATCAGCCTCCCTCCCAGTACGTGTCCCCATAACTCCCCCCACCCCCTTTCCCTCTTATAGAAATGAAAGGGCCAGAGTCGCGTTTATTCCGAATTCAATCAAGCCATCAAAGGAAATCATTTCCTTTCCAAATTTCGAGTTTTTGCTCCAACAAAATATTTTAAAGCAAAAAAGACGTATCCATGGACACGTACATGCGCATCTACGCAACTCGCTTTGATACGGGTTTTTTTTTATCGCCGATATGCCTACCTTGCTTAATCGCTCGGATTGGACTCCACATTCGGGTCCTGTCATCTGCCATAGGCTGGAGAGGCCCATGGTTCGGAGTCTGCGTTAATCATAAGACCCAATCCCCCGCTGAGAAGTGAAAAGTATCTTAAATGAGTGCAGATCGGTGGTAAAACACCTTGCAAAATTATTTTATAAAGGAATGTATGTTTATATATGCAGTGTATTTGTAATGAGTCTATCCATATATATATATATATATATATATATATATATATATATATATATATATATATATATATAGATATATATATATATATGATAAATAACATCCACAAGGAAAATGGAAAAACGATTCCTAGCGCTTTCGTCTTTATTCTAAAAGACCTCTTCATGGAATAACGTAGGTTATGTTACGTTATGTATATAGAAAGCACAGAGAGGGATCGCTGTATGTGATACAGGCGGTCAGGTAGTCTGAGAGGAGGGTTGCGGAAAACATTTAAGTAAAGATAGCGACAGTTGATAGGTCGGTGGCTATACACTGATGCGTGTTGTTGTTGTGGCAGCGTTGGTTATGTGGTTTTGGACTGGACGAGGGTTGGAGACAGGTCAGGAGGGCGAGGCTGTCTGCTCAGTTGGAAACGCGTTATTCATGATGCCTTCTGGTTATGCGAAGCACGGTACGGGTGGCGGGTGTTCGTGGGCCGCGGGGTATCGCGGCGCCATTGCGAACCTTCTTACGTGTAACGCCGTATATAGTGGGTCCCTGGTGAGTTTTCCGAGTTGTTTTTTAAGTCTGGTGTGGGCATAAGTGTTAAGGGGAGCAAATTTGCTGTTGCTGTGTAGTGCGGCCATTCTCGAGTACAACGGGGAGCGACTGCGAGCGACAGTGGGGCATACGTGAGAATAGGTCGAACGAGTGCTTTGTATAGGTGTAGTTTTAGTCTTTTACTCGCAGAGTAGAACCTACCCAGCGATGCATTTGTTCGTGAGGTTCTTGCTTGTATTATGTTTTGGTGTATATTGAACCGAGGGTCTTGTCAAAAGTTACCCCGAGGATTTTTGACGATAGGTGTATTCGATCCTTGTTGGGTTTAGGTGGTTCATGTCTGGTGTATGTGAGTAGATTTGTAGGTTGTACATGAAGTGGTCTCTAGCGCCGTAGAGTGCCATCTGTGTCTTCTGAGGATTCGTGGGCATCAGTCATTTATCCTCGTAATCTGTCTTCTCGTCTAGGATTGTTTGTGCGTGGAGCGCGATTTCTTCTGGGCCTCGGCCGCTGACGAGAATGGTCCCGTCATCGGCATAGGCAACTGTGTATTTTTTTTTTTTAAGGGGCTATCTGTCGAATGCCCACTTAGGCATAAGTCGCCGTAAACAAACAGCCTAGTTCTAGGCGACTTTAAAAAATTTGAACAGGAAACAACAATAAAAATAAATAACAATAACAAAACAATAACAAAAACATCAACTAAACCTAGTGAAATGAAAGGGAGAAGGCCGGCCTCCTCCAAATAGTCAACAAGTCCACCAGTCAATGTGCACGCACTCGTCCCGAGTACAAAGGACAGGCGGTAGCGACCCCGCCCATCCCGGTACCGGGACAGGTAACGTGCGCGAAGATCACCCAGACTGGGACATTCGACAAGAATGTGCCGAACAGTCTGGGGAACGGCGCAGTCTCCACAGTAGGGCATAGGCGAGCGCTCCATCAAATGGGGGTGCGTCCCGAGAGTGTGCCCGATTTTGAGACAACAGAAAGCGACCTGAAGCCGTCGCGGCATTGGGGGATAGGTCCATGGGAACAGTCGCAGCGCAATGGCACGCAACTTTAAGTTCCCTTCGACCGTCCCCCATCTTCTTTGCAAAGCAGTCCGAAGAGCTGCCCGGATTCCTGCCATGTAGTCGGTGTGAGGAAGAGCGAAACGCTGGTCCGGTCGCAGAGTCCTCGCAGACTCTTTGGCGCCCTCATTCCCCGCAATTCCTACATGTCCAGGAACCCAGCAGAGGATAATCTCGATATCTGCCCGGCTCGCCAAAACCGTGGCGTCACGGATTTCGCGAACCAGGGGATGCGGAGATTCCAATGCCCCGAGAGCACTCAGGGCGCTTTGTGGTTCGCTATAGATCACAATCCGGTCTCCGAACCGGGCACGTGGCGTAATCTCCCGTACCGAGTGATGTATTGCCACCAGCTCGGCCGTGAAGACAGACGCAGCGCCTGGTAGAGCCCCGCTGACTTCAATTTTTTTTTTTTTTAATTTTATGAAGCCCATCTGGCAACTACCCACTTGGGCATAAGTCGCCGAAAAACACGACAGCCTAGAACTAGGCTACTTTAAAGTAAAAATATGAAAACTTAACAATGATATAAATTGGAAAAACTTAACAATCGAAGCAATCTCCGGCAGCGGGGGGAGGTCCCCCTCACCCCGGTGCAGGAGAGTGCAACCTACAAACAAAACAATAACAAAAAAAGGAACCTTAAATAAAGGGGAGAAGGCCGGCCTCCCCCCAAAAGTCAATAAGTCCACCAGTCATAGTGCACGCACTCGTCCCGAGTACAAGGGACAGGCGGTAGCGACCCCGCCCATCCCGGTACCGAGACAGGTATCGTGCGCGAAGATCACCCAGACTGGGACATTCGACAAGAAAATGCCGAACAGTCTGGGGGACGACGCAGTCGTTGCAATAGGGCGCATGCGAGCGCTCCATCAAGTAGCGATGCGTCACACGAGTGTGTCCGATTCGAAGACGACAGAAAGCAACCTGAAGCCGCCGCGGCATTGGGGGATAGGTCCATGGGAACAGTCGCGGCGCAATGACACGCAACTTTAAGTTCCCTTCGACCGTCTCCCATCTTCTTTGCCAAGCAGTCCGAAGAGCTGCCCGTATTCCTGCCATGTAGTCGGTGTGAGGAAGAGCGAAACGCTGTTCCGGTCGCAGAGTCCTCGCGGACTCTTTGGCGCCCTCATTACCCGCAATTTGTACATGTCCAGGAACCCAGCAGAAGATAATCTCGACATCTGCCCGGCTCGCCAAAACCGTGGCGTCACGGATATCGCGAACCAGGGGATGCGGAGATTCCAATGCCCCGAGAGCACTCAGGGCGCTTTGTGGTTCGCTATAGATCACAATCCGGTCTCCGAACCGGGCACGTCGCGTAATCTCCCGTACCGAGTGGTGTATTGCCACCAGCTCGGCCGTGAAGACAGACGCAGCGCCTGGTAGAGCCCCGCTGACTTCAAACAGAGGGGATACGGCGTGGAAGCCGACCCCCTCTTGGGACTTGGAGCCATCCGTATACACTGGCACGGTACCAGCGTGACACGATGTGTGCTCCAAAAAGGTCGAACGCAATACTCCCGGCGCAGTACAAGCTTTGGGAGCAGAGGCGTGGCGACAAATAGCCAAATGTGGTACCCTCCAGGGTGGCGTCCTGGGCAGAACCAGGGGCGACACCGGCCCGAGAGCTATATCTACCTCTCGAAGGGGTTTCCTGGCCCTAAACCCAAAGGGCTTAGGGTATGACTGGCGTCTCTCGGCGGCATAGGCACCATCGAGATCAGCTGCGGATGCAGTGAGAGCTGTTAGAGACTGAGGGAGGCGCCGGGCTCGCGCGTACAGGCGAATGATGCACTGCACGCGGCGCAGAGCGAGTGGCATCTCCCCAGCATCGACCAACAGGCTCTCAATGGGGGAAGTGCGGAAGGCACCGGTCGCAAGGCGAAGGCCGGTGTGGTGGATTGAATCCACCTTCCGCAATAAAAAAGTAGGGCAGTAGCCCTATCAGCGCCCCAAGCGCTGAACGTCACGGAACGGAGAATGTCCATGGCGCGGGTACAAGACCCTAAGGCTGCGAATATGAGCCTCCCAGGTGAGGCGTCGGTCGAATAGAAGACCAAGGAAACGGTGCGACTCAACCACATCCAGGCGCACCCCATTAAGAAACAAATCTGGGTCGGGGTGAAGCCGTGGATGGCGGCACAAGTGCACCACCTTAGTCTTGGCCAAAGAAAACCGAAACCTGTGCGCTTTGGCATAGCGAGAGACGCGGTTCAATGCCTGTTGGAGTCGACGCTCCAGAGTTGGCATCTGGGCCGCGCCAAAAGAGATCGAAAGGTCGTCCACGTAGAGCGTAGCGAGAACATCTTCTGGCAGCACCGAGGTGATGCCGTTGATGCTCAGGGCAAAGAGTGTGACACTGAGGACACTTCCCTGCGGGACACCCTCTTCCTGCTCCTTTGGGGCAGAGAGGGCTCCCCCCACCCGTACGCGGAATCGACTATCTCGCAAAAATTCAGATATAAACATTGGGAGGCGTCCCCTCGCCCCCATCGTGTGGAGAGTCTCCATGATACCGTATCGCCATGCGGTATCATAGGCCTTCTCCAGATCAAAAAACACCTCCAGAGTTGACATCTGGGCCGCGCCAAAAGAGATCGAAAGGTCGTCCACGTAGAGCGTAGCCAGAACATCTTCTGGCAGCACCGAGGTGATGCCGTTGATGCTCAGGGCAAAGAGTGTGAGACTGAAGACACTTCCCTGCGGGACACCCTCTTCCTGCTCCTTTGGGGCAGAGAGGGCTCCCCCCACCCGTACGCGGAATCGACGATCTCGCAAAAATTCAGATATAAACATTGGGAGGCGTCCCCTCGCCCCCATCGTGTGGAGAGTCTCCATGATACCGTATCGCCATGCGGTATCATAGGCCTTCTCCAGATCGAAAAACACCGTGGCGTAGTGCTGTCTACGAAGGAAAGCCTCGCATACGGCATTTTTCAGTCGGAGCAGAGCATCTGACGTGGAGTGGAACTTGCGGAAGCCGCACTGTGCAGAAGACTGATGGCCTCCGCTCTCCAGGAAAAAGGCTAATCTAACATTTACCAATTTCTCAATCAACTTGCACACGCAAGAGTTTAGAGAGATTGGGCGGAAACCGGTCGGAGTAGAGTGATCTCTCCCCGGTTTGCGAAAGGCGAGCACAGTAGCGATTCGCCAGGAGTCTGGGAGAAGACCCTCCACCCAGATCCTGTTGAACAAATCTAACAGAAAGGCGATGCCTCGCTCACCCAGGTGTCGAAGTATGGCGTACGGGACATCGTCAGGACCATGGGCGGTGTCCGCGCACGAAGCGAGAGCGGAGCGCAACTCACTCACAGTAAACCTTTCGTTGAAGAGTTCTCCGCCTCTTGAGGTAAAGTCCAGCCGGCGGCCTTCCGCGACATGACGACGTGCATTGAATGCTGGCGGAGCAGCATCCCGGCTAGGGAATGCGGAGAAAGCAGTCGCGAAGGATTCCGCCACGGACGCGTGTTCCGAGATTGCAGTCCCATTCTCCAGGAGAACGGGAGGGGGGTCCTGCGAGAACTTGCCCCCAAATCCTTTTGACTCGCTTCCACACTTCTGCTAAAGGGGTCTTCCCGTTAAGTGAAGACACGTATGCCCGCCAAGAACAGCGGCGTGCGTGCTTCCAAATATACCGGAACCTAGCCCTAGCCCGACGAAATTCACCGACAGTGAAATCGTTCAGGTGGCACTTATAGCGCATGTAGGCAGAACGCTTCTGTTTGTGGGCCGTCTCACACTCGGCCGACCACTATGGGAGTGGACGGCGTGCAAAATGGCCAGACGTTCTGAGAATAGTTGTCAGGCCCGAGGCGATGAGGTTGCCGGAGCACTCAACGGCCTCATCAACCGACCTAAACTCCTCGACTGAGATAGAGAATTCAGTCATTTCCTGAAATGCAGGCCACCGCGCCCGCGCCAAGCACCACCGAGGTAGGCTCTCAGGCGGCAGTTGCCCTTAAAATGATATTTTAATAGGAAAGTGATCACTATCATGGAGGTCATCGAAAACCCCTCAATCAAAATCAGGCTGTGCATCAGAAGAGCACAAAGATAGATGAAGGCAAGAAAATGAAGCGGTTCTCGGGCAGTGATGCGTAAACTCATCCACATTTAGGACACCTATCTCAAGCTCTTCGATTGGGTGGGCAAGGAAATGTTCCCTGGTATTTATTGAGTAATCCCCCCGGAGAGGATGCCTGCCGTTCAGATCTCCAAGCAAGAGAAAGAACCTCGGCAACTGTACCACAACGCGGCAGAAGTCCCCCGCGTCCCCGGGAGTCCCCTCCAATTTAGCTGACGGTGGAATGTAAGCAGAAATGAAAGGAGGTAGCTATAGTGAAAGGAAGAACAGAGAAATCATGCCGGGTGTAAACCGCACATCCACCAGCCCGGCCATCTCGTGGTGGTGAGGTCGCACGCGCATAGCATGGTCTCCTGAAAAAAAAGCTAACGGGTAACGAGACGAGACGAGCCTCCGCAGCTCCTCCCAGTTGGCCCGAAGTCCGCGGCAATTCCATTGAAGGAATATGCCCTCCAGGCCTAGCTCGGTGGAGAGGCGGGAGCCCTTTACGAACAGAAGACCCTCACGGGAATGGCCGTACGCTTCCCGGAGGCAGAACCCCGGGCGCTGTTGGCCGGACAAAGCGCTGTCGCCTTCAATGACTTATTGGTGGAGGTTGGGCTCGCCATGCGAGTCTTTTCCTCCCTCCGTTCGAGGAACCAGCATCTCAGAGCCACTCAGCCCACCACTAGGCGTGTGCGAATGAGGCGAAGCTACTTTCTTGCTGTCCTCCTTTCGGGGGAAAGCTTTAGGAACCGTGGAAGATGGCCTGGCGACCAACTTCATGGGTGTTGCCTCATATGAGTCTAACGACTCTGTGGAGGCGCGCGTAGCCGTTTCGCCTTACGGGAAACGGTCACGCTGGAAAAAGGTGGGGGGGAGCCCTGGTTTTATCCGGGGCTGGGTGTGAGCCCTTTTCGCCGCCAGTTTTACCAGGGAAGCGCCCGGATTTAGTCTAACTCGCAGAAGGGCTCCGAATGGGCGCGCAAACACTCGTGCTCATTAGCCTGGATCGGCCAGGAGCAGAGGGTGCCTTTCTAACTATTGAGGCATAAGACGTCCCAGGCAGAGACGGGCGCGACAGGACCAAGCAATGAGACTCGATCCTGGGCTTGAACTGCCAGGATTTCTTTCTCAAGGAGATATGCACCACAATGCTTCGAAGAAGTGGGGTGGCGGCTCTCCGCAATTAACACACTTGGCCACACACGATTTAGACTTATCGTGTGCGGAATAGGAGCAATTTACACAGACTTCGGGTGACCCGACTTTGCACGTCTACAAGAACGATTTGTATGGCTGAAGCAGGGGCAGTAACAGCACCGCCGCGGCAGTGGCAAGAATGCCTTCACGCGGTAGCAGTACAGACCGGCACGCACCGACTCACGGAACTTGTCACAGTCGAACGTGACGAAGAGTGTAGGGGTGGGTCTCGAGGCCCCACCCTGTTTTCTCATCACACGTTCGACCTTGACCGCCACATGGTCGGCCAGCTCTAAGGTGATGTCCTCTATGGAGTAGTCAACGAGTTCCCTCGCATAAACTACTCCTTTCACAAAGTTCATAGTAGAGTGCGACGTCACACTTAGCGGGGTGCCATCAAGTGTCCGAAGAGCACTTATCTTGGCCGGGTCGGAGCGATTCGCCGCATTCGCCAGAAGGGTCCCATCCGAGAAACAGGTCACCTTCGGTCCTCTACCAATTACACTAGCTAATGCCCTCCTCTGATGGATCATGTTACCCATTGCCAACATGGTGTCATCAGTAGAGCGAATAAGGAGGAGTCGTTTGAAGCCAGCGGGCTCGAAAACGCCAGGTAACCTCTGAATGATGGGCCCCGATGTTATCGAGGCTCGCAGTGCGCACTTTTAGTCTTAGTCCGAGGCTCCGCACCCGGGGGAGTAGAGGGGTCGGATGTTCCGATCTTGGCTTGGTCACTTACCCTAGTGGCAGCAGACCCATTCGTCCCCGCAGCCTCCGCGGATGGAGAGGAGCCCCGAGTAGTTTTAGTCTTTTTCTTATTTTTTTTTCTTTTAAGAGAAGAGGGCGGGGAATGAACCCGCTTCTCCCCTCCGCCGGCAGGAGCCCCCAGGCCAGATGGACCGGCTTCATCCAGGTCCTTCTCCGAAATGGAGAAGGTCCTGGTGGTCGCAGGGACACCGTTCGGAGAAGATCCCTCCCCTCCTTGTACTGCCTCGGAAACCCTAGCCGTTTGAGGAAGACCTTGCATAAGGGCGGATTCGGGTTTGGTGATTGCCACCGAGCCCAGATTCCCCCCCCCCATGGACGGCCCTACCGTCTGAGGCTGGGATGCCTCAAGGACCATGTCTAACTCAGGGAGGGGGCGCGCCAGTTGGCCAACCGCTCCCAAGACATCCCAGGTCTTGTTGGCAGTATTGTCACTAGTCAGGTGGTGTGGGGAGGCACAGGCCTTGACTCCGGCAAGGTTCAATATTCTTGCCAGCAGGTCTTTTGAGCGAAACGACCGAAGGGGCCTGGCTTCCCTCTCCCCTCTAAGGGGGTTTGCCCTACCGAGCCTCTTCAATGGGGAGCGGTCGGCAATGGGCTGCCTGCTGGCTTTCTTGATAGTCCCCCTGGAAAGAAAAGGAGGGACTGCCGCTGGAAACAGGGGGGTGGCCGAAAGCACCTCTAGAAGGCAGTGAGGGAAAGTCCCCTACACCCGTAGTTGTATGAAAGGAGTAAGCCTCCTCTCCGGTTAGAGAAATATGGAGGGTCCCTTGCGCAAGCACAGGGGGTGGGGGACCTCCATTTTTCGGTGGAGCTGCCCAAGGACGGCTCCGTCGATGAAGAAGGGAAAATTAAGGGGCGACTTTTAGTTTTCTCATCATTGGGCATGATGACCCTAAATTTTCTACGGGCAGCAATAGATCACCCCTCGCAGTAGCCCGCACTGCAAGGGGTACGTACAGGCCTGGCAGAGCCAGGTGCCGCCATTCAGGACCACCCCTTCCGCCTGGTGGCCTGGCAGTCCATCGACATTGCGGCTCCACCATGGACACGGAGTAAAATTGATAGAGTGTGAAGAGGAAAGGAAAAGGGATGTGAGGAAGGTATGGGTGGGGATGAAGCAGGTTGTTTAAAACAAACCACCCCAGACCGTAGCTCAAGGGTTAGGGAACATTGTCCCCTCCCCCCTAGACCCGATCCTGGGCAGTTGGATGAGAAGGATCCCGGAGCGCTGGATCCCGCCAGCACGGCGGCCAGGATGGCAAATCGCCGCGACCCTTACGGGGACTGACTTGCAATCATACAGTGCCATTGGCTGTATGTTATGGATCTTTGTCCTGCTGGAATGTCTATCCTCTTGGCAACTTCAAGTCGTCTGCAGACTGTAAGAGATTATCATCCAGAATCTTGCAATACATCTGAACATTCATTTTCCCTTCAATAATACAGAGTCTTCCAGGACCTGTAGAAGAGAAGTAGCCCCATACCATTATGCTGCCTCATCCAAACATCAAGGAGTTTCCGGCCTCCAAACGTGAATAACACTATTCCGCCCAAATAACTCAATCTTCGTCTCGTCAGACCATAGTACAGCGTCCTCAAAACTTGCAGGCTTCTCTACATGTTCCTTGGCAAAATTCAGACGATTTCTGACATCATTTGGTTTCAAAAAAGGTGTCTTTCTTGATGTTGGAGAATAGAATCCCTCGTTCCTAAGAATTGCTCTAATTGTATTTTTACAGAAGTTCAGACCGAGTCACTCGAGGATTCGTCTTAACTTTACGAATTATACCAGGGGCGGTCAATAGGTTTTGCGAATCGGTAGGGCAAAACAGAGGAAGGGAAATGTCTGTTTGTGGGGGTGTTAGGACAAGTTATGACAAGTTAGGACCTGCAGCCGCACTATCCTGTCTCGTCTATTTAAGAAGCAGTAGCTGATCGCAGATCATCAGTCACAAATTTTTCAACAATGGAGAAGGTTGAGCACCGCGCAGTGATCAAATTTTTGACCAAGGAAGGCAAGAATGCAAAAGAGATCCATGAACGCATGGTTGCAGTGTACACCGACACCACCCCTTCCTATGCAACCATTGCTCGCTGGAATAGGGAGTTCCGCCATGGTCGTGAGTCCCTTGAAGATGACCCCCGTCAGACGTGACCAACGAGGACAATGTGGCCCGTATGGAATGGATGATCATCGAAAGTCGACGGGTACAGGTCGAAGAAATCGAGCGATAACTTGGAATATCACATGGAAGTGTTATCAACATCATCCACGACAATTTGGCCATGACCAAGGTCTCTGCCCGTTGGGACCCTAGAAACCTCACGCCCCATGATCGACTTCAACGTCGTCAAATTCCACAAGGCCAGAGTTGCACAAACTACCCTGCACGAGTGCGGATTCGAGGAGCTTAACCATCCCCCCCTACAGTCCAGATCTGACCCCTAGCGACTACTTTTTATTCCGCCAGCTCAAGGCTGTACTGCGTGGACGCCGGTTTAGGGACGATGAAGATGTCCAGCTCGCCGTCCAGGAGTGGATTGAACAGCAGTCGGGAGATTTCTGGTTGTCGGGAATTCGAAGCCTCGGGGACAAGTGGCGCAAGTGCATTGAAGTCGAGGGTAATGAGTTATATTGGAAAATAATATGACACTTTTCCTCATATCTCGTTTCCTTATACCCGAATTGCAAAACTTATTGACCGCCCCTCGTATGTTTAGCCGCACGGTTTGAAATTTTAGATGGACGCCCTGAACGTGGTAGACTTGCAGTGGATTGATATGACGTGAACCGGCCATTCGTGTCACCAATGGTTGAGATTGGTATTTTTAGCATAAATGAAATTTTTCTGTAGCCCAAATCACTTTTATGGCAATTCTTTAGCCTTGGCCATGCAGCTCTCAGACACTGACTGAGGTCAGTTGTTTCACGTAGACGAAGTAGATTATTATTCTAGAAAGTTCTACAGCATTTCTGTCAAGTAAACCACTCTGAAATGTTCGAGAACTATTTATTATCGCTTTAAAACTAATTGCATGGGTGTGTTGGATATTTTTGGAGGCGATAATCTAACACTTTTGTCGATATAATTTGTATTTGTATTCAACGTACAAAATACGTTAGATGTTGAATTTTCGATTACTTTGCTGTTGTGTAACTATGGTAAATAATTTTTGACCATGTATAGGATATTTATTGCACCCACTGTGTGTATATATATATATATATATATATATATATATATATATATATATATATATATATATATATATATATATATATATATTGTGTGGGGGTGTGCATCTATGTATGCGTGTAGATGCCAATATATGTATGTATATGTGTGTGGCAAGGAAATATCAGGCAGTTTAATTGCACCGCATACGAAACTGGAATTCATAAGCCTCCATGTATATTCATAGCATCAAAATCGAACGAAGCCTCCATTTTGACGCGCGCGCGCACACACGCCAACTCGGTCGCCTTACCCCCCTCCACCCCATCTCCCTCCCTCGTATCCTTAAAGCTTGTTTTCCCCAGAGCGAAAACCACGCCCGTTTACTCCACTACCCTCAGCAACTCAACGCCTACCGGCAGAAGCCCGCCTCTCAGCGGGGGTTGCTACACGCAGCCTTACAATCCTCACGTTTTGATTTCGGTGAAAGCAAATAATAAAAAAAAAACTTCCAATCTTTTTAAACTCATCCGCCAGGTCCTTTCAAGAGAACCAACCACACCTCGTCAATTAACTTGAATTACAAAAGAAAACATTGGCCTGGCCGAGTGGAAAGCGCGCTCCCGATTTACAGTGATTTTTTTTTTTAGAATTATTATTTACGTGGGTTGAGGTTGGCGACTGCTACCAAAGCTGTCTAAATTAATTCCTGCCTATTTCTTAAGCTATATTACTCCCCCCCCCCCGGAAAACAAATACAAAATCCAAATCAGGAAAAAAAACGTCATGATATGCCGTTGGTGGGAGGGAGGGGGGGGGGATCGTCCTATAGCCCCGGAGCATGCAGCCAGCACCCAAAATCTAAATGAATCATTGTAGGCCAGCTTACTCTAAAAAGTCCTCCAAGCGTGGAAGGCGAGCACAAATTCGTCCCGAGTACGAGGGACGAACTTCCCCGAAGCTCCCCCAGAGTGTGGCATTGGACAAGAATGCGCTGGACACTCTCGGGACCGATTTACACTGAAGATGAAGCACATCGAGTGTGGTTAGCCCCCGGATGGTGTATCGATTCGGGTTTCACCAGTTTCGGATCCCCAGTTAATCAGTAGCCTCCGCCCCCCTCAAAATAAAAGACATCTAAAATGAGGTCAGATGTGGTAAAAACCTACCAATTGAGGGCAGATCGGTGGCGAAAACTCCTCTGCTAATTTCTTTTATTTTTACGAAAAGATCCACCTAACCTGGCCATTTTATGGAGTTGAAGAAAAAATATGCGATAAACACCGTCAAAAAGCTGCATATAGAAAGATCACACACACAACACAAACTAAAAATTATTAACAAAGAGGGCGCAGGATAATCAAGGAGGCACGACCTTGAACCACAAAGAAATCCGGTGAATTTACCTACAGCTCCATAAACAAATGATCTACAACAATGCATCCAGACCAATTTATCTATGCTTACAATTCATCTCGAACAATGTCTATAAATGTAATTAACCTTAGACTAACTAAAAATAAATTTCTTTCTGTGAAAACATCTAAAATACAGACGCGGACAAAAGTTTTCGGACCCCGGAGGTTTTAGGAAATAAAATCAATGCAGGGTCGTATAGCTTTTATTTGCATGTGAATATGAATGACTGAAATGAGGTGGAATAAATAACAATAAGTAATAAAGCCCCCAACCAATCAATAATAATTAACAAAGTACAACATTTATTTGCCAAAACGTAACATCAGCAACATATAACAGATAACCGGAGGAAGCTCTGTGAATATGACAACAACGCCAAACTGATGCAGGAAGTTCAGTAGCGTGTCGCTAGTCCCGGATGCGATTGGGATAATATAAGAGGTGAAAGTGAGTGTAGAGATATATTGTATTGGGGGAGGGGGGAGGATAGTGATGAGATTTTTATGAAAGTAGGGTGATATACGGAGATGATAGGGTGAAGATGATAATAAATTATTAATTGTTCTATGTTGCCTGGAAAACGCTTTCGTCTTTTATTTTTAATTTGCCTTTTTTGTAGTCTTAAATTTTATATTTTTGTTCTTAGCTTTCAAGCCTTTGTTCTCGTGTGCCCATTTGTATTTATTATTTTTTTTATTTCGCTGTTGTTTATATATATATATATATATATATATATATATATATATATATATATATATATATATATATATATATATATATATATAATATTGAGGATAAATCCCAGAGCCACGAGAAACGGATGTAGCATCTTTTAATTTTTCACTACGTTTCGAAAACTACAAGTTTTCATCTTCAGGCTAGAATAAGTTTACAAAGTTAATATGTATGAAGAAAACTTGAAATGGCCAACAAGACATTATTTTAAAGGTGACCAATTACAAAATATCAGTAGAAAGTACTACAAGTTAAATTAAATATAACTCGGCAACAGTTAAATTTGCTTTAAGACTGACTCAAAAATTAGTTAATAAATTTAAGGATTATTGCAGAAATTAATTACAAACTATAAGAGAAATTGACCTGGCATTATTTAAAGATAATAAATTTAAACTTTGTTTTTAATTTTGTAAAGACTGTAAGAGTTAAAAACATTTAATATAAAAACGGAAAACTTAGGTACTTACTAAAGCGGATCCATCCTAGAGAGTGAATGGTAGGTTTAACAAGGGGCTAGTATATATAGGTTACATTGACGCTTGGTTTATTAAAAGGCAAACCAACTAACAAACTGTAGTTAAAATTAGTTCATTAATAATGATATTGCACTTAAATCTTCATTGAGTGTAGGTTTGTAGTGTTTGATATATAAAGATTCGAGGGTTCTTAGGCAATGTTTGTTGTTGTTAAAGGCTAATACTTTAAAATTCTCAATAGAAATGTCAGTTTTACAGCTTATGGTGTGTTCCCTAATAGATGACTTTTCCTTTCTATTTAATATTTTGTTTGTGCGCCAACTAATCCCCATATGAGCAGAGAACCTAGCTCCAATAGACCTAACAGTGCTACCAATGTAAGAGGCTCCAGTACAACTGGGACATTTAAATAAATAGACATTATCACTGCGGAACTCCAAAGAGATAGGATCTTTACTGTTAAAGAAACTTCCTATCGATAGTTTGTTTATAAAAACTATTTTGGGGTTGATTTGGGGGAAATATCTTTTAAAAATAAATAGGATTTTTCTTTTAAAAGTATCGTTTAAAAAACCCATCTCTGAAATTAGTAAATATATGGGCATTTTAGGAACTTCTATGCAGGGTTGAGGGGGGTCAATGAGATTATCAAATAGCTTTTTTAAAACTCTATCATATAGGTCAGAAGGAAATAATTTTTTTATAAAATACTCCCTAGGAAAAATAAATTCATTATGGATTGATTGGTAAGTGGATGATAGGGAGAAACTTCTATGTATTAAAGTTTTTACTGTGGATATTTTATATCCGAAATCACAAAAACTAAAGTAGTTCAAACCTATATATATATATATATATATATATATATATATATATATATATATATATATATATATATATATATAATTTATGTATTTCTCCTTCTTTCTTCCTTGAGTTCTTCTTTTTGTTATTTTCTCTACATTTTGTTCAGTTTGTCAATTTTGGTTATTCCTTACGGTTTACCCGTTTCATATTCGGTTTTGGTTTTCTTTATTTGTATATCGGATTTATATTCCTCATTGTATTCTTCCTGCTTCCGTCAAATCGTTGCCTGTATCTGATGTGACGGATCTCATTTTCCGGTATGGTTATTTTGTCCATACGAGGGGCGGTCAATAAGTTTTGCAATTCGGATATAAGGAAACGAGATATGAGGAAAAGTGTCATATTATTTTTCAATATAACTACCCTCGACTTCAATGCACTTGCGCAACTTGTCCCTGAGGCTTCGAATTCCCGACAACCAGAAATCTCCGGACTGATGTTCATTCCACTACTGGACGGCGAGCTGGACATCTTCATCGTCCCCAAACCGGCGTCCACGCAGTGCAGCCTTGAGCTAGCGGAATAAAAAGTAGTCGCTAGGGGCCAGATCAGCTCTGGACTGTAAGGGGGATGGTTGAGCTCCTCGAATCCGCACTCGCGCACGGCAGCTTGTGCAACTCTGGCCTTGTGGACTTTGACGACGCTGAAGTCCATCATGGGGCGTGAGGTTTCTAGGGACCTACCGGGCAGAGACCTTGGTCATGGTCAAATTGTCGTGGATGATGTTGATAACACTTCCGTGTGATATTCCAAGTTGTCGCTCGATTTCTTCAACCTTCACCCGTCGATTTTCGTTGGTCACGTCTGACGGGCGTCCTGGACGGGGGTCATCTTCAAGGGACTCACGACCATGGCGGAACTCCCTATTCCAGCGAGCAATGGTTTCATAGGAAGGGGCGGTGTCGGTGTACACTGCAACCATGCGTTCATGGATCTCTTTTGCATTCTTGCCTTCCTTGGTCAAAAATTTGATCACTGCGCGGTGCTCAACCTTCTCCATTGTTGAAAAATTTGTGACTGACGATCTGCGATCAGCTACTGCTTTTTAAATAGACGAGGCAGGAGCGTGCGGCTGCAGGTCCTGACTTGTCATAACTTTTCCTAACACCCCCACAAACAGCCTTCCCCCTTCCTCTGTTTTGCCCTACCGATTCGTGAAACTTATTGACAGACCCTCGTATCTTCCTGAGACAGTGTCTCGTTTCATTTTGCCCACAGGTCTTTGGCACGTTTATGGACTATGTTGTTTATTGGTTCTAGCTCGGTTCTTCGGTGCAGATCTTCCGATGCTATTCGGTCTTGTCTTCTTTTATTTTCTATAGATCTTGTAGCCCAGTTTTGTACTTTCTGGGCCTTTTTTCATTTGAGTCTTGCTCATTGTGTGATTGGGAATTATGGGGTATGTCATTCTGGGTCGGACGAGGGCTGTATATAGTTTTTTTTTTCTTATTTTTGCTCGAGAGGTTGCGGAATCTTTGTAGCGATGTTAGTGTGGCCTTTGCTTCCGTAACCTTCTGTGTCCAGTGTGATGTGTATCCATTTGTCGTGAGTTTGAGGACGAGGACTTTCCCTTCCGTGCTATACGGGTATGCTTCGCCTTCGGCCCTTACAGTTGCGGGGGTTTTCCGATTTATTAGTATTAATTTGAATTTGTTTATGTTCGTTTTGATTTTGTTCCTTTCTTCGTAGTCATTGACATTTTTTAGCTCTCGCTGTTTTCTGGGCGATATCTCTTGGGCTTTTTCTGTCGCTGGTTATGATTTGTGTGATGTCATCCGCTAGTTGGATATACATCGCATTGTCGTCTGTTGGTTCGGGTAAGTCGCGGGTATATATTGTGTATAGGATTGGAGAGAGACACCCTCCTTGAGGGACATCCGCCCGTAGTGCGAATGTCACTCCCATTTACCGTTTATTTGTAGGATCTCTTTTCTACCTTCCAGGTAGTGGCATAATATTTTGCACAGGTTGGGTTCGATATTTTGGTTGCTGATTTTGGCTTGAAGTCTAGGTATCCACACCTTGTCGAAAGCTCTGGCAACATCGCAAAATATAACCCACTGTTGCCGCGCGGTTTCATTAGCGATTTTTTTCGGTGATACTTGTCAGCGCAGTTTCCGTCCCGCGCTTACTTCTGAACCCGTGCTGTTGTGGGTTGTCTAGATTGTTATTCTCGAGGATTTTTTTTAGCCTCTCGTTTACAAGTTTCTCGAGGAGTTTGCCGAGAAATTCCAACAGCGATCTGGGACGGAAGCTTTCGATTTGGTGCTTCGGTTTGCCGGGTTTTGGTAGGAGGATCTTTGCCGTTTTGAATGCCCAGGGAAAGTACCCGGCATTCAAGCAAACATTAGACCTTCAGAATTGATTCATGCATGTTATTTGGTGCATTGATCAAATTTGCTCTGATTATGCCACTTAATCCTGGTGCCCTTTGCTTGAATGATTTGGCTGCTGCCAAGTACTCCTCCATTGTAAAGGGCATGCCTTCTTCCGAGTGGGGGCCTCTCTCTTCGTCGACTTTTTCGTATGGTTTTATATTTTCTTGTTCTGTTTGTAGCATTTGCACCACTTCCTCTTCATATCCTCTATCGTACTCATGGTTTTCTTCTGGATTGTCAATATTCCGGTCTAGTGTCTACTGAAGTGTTCTTGAAGTTCATCGTTTCGTTGCACTTCCTCGTTTTGTACTTTAATTTTTATTTTCTCTTTAGGTTGTGTTTCCCGTAGTCTTCTGTATTGTAGCCAGAATTTTGGGGGGTCACCTTCTATGTTCCTCTATTCGATTATGTTGTCTCAATTTAGCCTTGTCTTTTATTAATTCTCCTACCTGTCTTCTGGCCGTTTTTAGTCTGTTGTACCTTCTTTCTCTTGAGTTGCCCAGTTGAATTATCTCTTCTGTGTCTTTTAAAAACTTCCATTTTTTCTTTAATATCATTGTCCCAACGCGGTGTTGGTAGGGTTCTGTGTTCTATTGTCGCTGTGTATTTTTTGTCTGCTCCAGTTATTTTTCGGTTATTCTTTGTACTTCTGCCTTTATTTCAATGACTTCTTGATTATTTAGTGATCTAGGGCTTAGGAATTCTTTGTATTTGCCCCAGTCTGTTTTGCTGGGCGCTTTTCTTTGGGGAATCTTCTTTTAGGTGGGGGGAGGTAGGTATGGTTGTGACCATACTTAGATGGTCAGATGTGGTTGCGGGTCCAGGTTCCGTGTGAAGATTGAGGTTAAAGTTCTGGTTGATGAGGATGATGTCTGGAGTGTTGGAGGCTCTATTGGTTAGGAATGTTGGGAAATACGGTCCTTCTCTGTGTACCAAGTTTCTTTTCATCAATAGTTGGAGGGTTCTACTTGTGCCGTTTGTGTGGGCCGTGTACCCTACTTCTCTGCACCTAGCGTTAAGATCTCCGATTAGTATTGTTGACGCTGGTCGGCGGAAGAGTTTATTGAAATTCGGGACTGGGAGGTACGGGTGTCTTGGGAGCTGGTAGGCCCCGGCTATTATAAGGTCTCCGGTTGTCATTTGAATTTTGATTGCAGTGTAGGATTCTTCCAAGTATAAGACTTCGGTGTAATGAATCCCTGTTTTGACGCCGATCATTACACCATCGTACCTGGTCTGGGTGTGGTTTGCACATATAATTTTGTAGTTTGGTATTTTCATTCTTTCGGTTTCCATGTTGATTCCGTGTTCTGTTAAGATAACTATGACGATCTTCTTGTCTGATTATGTTTGAGTAAATAAAAGTCTTTTGTTTGACCAATCGCTGAAACTTGAACATGTTGGATTTAATTCTTACCTGTTTATATTTTGTCTGTTCTTGCTGGGGAACGGGCACGGCCAGTTCGCTTTTTCCTAAACTGGCCATTGTGTACTTTTGTTTCAACGATGTCGGCATCGTAATCCCATTTGTATCTTCCTTTAACTAGTCCGTTACAATGTCTTTTTGTTTGAAGGTTTTGGGGAGGGGAGACGTGTGAGATCCGTATATTTTAATGCTTGGTTCTTGTGTATTTATTTTGTGCCTTTGTTTTTGCTTTTCCTTCTCTAGTTTTTTTTGCAATTTATGTGGTTGCTTTTGTAATTTCTGCTTCTTCAGATCCTTGGTCGGTGTCCATTTGGTCTTGTTCTCTTGTGCAGCTGGTTTCATGTTGATCTTGTATATTTCGGTAGAGGGTGGGTTCTCGGGGAACCACATTTTCTAGAGGCCATTTTTCTCAAGCATTATGTTTAGCTCCGTAGCATATGTTGCAGGTTTTGCGATGTTTATGAAATGTGCGTGCATATTAGAGAGTATGAGGTCTGCGCGCATGTTTCCTTCAATGTTTACTGTAGTGGTTTGCGGTGTCGTAGTCTTTGTCGTTCCTCCTGCTGCTGCAGCGGAATACGAAGTATTCTTTTTTCTTTCCTTTTCTTCGGATATTTCTGCTTTCTTTTTCTTTATTAGTTGATTTTTAATTAGGCACAACATTGCCAGTGTTCTGTGCCCATTCCCACAGTTTAGACACTTTTTCCCGCTGTTTTTGCAATGGTCTGTGCTGGCGCATTCGAAACAAGCTTTTTCCTTTGTAGGTGCATTTTTTTTGTTGTGTTGGTCCAGGGCGTAATAAGTAAAACGCACCTGGACGGAGACGAAGGTTTCTCTTTCAATTTGGTCTGGAGATATCTTCGTATAGAATGCAGCTATTTTGCCATTTCGGTGGTTCGGAAAATTACCTTAAAGACATGCGTATGGTCCTCACCATTCTGGTTTTTAAACTTAACCAGGTCTTCAAAAGTGGCCCAGTTTTGTTCTTTTACAAGTTCATTCTTGATTTCGGTGGCTGAGTGTGCTCCGACCAAGGTTTTGAGACGTCGGCAGATTACCGATCTCTTCGTAGTCACGTTCGGGGGTGTTCGAGGTGCGAGTCCGATTTTGGCGGTTTTTTGCTGCATCCTCACTTAAGATGAGGTCTAAATCCTTCTCTGTGTCGCAGAGTGCGACATATCCGTTGTACTGATCTTTTAGTCTCAGTAGCATGACTCCGATGTCAGCGTGTATTGTTTGCAGGGTTTTCTCCCTTGAAGTTTTATCGTTCTCGGGGAGGATACGAAGAGGAACCCTCTTCGCACCCTCGTAATCTTCCATGGTGGCTCGTGGGGAGCATCTTTCTTGACGTTGCGTTCCTTGTACCTGTTTATGTTTTGCCTGGGTATAAGAAATATAGTTTAGGAAAATGAGAATGAAAATGGACCCTCCGCTCCCACAGCTTGTGTAACTGCCTGGATAAAAATGATGGATGAAGGACCCGGGGAGGCCCTCCAGAAGGATGACTCATGGCGGAGTTGATCATGGATGGTGATCGAATCAACTATCACCGCCGAGATGCCACCCCTCCTGGGGTTTGGTTATCAAGGCTGCTTCCGGCGTACATAGAGACGATTGTATGTCCCTCTATGGTCCTGGCTGGGCCACTAGGGATAGAGGCAACTCTTCCCCAGCGGTTGCAGCATCGCCTCTTTTCCGGGATGACTATGACGGAAGGTTCCACAGTGGGCTAGTCCACAAACCTGCTTTCCCAACCGCCTCGAATTATGCCTTGTCACATGACGGGCATAGTTCGATCTAGGTTACGAGTGGCAGTACACACGGCTACGCCTTAGAAGGCGCGAGCAACAGGGGGAGGGGATGGATTAGGCAGCCATGAATAAATTATGATAGCCTAGTAAAATAATCTCTTTTTTAAGTCCCCCGTGGGGGAAAGAAGGATGGTGCTGGAAAGTCGTGTTCGCCGACAAGCTCGATTTAGCGAAAAATGCCCTTTATACTTTGCTGGTCTTCGAATTTTTCTCTTCCAAAAAAAGCCGGCAGCTACAAGAGTGCAAAAGAAGCGTACGAGAGGTCCTTTGGTTGTGAGAGCTCAAATTAAGGGCGTCTGTACGGTCCGGGAGCGTGCAGTCGTCGCGAGTCCCTCGGCAGTGATGGGAGCCTTTATTCTTCGAGGAATGCTCTCCACGAGATAACTGCCTTGAGTTGCTGATTGGAGGCTAGCCGACAACGTCTTACGGCCTCTTTCAGGCCCGCCAGACGTTTTCGAGTGGATTCATCCGGATACTGAGGTAGCCGGTCCATCATCGCGATAGTATGGAGGCAAACTTGTAATAAAGGGAGGGAATTGCCCTGATGGAAAATCACATTCCGGCCATTTCTGAAGAGGTCTTGGGGTGAGAGTAGAATGCAATCTATCACGACAGCTCCGTACTTCTCCGAATTCATGGTGCCATCACAAACTGTGAAACGATCCAACCATGAACTTGACATGCAGCCGCATACCAAGAGCAGCCCTTCGATTCCACTCCTCTCGAGGCCTCCTGGCCGCTGGCGACTGGAACGTGGGCTCGTCGGACCATAAGCTTAAGGCGTTCCGTTTTCGGTGTCGTAAAGAGCACATAGCTTACACATAACGTTAAATAAAAATGAAGCGATTTTCCGCAGCCATAGAGACCACATAGCCTAGCTATAGCCTTAAATAAATTAAGCAAATTTCCTAGGTCATGTAGATCACATAGCCTACGCATAACGTTAAAAATCATCAAGTGATCTTCCGGACTCATAGAGACCACATAGACTACGCATAGCGTTAAATAAATCACCACATAACGTTGCATAAACCAAGCGAATTTTCGATACCATAGAAACCTTGTAGTTACAAGATTATCTGCGTTTATTCACCGGACAAAACTTGGTATACAATCCGTTATGAGGACTTTTATGGAGCTCTCGTTAATCTAATAAAGGTAGGAACAAATACATCTGATTACTGATATTATTTGGGCAGTAAAATGAAATACTTGCAGGGTTTATTAGGTAGGCGGAATCAGTTTGTAAAATATTCCTTAAAATGTCAAAGTGGACGATAGGCAGAAAATAAAAGTTGTATACCCATGGTTCAATCACAACACCGCTGTCTCTCCCACCCTCTTCGGGTACACAATATATCACTCCTTGGGTCATGAACCGCACACCCTTAGTGTGGAGCAACCAACCGTCTAATGGAGGACGAAGGGTCACTGCAAAAAAACTCAGTATTGGCTGGACGAACTGACCCAGGTGCCTTCTGGCTTTTTACCAGCGGTTGTGATTCTGATTTTTATGTAAATTTCATTTTCATATCGGGTGACCTCATTCACGATTGAAAAGGGACCTACCCGAGGGAAGGGGGATTAGCTGGAATTTTATTTTTCGATAGAATAATAAGACAATTAATTGAGGATATTTTAGGAATAATTTATAGTCTGGGGGGGAGGGGGTCTTTCGCCTACGACAATAGAGTTGTGTTTGCCTGCCGGTTGGTGCAGAGTTGCCACAATTAGTCAAGTCACAATTTACGCTGAAGTTCCTCCAGAGAGTGACAATTTAATATATTTAGTTATAAATAAACTTGATAAAACATTTACAAATAAAATAAATTAAGTTTAGTGAAATCTTTGACGCTATTTCGGGTGGTTCGGTCGACACATTTTGAACCGGTTTTGTTTCAAAACAGGGGTGCAAAATTTCACTATTTTTTCCCTTTATCAGCTTAATTAATCTTATATTTAATTTTCAATCATCAATATTACCCCCAAAATATTTGCATTAACATTCGGATATTACCCGGAAACATGGGGCGTGAGGTTTCTAGGGACCCAACGGGCAGAGACCTTGGTCATGGCCAAATTGTCGTGGATGATGTTGATAACACTTCCGTGTGATATTCCAAGTTCTCGCTCGATTTCTTCGACCTGTACCCGTCGACTTTCGAGGATGATCCACTCCATACGGGCCACATTGTCCTCGTTGGTCACGTCTGATAGGCGTCCTGGACGGGGGCCATTTTCAAGGGACTCACGACCATGGCGGAACTCCCTATTTCATAGGACTGACGATCTGCGATCAGCTACTGCTTCTTAAATAGACGAGGCAGGAGCGTGCGGCTGCAGGTCCTGACTTGTCATAACTTGTCTTAACACCCCCACAAACAGCCACCCCCCTTCCTCTGTTTTGCCCTGCCCATTCGCAAAACTTATTGACAGCCCCTCGTAAAACTAAAAAAAAAAATCTTTGTAGGGTAAAAGTCATTTGCAAATAGTGAAATTTAAGAAAAGGTAAGATCGTTGAGACTAGAGCAATAAATTATTGTAACCAAGTTATGGTAAATAAATTGAAATACCTTCAACAGGTTCCGGGAGGGAAGAGTGATGTGTTGTAGGTGTGAAGGAAAGATGGATGGAAGAGAGAGGTGCTGGAATCGGCTACGTGTGTAACGACGTATAAGACCGGATCAGTCTCAAACTCGATGCACCCGCTTGATTGACGGCTGCGCGCGCCTAACTTTTGTGGTGCCTTGCCGGGATTCGAACCAGCTACCTAGACGCTAGAAATACGCCTCATCCACGAGACAAGAAACCGCTTCGATAATTTATTGTGAATACACCATTGTAGAAATACGCAAATTACTGTAGACAAATTCACCTAGAATGACTCCCCCCCCCCCGATCTCCGCCACATTTCAGGACCTATATCATTTTCGCTCCCCCAAAACACACACAAAAGAACAGTGTACACGCCGCGCGCACAGGCTTGGGTAATTTCCGATCTTCCTTGGACCCCGCAATGTGTTAGGCTGCATCATGAGCACACATGCTGCAGCTGACATCAGGATTGCGTGCTATATCTTCCACACATGTTCACTTCTTTCATCTTCGTCACTTTTATTACAGATCTCCCCTTACAAACTGTTGGGCAGAGATACCATCGTTGGTTTTCAATTCTTATCAATAATAATAATAATGACAATAAAACAACCTTCCTTTGAGTCGTACCTCTAATTTACGACCGCATCTTCAATGTCTAAAAGCAATCGCCTAATGGACACGCTCGCGCGCACAAGATGGCGGCCCTTTTTAAATTCCTTTAAAATTTCGAATTAACCTAAAAAACAAACTCGAACCATTCTTCATTTTTCGGCTGCCTAAATTACAAGGAACTTTAAGTCAAATTAGGCTACACCCGCCCCCCCTAAAAAAAGAAGAAAACTGCCGCGAATGAACGCATATAAAAGGAACGTTCACGGGCCATAGAAAATACTGCAACGCGGCCAACAATATAAATAATTAAATAGAATAGAATAAATCCGCGTCGAAAGACTCAATCCTACCACAATCCGGTGTGCAGGAGTACTCCCCCAAAGACTCAGGACGGGAGGGAGATAGCGGTCCCGCCTGTCGCGGTATTGAGACGGGAACGGATCACGAGGCTATCTAAGCTAGACAAGGACATCCTACCAAATGGTGTCTTACCGCCTCATCGACCGAGCACAGAAACGTTAAGAGGAAAGTGATATTCTGTGATGAAGCTCCCCTCTGGAAGATCCCTCGTTAGGAGGAGAAAAGGGAAGTGAAGCATCCGGACACTCTCCATGCCTGGCGCTGCGTCTCATCTAAGGGAACTGGAGCAGTAACAATTTTGCCCAGGAGCACTGCCGTGAACTCAAAATGGTACCAAAAAGTGCTTCATCAGCACTTTTTCTCAAAGGTTCAGAACCAATTTGTGGATGGTAACGGTATTTTTCAGCATGATGGCGCACCTTTTCTCAAAGGTTCAGAACCAATTTAACAAAGTTCTTGGCTGAAAATGACATCGAATTTTGGGGACATTGGCCGGGAAATTCGCCAGATTTCGACCCAATTAGAGAAATTATGGGCGATAATCAAACTGGCGGTGGATAAAGAGAAGCAATCCAATTGTGATCAGTTGCAGCTCTTATTGAACAAAAATATATCAATATCAATCTAGATATCACCGCAAATTTAGTCTCCAGCAAGCCAATACGAAATGAAGCAGTCTTGAAGAACAAAGGACACATCATTGCGCGCATTTATAAAATGGGTTTGAGCTCTATTTTTTTATATTTCACCTTAAAATTATAATAGACATACTAAAAGAAAATGCACCGTTGATTAGTTCTATTAATTTTATATGAAAAAATATAGTAGTCTCGAAACTTTTGGCCATGACTGTATAGTAAACGAGTAAAAAATCAAATGAATTTCGGGGGGGGGGGTTGCCTACTCAAGCAGGACACTGATTGTGCTTTGCTTGAGTTTAAATGGACACTGTTTTTTTAATCTTTTTTCGTGGATTTATTTATGGTGATTGATCCTTTTCTTATGGATTTTTCTTGTGGCTGATCATTTTTCCTGTATTTTAGTCGCAAGCGAGTCTAGTCGCAGGCGACTCTATGTATATCTCACTATGTCGGTCGGTCGGTCGGTCGGTCGGTCCCCGTTTTGTCTTTTGTTCTTTTTGTAATAACATTGTAAGTATTCGGGCGATTCTAACGAAACTTGAAACCTTAATGTTGTTTTACATTCTCTTTTGAATGATATGATTGCCAAGGTCCTTCCAAGGTTAGTCCAAAAATTATTTAAAATTTTGTAGGTCTTAAGGTAAAAGATCAGAATAAGTGAGAGGACGCGATTTTTTGGTTAGCAGACCTTGTTTTCCAGACTAAATCATTTTCGTATGCAATTTTTTTTCTTGTGGATTTTCCAGTGGGTTTTTTTTGGGGGGGGGGGATTTTCATTGTGGCTGATCTTTTTCCTTTCTTTTACTTGTCTGTCGATCGTTTTTAGCTGGTCTTTAAGCGGTTTTCTTTCTTTTGTCTGTACTTCGGAACCCGATTTATTTGGGGAGGGGGAATTGCATCGGTTATCCTTTTTTTACCTGATCCACTTTCTTATTCTTTATTCATTTCAATCGCCCCTAACTACAGTCAGACTGCAAAGTAATTTACAACATACATCAATCTTTTGCTGTCTAACACATTAATAAAACAGGCTCAATTACAGGTGTGGTACAATCAATGCTTTGTAATTAATTCAGATTTTATTAATTATACAATATTTTTACTATTTTTTTAATACTCGTATTACTAATGTTTTTTCCAATGCACCCATCTGGCCACTGCTAACAAAGGGGTGGGGGGTGGTACTTTAGCAAAAACTTAGGCTATAAATTTAAAACGGAAAAAATAACGAAACAAAACAGCCAACCACGCATCCAAAGAAAATGTACACGCGGGTTTAGAAGGGAGACCGCTTCCCTCGGGCGCCGGAGCATACACCCAACACCCCCCAAAAGGTCAAGTGAATCAAAATGGAGGATGCCAGCCTCCTCCAGGTAAGTCAGATAGTCCACGAACCCGCCACGTGTACAAGGGACAAATGGTAGCGACCCGCAGGTAACGTGCGCGAAGATCACCCGGACTGGGACATTCAAGAAGAACGTCCCGAACAGTCTGGGGTACAACGCAGTCGTCGCAATAAGGCGCAGGCGAGGCTCCATCAAATGACGGTGCGTCCCGCGAGTGTGACCAATTCGAAGACGACAGAAAGCGACTTTAATTTGCCGCCGTAATGGGAGGAACTTTAAGTTCCCGGCGACTGTCTCCCGTCTTATTGCCACGCAGCTCCCGGAAGGCTGACCTGATTCCTGCGAAAAGCTGGTCACCCAGTCCTCGGGGACTCTTTGGCGCCCTCATTCCCTACATGTCCAGCGGAAGTACTCTCGACTTCCGCAATGCTGGCGACAACCGTGGTCCCACGGACACCGAGAACCGAGGAGGTGCTGAGATCATGTGACTAATAAACAACTTTAACAAATCATAAGAACAATAAATCTTATTAGATAACGATATACTCCAATTGACTAGGTTGTATTAGTTAAACCTTTATAAATATCTTACATATTAACTTACTAATTTTCCCTAATGATAATTAATGTGTGTGTGTGTGTGTGTGTGTGTGTGTGTGTGAGAGAGAGAGAGAGAGGGGGAGGGATGAACTGAAGTAGTAACAATGAGGCCACCATGCAGAAAGTTTTATACCAGGTCCATCCCAGATATGAGATTACGTTGCAGGTTATTTCTTGTTTTGGGTGCATTGTTATTGTCCTATGATTAAACAATAATATTTCAACTAACCCCCTCCCCACGCACACATACAGTAGCCCCCAAAAGTCCTAACAAAAATGACAACCGGCAACTATTTAACACTTTGGGTCTTTTCTGTGCGACTCCCGCATTTCTCGCAGAGTGGCTCA
Source organism: Ceratothoa steindachneri (assembly GCA_963969495.1). Classification (NCBI taxonomy): domain Eukaryota; kingdom Metazoa; phylum Arthropoda; class Malacostraca; order Isopoda; family Cymothoidae; genus Ceratothoa; species Ceratothoa steindachneri. The sequence goes on from OZ018317.1 coordinate 192,529,575, forward strand.
ACTCAAGCCATCTGGATGATAGGTTGGCCGACTGACTCTACACATGCCATGCCGCCTTTATTGGGAGCTGGACGTGGACTAGAGTGCGTATAAATTCCCATTTCGCGAAACGATATTCATTTATTTTTGTTATGGGAATTACCGGTTATTCTCAAACGAGAGTCAAAGACTTTTATGAGCACCCTTATAGCGGCAATTTTCAAAAATGAGCGAAAATATGATAACATTGCTTTTTCAGGGAAGCATAATCATACGATTAAAGGAAACTTGTGATACGCTGAGACAAAATTACAGGTATGGTGAACTATTCAGTGGTCACCACTGTGCAGCATAGGAATTAGTAGTTTCCAGTTTCTGTCGTTTTGTAGGTTAGGGTGTTAAGTTAAGAGCGGTTAGTTTTTTATATATTTTAAAGAAATCGGTTGTTCTACAATGTTGTATATTTACAAATTTCGAGAAAGTAAAAACAAAAGAGCACCACGCTGATATAGAGTATCCACGCATCGCCGTCTTTTTTTCCTCTATTTTCAGAAAACCTAAAATTCTAAAACAGCGCAATGCGAACTATTCAGTTTAAATAAATAAAAAAAAAAACTAACCACATTTAACTTACACCGTAAACTTCAAAACTAGTCACAATTTAGTTACCATAAAAATAATGCGCCATTAATATTTGGCTTTATTATTGCCTTTTATTGGCATACACCTGTTTTCAAGGTAAAAAAGTGCATTTCTCGCCAGGAGCTATTCTGGAAGATGGCTAAACGCTGTCCCAGAACACTAGACACAAAACTTTATATGCCCTCGATTTCCTCATGTTCGTTGTACAGGCTACCCATAAAGTCTGGGCACATATGAAACATCACAATGATTTCCTAGTTCACCAGACCTTACCCCCCTTGACTTCTCTTTCTGGGGCATGCTAGTAGAGGAGGTGACGAGACACCCGAGGGAACAGCGGATCATAAATGAATGTGCTCAAATTGGAGTGCGAATCTCGCAAAGCGCATCAAACTATGAGTCTCAAATGGTGGCAATCACATTGAATATGTTATTTATTAATATTTCAATTCAATAAAATATACTTCAAATTAAATTAAATGTAGTTCAATGTTATTAAAAATATTCATTTCGCCTATGTCTCCAGACATTAGGGAGTTCGGGAGCTAACATAAAATAGCGTCTATCAGCCATTTTTCAGCCTGTCAACCGGATTGCTCGAGTTAAAACTGTGAAAAATACGAGGCTCGAACAGAAAAGCCCCCTCCCCCATCCAAAGATCTCGTGTGACAAAAAGGAAAAAAAAAGGAGAAAATTATGGTTACAACATATAGGAATCCACTCATTTGCGACCATCAAAATTAGAATGTCACCCCGGAGATGAGGAAAGCGCGCCGGAAACCGCTACCCAAACGTGCCACCAACATGTCTCAAACGTGTCGTGGAAAGGAAAGTAATGGCACGAATCGGAAACAGAGCACTAAAGGAGGCATCGGATGGGAATTGGAGCAAGGATAGTATTTTTTCTCTCTCGATTTTACGACCTCGCACCATGGCTGCAACCGAAGAAATCATTACAACCACAACGCATACACACATACGTGGGCATAAAAAAAACAAGACAAACGGATCGAAGTAGACAAGAGAATTTCCCTACAAGGACAAGGCGTGCCCCTCACCTCCTGATTACACAACAAATAATGACAATGGGATGTGTGGCACTTACACACGAGTAAAAAATGTAGTCTCCCCAATTAATCATGTCACATTTTGAAAACAGTTTCGGACAAAAGTAACTTAATTATGCTATAATTATATGTCCTATATAGCCTCGAATAGTTATGGATGACTGTCACTATTGCTGTGCTGGGTTGCTAACTAATAATATTTTTACGAAGTTAGGTTGCAAAATTATTTAGAGCGATACAAATATAAAAAAAATCGCTATTGCTTATGCGAATATTATTGTGATATCCAGAATTAAAAAATCTAATAAATATATAGAGATAGATAAGGAGGAAAAAGAGCGCATTTGCCGCCTGTTTTGAAACAAATGTTTCGACACAACCGCTCGAAATACCTCAACAACGTTAACGAAGTTTCACTAAATCTAATTTATTTTATTGTTAATTGTTATAATTAAATTTACCCACAAACCTCTACCTCTCATTAAATAATACATTACATTGTCACTCGAAACGAAATCCAGTGTAAACTCGACTAATTGGAGCAACTATACAAACTATAACCCCCTCGAGCTGCCTCATCAATGGCACGGTGTCAAGATTATTCGCGCCCATGGAAAAATGGGTAAATGGGGCACACATATGAGAAGCGACACCTACCAAGGGCAAAAAATGGAGAAGGTGGAGGGAACTGGGCAAAATAATAACAAAGGCTTACACACGCGAGACTCCGCATTCCCCCCCCCCTCCCCACGACCCATTGCGTCATTAAAACGCCAGCCATTGACGGCATCGGCAATACCCATTTTAGCACATGTGCTTTATGAGAGGTGGACCCCACACCCCGACCCCCTTTCGAAGAGGCATACACACATCCGCGTGTCTAAGAACGGTGAGGAAGAAAATGGGTGATGGGCAGGTCGGAATGGAAACACCGACAGCAAATTAAACGAAATTCCCGGAAGGGAAAGGGGCGCTTCCCCCTTTTTCCTCCTTACACTTCACCCTCTTTTCGACTCGATAGGGATAGTGACTTAAGTGACCCATCTCAAGGGCCATGGCGATTCATCAGTTTCTCACCATCTTTCTGCCTCTCGACGAACGGATTCGGGGGGAGGGGACTGAGGAGGAAGTGGATGATAGTGTGAATGGCGGTGTGTGTGTGTGTGTGTACTTGGGGACTTCTGACCAGGAACGAATTCTCACTGGAAGATATGGCACACCCCTGTTTATCAAGGGGCCATTCGGGGGGGGGGGGGGCAGGGCAAAATAATGGGTTGTTTTGTGTTTTGATGGGCAGAAATTGGTGTGCGTGGAAGGATTTAGTTGCGCTGATGTTCACCGACCCCAATTTGTGGAAAAGTTTACCGTTGATGAAGGAGATTAAATTCAAACCTATCAGTTAAACTTTAGTATATGCCCTCATTAATGTTTGCTTCTAATTTGCCAAAAATAAATGCACCCCTTTGACTCCGCGATGCATTTCAACGCAGGACAATGAAGAAAATTCATCCCACAGCCCGGCATTTTATGTCTCTCAAATGCAATGATGAAGAGAATCGACTCTCGCGCGAAAAAGGCTCCCGAATTAGACGAGGAAATTAAGTTATGATTTGATGATTATCATCATCATCATCATCATCATCGACGTATTCGCCACCAAAGTACACAGAACCTATACGAGACGGAATGAAAAACGGAGGCGATTCCCTCTGGGGAGGATAAGAAATTTCAATATTGTCATAGTTTGTATGTAATTCTCATCATAAAATAGTTTGAAACGTGATTTTCCACTGGTTTCAAAGAACTTTCTGGAATAAGCTTCCAAATCGTATTCGGTGTAGAGGAGGGACCTTTCGAAATGGGATTCTTAGCCTCGTTGTTATATTTGCTCAGAATGGATTTTAAGACGCCAGGAAGAAGTTCGGCAAAGTATCCGAGTGAATGGACATCCCAAGCGCATCAATTCAATCAATCCTACGCAGGGCAGGTGTCAGGGCATGACAATAGTAAAATGTGTGCCAAGAAGCATAGGAAGAAAATTAAGTAAGGTTAAACTAGATTTACCTACCGAGGAAATATGGCAAGCTTTGGCTGGAAGTGGAGCCATCTTCATAAAACTCAGGTCGCCTCAAGGCTCACATTGCTATGGAGCGACGATACTAAATTATGACTATTTGGCCGCAATTACAGAAGACAACCATTTTAAACCTACGGCCTCTAATGAAGAAATGATTTGAAGATTCAGAAATTTATGCTTTGAAATAGCTATCACAAAGACCAGCTCAGAAGAAACCATACAAACAAGAACGAATTGCTGTACTGTATGGAAGAATGGTGCAAAAATTGTAATAAAGAGTGAGTTAAATAAAAACTATAAACTCTTGACAGCTGCAATTCCTGCGCAAGCGAACTTTTGCAATGGCCTTGAGTTTTTAATGTCACCGCAATAAACTGTGACGGGGTCCCGAACTCTTTCCTTCGGATTCTTGTTTTACCTCTGGAATACACATTGAATATATCACCGAAATCATTCAAATATTAATCGATTAAATAATTAAAAGGGCTCCACCGGTGATGTGTGTATCAAATTCAACGACAAACTACAGGGTGTCCCTAAAGTATGGACGCATAGGCGAAATGCATATTTTCATTTAAAAAGTTCAACTGCATTTTACTTAATTTGAACTACTACACTTTATTTAATTTCAACTATATTTTATTTAATTGAAATATTAATGTCATTTCCACCACTGTTAATTGGTACAAATAGCAACCTTTACAAGAGCAATGGGGAGTGGAAGTGGTACACCCCCCCCCCCACCTCCCTTTCCAATAGAATTTATCTTTGCAAAAAAGGTGAAAGTCAAAGAGGGGATTTTAAAGGAAGTGGTGAAGTTGAAGGAAGTGAAGACGAGTAGCAGGCACGAACACTCACACGAATTCGCCCCCACCCCACCTTCGACGCCCGCCAATGGGCGAGCCCACAAAGGAGACAAATAAATTTACAATCAAACAACCCCCGTTTACGCACGCGCGACCTTTAGTGGGCGGCAGCCGGCTAGTTTTGTGGGGCTACCACCCAAAATTGGGTTAGGGCTTACTTTTAGATGTAGTGAGAACTACTCAATCATTAATTATTCTAGTTAAAAAAATTGGTTTCGCTCCACCCTAATGGGGGTAATAGAGGCGGACTTGAAGGGTAAGGTAGGCGGGCTTGGGTTGAAAAGGAGAGAGATGAGGGGTAAAGGAGGCGGAGTTGGGGTATAAAGGAGGCGGAGTTGGGGTATAAAGGAGGCGGAGTTGGGGTGTAAAGGAGGCGGAGTTGGGGTGTAAAGGAGGCGGAGTTGGGGTGTAAAGGAGGCGGAGTTGGGGTGTAAAGGAGGCGGAGTTGGGGTGTAAAGGAGGCGGAGTTGGGGGGGAGGCAGAGTTGGTAGTAAAAGGGAGCGAGTTTGTGGTAAAAGGGAGCGAGTTTGTGGTAAAAGGGAACAGAGTTGGTGATAGAAGAAGCGGAGTAGGGGTAAGATGGGGGGGATTTGGAAGTAAAGGATATTGAGTTGGAGGTAAAGTGTGTGTGGAGGGGGAGGAGGGTGAGAGGTAAAACACGCGGTGGGATAAAGGGGACGGAGTTGAACGGTAAAGGGGGTGGGGGGTAAGTTTAGGGGGAATGAGCGGAGTTTGGGAGTAAAGGGCGGAGATGGGGGGAAGGGGCGGAGATGGGGGGAAGGGGCGGAGATGGGGGGAAGGGGCGGAGATGGGGGGAAGGGGCGGAGATGGGGGGAAGGGGCGGAGATGGGGGGAAGGGGCGTATATGGGGGAAGAGGCGGAGATGGGGGAAGGGAAAGTGGCAGAGATAGGGGAAGGGCCGGGGCAGTTGGGGTAAAGGGGGCAGAGTTGGGGAGGTGAAGAAGGCGGAGGTTTGGGGAGAATGGGCGGGACTGAGGGTAATAGTTTTTTTTGGGGGGGGGGGGGAATTTACGTTAATCCTAGAATTTCAAATATTAATAATCTGGTTTTGTCCTGGAGGTGGTAGCCGGTTGACACCTATTCAGGTTGAAACATTTTCATTTCTAGGGTCAACAAGAGAAGAATTTGGGGTTCTCTATTCCTCCCCCCCCCCTTGTTTGGAGAAAACCGGTTCCATATTCACTGTCGCTTTGTCCTTTTCCCTAACCTTGATGATGAGTAAGTGGCTTATTCGAGTAGCTCACATTTAAACCTCGCCTCTTGTTTCTCAATCCTTTATCTCTCGCCTTATTTCTCCATCTTTTATATCGCCCCTATTTTCTCCATTCTTTAACTAGCCCCTTGCATTGCAGCCCTTATATAACGATTTATTTCTCTATACTTTATATCAACTTTTTTTTCTCTCCATCTTTTTCTGCCTTGTTTCTCGATTATATATATATATATATATATATATATATATATATATATATATATATATACACGAAGGAGGGGCGGTCAATAAGTTTTGCGAATCGGTAGGGCAAAACAGAGGAAGGGGGATGGGTGTTTGTGGGGTTGTTAGGACAAGTTATGACAAGTCAGGACCTGCAGCCTCACGCTCCTGCCTCGTCTATTTAACAAGCAATAGCTGATCGCAGATCGTCAGTCACAAATTTTTCAACAATGGAGAAGGTTGAGCACCGCGCAGTGATCAAATTTTGACCAAGGAAGGCACGAATGCAAAAGAGATCCATGAACGCATGGTTGCAGTGTACAACGACACCGCCCCTTCCTATGCAACCATTGCTCGCTGGAATAGGGAGTTCCGCCATGGTCGCGAATCTCTTGAAGATGACTTGCATCCAGGACGCCCGTCAGACGTGACCAACGAGAACGTTGTGGCCCGTTTGGAGAGGATCATCCTCGAAAATCGACGGGTGAAGGTCGAAGAAATCGAGCGAGAACATGGAATATCGCATGGAAGTGTTATCAACATCATCCACGACAATTTGGCCATGACAAAGGTCTCTGCCCGTTGGGTCCCGAGAAACCTCACGCCCCATGATCGACTTCAACGTCGTCAAAGTCCACAAGGCCGGAGTTGCACAAGCTGCCGTGCGCGAGTGCGGATTCGAGGAGCTCAACCATTCCCCCTACTGTCCAGATCTGGCCCCTAGCGACTACTTTTTATTCCGCCAGCTCAAGGCTACACTGCCTGGACGCCGGTTTGGGGACGATGAAGATGTCCAGCTCGCAGTCCAGGAGTGGATTGAACAGTAGTCGGGAGATTTCTGGTTGTCGGGAATTCGAAGCCTCAGGGACGAGTGGCGCAAGTGCATTGAAGTCGAGGGTAGTTATATTGAAAAAAATAAAACACTTTTACTCATATCCGAATTGCAAAACTTATTAACCGCCCCTCGTATATATAAACACAAGTTCATCTTCTGACCTAATAAAGTAACCATGTATTAGGTTTATATGATATTCGATTAACATTGAGATAAATTAAGTGGTAGGTAAAATTATATATTATATATATATATATATATATATATATATATATATATATATATATATATATATATATATATATATATATATATAGTGGGTGCAATAAATATCCGATACATGGTCAAAAGTTTATTTACCATAGTTACACAACAGCAAAGTAATCGAAAATTGAACATCTAATGTATTTTGTACGTTGAATATAAATTCGGTATTAGAATACACAAATAGGAAAGCATTTGTGTTAGATTATCGCCTCAAAAAGTATCCAACACACCCACACAAGTAGTTTTAAAGCGATAATAAATAGTTCTCGAACATTCCAGAGTGGTTTACTTGACAGGAATGCTGTAGAACTTTCTAGAAAAATAATCTACCTCGTCCACGTGAAACAACGGACCTCAGTCAGTGTCTGAGAGCTGCATGAGAAGGAGGTCATCGTTCAACACTTTAACTTTAATATGGCGAAGACTAAAGAATTGCCAAAAAGGTGCAGAGAACTAATTGGGCAGTTACATAAAAGTGGTTTGGGCTATAGAAAAATTTCATCTATTCTAAAAATACCAATCTCAATCATTGGTCACACGATTCGCCGGTTCACGTTATATCAGTCACTTGCCACTGCAAGTCCACGTGACTTGCAGTGGAGCCCATCTAAAAATTCAAACCGTGCGCCTAAACATATAGTTCGTAGGGAAAAGAAGAATCCTCGAGTGACTCGATCTGAACTTCAGAAAGATTTGGAAGCAGCTGGGACAAATGTATGCAAAAATACAATTATAGCTGTTCTTAGGAACGAGGGATTCCATTCTAGCACACCAATAAAGACGACACCTTTGTTGAAACCAATTCATGTCAGAAATCGTCTGAATTGTGCCAAGGAACATTTAGAGAAGCCTGCAAGTTTTGGGGACGCTGTACTATGGTCTGACGAGACGAAGATTGAGAACATTTGGGCGGAATAATGTTAGTCACGTTTGGAGGCAGAAAATACAATCCAGACAGTGAAGTTTGGAGGAGGCAGCATAATGATATGGGGCTGCTTCTCCTCTGCAGGTCCTGTAATGTTTTACTATTTTTGCAATATGATACCAATTTGTATTCAACGTACAAAAGACATAAGATGTTTAATTTTCGATTACTTTGCTGTTGTGTAACTATGGTAAATAAACTTTTGACCATGTATCGGATATTTATTGGACCCACTGTATATATATATATATATATATATATATATATATATATATATATATATATATATATATATATATATATATATATATATATATATATATATATATATAACAAACATACATAAACTCCCTCACCTATCTCTCTCAGTTTTTTTACTTGGAATTTTACTAATTTTCATAAAATTGTTATGCATTCGGTATAAAAAGTTTTAAGAGTCCCATTAAATTAATTACCACCCTTAAAGTGTATAAATTTAATCTAAATTACTAAACTTATAATTAAAAGGTCAGAGAGAGGAGAGCTTTGCTCGACTTGCCGTGCGCGATCGGAAGTTTTGCTCTTGCGAAAGGGATAAGCTAGCTGCTATGTGTGGAGAGGCTGCGCGCCCGCCACACTTAATAGGGAATAGTTAAAAATAGGACCATATATTTTCTCTTAGGAAATTTGAGGTGTTAGAAATGAACCTGACCTACATTTGGGTCTAAAATGAATATTTGCAGAGATAAACCCAGCCTGTCCAACTCAACAGTAAGAAACTGCAATGAAAGAAATAATCTGATCTCCGGGATCAGATTCACGTTCCGGATCAATATACGAAACGTTTTTTTTTTTTTTTAAGGGGCTATCTGGCGACTGACGAAACGTGAAAACCCGAGGCAATAGTTAAGGGTGAACGAGTCGATGTATGAGAGTGAGACTGGTATGGGAGTGAAGATCTCGAGGACGTGGGGCATGTTGGGTATCAAAAGAGTTGAGGAACAATTGGATATGGTATGTTTATGGTGTGAAAAAGGAAAAAGTGTGACCAAGGTTGTGACTGAAAGGGTTCTGAGGCGGTATGGATATGGAAGATCAATAGATATAAGACTTCCGAGTGAGTGTCTGGGTGTGTAGGAAGGGTTTGAACTCCGCATAAAAGATGGGTTTATTGTTCGAATGAGCGCGTGGGGGAGAGAGAAAGGGCCGGTCAATGAGGAAGTGGTAGATATGGAGTATATTAATTAGGTCAAGAAATTGATGTTTTTAGAAGACATAAAAAATGCTACCTATAGGTTTTTCGAAAGGTTCTGTTACATTTAGGGTTTTAATGTTTTGAGGGGTCTACGTGTGGGATATAAAATGTTCCGTCAATCAAACTTAAAATTCTACTTTCTAGACTGTAAAATAAAGTGGAGGAGGACAGCCTCCTCCAAAAAGGCGTATAGTCCACAAGTCTGTGTGTACGAACTAGTTCCGAGTACAGGGCACAAAAGATAGCGGCCCCGAGAAGTAACGTGCGCGAAAATCAACCAGACTGGGATATCCAACAATAATGTGTAGAACAATCTGGGGAACAACGCAGTTTCGAAATAAGAGACAGGCAACGCACGATCAAGTGGCAGTGCGTCCGGCGATTGTGTCCAATTCGGAGACGACAGAAAGCAACCTGAAGCCGTCGCGGCATTGGGGGATGGATCCATGGGAACAGTCGCGGCGCAATGACACAACTTTTAAGTTCCCTTAGACCATTTTCTTTGCCAAGCCGCCCGGAAGGCAGCCCATATTCCTGCCATGTAGTGGGTGTGATGAAGAGCGAGACGTTGGTCTGGTCGCCCAGTCCTCGAGGACTCATTGGCGCCCTCGTCGGCGTGTTCATTCCCCACAATTCCTACGTGTCCAAGAACCCAGCAGAAGATAATCTCAACATCCGCCCAGCTCACCAAAAGCGTGGCTCCACGGATATCGCAAACTAGGGGATGCAGAGATTCCAATGCCCCGAGAGCACTCAGGGTGCTTTGGAGGCGCTATAAATCAGAATCTGGTCTCCGAACTGGGCACGTCGCGTTATCTCCCGTATCGAGCGGTGTTTTGCTCTCCTCTGATGCATCATGTTACACTTGACTAATATGCTGCCATCAATCGCGCGAATAACCAGAAATCGTTTGAGACCAACGGACTCGAAAACGCGACCTAGTCTCTAAATGAGGGGCCCCAGTCAGTGCACTTGAATTTGCTCTTGATCTGGGATTCCCCACCCGGGGGCGCCTTGGGGCTGGACGTGCCGATCTTGGCCTGGTCGCTTGCCTTAGTGGCAGCGGACCCATCCGTCCCCTGAGCCCCCGCCGAGTGAAAGGAATCTATAGTCCTCTTCGTCTTACTGTTCCTTTTCTTTTGGTGACAGGAGGGTGGGGAAGAAATCCCATTTTCTCAGCCGCCGGAACGAGGCCCTAGAGCGGATAGAGATACCTCGGCAAGATCCTTCTCAGAGATGGTGAAAGTTGTAAATGTCGAAGGATCACTAGCCGGGGAAGGAGGTCCCTGCTAACCAACGGGAACATGTCCACCTCAGGGGGACCATCCGTGCCCATAGATTCCATTCGAAGTATGTTCCGTGGCAATCAAAATCTCTGACCAACGAACCGCCTCCATAGGGAAAGAGACGAGGGCAGTTACGCCGACTCCCAGCAATGTCAAAATGCATGATTGCTCGACCGCAGTGGGCACGGCCCGACGTGTGCAACTGTTCCTTCCCCTCTAATGAGGTTGTTCCTATCGAGTCGCTCCCCCTGGGAGAGGTCGATTTTAGGTCGCTTGCCTACTCTCTTGGTAGTTCCCTGTGGTAGAATAGAGTGGAATGCAATTTGTCGAAAGATGCGAGTCGTGCATGGGTGAATGCACAGGTGAGGGGGAAAGCCTCGCACCCGTAGGCCTAGGATATGAGTAAAGCCTCCTCTCCGGTACAACATGGTTGGAGGGGCACCTTAGAAAGCACAGGAGCGGCCGCCTCCTTTTCAGGTGTGGAGCTGCCCGAGAGCGGCTCCAAGGATGGCAAAGGAGCAATCGTTTTGTCCCCATGGCGATGTTGAGAGGGAAGCCCCTCCACCAGGTCGAAGGGGTGCCTCAATTTTCATCGTCCTCACCGATAGCTAGGGAGGACGACGCCGCGCTTGGAGGTGGATCTCTACGTGCCTTCCCTCTATTGCGTTTAGTTGTCACCATCATCCGAATAAAAGTGGCCTCATGCCAAGGAGAGACTATGATCTCACTATGAGTAGGGAGGTTAAGAGAAAAGTCTCCCCAAGATCAGAAATTCCAGACTATGACCATTGACACCCGATCGGCCACGCCATTTAAAGCGACATTGTCCTGGAACTTTAACCATAAAGGACGGTGCCAATGTAGCCAGCTTTTATGGGCACTGGAGGAAGCTGAGCAGAGTCGAGGGTCCAGCACATCCAGGACCTCATACTTGCCCTAGCCAGCATGACTTTGGCCCTCGTACACCAGGTCCTTCGGGTATACACTAACACTCGACCTATGTTCATAAGAGGACGAAAGGACACCGGGCACCTAGAACCTCGGTGGATAAAAGAGCAAGTGTGGAAATAGAGAAGTAGAGATAGGCGGGTCCGCTAATGAGTAGAGTGGGTGATCACCTAGTATTATCATAACCTGGTACTAATAATAATTAATATTAATTCAAATTTATAATACATAGATAATGAAAAATAAAATTATTAAATAATAATAATGATAATAGCATACTACTAATAATAATACATAATAATATAACTATAAAAAAATCATACTAAATAATAAGAACAATAATAATGCTATAATTAATAATAATAATAATAATAACTAATACTAATAAAAAGGTAGTAGTGCTGAGTTGAGGGAGCGTGGGGAAAGCTCACCAGCGTTGCGAGGTCCCATCATTGATCCCAGGGATAAGGACTCCCTAATTTCCACCCGGGCCGGGAGGATCTCAGGTTAACAGGGTACACAGGGAACCTCCCTGAGGGGTTAAAGCCTGTGGAATGACCTCTGACTTTCTTCCGCGCATTTCCTCTTTAAATTTGGGCAGGAGGGGAGGAGGGAGTACTAAAGCTATTACTTTGTCACCCCCAGCATATAGTCAATGGCATGGGCGGGGGCAACCGAAACCTAAACCTCATAATAAGTATACCAAGTGACTGGTGATCCCCATAGCCGGCCACGCCCAGTGCCAAGGTAGAGAGTAAGCGCTAAACCCCATTGTGGGTTACAAGCTCAGTAAACCCCCTTGCGAACCCCATTGCTAGAGCACCTACTGACCGGTAAACCTAAGCATCGGTCGTCTGCTGGTGTGCAAGTCTCCGCTCTTCCCCCCCCCCCTTGAACAGAGAACCCCGCCGAAGAGGGTGCACACGCAAATAATCCCGGAATCATGGATACGGACAAGACCATCAAGACTACTTACTGGTGCAATCTCGCTATAGACACCCAGTAACTCAGCATGACCAGACCGATATCTAATAGACCCAGGGATGGAATACGCAGTCCGCAGGACATGGTCAGTTGGTAGGATCAAACAACCAGGAGATGGTTGGTAGGATCAGGCAAAATGGAGATAGTTGGTAGATCATGCAACCAGGACATGGAAACGGTAGATCAAGCAACCGGGACATGGAGATGGTAGATAAGGCAACCGGGAAATGGGGATTGTTCGTAGAACAGGCATCCAGCACGTGTAGATCGTTGGTAGAACCATCAACTAATGGGAAAAAAACAAACAGATCAGAACTCAGTCAAGACAATGTTTGGGCCATTTATTGGCTAACTCGATCGTTCCCTTAACTAATAGTCCATTCCCCGAATTGGCCAATCTTATCAATTCTAAATTAGTTCCAAACGTTCGATCTTTGAAATTGGCCATTTTGGTGATTTCATATATTTATAAAGAGGACCATTTATTATAAATAACCCGCATTACGATTTCTGATGACTCAAAACGGGCTGCAATTTCCCCCACGAGGCAGTGGCCAGCTCAAATCTCAAATCGGTCCAAACCAATGAGTTTAGAGATGGCCAACTCATTTTCCCGAAACGGATAAATCTTCCAAGTGGCTAGTTTTCAAACGGCCAACTTAGTGAAAACTTCCCCCACCCCAAGAACAGTCAACGCACCACCCCGAATGAGTCGGCCTGAGTCGTTGCGAAGTGGCTCGCCACTGGAGGACAATAAACTGTAGAAAGGCGAGTATAGGAGTCGGAGGGGGTACGAGTCAAGAACAGGCAGGACTGGTGGTAAAGGCGGGAGGGCGTTAATCAAGAGGTAATGACTACAAGTGGCCCGAGAACGAGCGGAAAGAGGTAACGACTGACACCACTTTAGAGGGAAAGACACTCCGAATCCATCCTTTATTGCGCTCTCTTTCCACAAGCCATTTTTCGGGGGGTAACTAAGTCAACAACATAGCAAAGGACCACACACCCAATCATGCACAAATAGAGGGGTAAAGAGATAAATTGAAATAGACATAGAAAATTAAGGTAAATGACAACCAAAACGAACAGAGAACATGTGAACAATTGGTCGCCTTCGGAGGAGGGTTCCTCAAGCCCTTCACCCCACGCTACTGCCCCCAAATCCAACGCAAATACGAGATCGGTCTTTTCGAAACGAGATTCGAAACAAAAACCTTGGTCCGAATAAGAGATTTACGTGGCATATAAAGGCAATTGGGTACACGAGCGATTATTCAACCGTGAATTGCAATACCATAGTGAAAGACCTACCACACCTCCACACACACACAACACCATAAAACACACAACCAATCTGAATTCGTTGCTGAAAGAATCGGTCCGAAGAACTTCCGCACAAAGAAAACGCGAGGGAAAAAGCGCGCGCTTTTTTCCCGACGAAACGATGCGAACCCATCTGTACAAGGATAAAAAACAAAACACGAGTATAGAGTTAATACACACACATACACATACATACATATATAAAATTGCAAAGATAGAGGGTGTATATGTAATAACCATATGGAGTGTAAACAAAGCAAAGAACAATTAGACTTAATCATTTTATCCTTTACAGAAATTCATATCCCATTATGCCACTATAATATTTTACCCCTAAATCCCTCTCCCCACCTCCAGACACGCTTGAACGTGTCGAATCTCATCAAAATCCCGATCTCACACGTCGGGGCTTAAAAAATGGGGTTTCACGCGAGGGGATCCCCCCTCCTAAAGCGCTCGTTCTACTGTACGTCTTTGAGGAAGCGCCGCCGGTTGTCGCAACAGAAGCGGGGGCGCCTGGGCGATGCCCCTGGTGCCCTGTGGGCACCGAGCGCTACCTGAGAAGGCGTCCGTAGTTCGGCGGAGTCGTGCCCGCTTTTCTGCAACCAGCGCCTGCAAGGCGGGAGACAGACTGCCCGCGGAGGGGGCGGGGACCTGGAGGTCACGGCCCCCAAATTCTGGGCGTTGGATGGTGCAGAGGACAGCGGTGGCCGCGCGTCCGGCCTCCATACTCTTGCTGCGGGCCCCGTAGGAAGGGGAAGACAGGGCCAATTGCCGTTTGAGGGTGTGAAGGAGCTCCTCCGAGGTCATTAACGAGGCAGACTTGACCGGGGCCTGTCCCCGGGGGGCCCTCTCGTAAGAGACTGGGGGGCTCTCTTGAAACACAAGAAATGGTCCCTTCTGGCCCGACAACCCCACGTCCTGTAGCGAAGCGTATTCGTCGTCTCCACCGGTCCCGCCAACTGGGGAGCTGTCGCGCTTGAGAGTGGGCACTCCAGCCCCCGTCAGGCCCTTCTGAGAGCTCCTTCGACCAGTGGGGAACTGAGACTGGGGCAGAGGCACCTGTTGGGGGAAGTGCGTGCGGATGAATTGGTCGTGTCCACCCCTGTAGGTCTCCGGGCGGGGCTGCTTCAGACGTAAGCTCTCGTTGCGCTGCGAACTGCGGCGCCGCTCCGTGAACTGACGCTGGGGCGCCATTCCAAGTCGCTCTTCGACCATCCCCCCAGCATGGGCTCCCTGGAGTTCAACGTACTCCGAAGAGGTTGGGGCGTACTGCTGAAGGGGCTGGTCCAGCGTAGGCCCCCCGAGGTATCCAAACGACTGTCCCCTTTCCAAGTAGGTCCGCTTCTTCTGGGCGGACTGGGGCTGCCATACGGCCCCCTGCGGCTGGTGGGGGAGGTACGTGGCCTTCCAATGGTACAAATCCTGAGGGTACCGAGGCTCCCACACGGGGGATGAAGGAGGCATGGTACCCTGGGATACCTGGGTACGCTGATGCTTCCGCCCTTGCTGCTCATAGTGGGGCTGCTTCCAGTAGTATGTCTGTTGTTGTGGTGTTGCAGAAGGGGGGCGGGACCCTCCCTGACTAGGGGGACCCAGGCGGAACGAGCCAGCTCGCCGTTGGACCCTCCCACCGTGCACGGTGTACGACCGCTTGAGTTCGTCGGGGGCGGGCTCTCCCTCGTAGCTCTGCTGCCACGAACGACTTTTGCAGAACACCCCATGATGGGGAGCCCGCCCGCCCCCCCGCTGATGCGTGAACTGTTGCTGCTGCTGCTCCACCCGATGCTGTGGCGAGTAGTCTGAGCGGACAGCTCCTGCTCGGGAGATCCCCGTCTCCATAACAACCGCCTCGGAGGAGGAAGGGACGCCAGAGCGACCGGGTGCCCGCCCTGCGGTCACTTGTTGCTCCATCTGCCAGCGACTGCGAGCCAGCTGGCGCGCATTCTCCACCTGCGGGGTTGAGAGGTCCGGTTCATACTGTTGCCACGATCGCGTCTTCCAAAGCGGGGGCGGATCCGGAGCCCCATGCGCTTGTTCCTTGGTAGGGGCCCCTTCTTCGTACGAGCGACTGCGGGGCCCATTCCCAGGGGCAGGCTTTCTCGTGGGCGAGCGACTCAAATAGCGACTAGGGGGCTGCGCCTCCTGCTGGCTGGGGGACAAACTCGGAGGCCTGCTGGGGGAGCGGCTGAGGGGCCTCGCTGGCTTTCCACCCCACGAGCGATTCGAGTCCGACGACGGGGACCGTGCCCCTTTCGATAGAGGGACGGGGCTGGACGCACTCAGGCTGATGCTGGGCAGCGCGCCCTTGACGCTCCCTCCCCTGGGATGGAAGACGACACCTTCTGGGGGGGAAGCCGCCCCTTGCTTCTTAAGGGCGCGCCGTGGACTGGGTTTCCGCGATCGCCCGACGCCTGCCCCCTTGACGCTCAGCCTCGATCGCGTCGGGGCAGGGCGGTTGGGTTCCGGGGGCAGGCCACCCATGGGGGATCCCGTGGGCGGGGGCGTCGAAGGGAGCTCCACGTTCTCGTAGCCGTCCGCGTCCGTGTATGTGGTGTATCGGACCTCTTGGTCCTGCATGCTGCTCGGGGTCGAATCACCCCCGGGGTCGCTACCTCCCCGACTGGACCCGTGCGACCGCGTCATACTCCCCCAGGCGCTCATTCTGCTGCCTCCGGTGCCCCCACGGCTGGACTCCGAGTCCGTGGCGCTGTCCCCAACGACCCCCCGGTCCCCGCTCCAGCTGCGGCTCTTCTCTACCCCGGCCCCCAACCCCCCCTCGTCCAAGGCCGACACTGAACTCCCAGCGCTGAAAGCCCCCGGGGGTGAACAGCCCCCAGCCGTCGCCCTCTCCATCAGCCCCGCGGGAAGCGACGAATGCACCAGCGGGGGCACCTGGGGCGGGGCCACCTCCCGGCTCAACCTCCGGATTGTGTGCTTACGCGACAACTGCGCCGTGTGCGGCGCGCCGTCGCCGATTGTGTGCGGCACGCCGTCGCCGATCGAGGCCGCCGAAGACTCCGGGTCCGGGCCGCCCTTCCTTGCGTCGCCGCTACCTCCGGAGCCTACCCGCAGAAAACTAAAAATTTTCCTCTTCCTCATGGCTTCACTGGGCGGCTCCGGGGAAGCTCGGTGGTCGCTCCAGATGCCCCGCGTTCATCTACGGAGGGGGGCGAGTGTCCGTGGGGTCCTGCCCTCGCCTCAACATCATCTCCGCATCTACACCTCTCGTTCGAAGTTTCGGCTACAACACACCTGTCACAATGACCAAAATGGATTCTAGGCCACCTAAAATAGTAATTATCATTATTATTGCCACTACATAATACTATCGAAGGAGGAAATGATTTGTTGTTCTCCACCACGTAAATACAACACAGACTGAACTTTTTTTCGGGCTAATATGACGTTAATTGGTCCCTTCCCAAGAAAAGAAACCAGCAACACATTCATTGCCAAACACAATTTTCCCACCAACACGAACCAGTGAATTCAGTGCCTTGCCAATAAAGGTTCGTGTACTCGAAAATACCCGCCAAAAACAAACAATGGAACTCATTACTCTCGCTAATAAAAGAGTGGAACACTTTCCATTAATAAAGGGCAGTGAGCTCATCAATCCATTCCCAATAAATCTTAGTGGATCAGTAATTCATAATTTCAATATGTCAGTTAAGGGCCTTTACCCACAAATAAAAAAAAATGTCCACTCTTCCTTTGGCTCAAACAGATGGACTAATTGAACTCTCTCCCACCAATAAAGTCCAATTCGCCGGTATACTCTCTCGAGAAGTGCGATGTCAAACCCCAAATGCCCGTCGATGCACACAAGCGAAACAAACTCCTTCAAGTCTTAATCAACTTTCTCCCAAAAGGATCATCAAATCACTCATATAAAATCGACTGGTCACTAAATGAATTACGTTATTGAACGGCTTCCATTTAAAAACTAAAAAGCGTCGATCCACTCCATTCTCCTGCACCCATAACACAGGGTAAGAACGACCATACAAATTCCCGCTTTCAGAACTCCCCCCCCCCCTCCACCTAAACAGAGGAAACAACCAGACCGTTCTGCGTCTTTAAAGGCGCCCCTCACCCCTTAGCGAGCCAGGGGAGAGACGCAGCGTGTTGCCATGACACCCGAGCTACATCGCACGAATGAAGTGTTTACGATATGGCGCAAGCAGGACGCGCGTTGTACTCGGGGAGGGGCTTCAAACTAAGGCTGCTGGAAACCACCCACCACTAGTCCTTCCCCTTGAAGGACCAGAAGAAAACCCTACCATAATTCAAACTCTTAAAAATAACATAAGAAACCAGGGTGGTAAAGATGATGGGAGACACGAGACGAGAAGACAGTTCATCACTTGAGGCGCAACGCGGAGTGGAGAGTATCACAGCCCTCGCTAACTACTGCTACCCTTGAGGGCGACAGCATGGACACACCCACACTCCCTTAGTACGAACACCAAAAGTCTTCCCTTCCTTCGGTGCAAAACTGGATCGAGGGCAGGCAACACCCACTGGTACCAACTGTCCTATCAGTATTAGTAGTGACGATAATAATAATAATTTCCCTCACGAGGCCCATTCCACAGGGGCACCATCAATCACGCCCTATATTCCCGAAGAGAAGAAATCACTACTCCCTCACGCAAACACCGGGGGTGTAAGCCCTGTGGGTGGATCGGAAAACCACCGTGAACTTCCCTGAGGGGAGGGTGTCATAACGAGGCAGGCCTCATCGGACTCCAGAGGGTCACGACAGGCGCGCGCCACGGACGCTGGCGAGAGACTGATGTGAGGGTGAGGAGAGGAGGGGCGAGGAGGAGAAAGGACGAGATGGGGAAGGGGAGAAAGAAAAGAAGGGGGGCATGAAGAGAAAGCAAGGGGAAGAAAAGAGAGAGAAGAGAAACGGGTTAGGGCGGAGAAGTCGGGTGGAAATTAAAGCGCAATAGCATCGAGGGCATTTCGCGTAGAAGGTTTGTAAGGAGAGATGTTTAAAGCGAATGGTGAAGGTAGGGCAAGTGAAATTGTGGGGACGACGAAGGCAATCCGCGGGTGTTGGGGCGGGGAGGGCGCACAAGCCCTCGGATGTCAACAGACAGCCCATTACCGGTAGGTGAAGAGGGAGAAGCAGGAATATGGGTGAATAGGAAGAGAGGGAGGGGGTAAGGAGGTATAGGAAGAGTAAGGGAGGACATAGAACAAATGTCTTACCGCCTTGGGACTCACTACTGTTGATAAGAGGTTCAAGGGATGATGGGGTGCTCCATCGAGGGGCATTGGGTGGTTGAGGGCGATTTTTTTTTAATCAAGAGCGCGATACTGGCGCCCGCCTTCGAGGGCATGGTCGCTCAAATAACATTTAGCCATATTAAAAAAATAACCATGGCAAACAAGTAGGTCCTCGATAATAGTTGTGGCAGAATGAGAGGCAATTTTAGATAGTTGTCGGCCGTCTTCCATCTCTTTGTCATGCAGAACCTAAGAGCTGCTTTGATACCCAACATGCGGTCAGCGGGGGTACGAGCAAAACCCCAGTCCCTGCAGGCAATCTGACGCCCCCTCCGCGCGCGCTCAATTCATAAATGTCCAGGAACACAGAATACAATAGTGATATCCTCCAGGCTGACCGTAGCCGTGGCCTCACAAATACTATGAGGAGATCCCAGTTCCCCAAAGGCACTGATGGGCCAGGATTTCGTTCTCAAGGAGATACGCACCACATTGCTTCGAAGAAGCGGGGTGCGGCTCTCCGCAATTGACACACTTGGCCACACATGATTTAGACTTATATCGTGTGCGGCCTTGGAGCAATTTACACAGCCTTCGGGTAACCCCTACTTTGCACGTCTGCAAGAGCGATTCGTATAGCCGAAGCGGTGGCAGTAGTAGCCCCTCCTCAGCAGTGACACGAATGTGCAGTAGCAATAGCAACCGACTCAGGGATCATGTCACGGTCAAACGTGACGAAGAGTGTAGGGGTAGGTCGCGAGGTCCCTCCCTGTGTATCTTCTATGGAATAGTCAACGAGTTTCCGGGCATAAACCACTCCTCCACGAAGTTCCTGATAAAGTGCCGCCTCGGAGGGATCCGACGCATTCGCCAGAAGGCTCGCGTCCGAGAAACGAGTCACCTTCGGCTCTCTACCGATCAAAGTAGATAATAATCTCTTCTGATAGATCATGTTGCCCTTGGCAAAAATGCTGCCATCAGTGGAGCGAATAACAAGAAAGCCTTTGAAGCTAGCGGGCTCGAAAATGCCAGGTAATCTCTGAATGAGGGGTCCCAACGTAATCGAGGCTTCGCTCATCCCTCTTGCGAATTTGGTCTTGGTCTGGGACCCCCTACCTAAGGGTGCCTCGGGAACGCACGTGCCGATCTTGGCTTGGTCGCTTGCCGAAACGGCAGCGAACCCGTCCGTCCCCGGAGCCCCCAGGAAGAGACAAGAACCTATAGTCTTCTTTGTCTTCCTCTGTTGGGGGAAAGGGTGGGGAATGAACCTGCTTCTCTCCACCGCCGGATGAATCCCCTAGGCAGGATGGACCGGCCTTAGCAAGATCCTTCTTCGAGATTGAGATCTTAGTTGTTAAAAGGGCACCGGCTGGGGAAAGAGGTCTCTCATTTCATTATGAGTTTTCGGGGGCCCGAGCCACGCGAAGAGAAAATTGTTCCGTGAAGGATCTAGGTTCGGTGTTTTGCACGGAGCCGAAGTTCACCCCTATGGAAGATTCTGATATACACGGCTGGGTCGCCTCCGGCACTATGTCCATCTAATGGGGGATGGGTGGGCTCCATGAAGCGGCCACCAGACACCCCCCCCCAAAGGCATCACGGATCACAATCGAGGGATGTCTTGTGTTTTGTCGACCACTGAAGGCGCTTAAAGTGCAGAACGTTAGGGGGCACGATCCGATGGGCCATCTTCTGCCTGGTCGCTAAGAGGAGGTTGGCCATATCGAGCCGCTTCCACTGGAAACAATCAATTTGGGGCCACTTAGCTTCTCTCTTGGCAGTCCGCCGTAACAAGAAAGGAAAGGAAAGGTAAGACTACCGTTGGTAAGGAGATGAAATCGCCCAAGGACGCCTCTATAGAGGGAGGGGGGGGAAACACATAACCGGTAGGCATACGAGACGACTAAACTTTCTCTTCTTTAGAAGATGGCTGGGGAGCCCTGGGATATATTTTTTTTTTTTAAGAGCTCATCTGGCGACTGCCTACTTGGGCATTAGTCGCCGTATTAAAACTGGCCTAGTACAAGGCTACTTTAAAATAAAATTAAAGAAACGAAAAAACCACCCCAACAAGGGGGAAAGGAAGCAAGCGCCTGCGTCGGAGGGAGGTCCCCCCGGCGCAGGAGCGTGCAACCTAAAGGAAAAAAGAAACAAATACAAAACGAACCAAAACAAAACCAAAAACAAACCCTCCTTAAATAATAGGGAGAAGGCCGGCCTCCCCCCAAAAGTCAACAAGTCCACCAGTCAATGTGCACGCACTCGTCCCGACTACAAGGGACAGGCGGTAGCGATCCCGCCCATCCCGGTACCGGGACAGGTAACGAGCGCGAAGATCACCCAGACTGGGACATTCGACAAGAATGTGCCGAACAGTCTGGGGGACGACGCAGTCGTCGCAATAGGGCGCAGGCGAGCGCTCCATTAAATAGCTAGGCGTCACACGAGTGTGTCCGATTCGGAGACGACAGCAAGCGACCTGAAGCCGTCGCGGGATTGGGGAATAAGTCCATGGGAACAGTCGGGGCGCAATGGCACGCAACTTTAGGTTCCCCTCGACCGTCCCCCATCTTCTTTGCCAAGCAGTCCGAAGAGCTGCCCGTATTCCTGCCATGTAGTCGGTGTGAGGAAGAGCGAAACGATGGTCCGGTCGCAGAGTCCCCGCGGACTCTTTGGCACCCTCATTCCCCGCAATTCCTACATGTCCAGGAACCCAGCAGAAGATAATCTCGACATCTGCCCGGCTCGCCATAACCGTGGGGTCACGGATACCGCAAACCAGGGGATGCGGAGATTCCAATGCCCCGAGAGCACTCAGGGCGCTTTGTGAGTCGCTATAGATCACAATCCGGTCTCCGAACCAAGCACCTCGCGTAATCTTCCGTACCGAGTGGTGTATTGACACCAGCTGTGCGTGGAAGACAGACGCAGCGCCTGGCAGAGCCCCGCTGACTTCAAACAGAGGGAATACGGCGTGGAGGCCGACCCCCTCTTGGGACTAAGAGCCATCCGTATACACTGGCACGGTTCCAGCGTGACACGAGGTGTGCTCCAGAAAGGTCGAACGCAATACTCCCGGCGCCGTACAAGCTTTGGGAGCAGAGGTGTGGCGACAAATAGCCAAATGTGGTACCCTCCAGGGTGGCGTCCTGGGCAGAACCAGGGGCACGACCAGCCAGAGAGCTATATCTAGCTCTCGAAGGAGTTTCCTGGCCATAAACCCAAAGGGCTAAGGGTATGACTGGCGTCTCTCGGCGGCATAGGCACCATCGAGATCAGCTACGGATGCAGTGACAGCTGTTGGCATCTGAGGGAGGCGCCGGGCTCGCGCGTACAGGCGAGTGATGCACTGCACGCGGCGCAGAGCGAGTGGCATCTCCCCAGCATCGACCAACAGGCTCTAAATAGGTGAAGTGCGGAAGGCACCGGTCTCAAAACTAAGGCCGGTGTGGTGGATCGAATCCACCTTCCCCAATAAACGCTCGGATGCGGATGCATAAAACTCGCATCCGTAGTTGAGCTTCGAACGAACAAAGAATCGATAAAAAAGTAGGGCAGTAGCCCTATCAGCGCCCCAAACGCTGAACGTCACGGAACGGAGAATGTCCATAGGGCGGGTACAAGAGACCCTAAGGCTGCGAATATGAGCATGTCAGGTGAGGCGTCGGTCGAATACAAGACTGAGGAAACGGTGCGACTCCACTACATCCAGGCGCACCCCATTAAGAAACAAATCTGGGTCGGGGTGAAGCCGTGGAAGGTGGCAGAAGGGCACCACCTTAGTTTTGGCCAAAGAAAACCGAAACCTGTGCGCATCGGCATATCGAGAGACGCGGTTCAGTGCCTTTTGGAGTCGACGCTCCAGAGTTGGCATCTGGGCCGCGCCAAAAGAGATCGAAAGGTCGTCCACGTAGAGCGTAGCGAGAACATCTTTCGGCAGCACCGAGGTGATGCCGTTGATGCTCAGGGCAAAGAGTGTGACACTGAGGACACTTCCCAGCGGGACACCCTCTTCCTGTTCCGTTGGGCCGGAGAGGGCTACCCCCACCCGTACCGGGAATCGATGATCTCACATAAATTCAGATATAAGCATTGGGAGGCGTCCCCTCGCCCCCATCGTGTGGAGAGTCTCCATGATACCGTATCGCCATGCGGTATCATAGGCCTTCTGCAGATCGAAAAACAACGTGGCGTAGTGCTGTCTACGAAGGAAAGCCTCGCAGACGGCATTTTCCAGTTCGAGCAGAGCATCGACGTGGAGAGGAACTTGCTCAAGCCGAACTGTGCAGAAGACAGATGGCCTCCCACTGTCCATGAAAAAGGTTAGTCTAACATTTACCAATTTCTCCATCAACTTGCAGACGCAAGAGGTTAGAGAGATTGGGCGGAAACCGGTCGGAGTAGAGTGATCTCTCCCCGGTTTGCGAAAGGCGATCACGACGTGCATTGAATGTTGGCGGAGCAGCATCCCGGCTAGAGAATGCGGAAAAAGCGGTCGCTGAGGATTCCGCCGTGGACGCGGGGTCCGAGGTTGCGGTCCCATTCTCCTAGAGAACGGGAAAGTGGCCTTGCGAGAACTTGCCCCGAATCCTTTTGACTCGCTTCCACACCTCTGCTAAAGGGGTCTTCCCGTTAAGTGAAGACACGTATGCCAGCCAAGAAGAGCACCGGCTGTGCTTCGAAACATACCGGAACCTAGCCCTAGCGCGACGAAATTCAGCGACAGTGAAATCGTTCGGGCGGCGCTTATAGCGCATTTAGGCATAACGTTTGAGAGCCGTCTCACACTCGGCCAACCACCATGGAAGTGGTCGGCGTGCAAAACGGCCAGACGTCCTAGGAATAGTAGTCAGGCCCGCGGCGATTTGGTTACCGGAGAAGAACTCAACGGCCTCATCTACCGACCTAAACTCCTCAATTGAGATAGAGAATTCAGTCATTTCCTGAAATGCAGGCCACCGCACCCGCGGCAAGTACCACCGAGGTGTGCTCTCAGGCGGCAGTTGCCCTGAAAATGATATTTGAATGGGAAAGTGATCACTACCATGGAGGTCATCGACCACCCTCTAATCAAAATCAGGCTGTGCATCCGAAGAGCATAGAGATAGATCAAGGCAAGAAAATGAAGCGGTTCTCGGACAGTGCTGCGTAAACTCATCCACGTTTAGGACACCTATCTCAAGCTCTTCGATTAGATCGGCAAGGACCTGTCCCCTGGGATTTATTGAGTAATCTCCCCAGAGAGGATGCCTGCCGTTCAGATCTCCAAGCAAGAGATAGGGCCTCGGCAACCGTGCCACGACGCGGCGGAAGTCCCGCGCGTCGAAGTCAGCTGACGGTGGAATTTACGCAGAAATGATAGTATACCTCCTATCCAGGTGCAGCTGCACAGCCACTGCCTGAAAGGAGGTATCTAAAGAGAAAGGAAGAACGGAGACATCATGCCGGGTGTAAACCGCGCATCCTCCAGCCCGGCCATCCCATGGTGGTGGGGTCACAAGACTCTCATACCCAGGGAGGGAGGGCAGGGGGCACGCGCCTAGCATGGTTTCCTGCAAAAAGATAGCTAACGGGGAACGGGACGAGACGAGCCTCCGAGGCTCCTCCCAGTTGGCCCGGAGTCCACGGCAATTCCATTGAAGGAATATGCCCTCCAGGCCTAGCTCGGAGGAGACGCGGGGGCTCTCCTCGAACTGAAGACCCTCACGGGAATGGCCGTACGCTTCCCGGGGGCAGAACCCCGGGCGCTGTTGGCCGGACAAAGCGCTGAAGGCGCAGTCGCCTTCGACGACTTATTGGGGGCGGCTGGGCTCGCCATGTCTGTTCCTCCCTCTGCCTCGAAACATTAGGCGGGCGTTGTGGCTTCGGAGGCGGGGGGCCCTCTTTTCGAGGAACCACCGTCTTCGAGCCACTCGAACCACCTCTAGGCGTGGGCGAAGGAGCCGAAGCACCTTTGTTGCTGTCCTCCTTTCGGGGGACAGCTTTAGGAACCCCGGAAGATGGCCTAGCGACCCACTTCAGGGGTTTTGCATCCTGTGAGTCTAAAGACTCGGTGGAGGCGCGTGGCCGTTTCGCCTTCCGTAAACGGTCACGCTGGAGAAAGAGGGGGGAGCCCTGGTTTTAGCCGGGGCTGGGGGTGAACTTTTTTTGCCGCCAGCTTTACCAGGGGAGCGCCCGGGTTGAGTAGAGCCCACAGAGGGGCTCCGAATGAACGCGGAAACAACCGTGCTCGTTGGCATGGGCGAGCCAGGAGCATAGGGTGCCTTTCTAACTATTGAGGCATATGACGTCCCAGGTAGAGCCGGGGCGCAGGACCAAGTCCTTAGCCTCGCGGAATGAGAGTCGATCCTGGGCCTGAACGGCCAGCATTTCTTTCTCAAGGAGATATGCACCACATTGCTTCGATGAAGCGGAGTGCGGCTCTCCGAAACTGACACACTTAGCCACACATGATTTAGACTTATCGTGTGCGGCCTTGGAGGATTTACACAGACTTCGGGTGACCCCGACTTTGCACGTCTACAAGAACGATTCGTGACAGTAATAGCACCGCCACGGCAGTGGCACGAATGCCTTCACACGCTAGCGGTACCAAGCGACACGCACTGACTTAGGGAGCTTGTCACAGTCGAACGTGACGAAGAGTGTAGGGGTGGGTCTCGAGGCCCCTCCCTGTTTTCTCATCACAAGTTCGACCTTGACCGCCCCATGGTCGGCCAGCTCTAAGGTGATTTCCTCTATGGAGTAGTCAACGAGTTCCCTCGCATAAACTACGCCTTTCACAAAGTTCATGGTAGAGTGCGGCGTCACATTCACCGGGGTGCCATGAAGTGTCCGAAGAGCACTTAGCTTGGCCGCCTCGGCGGGATTCGCCGCATTCGCCAGAAGGCTCCCGTCCGAGAAACGGGTCACCTTCGGCTCTCTACCAATTACACTAGCTAATCCTCTCCTCTGATGGATCATGTTGCCCTTGGTCAACATGCTGCCATCAGTGGAGCGAATGACGAGGACGCGTTTGAAGCCAGCGGGCTCGAAAACGCCAGGTAACCTCTGAATCATGGGCCCCGATGTCATCGAGGCTCCGCCCTGTGCGTTTTTGGTCTTAGTCTGGGGCTCCGCAACCGGGGGGGCAGAGGGGCCGGATGTGCCGATCTTGGCTTGGTCGCTTACCAGAGTGGCAGCAGACCCATCCGTCACCGCAGCCTCCGCGGATAGAGAGGATCCCCGAGTCTTCTTTGTCTTTTCCTTTTTTGGAGAGGCGGGCGGGGAATGAACCCGCTTCTCACCTCCGGCGGCAGAAGCCCCTAAGCCAGATGGACCGGCCTCAGCCAGGTCCTTCCCGAAATGGAGAAGGTCCTGGTGGTCGCATGGGCACCGGTCGGATGAGATCCTCCCCTCCTTGTACTGCCTCAAAAACCCTAACCGTTTGAGGATGACCTCGCATAGGGGCGGATTTGGGTTCGGTGTTTGGCGCCGAGCCCGGATTCCCCCCCATGGAAGGCCCTACCCTCTGAGGCTGGGTTTCCTCAAGGACTATGTCTATCACAGGAGGGGCCTCCAGTTGGCCATACCCTCCCAGGACATCGCAGGTCCCCTTGGCAGTTTCGTCCGTCTTGTGTGGGGAGGCACAAGCCTTGACCCCAGCAAGGTTTAAAATTCTTGCCAGCAGGTCTTTTGAGGGAAGCGACCGAAGGGCCCTGGCTTCCCTCTCCCCCCTAAGGAGGTTTGCCCTACCAAGCCGCTTACACGAGGGGCGGTCGGCAATGGGCTGCCTGCTAGCTTTCTTGGCAGTCCCCTTAGAAAGAGGAGGGACTGCCGCTGGAAAAAGGGAGGTGCCCGAAAGCACCTCCAGAGAAGGGGATGAGGGGGAGTCCCCTACACCCGTAGGTGTAGGAGAGGAGTAAGCCTTCGCTCCGGTTAAAGAAGTATGGAGGGTCCCCTGCGCAAGCACAAGGGGGAAAACTCCATTTTTTCGGTGGAGCTGCCCGAGGGCGGCTCCGTCGATGGAACAGGGAAAGTTGAAGGTTGGGTTTTTTTTGGTTGTTCATCTATGGGCATGGTGACCCTATTTGTTTCACGGGATGCAATCGCTCATCACTCGCAGTTGCCCGCACTGCAAGAGGTGCTTACAGGCCTGGCAGAGCCAGGCGCCGCCATTTGGGACCACCCATCCCGCCTGGTAGGCCTGGCAGTCCATCGGCATTGGGGCTACACCTTAGACGCTGCGTAAAAAGATAGATTGTGAAGAGGAGAAGAAAAGGGATGTGAGGAAGGTATGGGTGGGGATGAAGCAGGTTGTTAAAAAAAACCCATCCCGAACCGGAGCTCAGGAGTTAGGGAACGTTGTCCCCTCCCCCCTCAGCCCCGATCCGGGACCGTTGGCTTGAGAAGGTCAGCATCTACCCTGTGAAATTAGAGGCTGACCAGAGAAAGTTGTGGGAGAGGTTGTATGAATAGCGACGAATAGGGGAGAAATACAGGCTATCTGAAGGAAGGAGAAGAGGCTAAGCTGAGGTCGGACGGGGTGCTGAGTTCCGTCAGCACGGCGGCCAAGATGGCAAATCGCCGCGCCCCTTACGGGGGAGCCCTGGGATAGAACTAGGGGGCTGCCTCCTTTCAGCGGAGTAGCTGCCGGAGAGCAGCTCCAAAGATGGCAAAGTGGAAGGCCGTTTGCTGCATTGCGATGCTGAGCTGGGACCCCCTACACCGGTAGAATGGGGTAGCTAGATTTTCCCCGTCCTCTCGGACACATAGAGAGGGCAAGGCCGCGCGAAATTCCCAAATGTCATCATTTACACATAAACGGTTTCGGTCTAGCGTTGAAGGGTTTTGCTAACCCGGTCCGCCATTCAAGCGAAATTGTCCTGTTATTTTAACCCTAAAGGATGGTGCCGGCGTAGACACCTTATGTGTGCACTGGAGGAAGGTGAGCAAAGTCGATGACCCAATACGCCCCGTACCTTAATACATGCCCTAGCCAGCGGTCTTTCGGCCCTCGCACCTGGGAGGGACCCCAAGGAATACGCTGTCACTCGACTAAAGTTCATAGGAGGACGAAAGGGCGCCCGCAATCAGAAGCTCTGCGGATACGAGAGCGAGTGTGGGAAGGTGCAGGAGGAGGGTATGTAATAGAGAGAAGTAGAGAGAGGCGGGTCCACTCACGAGTAGGGTGGGAAGGTGCAGGAGGGTATGTAATAGAGAGAAGTAGAGAGAGGCGGGTCCACTCACGAGTAGGGTGGGAAGGTGCAGGAGGAGGGTATGTAATAAAGAGAAGTAGAGAGAGGCGGGTCCACTCACGAGTAGGGTGGGTGTTCACCTATTATTATCATACCCTGGTGCTAAGGTGATCCCAGGGTGGCATGCAGTTCACCAGTACACCATGGCTACTGAACTCTATCCAGGTGGAAACACTCCTCCTGGTGTATATCGCGAGAAAAGGTTGACTAGCGAGCCATGATGAAAATAATAATATTAATCGTTAGAAAATATTAAATAAAAATAATAACACTAATAATAATAATAATAATAATAATCATACTATTTATAATATAATAATAATAATAATAATAATAATAATATATAATATGATAAGCCAAAAATAAGGTAAAGTATTGGTGGGAGGGTAAAGCGCACCAACAACTTTCCCCGGCCCCAACAGTGTTCGAATCAACCCAGGAAGGGGCGTCCGGCCCTAACTTGCACTCAGTCCGGGAGGACGAGCAACCCCTCCGGATACCAAGTGCAACTGGCTACACAGGGAAGCCCCTTCCGTGGGATTAACAGGGGGATTCCTCCCCGGCATCGAGGAAGGAAGTGCCCCCAGTCCCCAAACCTTCTTAAATAGCAAGAGAAAACCGGGTGTCCAACTATGGCCTGTCTTAAACAAAAATTTGGGACCTCCAGGTCCGGTCAAGACGAAAGCTGCAACCCACAAGATCCATCTAACCTACGGGGGGGGGGGGGGCTCGTTAGCTTAGTGGACAACGGCGTTGGATTCGTGACACCAAGGCAAGGGTTCAATGCCGATGAGCGCGGACATGCTGATACCCCCGTGCCAATCACAACACGGACATTATCATTTCCCTTCCCGCCTTCACACCATTCCCACTCTTTCTCACCTGTTTCTGGAACTCTGCATATGGGGTGTGAGTCCCCTATTAGGGAGGAAGAGACATATCCACATATGTGTGACCGGGAACAGGTGCCCAGACCCACCCTAGGCTCACGATGTGTCCCACCATTGCTGGTTGATGTAAAAAAAAAAAATCATGATGCGACCTGGACCCCACATACCCCCACAACAAGAACGACCGGCTCCTGGTATCTCCGAGCTCATCACCAACTGCCATTCTGATCTTTATGTGCATTTCATCCGGTGAGGGGAGATCTCGTCTACGATGCGAGGGACGAATGGCGCTACCTACCTCCCCCCCTCAGTCTGTCATATTGGCCTCCTTGCCAACCTGTATCCCCATATTTTATTCCTCTTACCCCCCCCCCATCACTTCCCCCCTCGAACGCACTTCACGCTCTGACCCGAGTGGACATTGCTCACTCCGCTTTGAGGGCAGAACGCCTCCCTCCAGACACGCTTCCAACGTGTCACCGTCTCGCTTCATTGGAGCGACACCAGTCAAATTTTAACGGGCCATCATTATTCTGGGTTCGGTGAGTCCCGGGAGATGAAATGGAGCCGTCTTGATGGGAACTGAAGCAATTCAGGCTCAACTTTATATTTCACGGGTGAGAGATGGCGCTGTCGTTACCTTGGGCGACAAATTGGGGCAGATACCACTGACTGAGGGGGTCAGAGTCCATCGCCCGAGTGTTAGCGGGATTTATCAAAAACCGTGAAATTTGCGTCTTTCGCAGTATGAATTATTTAAATGAAATCTAAAACCGTCATCACAGCCAGTAATAAACACTAAAGGGCCGTGCACTGAGATTCAATAGCATAAGGTCATCACATAAGTAATGCGCCATTTTTTTTCATTATTTTATGGATTGAAATAATCAAAAGCAGGCTTATTTTCAGACTAGCCAAATATACAAAACTCAAACCCAACCCAAGGCTTGCATTTTGACAAATACCTGACATCGTTTATTATTATTATAATTATTATCCTTATCATTATTATTAATGTGCCTTATCGTTAAATGAATATTGTGGAAGTGCCAAACAAGCACGTTTGTAACATAATGTAGATTAGAAGTGAATAATTTATACTACGACGGACGCAAATTATGCGGTTTGGTAGTTTCGAAAATGCACAATTAGTGTGAGTCATTCATTGCCAAAGAAGGGTTGAAAATCTTCGCTCGAGAAACGTCGGTCTCAAAGATGAACCCCGCTTATGACGACCAATAGAATTTGATCAAGATAATTTTAAAATAACAGAGGAAGAAAATCCGATTGTAACATTTGAACAATTGGCTAAAGAACTACATTCAACCATTCCACTGTACAATGTAGATCATTCAAAGGAGATAGGCAAGGTTTCGCGATTGGAGTAATGGATTCCTCACGAACTGCCACAGTTACGAGTACACTTGAAACAGAGAATCAACATTTGTTTATTTTTCCTTTCTCGACTAAAATGTGAACCATTTTTAGTAGGATTCTTAAAGGAGACGTCAAGTGGGTCATATTAAACGTTCTAGACAATGATTAGCCATGGGAAAAAACCAATACCCCCAACCGAAACAGTGGAGTCATTCACGGAAGAGTCTTATGCGTTTAGTGGGATATAAATGGCATAATCCATTTGGAACTTCTTAACCTAAATCAAGCACTCACCAAAAAAGGTTTAGTGTGATCAGTTGGGGGGCTTACATGCAGCTCTTGAAGAAAAATGGACAGCATTAATTAATAGTGTCTTTTCATCAAAATGACCTGCAACCTCTTATCACAAGAAATACCATAAGAAAGCTTAAAAATTTAAATTAGCAACTAATGAGTCATCCATCCATACTGACTCGACTTAACCCCATTAGATTACAATATTTTGGGGAGTTTGGCGAATCACCTGAGGAGAATGAAGATAAATAACACGAGAGGTCGAAACAAACCTAACTTTTTTTTTTAATCAAAGTTAAACAATTGACAAAACGGTATTGGAAAGTTAGAAGAGATAGAAACTAGTCGTTGAACTGGTGGAAATTAAATTGCTTATTAAATTAATAAAAACTTATTTAAATATAAATAATTTCAAAGAGTTGCTTGATTTAGACCCATAAAAAATGATGAAAAATACGCAACATTACTTATGGGATAACCTTGAACTGGCATCATTCTAAGGAGAATGGTGCTCACATAGGTTCTGCAGCGAGCACTTACATCACCCAAGGAGAAATACACTTCAATGTTCATTAAGCCCTGCAGCGAGCACTTAGCATCATCCAAGGAAAAATACATTTCAATGTTCATTAAGCCCTGTAGCGAGCACTTAGCATCATCCAAGGAGAAATACATTTCAATGTTCATTAAGCCCTGTAGCGAGCACTTAGCATCATCCAAGGAGAAATACATTTCAATCTTCATATAAGCACTGCAGCGAGCACTTAGCATCATCCAAGGAGAAATACATTTCAATCTTCATATAAGCCCTGCAGCGAGCACTTAGCATCCCCCAAGGAGAAATACATTTCAATCTTCATATAAGTCCTGCAGCGAGCACTTAGCATCATCCAAGGAGAAATACATTTTAATGTTGACATAATCTATGCAGCGAACACTTGATATCATCCAATGAAATACATTTCAATGCTCACATTAGACCCTTTAGCGAGCACCACTAAACCTATATTCAGCATCGCAGATAGAGAGCTTTAGCGTGGGTATAACGTCTAAAAAACAAGAACCAAAGATGAGTCACATGAATTCTACAGAACGCATCTTTCCTACCCGCTCTGTACCGAAAATCAACACTATGTACCCTGCAACTAGCGTGGTTAAGAATAATGTTGTACCATCGCCTCTCATATATGAATTCATCCAAAGATCCAAAAGAATGGTTGTCAAAGGTTCTTAGGAAGAAATGTGTTCCCTATTCTTTCGCCGGAAAGGAAGAGATGGATAGAGCTATGGTTCGCGTCTAAGAGGCGAGTACACAAAGAAGCGGGGCTCGCGCGTGCCCAACCCGCTTGTGGAGCCACCCAAACGAACAATGCTCTTAAGGTAAAGAGGGGAGCACGGACACATATCAGGAGGGGAATACAAAAGCAAGCGGCGAACCATGAAGCAAATGAAAATAACTGATTAACCGCCATTTCCGAGAATGGCTTGTGATGTAACGACCACTCTCGAAGCACCATCGCGAACCAGGCATTGCACACACCCCTTCCCCGCACACGCAACAGTAGGAAAGAAACGTAGGGCTGCACCGACGCAACCCCCCCCCCTCAAGGGTTCTCGAGCTCGAGCTTACGGCCTCACCACCCATCACACCCATCACAAGAAGATAAAGAAAGGGAGAGGAAGGCACAGCTTCTCGTAAAGTTTATCTTCGAAATCAAGTCCATCTCGAGGAACCGAGAGAATGGGGGAGAGGCGGAGACCCGAGACAAAGAGCGGGGCTAAGAATCGCGGGTGAGAAATGAGAGAATGACGTGATAGGGAGATAAGGATAATAAAAGGTCAGAAGATGAGTGGTTATAGCCCCTTAGAAGGAAAAAAGGAGTTCACTCAGATGTGGAGTGGGGCACATCAAATTCCAATCAACAGGTTGGCAACACAACCGCAGCGAGTCACCTACGAACGCCCCCCCCCCCATCTCGAAGGGCGAGGAACAATTAAAAAATCGTTAATTATTCAATATCCAAAGAGGGGAAATAAGGCAAATTAAATTACTCGCTGTCCATTCCAAAGAGGAACAAAAGCGCAACAAAGGCAACCTCAATCATTACCGAGACAGATGAACCGCCCCTGATTACAACCCCAAAACAAGGGGAAATTGTATGGTGGCACATATATATATATATATATATATATATATATATATATATATATATATATATATATATATATATATATACAGACACGCAGATGCTCTTATAGGTAATGAGGTCAGGAGGGAACGCAACCTTTTATTTTTACAAGCTACCGCGTCGGGGAATAGACAAAAAGAAAGAAGACTGGAATAACGAAGATTAATCGCATTGTAATATCCAATAGAGATACGTAGCAGGATCGACCTAACTTCGTGAATCCGAACTAACAACCGCCAAAGAATCCGGACTCTCAATGATAGGGAAAGAGACCGAGAAGATGGGGACAGAAATATTCAACATCGACTCCCCACGGCACCGAAAAACATCTCAAAATCCCCAGGAACAAACTCTAACCATAAAAAGGTAGGGACTCATATGTTCCTTCGTCTCCTTCACTCCTTAACGGAGAGGTGCACCACTCCTGAGGGAGAAGTTTAAAGCAGCCACAATTTTTTTTCCGAAGTAGCATGAGGAGCCCCTTCCTTCCCCGTCTTGAACAGGTTCTCCTCCACTTCAATTAAACCCTCCGAATCGCACTTAACACACTCGTGTTCAGGTATCCCTCGTATAACTTCAAATCTTAGGAGGTTACAAAATAGAAGTTTCTTTAACACCTTTCGAGATGATTTAGGGCAACGCCTTAAGTGTTTACCCATTAAATTTTTAACAAACCCCGGCAAAAACTTTCGAGATCATTTGCTATTTTTCAGATGCAGATATTATTTATGGTTAATTGGGGGGAAAACTGTGCCACATAACTTCCTTTTCAAGCGATTGAAAAAAACGAATTGGTAACTCTATGGAGCCCTCCCCCTCCACGGGCATAAATAACGCCATTCAGAGGTACAACAATTTGGCAAGAGTTTTAGCGCCAAACTTAACTCATTTAAGATGCCTTTTATTGCTCAGTGGGGGGTTTAAGACCTACTGATTAACGAGAGCTCCGAACCAGGGGGATCTAGTGTATGGCAGCCGACGTTGAGAATACCCGAATCGGGACACTATCCGGCGACTCACAACGCCTGACTTGAATCGTCCATTTAGACACACGAGGGACAGTTGACGCTCATTGGGGCATATAGGTAAATTCTGACCCCCAGTGAGGCATACAGGTGAAATTTGATCACACTGGGGTATGCAGCGGAAATTTGACCCCAAAAGCAGGCAAGAGTCCGGTGAACTTAGGATGAGGTGACCTAAATAAATTACAACTGTGCAGGAAAGGGCAAACGTTCGTATAATAAATACCCTATGGACAAATCCGACTGTCTACTAAATTATTCCGAATCGTATCATGGTGGGAACGATCGTTTACATCTTCCTCAGCTTTATCCATCAGACACCCCGGCACGGGCATGGGGTAGAATTGAATTCGTGGTTAAGTTGGCATACCCTTGGGTGAGAGATTATTTTAAGATACATGCAAATGAGCCACACCCTCTAGCGACGCCAAATCGCTACAAAGAGCCAAGTTGTGTAAGCGATT
The DNA here is from genome assembly GCA_963969495.1 of Ceratothoa steindachneri. NCBI lineage: Eukaryota > Metazoa > Arthropoda > Malacostraca > Isopoda > Cymothoidae > Ceratothoa > Ceratothoa steindachneri. Next base: position 192,564,180 of record OZ018317.1, read on the forward strand.
GGGAGACAGCAAGAGAGCAGACGGCTATTACAAGAATCGTCTTAGGGATAAGGTTTGAGGAGAATCAAGAGTCCGGGAATCATTAAACAGCGATGCAGCACTCAAAAAAACATGATCTAGTTAATGATACTCTAGCCCTTTTCTAGGGAAGTCCCGCGTAACTCTTAAGATTAAGCCTAGGGCTTATTAGGGGGTCCGGGAGAGTACTAAATGTGACAATCATATAATACATCATTTTTTGTCGATTTTGTGGTAAATTTTAGTCAATATTATTTTTCAAGTTTAATAAAAAATACGGTAAATATGTAGATTATCGGCGCGAACGATAGGACGTACTATTTCGTCGGTGTTCCAAAATGTTTCACGTTTTTGGAGTACATTTAAGTTAACGGCTCGTGTGGGGGTAAACACAATGGGGGACTACACTACGATGATCCTGAGTTTCATTAAATTTTGGGGGGGGTCTGGGGGGCACAGCCCCCCAGTATATAAACCTAATTGTTTATAGAATAATAATTCGAAAAGGACTCAAACGCGCATGAATATTCCGACACGAGTGAACGATAATATTTACACCCAATTTGTTTTTTCGGCCGGGCCGCTAATCTACATATTTACCAAAAATACACACGTATATTATTCATGTTTAATCAAGAATACACGCGTATATTAGTGCTTAATAAAGATTATACGCGTGTTATACTTTTAGTACAGATTATATGCGTGTACTGCCAGCAATCTGCGCCAACAGGGTGCAGCGAGATGGTAAAGTTCAGAGAAAATACGAATTAACAAAAAATCCTCAAATTTGAATTCTTCTTCCAGGAAAGTAAACCAATAGGACGATGTTATAGAGCGTGTAAAGATGAAGAGGTTTAATGGATGGGTGCGGAAGAAGCAGCAGATTAAAAAGGTCATTCAAGTAGGCAACATGACCTTCGTTGAAATAGAAGGAGGAGATCGAATTCTTGGAGTGGTTGAAGATAAGTGGGGTCATCGATGGTTTAGACAAAGTGTATTGGCGGCAATGCACCGAAGCCTCGTTGATTCCACGCTTCTCTCCGCCATACTTCCCACCAAGAATTCCATTTTGGGCCTTTGCGTCCGCTTTAATAGCAGGTGTCATATCCAAATACGCTCATTTTAACCTATCTCCACCTCGGTGGCCCGCTCCGGAGGGGGAGGGGGGGCAGAGTTAGCCTTGGTAAAGCCCCCTCATACACATAAAGCCTAGAGGAATGTAACATGATATAGCGGAAATATGGAGGATAGCTTGTCCCCTCCACCTCTCCCGCCCCAACGCCTGCAGGGTTATATATTATCTTCCACATAATTCCTTTTCCCCAACTTCGCATTATATTTATTTTTTTAAGAATTCTTTGGCAATCCATTACATCACTCACTCTTTATACACACCATAACATCGTCCTAAAATTTGTAACACGTTGGTACAAAATTAAACTTTGAGGCCTTTTGGGCGGGGGTTCGAATTTTCCGCGAACATTTTGAAGCTCGCTCAGAGACATTGGGTAGAAATAGGCTCATTTTTGTGGGGTTATATGCGAAAGATCCTGAACACGAACCACCTTTAATAAAACTACAACAGTTTGATTTTTTTTTTTTTTTAATTAAGGGGCTATCTGGAAACTGCCGACGAAGGCATAAGTTGCCGTAAACAAACAGCCTAGTTTTAGGCTACTTTAAAAAATTAAACAGAAAACAATAAAAAGAAATAACAATAACAATAACAAAGCAATAACAAAACAATTACAAAAACAACAACAACAATTAAATCGGGTTAAATAAAAGGGAGAAGGCCGGCCTCCCCCAAAAAGTCAATAAGTCCACCAGTCAAAGTACACGCACTCGTCCCGAGCACAAGGGACACAACAGCTTGAAGCGCGTCTTTGTTATCAGAGCAGCAATGCCGATAATGTCGCACCATTATTGCATTAGCCTTTGCATCAAAGAGGCGAGTTTTTTTTCAGTCCTTTTGATGGGAGCTCTCGCCAAATCCTCAAAGCTTTGCACAATTTTTTTTAAGAGCTCATCTGGCGATTGCCTAGTTGGGCATTAGTTGCCGTAGTTACGACTACCTAGGCAACTTTAAAATAGTAACATGAAAAAAAAAGGAAAAAAGGCACGAGGCAGGAACGTGCGACCGAGAAAAATAAGAAAAAAAACTATTTAAATAAAGGGGAGAGGGCCGGCAATACCCCCAAAGTCTACAAGTCCACCAGTAAATGTGCACGAACTCGTCCCAAGTACAAGGGACAGGGGGTAGCGACCCCGCCCATCCCGGTACCGGGTCAGGTAACGTGCGCGAAGATCACCCAGAAAAGGACATTCGACAAGAATGTGCCGAACAGTCTGGGGGACGACGCAGTCGTTGCAATAGGGCGCTGGTGCGCGCTCCATCAGATAGCGATGCGTCACACGAGTGTACCCGATTCGGACACGAGAGAAAGCGGCCTGAAGCCGTCACGGCATTGGGGGATAGGTCCATGGAAACAGTCGCGGCGCAATGGCACGAAACTTTAAGTTCCCTTCGAACGTCTCCCATCTTCTTTGCCAAGCAGTCCGAAGAGCTGCCCGTATTCATACCATGTAGTCGGTGTGAGGAAGAGCGAAACGCTGGTCCGGTCGCAGAGACCCCGCGAAATATTTGGCGCTCTCATCGGCGCGCTCATTCCCCGCAATTCCTACATGTCCAGGAACCCAGCAGAAGATAATCTCGACATTCGCAAGGCTCGCCAAAACCGTGGCGTCACGGATATCGCGAACCGGGGGATGTGGAGATTCCAATGCCCCGAGAGCACTCAGGGCGCTTTGTGAGTCACTATAGATCACAATCCGGTCTCCGAACCGGACACGTCGCTTAATCTCCCGTACCGAGTGGTGTATTGCCACCAGTTCAGCCGTGAAGACAGACGCAGTGCCTGGCAGAGCCCCGCTGACTCCAAACAGAGGGAAAACGGCGTGGAATCCGACCCCCTCTTCGGACTTGGAGCCATCCGTATACACTGGCACGGTTCCAGCGTGACACGATGTGTGCTCCAAAAAGGTCGAACGCAATACTCCCGGCGCCGTACAAGCTTTGGGAGTAGAGGCGTGGCGAAAAATAACAAAATGTGGTACTCTCCAGGGTGGCGTCCTGGGCAGAACCAGGGGCGCCACCGGCCAGAGAACTATATCTAGCTCTTCAAGGAGTTACCTGGCCATAAACCCAAAGGGCTTAGGGTATGACTGGCATCTCTCGGCGGCATAGGCACCGTCGAGATCAGCTGCGGATGCAGTGAGAGCTGTTGGCGACTGAGGGAGGCGCCGGGCTCGCGCGTACAGGCGAGTGATGCACTGCAAGCGGCGCAGCGCGAGTGGTATCTCCTCAGCATCGACCAACAGGCTCTCAATGGGGGAAGTGCGGCAGGCACCGGTCGCAAGGCGAAGGCCGGTGTGGTGGATCGAATCCAACTTCCCCAATAAACGCTCGGCTGCGGATGCATAAAACTAGAAACCGTAGTCGACCTTCGAACGAAAAAAGGATCGGTAAAAAAAGTAAGGCAGTAGCCCTATCAGCGCCCCATTGCTGAACGTCACGGAACGAGAGAATATCCATGGCGCGAGTACAAGAGACCCTAAGGCTGCGAATATGAGCCTCCCAGGTGAGGCGTCGGTCAAAAACAAGACCAAGGAAACGGTGGGATTCAACCACTTCCAGGCGTACCCCATTAAGAAACAAGTCTGGGTCGGGGTGGAGTCGTGGATGGCGGCAGAAGTGCACCACCTTAGTCTTGGCCAAGGAAAACCGAAACTTGTGCGCTTCGGCATAGCGAGAGACGCGGTTCAGTGCCTGTTGGAGTCGACGCTCCAGAGTTGGCATCTGGGCCGCGCCAAAAGAGATTGAAAGGTTGTCTACCTAGAGCGTAGCGAGAACATCTTCCGGCAGCACCGAGGTGATGCTGTTGATGCTCAGGGCAAAGAGTGTGATACTGAGTACACTTCCCTGCGGGACACCCTCTTTCTGCTCCTTTGGGCCGGAGAGAGCTCCCCCCACCCGTACGAGGGATCGACGATCTCACAAAAATTCAGATATAAAGACTGGGTGGCGTCCCCTCGCCCCCATCATTTGGAGAGTCTCCATGATACCGTATCGCCATGCGGTATCATAGGCCTTCTCCAGATCGAAAAACACCGTGGCGTAGTGCTGTCTACGAAGGAAAGCCTCGCAGACGGCATTTTCCAGTTCGAGCAGAGCATCGACGTGGAGAGGAACTTGCTCAAGCCGAACTGTGCAGAAGACAGATGGCCTCCCACTGTCCATGAAAAAGGTTAGTCTAACATTTACCAATTTCTCCATCAACTTGCACACGCAAGAGGTTAGAGAGATTGGGCGGAAACCGGTCGGAGTAGAGTGATCTCTCCCCGGCTTACGAAACGCGAGCACAGTAGCGATTCGTCAGGAATCTGGGACAAGACCCTCCACCCAGATCTTGTTGAACAAATCTAACAGAAAGGCCATACCTCGCTCACCCAGGTGTCGAAGCATGGCGTACGGGACATCGTCCGGACCATGGGCGGTGTCCGCGCACGAAGCGAGAGCGGAGCGCAACTCACTCACAGTAAACTTGTCGTTGGAGGATTCTCCGCCTCTCGAGGTAAAGTCCAGCCGGCGGCCTTCCGCGACATGACGACGTGCATTGAATGTTGGCAGAGCAGCATCTCGGCTAGAAAATGCGGAAAAAGCGGTCGCGAAGGATTTCGCCACGGACGCGGGGTCGAGATTGCGGTCCCATTTTCCTGGAGAACGGGACTCAAAAGATTCATTGACGTCAAATAAAATGACTTTTGCAAGTGGGGTATCGGATGATGAATTCATGACAAGAAAGCGAGGATAATCTAGATCTGGGTCTACTTCGTTGGAATAGTGGTCCAACGAGCGAGGGAAGGTTGAAAGGGGAACTAAGAACGTTTGGCACGAGAACCCTTACGAGAAGGGGAGGTACTTGGTTTATGGCTAGCCATTGCCAAAAGAAAAAACTTCGCATTCTCCCTCGGGGCTCCCCACCATGGAGGCCTACAAGGGCCCTGCACTACTGCAACTATACAATCAGTTATGTCCGGTATGTCCTCTTGGAGAATAGATACGGATCCACCACACCATCTTTAGAAACCTAAGAGGTTGCCCGAGTTTTCCTACGCACGGAGAAAAGCGGCCAACGATGGGTTTCTCCTTGGGCATTCGGTAGACAAAGGCGGTGTAGATGCCCAGCCTCTTCAACCTTCATGAAAGAACAATTCGGAATCAATTCATAAGACGAGCAGAGGTCGGATATCTATAAGAGCCACTAGATAGGTGAAGGAAGAGGGGGAAATAAAGGGCAGTGGAAGAACGTAATAGGGAAGGAAAGAAAGAGGGGCATGTTAAAAGTCTTGTTGGCAGCACCATGGGAGCCCTAAGGGGACCAGGGCTGACCCCACTCGCCACGAGAAGGCCAGAGCCTCTATGGGAATAACCCCTGAAGAAAAGTTCCCAGAGAGGGAGGGGGGGGGGTCTACCAAGAGGCCCAATGCCGAAATACAGAAGTAAAAAAGAAGAATTGTAACGCGTAGTTCCTTCCCTCAGACGAAATTATCCGCCGTGGGCCAACAAATAAACTGACGCATTTCGCTTGGTCCTCCGATCTTAATAAAAATACATGCGATTTTTATTGACATTTAAGAAAGATTATGCCCGTTTAATCAATATCACACGCTGGAGATGACAACTCCCATCCATCGGGTCCCCAGGTTGCGGATCGGGGGAAGGCCTCTAGATATAGAGGTTAGTTGCGAATAAACTGAATAAGCAGCCCCGGACAAAATCACGAGTCGCCCTTTGGCAAGGCGTAGCGCTCGGTAGCCACCCTATACCAGGGTTACGGTATGGGCAGGTGGAGCTCATAGTCTTGTGTGACAATCCACCTAGGAGAGGGACAACTCCGAACTCAAACCCGGGCAGGTGGAGCTCGAAGTCTTGGTTGACAATCCGCCTAGGAGAGGGATAACTCTGAATCCAAACCCTCCACTGTCTTGTGGATAGTCACTTCAGTCAAAGGCTAAGGGACCTCCCTGACAGAAAGGTGTTCTCATGCATTGGATTGTGCCATAGCCTCTGTACCATGGTCTTCCACTCTCTTGTGTTTGAGATCCCTGCCTAAGGGTACATTTAGGCATACTTTCCTATTTTTCATTCCTCCTCTTGTTTTACTCAAATGGTGTGTAGGGCAGGCTTAATAGATGAGCAAAGAGGCTCTGATGGCTTTTCAAGAGGTTGCCTTGGTCTATTCTTTTCTTTTCTCTTTTCTTTATTCTTTTTCATTCCAAAGTCATCATTACTGCCCTCCCTCAGTTGTTGTGGCGTCCTGAAGGGAATTTTGCCTTGCATGATGTGTCGGCTCCATCATGTTGACCAGTTTTTTTCCGACATATAATATTCAGTTAATGAAAGTTTTGCTATTGAATAATTTTGTACAAATTGTTGTTGTTGTTGTTGTACAAATTGTTGTTTTTGTTGAAGATCTTGTTGCTGATATTATTTTTTTAATATCGATTTTAATTTTATCAGGAGATATTGAGCTCAACCCTGGACCTGGTCATCCTCGTCGGATAAAATGTCGTCTATTCTATATTAATATTAGGGGCCTACATGCCAATATTAAAGACTTGACTGCTTCATCCAAGTCTCATGACATTTTACTCTGTTCAGAGACCCTGGTTTCAAATATGAGGCATGTCTCTGAACTACTTATACCAGGCTTCAAAAAACCAATTTTACTTAGGCGTGATGCCATTCCTAGGGCTAGAGGAATGGCAGTTTACATCAGGAATGGTTACTCTGCTTCAAAGACCTCCTATGCTTGTTCTTGCCATGAGATGCAAGTTATGAAAGTATGTGGTAAGCAAAATAATTTTTATCTTTTTTCTGTCTATCGCAATCCAGACTTAGATGATACTATTTTTGATTGTCTGCTCCTTGCCATGGCCAAGGTACAGGAAAATGACCGGAAGGCCTGCTTTGTATTTATGGGAGACCTCAATGCTCATCATAGGCAATGGCTGTCTTCTGTCTCCCCTACTGACTGTCATGGTATCAGGGCTTATGATTTTGCGTGTGAGTCGGGTTGTGAGCAAGTCATTAGGGAGCCTACCCATTCATCTGGGAACTGCCTTGACTTGGTTTTCACTGATTCCCCTGGAGTCGTTACAAGTGCTGTTGATCCTCCTGTGGGAACTTCTGACCACTGTGCAATTTCTATAACTATCTGTATTGAGCAATCTATTCCTAATATAGCTCATACAAGCAAAGTATTCATCAAATCTCAAGTAGACTGGTGCAATATATTAAATGATATCTCCCGGATCAACTGGCCACTAATATATAAGGAGGTTGAAGCAGTTCGTATTTTGAATGATAAAATTGTTTCAATTATTGATAGACATGTTCCATTCCGTATGATCAGATATCGCACTAAGGACAAAGCCTGGTTTAATGATGACTGTAAGAGGGCTCATATGCAGAAACAAGAAGCCTACAACCTGTGGAAGGGGAGTAGATCTGCCTTTCTATGGGATAATTATGTGCACTACAGAACAGCAGCTCAGAGGGTATATAATAATGCTGAAGTTGAATTCAATACTACCACAAAGGGAACTCTTCAGCGCACAGCAAATTCCCACAAATTCTGGACCACTCTCAAGTCTGCTCTTTTTGGGAATGATTCATCTATGCCACCCCTTCTTAAACCTGATGGTTCCATTACCCATAGTCCTGAAGAAAAGGCAACACTGTTGGCTGATGTTTTTGATAATAAACAAAGTAATGAGAATCTAACTCTACCTGACACTTGTTTCCCTGAACCAAGGTTAAACAAGATTGCTTTCCGTTCAAGTGAAGTAAAACAGTTACTTCTTGATCTGGATGCTTATGGTGGTACTGACCCAAATGGTATATTCCCTTTATTCTTTAAGAAAACTGCAGAGTATTTGGCTCCCAAGCTTTCCGTTATTCTTCGGAAGCTGGCGAGAAGTGGTAGTTTTTGCGAATGTTGGAGAATTGGTAACATCACTCCACTATGTAAAAGTGCAAGTGGTAGTTTTAACCCTACTGAATATAGGCCCATTTCTATAACTCCTGTTCTATCTAAGATTTTTGAACGTTTACTAGCTAAACGTTTAAGTACATTTGCCGAGCTTAATCGTCTGTTTCCCTTTTTACAGTTTGGATTTCGTAAGGGTCTGAGCACTTGTGATGCACTTCTCACAGTCTCCACCATTGTCCAAAAATCATTAGACTCTGGTCAAGAAGTTCGCTTAGTTGGCTTGGATTTCAGTGCCGCATTTGACCGTGTCAATCATAAGGCCCTGATATTTAAGTTGAAGCAGTTGGGAGTAGGTGGTGTATTTTTAAATATTATTGAACAATTTTTAACAAATCGACATCAAAAGGTTTATGTTGACAATAATTTTAGTGATGAGAGAGAGGTGCTATCTGGTGTACCACAAGGCAGTGTTCTTGGTCCTCTACTGTTTATATTATATACCCATGATATGTGGTTTGGACTGGAAAATAGACTTATAGCCTATGCTGATGATGCTACTCTAATAGCCCCAGTCCCATCTCCTGAGTTGAGAGCATCGGTTGCAGAGTCTTTAAATAGAGATCTGGCTAAGATAAATGTTTGGTGCACTTCATGGGGCATGAAGTTAAATGCAAAGAAAACCCAGAGTATGATTGTTAGCAGATCCAGAACACTAGATCCTCCCCATCCAGATCTTTTAATAAATAACATTCCCATCTCCATATGTGATTCTTTTAAGTTGCTTGGAGTTATGCTTGACTCTAGGTTTACTTTTGAGAATCACATTCGATCTATTTCCTCCTCTATTGCTCAAAAAATTGGCATTTTGAGGAAATCTTACAAAGTATTTGGAGAGCAGACTGTTCTTAAAAATTGTTTTAATGCTTTTATTCTTCCGTGTTTTGAATATTGCGCCCCTGTTTGGAGTTCGGCAGCCAACTTTTATCTTAATTTATTAGATAAAAATTTGAGAGCAATAAAATTTTTAATTCCTGACCTCAAAGTTGATCTGTGGCACAGGCGAGCAATAAGCTCCTTATGCATCCTATATAAAATTTTTAACAATGCAGATCATCCACTGCATCACGATCTGCCCAATTTATATGCCCCTCAACGAGTTACCAGAGGTGTACTAAATGCCAATAGTAGGGCCTTTACGCCTATGAGATTCAACACAACACAGTTTTCAAGAAGTTTCATTCCTAACACAACTAAACTGTGGAATGAACTTCCTAGTGTTGTTGTTGAGTCCTTGGAACTTCAGAAATTTAAAGTGGGTGCTAATACATTTTTAATTAACAGAAACTTATAACTTTAATATTTTATTCATTATCCACACATATATAATATTATAATATTTTTAACATTATAGCATTTAATTTTTTTTTTTTTTTTTTTTTTTTTTTCTATTCATTTATTATGTTTTTCTTAATCTTTGTTTCGTTTTTTCCATACCAGGTTTCTTTCCCCGCTGGGGCCCTTGGGCTTATAGCTATTTGCTCTTCCAGTTGGGGTTGTGGCTTGGAACTTTAATAATAATTATACGATTTAATAAAAAATAAGTGGTTATTTATATAATTTTTAAAAGATACGTTTAATATGTTTAAAAACGCATTTTTATACGGGTAAACAAAGAATTATGCGTGTTTATTACACACAATTCTAATAAGTTTGATAATACACGCTTAATAACAATTAGGTTTATTGTATCCATTATACACGTTTAAAAAAGGCGTTTACTATAAACGTTTATTCAAACATACACCTTAATTTTAAAAAGTAACCGTTATAAAAGAAGATATATAAAAATAAATTTTCTGAATTTCACCATTTGTAATTCTTGGGATTTTAAAAATAACTTTGATAAAAAATCATAAGTCATAACCAAACTAAGATGAAATTATTATTCAAATACTCAAAAAAATGCCCTTCTTAAATTATAGTTAGTGAAGTGATGATGATGATAAAGATTATTATACCGTTTAGTCATGATTATATGCGTTAATTTAAAAAAAATGTGCTTATTATCCACGTTAAATAGAGATAAACTAGAAAACTCGCAGACCATTAATACCTCAACCTAAAACCATGATCACTCTAGCGTAAACCTATATTCCTATGGCATGGTCGAGTGATCCCGAGGTGTTAAAAGAGGTACCAGGAAAGACCTAACGAACTAGGGGCCAATAATTTCTTATCAACACATTTATTTCGTCATAATAAAACAAGAGTAGGTTCGCGGGCGCAATTTTTGTTAAGTGTACCGCGATGATAAAAAGGGCGAGAAACCGGGATAAAAAACACAACTGTGGTTAAGTCTATGGTGTTTTGTACCCGTATTTTATTACACAACACCCCTCCCGCACTAATTTATTTATATCCCCTTTTAACTCAATAAAATCGCAAGGGGAGGGTCTAGTATAGTAACTATGCAGTAGCTGACATCTGTAGGACTGAGTAACCTGCTGACCTAAACGACATCAGTTTTTCTCGGTGTGGGAGTGTGGCATCCTGTAATGACTGATTGCGTTATTTTTGTGTCATTTGGAGATGTTTGGAGTGGGTGTTTTTGAGTGTTGGTTGCCAGGGTGGTGCGGTGCGGTGCGGTGCAGTGCAGTTTAGGGCGATTCCTTCTGTTGCCCAAAGGTAGTGTTGGCTAGTGTTTTGAGGGTGTTATTTTCTATGTGTCTTTGATTAATATCTTGGTTGTGTGTGCTTTAAAAGTCATGTGAGTGTGGAGCTTGATGCCTAGGATGGTGATGTTTTGTTCAGAGTGAATGTTTATCTATCTAGTTAAAACAAAAAAACAGCCAAAACATATAAAAAAGACTAAGCTCGGGGAAGGGGGGCCTTTGTGCAGCACCCGAGCATGTACCAAATACAACAAAGGTTAAATAAACGACAGTAATGGAGTGCACGGACGTTCCCCGAGTACAAGGGACAAGCGGTAGTTAACCCGCTTGTCCCCGTACCGGAAGAGGTAACGTTCGCGAAGATCCCTCACACTTAGTCATTCAACAAGAATGCGCCGACCAATCCGGGGAAACGTTCCATTAAGTGGCGGTGCGTAACGCGAGTGTGTCAGCTTCGGAGACGACATAAAGTGACATGAAGCCGCCGAGACATTTGGGGGTGGTCCAAGGTAACAGTCGCGGCGCGATGGCACGCAAGTTCCGATCGGCCTTTTCCCATCTTCTTTGTCAGGCAGCCCCCATAGGAGAAAGAAGTTGAGGGAACTGAAAATGTGTGAATATCAACGAACGTTTCTCCGACAGGGCAACTTTGCAAGCAAGTTCAACAAGTGGTAAAGTCATGGAATGTGAAAATTTATATAGTGTACAAAATATATGCTCGCTTAGTCTTAAGGAAAAGGCTACTAGAGAGCGCCACCATTATCATATACCTCAATTTAAGAAACTGCCTTAGAAACTTCCGTGTAATTTAGAAGTGATATGATTCATTGCATAAATATTTCTAGGCTTAATAAGTACAGAGGAATGACGCTTTTAAAGATGAGGTAGAGTTCATACCGCCCAGTTTACTCTTCTTCGAATCATGCAAGAGGAGAACCTTCCGGCGATGGATGTGATAAATGATGGAGAAAGAGAAGAAGTCTTCCGACGTTTCGCCATCTACCATTCTTACATCTTACCTGGAGATACCGAAACACACACACCACGAAGACCTCCTTTTCAATAGGACAAAATTAGACGCAAGAAAACGAGAACCATTCAGAGATAAATATATTCCAGCGAGTATAAATAACAACACAATATTACAGACAAACAATAGTTCCCTGAAGAAGCAGATCCGCAACGAAACCTAGGAATAAATGCTTCCCGGAAAGCTCATTTTCAACCCAACTACAAAACTGACTTCTAATAATTTTATTACGGAAAGACCGTAATTCTTCTGTACTTGGACAAAATACTACTACTACCATCAGCAAGGCGAATATGAATTAAATATCTGCTGTTAATCGCGATCCTCTTTTGCTTCCATTCCAAAAGTACTAAAAATCTCAAAGAGATTCATTGAACCATTCCAATCCTTTGCGGGGGAGAATATAATTATGTAGGGGAGCAAGACAAAGTAGGCCGTGCTAATTCCTTGTTTATGAGCGCTCTTTAAAGGAATGGGCTTTTATTTCACACAAAGCTATTTTGTATCCTACTAATGGCATGTGCGATGGGGCTAAGCTTGCCGAAGTGAAACACCTCTTCCGATTACAGCGAAGTTAAGTCAAACAGGGGCGTGGTTAGTCGAAGGAAGGAGCCCCTATTCGGATCTCCTTCACGCCTGCTCTCATACGCTATAGATACCCGCGGTTCGGACCACACGTTAATCAGTATGTCCTCGTTTAGAAATAAAAGGAATCTTAAATGAACGCAGATCGATGCAATGAATTTTGACCACCCACAGGTGAGTAATGAGACAATTGTGCCCATGGTTTCTTCTGAAATTATCGCACAGTTCAAGTGGCTAATTGAAGTAAATTGCTTGTTAGTCTCCCATCAAGGACTCTTGTCAATAATAATTCGTTTGTTGTAATTATTAACTACAGTACATTAGTTGTATAACTTTTTCTTCTCACCTTTAACAAGGTTAACATACCTAAGTTGCGCGCACTCAATTATTTCAATAATAGTAAAATAATAATTAACAAACATATCATCTCACCTTAGGACCTTCAGGACTTTCAAACACTCATTGAAAAGTAAACTCATTTTGCCCTCGGACCGATATAGTCATTTATAGGTTGGCGCGCGCGCGCCAACCTATAAATGACTATATCGGTCCGAGGGCAAAATGATGGATCTTGGCATTAGGATTTTCTCTTCCATTTAAATGGAGAAGAGAACGACGCCATCGGAATAAGAATTGGGTTCATATCTAAAGCCTAATTAACGGAAATATTTCAGAGTATTTCTTTTATGTTTTACCCAATTCTGATCTTCATTTCCCCCCGAAAATCCTTGAATATATATTGAAACCTATAACAAAATGCTTTTAGTTCCAAAAAGCCTATCAGCTAAATGGAATGCCAAGCAAAATGAAATGCACAGTAGTCTCTACCCCTTCCCCCGCGCACACACACGCGCGCACACACACGCACGCACACACACACACACACACAACACCCAAAAATCACTATCTATATTTCGGTTTGAAATTTGAGTCCGTGCGGATGTGTTCACTCGTTTTTTAACGATTTTTATCTCTTGCTAGAAATTTGAATTGAGATAGATAAGGGTTAGTAGTTATATATAGCTTTTCATATATATTTTTTAATATTGTGAATAAAAGATTCGTCTGGTCTTTTCTATATAATGGTCTAAGGACTTTTGTCAATAATAATTCGCTTGTTGTAATAACCCTATAAGCAATATAGTAATAATACTATCAGGCTGGAACGCGAAAATAATGTCAGATTTTCTAAAATAAAGTTTAAAAAAATATTTATTAAAGTAGTGCCTCTTGTCATCATTTAGAAATGCTACAATCATTAATTTATACCCTTTTCTTTCTGATTATTTAAAATATTGTTCATAATACTCTTCAATATGCACCCCTATCGCCTCCCATCTAAAAATCACATTAGACATGTTTTACTCTTATAAGTTTCATAAATGGGACGATGCAAGCACAGCGGCAAAGTCCATTCAGAACATGTCCATTCAGAGATGATGCAGTAAATGAAAGAAGTTGCAGGAGGTGGTTTTCCAGTTTCGCAAATGGGGATTTCAGTCTAAAGGACGGACCAAAAGGAGTTCGTCTAAAAGAACCTGATTCCGAAGAGTCGGAAGCTGCTGTCACAGCAAATCCTACTATAACTTCTAGGGATCTCTCAGAACAATTTAAGGTAACCCATAGGACTGTCCTAAGCCGACTGAAGAGAAGTGGAAAGGTTCCATTGGTTAGAAAATGGCTCCTGCACGAACTGTCCACGGCGATCCTTTATCATAACGTTAAACGCCGCCATTCGTGGAACAATCGAGGAATCAGAATTTCTCAAAAACCAGAGAGAACTTCATCCAAAAAATATGCTGAGTTTATGGTAGGGTATTGAAGGAATTGTTCAAACAATTAATGCTAATCTCTATTGGTATCAACTTCGTCGTTTGACAGCAGCTTTGGGTCAAAGACGACCCTTCTTAGTAAATGGGCTGGATGGGGGGGGGGGGGAGATTCTGGTGACTGCCTACATGGGCATAAGTCACCGTACTCACTGCAACGAAAGGGGTCATCCTCCATCACGATAATGCCCGTCCTCATACAGCTCGAATGACCAAAGATCTTTAGAGGAACTCGGTTGAAAAGAATTTCTTTTCATCATCCTTATTCTCCTGACCTCGCTCCTTCCGATTATCACTTGTTTAGGAGATTGCACAAGCATTTGGATCAGTGGTTTTCAACCTGGGTGCGTCAGCACCTTTGGGTTCCGGGAGAGCCACTAAGAGTGCCACAGGAGCGACCAAAAATCATTTTTCAAAATGTTTATATTTCAAAAAAATATGTATTTCAAACACACACACACACACACACACACATATATATATATATATATATATATATATATATATATATATATATATATATATATATATATATATATATATATATATATATATTAACTAAAATCACAAGCACGTATTATGAAACTAGCTCCTCTGCATTGTGCAACATAAAAGAGAGGAAAAGAGAAAGATTGCAGAGAGTGAATGATGAAATGCGAGTTGCCTTATCAAATATATGTATATACCGATATTAAAGAATTATGCGAGTCATAAGGCTCAAATTTCCAATTAAACTTTTGAAGGTAAAACTTATTTATTTTCAATTTTTTTATGTCTTACTTCAATATTATTTCATATTATTTCCATTAAATTAGGTTAAATGTCAATCGTGGTTAATTTTTAAGTGCTTTTCACCTAATTATGTATTTATACGTAAATTATTTTATATGGGGTTGCCACGGCTGCTCCTAGATAGCATAAAAAACGTTGAAAACCACTGATTTGGGTGGTCTTAGGTTGACACCGAGAGAAGAGGTTGAAAAAGAGATGGATTCATATTTTGCATCAAAACCTAAAGAATTTTAGAAGCGTGGTAGTTATAAGTTTGTTAACAGATGTGTAGAAGAATAAGGTCGAAGAGCGACCACGTGCCCTTCTGTACCCACGTGGTCTCGAGATCACCGCATGGAGCTTTGAAAGCGCGGCTGAACTACAGCGAGGAGGCGGTCCACGCCGTTTTATTGCAACCCAGCTGTATTTGCTTAGGGACACATTTTCGTCGTCTCACATGGCCTTCCAGCCAGCCTCCCTGCTCTCCCGCATAGATCGAAGTTCTTCGAACATTCTACGACAACTTTAACTCGGTGTTCCCGAAGGAGTCGCTGCCGTTTCCCCAAGATCGCACGAGTTGTGGAAGCTACCACCAAGCCATTAAAGCCACCCCGCAGACCGTCTATAAAATCCTACGACTCGGTTTAGCGTGTAGCACTTCAAGATTTTACGCATAATACCGCGTATGAGTTTTTTTTTTTATCTCATCTGGCGACTGCCTTCTAGGGCATTAGTCGCCGTAATCAAGCTAGCCTAAATCTAGGCTATATTAAATGCCAAATTACCCCCCCCCCCCCCCAAAAAAAAAATACAAACAAAAAGCAAACGGAAAACAAACAAATTGAAAAAATATCGAGCGAGCTCCGTCGACGGGGGAAGGCCCGCCATCCCCCGCCGAAGAAGACCGCTATCCATAGTTGAATGTTGAATAACGGGGAGAAGGCCGGCCTCTTCCAAAAAGTCTAAAATCCACAGGTTGGTGTACACGAACCCAAACCGAGTACAAGGGACAGGGGGTAGCGAACGCGCCTATCCCGGTACCGGGAGAGGTAACGTGCGCAAAAATCACACAGAGTGGGACATTCGACAAGAATATGCCAAACAGTCTGGGGGACGACGCAGTTGTCACAATAGGGCACTTGCGAGCGATCCATCAAATAGCGATGCGTCACACGAGTGTGCCCGATTCGGAGACGACAGAAAGCAACCTGAAGCCGCCGCGGCATTGGGGGATAGGTACATGGGAACAGTCGCAGCGCAATGGCACGCAACTTTAAGTTCCCTTCGAACGTCTCCCATCTTCTTTGCCAAGCAGTCAGAAGAGATGCCCGTATACCTGCCATGTAGTCGGTGCGAGGAAGAGCCAAACGCTGGTCCGGTAGGAGAGCCCTCGCGGACTCTTTGGCACCGTCATGGGCGCGCTCATTCCTCGCAATTCCTACATGTCCAGGAACCCAGCAGAAGATAATCTTGACATCCGCACGGCTCGCCAAAACGGTGACGTGACGGATACCGCGAACCAGGGGATGGGGAGATTCCAATGCCCCGAGAGCAAGCAGGGCGCTTTGTGAGTCGATATAGATCACAAACCGGTCTCCGAAACGGGCACGTCGCGTAATCTCCCATATGGAGTGGTATATTGCCACCAGTTCAGCCATGAAGACCGACGCAGCGCCTAGCAGAGCCCCGCTGACTTCAAACAGAGTGGATGCGGCGTGGAAGCCGACCCCCTCTTGGGACTTGGAGCAATCCGTATACACTGGCACGGTTCCAGCGTGACAAGAGATATGCTCCAAATATGTCGAACGCAATACTGCCGGCGCCATACAAGCTTTGGGAGCAGAGGCGTGGCGACAAATAGCCAAATGAGGTACTCTCCAGGGTGGCGTCCTGGGCAGAGCCAGGGGCGCCACCGGCCCGAGAGCTATCCCTAGCTCTCGAAGGAGTTTCGTGGCCCTAAACCCAAAGGGCTTAGGGTATGACTGGCGTCTCTCGGCGTCAAAGGCAGGGTTGAAATTAGCTGCGGATGCAGTGAGAGATGTTAGCGACTGAGGGAGGCGGCGGGCTCGCGCGTACAGGTGAATCATGTACTGTACGAGGCGTAGAGCGAGTTGTATCTCCCCAGCATCGACTAGTAGGCTCTCAATGGTGGAAGTGCGGAAGGCACCGGTCGCCAGGCGAAGGCCGGTGTGGTGGATCGAGTCCATCTTCCGCAATACACACTCGGCTGCGGATGCATAAAACTCGAATCCGTAGTCGAGATTCGAACGAACAAAGATCGATAAAAAGTAAGGCATTAGCCCTATCAGCGCCCCAAGCGCTGAACGTCACGGAACGGAGAATATCCATGGCGCGGGTACAAGAGAACCTAAGGCTGCGTCGGTCAAATACAAGACCCAGGTAAACGGTCCGATTCAATCACTTCCAGACGTACCCCATCAAGAAACAAGTCTGGGTCTCGGTAGAGCCGTATATGGCGGCAGAAGTGCACCACCTTAGACTTGACCCAGGAAAACCGAAACCTGTGCGCTTCGGCATAGCGGGAGACGCGGTTCAATGCCTGTTGGAGTCAACGTTCCAGAGTTGGCATCTGGGGATGTAGAGCGTAGCGACATCTTCAGGCAGAACCGAGGTGAGGCCGTTGATGCTCAGAGCAGAGTGTGAGACTGAGGAAACTTCCCTGCGTGACACCCTCCTCTTGCTACATTAGGCCGGAGAGGGCTTCCCCCAGCCGTACGCGGAATCGACAATCTCGCAAAAATTCAGATATATACATTGGGAGGCGTTCCCTCGCCCCAATCGTGTGGAGAGTCTCCATGATACCATATCATCATGCGGAGAGCAGAGTGAAGATTCACCAGGAATCTAGGAGGAGACCCTCAACCCAGATCCTGTTGAACAAATCTAACAGAAAGGCCATGCCTCGCTCACCCAGGTATCGAAGCATGGCGTACGGAACATCGTCCGGACCATGGGCGGTGTCCGCGCACGAAGCAAGAGCGGAACGCAACTCACTCACAGTAAACCTGTCGTTGAAGGGATATCCGCCTCTGGAGGATAATCCAGCCGGCGGCCTTCCGCGACATCACGACGTGCATTAAATGCTGGCGGGGCAGCATCCCGGTTAGAGAATTCGGAGAAAGCGGTCGCGAAAGATTCCGCCACGGACGCGGGGTCCGAGATTGCGGTCACATTCTCCTGGAGAACGGGACGGGGTCCTGCGAGAACTTGCCCCGAATCCTTTTGACTCGCTTCCACACCTCTGCTGGAGGGGTCTTCCCGTTAAGTGAAGACACGTATGACCACCAAGAAGAGCAGCGGGCGTGCTTCGAAATACACCGCAACCTAGCCCTAGCCCGACAAAATTCACACATAGTGAAATCGTTCGGGTGTCGCTTATAACGCATGTAGGCATAACGCTTCTGTTTGAGGGCCGTCTCACACTCAGCCGACCACCACTGAGGTCGTAGTCGTGCAAAACGGCCAGACGTTCTGAGAATAGTAGTCAGGCGCGCGGCGATGAGGTTGCCGGAGAAGAACTCAACAGCCTCATCTACCGACCTAAACTCCTCGAATGACATAGAGAATTCAGTCATTTCCTGAAATGCAGGCAACCCGGTGGGCTCTCGGGCGGCAGTTGCCCTGAAAATTATATTTGAATGGGAAAGTGATCACTTCCATGGAGGTCATCGACCACCCCCCAATAAAAATCAGGCTGTGCATCCAAAGAGCACAAAGATAGGTCAAGGCAAGAAAATGAAGCGGTTCTCGGACAGTGATGCGTAAACTCATCCACGTTTAGGACACCTATCTCAAGCTCTTAGATCAGATCGGAAAGGACTTGTCCCATGGGATTTATTGAGTAATCCCCCGAGAAAGGATGTCTGCCATTCAGATCTCCAAGCAAGAGAAATGGCCTCGGCAACCGTGCCACGACGCGGCGGAAGTCCCCAGCGTCGAAGTCAGCTGACGGTGGAATGTACGCAGAAACTATAGTATACCTCCTATCCATGTGAAGCTGCACAGCCACTGCCTGACAGGAGGTACCTAAAGAGAAAGGAAGGACGGAGACATCATGCCGGGTGTAAACCGCGCATCCCCCAGCACGGCCCCCATCTCGTGGTGGTGGGGTCGCAAAACCCTTATACCCCGGGAGGGCGGGCAGGGAGCATGCGCCTAGCATGGTCTCCTGCGAAAAGATAGCTAACGGAAAACAGGACGAGACGAGACGGGCCTCCGAAGCTCCTCCCAGTTGACCCGGAGTTCACACCAATGCCATTGAAAGAATATGCCCTCAAGGCCTAGCTTGAAGGAGACGCGGGGGCCCTCTTCGAAAAGAAGACCCCCACAGGAATGGCCGTACGCTTCCCGGAGGCAGGACCCCGGGCGCTGTTGGCCGGACAATGCGCTGAAGGCGCTGTCGCCTTCGAGGACTTATTCGGCGAGGTTGGGTTCGCCATGCAAGTCTTTTCCTCCCTCCGCCTCGAAATCTTAGGCGGGCGTTGCGGCCTTGGAGGCGGGGGCCCTATTTTCGAGGATCCACCGTCTCCAAATCACTCAGCCCACCACTAGGCGTGGGCGAAGGAGCTGAAGCTCCTTTGTTGCAGTCCTTCTTTCGGGGGACAGCTTTAGGAACCCGGGAAGATGGCCTGGCGACCAACTTCACGGGTGTTGCATCCTGTGAGTCTAACGACTCGGTGGAGGCGTATGGCCATTTCGCCTTACGGGAAACGATCACGCTAGGGAAAGTAGGGGGGGAGCCCTAATTTTAGTCGGGGCTGGGTATGAACCCTTTGTGCCGCTAGCTTCAGGAGGGAAGCGCACGGGTTGAGTAGAACCCGCAAAAGGGCTCCGAATGGGCCAGGAGCAGAGGGTGTCTTTCTAACCATTGAGGCATAAGACGTCCCAGGCACAGCCGGCGCGCCAGGACCAAGTCCTTAGTCTTGCGGAATGAGAGGCGATCCTGGGCCTGAACGGCAAGGATTTCTTTCTCAAAGAGATAAGCACAACATTGCTTCGGAGAAGCGGGGTGCGGCTCTCCGAAATTGACACACTTAGCCACACACGATTTGGACTTATCATGTGCGGCCTTGGAGCAATTTACACAGACTTCGGGTGACCCCGACTTTACACGTCTAACGAGACGAATCGTATGGCCGAAGCGGTGACAGTAATAGCACCGCCGCGGCAGTGGCACTAATGCCTCTACGCGGTAGCGGTACCAACCGGCACGCACCGACTCAGGGAGCTTGTCACAGTCGAACGTGACGAAGAGTGTAGGGGTGGGTCTCGAGGCCCCTCCGTTTTCTCATCACACGTTCGACCTTGACCACCCTATGGTCGGCTAGCTCTAAGGTGATGTCCTCTATGCAGTACTCAACGACTTCTTTCGCATAAACTACTACTTCCACAAAGTTCATAGTAGAGTGCGGCGTCACACTCACCGGGGTGCCAACAAGTGTCCGAAGAGCACTTATCTTGGCTGCCTCAGAGGGATCCGCCGCATTCGCCAGAAAGCTCCCGTCCGAAAAATAGGTCACATTGGGCTCTCTACCAATTACACTAGCTAATGCTCTCCTCTGATGGATCATGTTGCCCTTGGCCAACATGCTGCCATCAGTGGCGCGAATAACTAAAATCGTTTGAAGCCAGCGGGCTCGAAAACGCCAGGTACCATCTGAATGAGGGGCTCTGATGTTATCAAGGCTCCGCTTTGTGCACTTTTCGTCTTTGTCAGGGGCTCCGCCCCCGGGGGGGGGCAGAGGAACCGGATGTACTGATCTTGGCTTGGTCGCTTACCAAAGTGGCAGCAAACTCATCCGTCCCCAAAGCCCCCGCGGATGGAGACGAGCCCCGGGTCTTCTTAGTCTTTACCCTATTTTTTTTTCTTTTTAGGATAGGAGGGTGGAAAATGAACTCGCTTCTCCCTTCCGTCGGCAGGAGCACCCAGGCCAGATGGACAGGCCTCAGCAAGGTCCTTCTCCGAGATGGAGAAGGTCCTGGCAGTCGCAGGTGCACCGGTCGGAGGAGATCCCTCCCCTCATTGTAACTGCCTCGGAAACCCTAGCCGTTTGGGGAGGACCTTACATAGGGGGCGGACTAGAGTTCGGGGCTTGGCGCCAAGCCCGGATTCGCGCCCATTGAAGGCCATGCCGTCTGAGAATGGGTTGCCTCAAGGACCATGTCTATCTCAGGGGGAGGCTTCCAGTTAGCCCCCCCCCCCACTACATCACGGGTCCCGTTTGCAGCGCTGTTGCAAGTCAAGTGTGGGGATGACAGGGGGTTGACCCCGGCAAGGTTCAATATTCTTGCCAGCAGGTCTACGAGGGAAGCAACCCAAGGGGCCTGGCTTCCCTCTCCCCTCCCCTAAGGGGGTTTGCCCTAGCGAGCCGCTTCTATTGGGAGCGGTCGGCTGTGTGCTGCCTGCTGGCTTTCTTGGTAGTCCCCTTGGAAAGAAAAGGGGGGACTGCGGCTGGGAACAGGGAGATGCCCGAAAGCACCTCCAGAGAAAGGGATGAGGGGGAGTCCCCTACTCCCGTTGGCTAAGGAGTGGAGTAAGCCTCTTCTCCGGTTAGAGAAATTTGGAGGGTCCCCTGCACAAGCACAGGGTGGGCGGGCCTCCAATATTTCTGTGGAGCTGCCCGAGGGCGGCTCCGACGATGGAACAGGGAAAATTTGGGGGATATTTTTAATTTCAACATCATTGGGCATGGTGACCCTCTTTTTCTTACGGGAAGCAATAGTTCATCACCCCTCGCAGTAGCCCGGTCTGCAACGGGTGCTTACGGGCCTGTCAGAGCCAGGTGCCGCCATTTAAGGCCACCCCTCCCGCCCGGTGACCTGGCAGCCCTTCAGCATGGCAGCTCCACCTTGGGCACGGCTTAAAATTGATAGTGTGTGAAGAGAAAATGAAAAGGGATGTGAGGAAGGTATGGGTGGGAATGAAGCAGGTTGTTAAAAACCCACCATCCCGAACCGGAGCTCAGGGGTTAGAGAACATTGTACCCTCCCCCCCTCAGCCCCGATCCGGGAAAGTTGGCTGTGAAGAATGTCAGCATCTACCCTGTGAAATTAGAGGCTGACCAGAGAAAGTTGTGGGAGGTTGTATGAAAAGCGACGAAGTAGGGGAGAAATACAGGCTGTCTGAAAGAAGTAGAAGAGGCTAAGCTGGGTGCCGACATTTAATTTCGCCTGTGCGATCATTCCCTTTAAACCCTATATCTTTCTATGTTCAAACTCTATTTTGTTGTTATTAAAGGTATATTTTCGTTATTCTTTCTTTTGCAACCATAAGCGTGTACCAGCAACCTGTTAATCTTTGCCCAACTTGCACTCTGAATTTGTTTTAAAAGCACCCCGCAAATTTAAAAGTAAACCATCCCCACTGAATTCATAACTATTTGCCGTCACGAACAGGCCAGGTCGAACCTTAAGCCTACTTCGCCCCCGAAACTCCAAAAAGGCATACATATATATATATAGAGAGAGAGAGAGAAAGAGTGGTCATTCCACGAAAAGATGGAATGAGGTTCTAGGAAGCAATGGGCGTTATGCTTATGTTAAATATTTCCAGTCATAAGGTTTTTCATTCTTAGTATATACCATAAAATGGTACATTACTTTCCTTCAAAAATGATAGAAAAGAAAACGCTCGGTATGTTAAGTTAGCCTATAGACATGCTACCTTCACACACATTCTTGCTGTTTTCCTACCTATTTTTTTTTTTTAGTTTGAACATACCAACTGGTAGATAAAATGTAACTTTAATGTCACTTTACAATTATACATTTGGTTAAGAGGCAAATCAAGGGTGAATAGTTTATATGCCTCGATTTAAAAGATTATGCTACCTTTTTTTTTATTTAAAACCTCGAGTTTTTAAAAAGTTAAGAAGAAACGGCGACGAGAATTTTACAGTTACTACTTGACGGTTTAATTAGTAACCAACTTTCATTTAGTGGAGTTTCTGCGTCCCGGAAGGTCAGATTATCTCACATTAAATGAGGTAGGTTGGGTCAGATTAGATGGGTTAGGTTAAGTTAGGTTTGATCAGATTTAGATGAATTAATCTAAATCGGCGTGATGCGAATGGAGAACGTGGGAGGGGGCTAAGACGAGGATGTCTGGATCGATCGGCGGAATGTGGGAGATGAGTGGAGGGGGCAGGGGAAGGGGGGGGGTACCCGGGGCGCGTCTGCGAAGCTTAATTTTGAAGAGGAGTGCACACAGCAAGGCGACCCGGAAGGGAAGAGGATGGGGCAGAGCCTTTATCACGGAACCCGAGAAGCCCCAGCGTGCAAACACAGGACGAGAAGGGCCCCAGCAGAAATTTCTTGTTTTGTGCTAAAAAAACCACGCATAATCCAACGAAGGAAGACTCTCTCAAGGGAGGGGGGGGGGTATGGAGGTAAGACAAAAAAAAGAGGCAAAATAATACAAAACTGATCCAGCGCGAATTTCTCGGGTAATAAGGAAAATCGAAGGGGGAAGGGGCGTCTCACTAAGGACCCCTCATAGAGGATGCATTCCGATGCCATACTACATGAAGTTGGGAAGATTTTTTTTATTTTTTTTTTTAGGAGCTCATCTGGCGACTGCCTACTTGGGCATTAGTCGCCGTATTAAAACTGGCCTAGTTCTAGGCAACCTTAAAATAAAATTAGAGGAAAAAAAAAACACCCCAAAAAGGGGGAAAGGAAGCAAGCTGGTGCTTCGGGGAGAGGTCCCCCCGGCGCAGAAGCGTGCAACCAAAGGAAATAGAAACAAAAAAAAACATGCAAAAAACAAAAAACAAAAAAAACAAACCTTGCTTAAATAATAGGGAGAAGGCCGGCCTCCCCCAAGAAGTCAACAAGTCCACAAGTAAATGTGCACGAATCTGTCCAGAGTACAAGGGACAGGGAGGCGACCCCGCCCATCCCGGTACTGGGACAGGTATCGTGCGCGAAGATCACCCAGACTGGGACATTCGACAAGAATGTGCCGAACAGTCTGGGGGACGACGCAATCGTTGCAATAGGGCGCAGGCGAGCGCTCCATCAAATAGCGATGCGTCACACGAGTGTGCCCGATTCGGAGACGACAGAAAGCAACCTGAAGCCGCCGCGGCATTGGGGGATAGGTCCATGGGAACAGTCGTGGCGCAATGGCACGCAACTTTAAGTTCCCTTCGACCGTCTCCCATCTTCTTGCCAAGCAGTCCGAAGAGCTGCCCGTATTCCTGCCATGTAGTCGGTGTGAGGAAGAGCGAAACGCTGGTCCGGTCGCAGAGTCCTCGCGGACTCTTTGGCGCGCTCATTTCCCGCAATTCCTACATGTCCAGGAACCCAGCAGAAGATAATCTCGACATCTGCCCGGCTCGCCAAAACCGTGGCGTCACGGATATCGCGAACCAGGGGATGCGGAGATTCCAATGCCCCGAGAGCACTCAGGGCGCTTTGTGAGTCGCTATGGATCACAATCCGGTCTCCGAACCGGGCACGCCGCGTAATCTCCCGTACCGAGTGGTGTATTGCCACCAACTCGGCCGTGAAGACAGACGCAGCACCTGGTAGAGCCACGCTGACTTCAAACAGAGGGGGTACGGCGTGGAAGCCGACCCCCTCTTCGGAATTGGAGACATCCGTATACACTGGCACGGTACCAGCGTGACACGATGTGTGCTCCAAAAAGGTCAAACGCAATAGTCCCGGCGCAGTACAAGCGTTGGTAGCAGAGGCGTGGCGACAAATAGCCAAATGTGGTACCCTCCAGAGTGGCATCCTGGGCAGAACCAGGGGCGCCACCGGCCCGAGAGCTATACCTAGCTCTCGAAGGAGTTTCCTGGCCCTAAACCCAAAGGGCTTAGGGTATGACTGGTGTCTCACGGCGGCATAGGCACCATCGAGATCAGCTGCGGATGCAGTGAGAGCTGTTGGCGACTGAAGGAGGCGACGGGCTCGCGCGTACAGGCGAGTGATGCACTGCACGCGGCGCAGAGCCAGTGGCATCTCCCCAGCATCGACCAACAGGCTCTCAATGGGGGAAGTGCGGAAGGCACCGGTGGAAAGGCGAAGGCCGGTGTGGTGGATCGAATCCACCTTCCGCAATAAACGCCCGGCTGCGGATGCATAAAACTCGCATCCGTAGTCGAGCTTCGAACGAACAAAGGATCGATACAAAAAGTAGGGCAGTAGCCCTATCAGCGCCCCAAACGCTGAACGTCACGGAACGGAGAATGTCCATGGCACGGGTACAAGAGACCCTAAGGTTGCGAATATGAGCCTCCTAGGTGAGGCGTCGGTCGAATACAAGACCAAGGAAACGGTGCGACTCAACCCCATCCAGGCGAACCCCATTAAGAAACAAATCTGGGTCGGGGTGAAGCCGTGGATGGCGGCAGAAGTGCACCACCTTAGTCTTGGCAAAAGAAAACCGAAACCTGTGCGCTTCAGCATAGCGAGAGACGCGGTTCAATGCCTGTTGGAGTCGACGGTCCAGAGTTGGCATCTGGGCCGCGACAAAAGAGATCGAAAGGTCGTCCACGTAGAGCGTAGCGAGAACATCTTCCGGCAGCACCGAGGTGATGCCGTTGATGCTAAGGGCAAAGAGTGTGACACTGAGGACACTTCGGTGCGGAACACCCTCTTCCTGCTCCTTTGGACCGGAGAGGGCTCCCCCCACTCGTACGCGGAATCGACGATCTCGCAAAAATTCAGATATAAACATTGGAATTTGTCCCCTCGCCCCCATCGTGTGGAGAGTCTCCATGATACCGTATCGAAATGCGGTAACATAGGCCTTCTCCAGATCCAAAAACACCGTGGCGTAGTGCTGTCTACGAAGGAAAGCCTCGCAGACGACATTTTCCAGTCGGAGCAGAGAATCTGACGTAACGTGGAACTTGCGGAAGCCGCACTGTGCGGAAGACAGATGTCCTCCGCTGTCCATGAAAAAGGCTAATCTAACATTTGCCAATTTCTCCATCAACTTGCACACTCAAGAGGTTAGAGAGATTGGGCGGAAACCGGTCGGAGTAGAGTGATCTCTCCCCGGTTTGCGAAAGGCGAGCACAGTAGCGATTCGCCAGGAGTCTGGGAGAAGAACTTCCATCCAGATCCTGTTGACCAAATCTAAGAGAAAGGCCATGCCTCGCTCACCCAGGTGTCGAAGCATGGCGTACGGGACATCGTCTGGACCATGGGCGGTGTCCGCGCACGAAGCGAGAGCGGAACGCAACTCACTCCCAGTAAACTTGTCGTTGAAGGGTTCTCCTCCTCTGGAGGTAAAGTCCAGCCGGCGGCCTTCCGCGACATTACGACGTGCATTGAATGCTGGCGGAGAAGCATCACTGCTAGAGAATGCGGAAAAAGCGGTCGCTAAGGAATCCGCCACGGACGCGGGGTCCGAGATTGCGGTCCCATTCTCCTGGAGAACGGGAGAGGGATCCAGCGAGAACTTACCCCGAATCCTTTTGACTCGCTTCCACACCTCAGCTGAAGGGGTCTTCCCGTTAAGTGAAGACACGTATGCCAGCCAAGAAGAGCGGCGGGCGTGCTTCGAAATATACCGGAACCTAGCCCTTGCCCAACGAAATTCAGCGACAGTGAAATCGTTCGGGCGGCGCTTATAGCGCATATAGGCATAACGCTTTTATTTGAGGGCCGTCTCACACTCGGCCGACCACTATGGGAATGGTCGGCGTGCAAAACGGCCAGACGTCCTAGGAATAGTAGTCAGGCCCACGGCGATGAGGTTGCCGGAGAAGAACTCAACGGCCTCATCTACCGACCTAAACTCCTCGACTGACATAGAGAATTCAGTCATTTCCTGAAATGCAGGCCACCGCGCCCGCGCCAAGCACCACCGAAGTGTGCTCTCAGGCGGCAGTTGCCCTGAAAATGATATTTGAATGGGAAAGTGATCACTACCATGGAGGTCATCGACCACCCCCCAATAAAAATCAGGCTGTGCATCCGAAGAGCACAAAGATAGGTCAAGGCAAGAAAATGAAGCGATCTCGGACAGTGCTGCGTAAACTCATCCACGTTTAGGACACCCATCTCAAGCTCTTCGATCAGAACGGCAAGAACTTGTCCCCTGGGGTTTATGGAGTAATCTTCCCAGAGAGAATGCCTGCCGTTCAGATCTCCAAGCAAGAGATAGAGCCTCGGCAACCATGCCACGACGCGGCGTAAGTCCCCCGCGTCGAAGTCAGCTGACGGTGGAATGTACGCAGAAATGATAGTATACCTCCTATCCAGGTGCAGCTGCACAGCCACTGCCTGAAAACAGGTATCTAAAGAGAAAGGAAGAACGGAGACATCATGCCGGGTGTAAACCGCGCATCCCTCAGCCCGGCCCCCATCTCGTAGTGGTGGGGTCGCAAGACCCTTATACCCCGGGAGGGCGGGCAGGGGACACGCGCAAAGCATGGTCTCTTGCAAAAAGATAGCTAACGGGGAACGGGACGAGACGAGCCTCCGTAGCTCCTCCCAGTTGGCCCGGAGTCCACGGCAATTCCATTGAAGGAATATGCCCTCCAGGCCTAGCTCGGAGGAGACGCGGGGGCCCTCCTCGAACTGAAGACCTTCACGGGAATGGCAGTACGCTTGCCGGAGGCAGAACCCCGGGCGCTGTTGGCCGGACAAAGCGCTGAAGGCGCTCTGGCCTTCAAGGACTTATTACGGGAGGTTGGGCTCGCCATGCGAGTCTTTTCCTCCCTTCGCCTCGAAACCTTAGGCGGGCGTTGCGGCTTCGGAGGCGGGGCCCCTCTTTTCGAGGAACCACCGTCTCCGAGCCACTCGCTCCATCTCAGGGCGTGGGCGAAGGAGCCGAAGCTGCTTTGTTGCTGTCCTCCTTTCGGGGAAAGGCTTTAGGAACCCCCGAAGATGGCCTAGCGGTCATCTTCAGGGGTGTTGCCTCCTGTCTCAGTCTAACGACTCGGTGGAAGCGCGTGGCCGTTTCGCCTTACGGGAAACGTTCACGCTGGGAGAAGAGGAGGAAGCCCTGGTTTTAGCCGGGCCTGGGTATGAACCCTTTTTGCCGCCAGCTTTACCAGGGAAGCACCGGGGTTGGGTAGAGCCCGCAGAAGGGCTCCGAATGGGCGCGGAAACAACCGTGCTCGTTGGCCTGGATGGGCCAGGAGCAGAGGGTGCCTTTCTAACTATTGAGGCATATGACGTCCAAGGCAGAGCCGAGCGCGCCAGGACCAAGTCCTTAGCCTCGCGGAATGAGAGTCTATCCTGGGCCTGAACGGCCAGGATTTCTTTCTCAAGGAGATATGCACAACATTGCTTCGAAGAAGCAGGATGCGGCTCTCCGCAATTAACACACTGGGCCACACACGATTTGGACTTATCGTGTGCGACCTTGGAGCAATTTACACAGACTTCGGGTGACCCCGACTTTGCACGTCTACATGAGCGATTCGTATGGCCGAAGCGGTGGCAGTAATAGCATCGCCGCGGCAGTGGCACGAATGCCTTCACGCGGTAGCGGTACCAACTGGCACGCACCGACTCAGGGAGCTTGTCACAATCGAACGTGACGAAGAGTGTAGGGGTGGGTCTCGAGGCCCCTCCCTGTTTTCTCATCACACGTTCGACTTTGACCACCCCATGGTCGGCCAGCTCTAGGGTGATGTCCTCAATGGAGTAGTCAACGAGTTCCCTCGCATAAACTACTCCTTTCACAAAGTTCATCGTAGAGTGCGGCGTCACACTCACCGGGGTGCCATCAAGTGTCCGAAGAGCACTTATCTTGGCCGCCTCGGCGGGATTCGCCAGAAGGCTCCCGTCCGAGAAACGGGTCACCTTCGGCTCTCTACCAATTGCACTAGCTAATCCTCTCCTCTGATGGATCATGTTGCCCTTGGACAACATGCTGCTATCAGAGGAGCGAATAACGAGGAAGCGCTTGAAGCCAGCGGGCTCGAAAACGCCAGGTAACCTCTGAGTGAGGTGCCCCGATGTCATCGAGGCTCCGCCCAGTGCACTCTTGGTCTTAGTCAGGGGCTCCGCACACGGGGGGGGGGTAGAGGGGCCGGATGTGCCGATCTTGGCTTGGTCGCCTACCAAAGTGGCAGCAGACCCATCCGTCCCCGCAGCCCCCGCGGATGGAGAGGAGCCCCGAGTCTTTTTGGTCTTTCTTGTCTTTTTATTCTTTTTAGGAGAGGAGGGCGGGGAATGAACCCGCTTCTCACCCCCACCGGCAAAAGCCCCCATGCCAGATGGACCGGCCTCAGCCAGGTCCCTCTCCGAAATGGAGAAAGTCCTGGTAGTCTTTGGGGCACCGGTCGGAGGAGATCCCTCCCCTCCTTGTACTGCCTCGGAACCCTCAGCCGTTTGAGGACCTTGCATAGGGGTGGATTCGGGTTCGGTGCTTGGCGTCGAGCCCGGATTCCCCCCCCCCCATGGAAGGCTCTACCGTCTGAGGCTGGGGCAGCTCAAGGACCATGTGTGTCACAGGAGGGGCCTCCAGTTGGCCATCCCCTCCCAAGACATCGCAGGTCCCGTTAGCAGTATTGCCACTAGTCTTTTGTGGGCAGGCACAGGCCTTAACCCCGGCAAGGTTCAATATCCTTGCCAGCAGGTCCTTTGAGGGAAGCGACCGAAGGGGTCTGGCTTCCCTCTCACCCCTAAGGGGGTTTGCCCTACCGAGCCGCTTCGATGGGGAGCGGCTGGCTAAGGGCTGCCTGCTGGCTTTCTTGGCAGTCCCCTTGGAAAGAAAAGAGGGGACTGCCGCTGGAAAAAGGGAGGCGCCCGAAAGCACCTCCAGAGAAGGGGGTGAGGGAGAGTCCCCTGCACCCGTGGGCGAAGGAGAGGAGTAAGCCTCCTCTCCAGTTAGAGAAATATGGAGGGTCCCCTAAGCAAGCACAGGGGTGGGACCTTCATTTTTTTGCTGGAGCTGCCCGAGGGCGGCTCCGTCGCTGTTTCAGGGGAAGTTGAGGGTTGGGTTTTTTTTGTTGTACATACATGGGCATGGTGACCCTCTTTTTTATACGGGACGCAATCGCACATCACCTCTCGCAGTAGCCCGCACTGCGAGAGGTGCTTACAAGCCCGGCAGAGCCAGGCGCCGCCATTTGGGACCACCCCTCCCGCCTGGTGGCCTGGCAGTCCCTCGGCATGGCGGCTCCACCTTAGACGCGGCGTAAAACAGATAGAATGTGAAGAGGAGAGGAAAAGGGATGTGAGGAAGGTATGGTAGGGATGAAGCAGGTTGTTAGAAACCAACCACCCAAGACCGGAGCTCAGGGGTTAGGGAACATTGGCCCCTCCCCCCTCAGCCCCGATCCAGGACGGTTGGCCGAGAAGAAGGTCAGCATCTACACTGTGAAATTAGAGGCTGACCAGAGAAAGTTGTGGGAGAGGTTGTATGAAAAGAGAGGAAACAAGTGTTTTGAAGGAACGAAGAGAGGCTAAGCTGGGGGCAAGTTGGGGAGAGTTACGTACCCTCGCCGATCGAAGCCCTCTGCACCCCCTCCCCTCTCTTTGGGCTATTCAGTCTATGTAGAGGTGTCAAAATTAGTCATGTCATTTTAGGCTGCATTTCATTCACACAGTAACAACTTAATATATTATTTTAGGAGTGGAGATGGAGTGTTTAGGATATATTTAGTCATAAATATAATAGAGAAAACATTTAACAATTAAATAAATTAAATCGAGTGAAATTATTTTACGTTATTGCGGTATTTCAAGCACTTTGAAACATTTGGTTACAAAACAGGGTTGCCAAATTTTCACCATTTTTAATTCACTTTAGATTTAATTTGGAATCGATAGAAAAAAAAATATCCGCATTAACAATTGTGTTTTTTATCGCTGTGATTAATTTTTCCAATCTACCGTGTGAGGTAAAATATTATTACTTAGTATCACAGCAAAGCCTTTTGTGGAAGCATTACAAAACTATTCGAGGATTTTTAGAACACATATATGAATAATTATATCATAGTTAACTTACCTTGAAAATTGTGGCATGACTAGTTAGGACAATTGTACCTACCACGCATTTTCCCCTTCCCAAAACCCGGTTTGCTTTCCTCGCCCGAACGCCCGTAGGTGTATTTGCGTATATATGTCCTTCCACATATTGTCACATCGTCCAACCTCACCACTTTCTTAACTCTCAGCGAGAGGTGCCCTCGTTGATTTTCGCTTTGATAAAGATACTCACATGGCCCTTGCAGAAAGGGGAGGGCCCCCTAACCCTCCTTTCGAAGCCCCCCCCCCACATATTAAGGTCGTGCAGAAAGTCTTCTTCAGTAATCACCAAAAAATACCCCTCATCATACTCCCGACATGAGGGCCAAAACAACCCGACTGCCTCCTTATATTTATCTCCAAACGTCGTCATGGGGGGACCTCCCCCCCAAATCTCCGTATTCCCTCCAAAAACTCTCCAGACTTTTAGGAAAACGCTAATCTCTCGAATTTTATAAAATAAAGGATTACAACTTTCGTCGACATCCCTCGCCCCTCTCTACAAACAAAAGGAAAGAAACCAAAAGACAAAGGGAAAAAAAACAAGACAACGAGAAAAGAAACCCACCAAATCGAGGAGATTTTGCCCCGCGATTTTTATTTTCTCTCGCAAGAAATTACGCCAAAATGTTTTTTTTTAAAGCACCTTTGGCAAACTTTTGCTCTCGAACTAATTATCGGAGCCTCATTTGGCGCTAATCCGTTAAAGGACAAATCGACTCGAAACTGCGCGTTCATGAATTCAAACAAACACACATGTGCGTACACAATTGGGTGTAAACCAACCACAATCGTTTGCTTAGGAGAGTGGTTCCCAAACCTATGGTCGCGACCCAAATGAGGGTGGCGGGACGGCTACAAAATATAAAAAATAAATACATAAAAGGGAGAGAGAGAGAGAAGGAGGTAAATGTTATAAGTAAAAATAGTTCAAACATAATTATTAACATCATAATTGTGGAATATAAACCGTCATTCGAACTGAGACAGGAAAATAGTTGTAAATAATAGAGTACGAAAAATGAAGGTGGAACAAGATGTATACGAGTATCAGTAGGTCCAAATCTTGTACTGTACGCTAAGGTGGCTAGAGCTCGACTCGATCCGTTTCTTCAGAATCTTCAGTTCCAAGTAGCTGTGTTGGTGGATAGACGTGCATGAGTTCGAAAAAGGGGCAAATTGTTGGAGCTCGAATTGCAGGAGTTCAGGCACCAAAACAACTAAACTCCTTGGTTTTTCGAGGGCTACCATATCAAGGACCATGACAGAATTCAAGAAAGGGGGCAAAACTTCCAACAGGAGAAGTATTTCCGGCAGGACTTCGAAGCTCGCTGGAAGAGACTGACGCATTGTGATGAAAAATCCAAGGACAACTGCCCTTAAAGTGACTGCAGAGTTGAATCGAATCAACATCTCACTAGCCGAGTTTCGACCAAACTGTTAGCCGTGAGCTCAAAAAAGCCGGATATAATGGAAGAGCCGCCATCAAGAAACATCTGCTTTCTCATCAAAAAATTCAGAAAAGGCAGATTTTTTTTTCTATAATCTCATCTGGCTACTGCTTTCTAGGGGATAAGTCGCCATACTCAAGCTAGCCTATATCTAGGCTATAATAAAAGCCAAATTAAAAACAAAAACAAAAAGGAAAAAAAAACTAATTGAACAAATATAGAGCGAGCTCGATCGAAGGGGAAAGGCCCGCCCTCCCCCACCGAAGAAGACCACGATCCATATTTGAATATTAAATAACGGGGAGAAGGCCGGCCTCCTCAAAAAAGTCTAAAAGTCCACAGATCAGTGTGCACGAACCCATCCCGAGAACAAGGGACAGGCGGTAGCGACCTAGCCCATCCCGGTATTGGGACAGGTAACGTGCGCGAAGATCACCCAGACTGGGACATTCAACAAGAATGCGGGGAACAGTATAAGGGTAGACGCAATGGTTACAATAGGGCGCAGGCGAACGCTCCATCAAAAGGCGATGCGTCACACGATTGTGCCCGATTTGGAGAAGACAGAAAGCGACCTGAAGCCGTCGCGGCATTGGGGAATAGGTCCATGGGAACAGTCGCGGCGCAATGGCACGAAACTTTAAGTTCACTTCGACCGTCTCCCATCTTTTTTGCCAGGCAGCCCGAAGAGCTGCACATACACCTGCCATGTAATCGGTGTGAGGAAAAGGGAAACGCTGGTCCGGTCGCAGAGTCCTCGCGGACTCTTTGGCGCGCTCATTTCCCGCAATTCCTACATGTCCAGGAACCCAGCAGAAGATAATCTCGACATCTGCCCGGCTCGCCAAAACCGTGGCGTCAAGGATATCGCGAACCAGGGGATGCGGAGATTCCATTGCCCCGAGAGCAAGCAGGGCACTTTGTGAGTCGCTATAGATCACAATCCGGTCTCCGAACCGGGCACGTCGCGTAATCTCCCGTACCGAGTGGTGTATTGCCATCAGGTCGGCCGTGAAGACAGACGCAGCGCCTGACAGAGCCCCGCTGACTTCAAATAGAGGGGATATGGCGTGGAAGCCAACCCCCTCTTCGGACTTGGAGCCATCCGTATACACAGGCACGGTTCCCGAGCGACACGAGGTCTGCTCACAAAAGGGTCGAACGCAATACTCCATGCGCCGTACAAGCTTTGGGAGCAGAGGCGTGGCGACAAATAGCTAAATGTGGTACCCTCCAGGGTGGCGTCCTGGGTATACCCAGGGGCGACACCGGCCCGGGAGCTATACTTAGCTCTCGAAGGAGTTTACCTGGCCCTAAACCCAAAGGGCTTAGGGTATGACTGGCGTCTTTCGGCGGAATAGACACCGTCGAAATCAACTGCGGATGGAGTGAGAGCTATTGGCGACTAAGGAAAGCGGCGGGCTCGCGCGCACAGGTGAGTGATGCACTGTACGAGGCGAACAGCGAGTGGCATCTCCACAAAATCGACTAATAGGCTCTCAAAGGAAAAAGTGCGGAAGGCACCGATCGCAAGGCGAAGGCCGGTGTGGTGGATCGAGTCGACTTCCGCAATAAACGCTCGACTGCGGATGCATAAAACTCGCATCCGTAGTCGAGCTTCGAACGAACAAAGGATCGATAAAAAAGTAAGGCAGTAGCCCTATCAGTTTCCCAAGCGCTGAACGTCACGGAACGGAGAATATCCATGGCGTGGGTACATGAGACCCTAAGACTGCGAATATGAGCATCCCAGGTGAGGCGTCGGTCAAATACAAGACCAAAGAAACAGTGCGATTCAAACCACTTCCAGCCGCACACCATTAAGAAACAAATCTGGGTCGGGATGGGGCCGTAGATGGCGGCAGAATTTTTTTTTTTTTTTTTTTTTTAAGAGCTCATCTGGCGACTGCCTACTTGGGCATTAGTCGCCGTATTAAAACTGGCCTAGTTCTAGGCTACTTTAAAATAAAATTAAAGAGAGAGAGAAAAAAAAAAAACCCAAAAGGGGGAAAGGAAGCAAGCTGGTGCGTCGGGGAGAGGTCCCCCTGGCGCAGGAGCGTGCAACTAAAGGAAAAAAACAAAAAACAAAACAAAAAAAAAACAAATGCAAAAAAACAACAAAAAACAAAAAAACAAACAAACCTTGCTTAAATAATAGGGAGAAGGCCGGCCTCCCCCAAGAAGTCAACAAGTCCACAAGTCAATGTGCACGAATCTGTCCCGAGCACAAGGGACAGGCGGTAGCGACCCCGCCCATCCCGGTGCTGGGACAGGTATCGTGCGCGAAGATCACCCAAACTGGGACATTCGACAAGAATGTGCCGAACAGTCTGGGGGACGACGCAGTCGTTGCAATAGGGCGCAGGCGAGCGCTCCATCAGATAGCGATGCGTCACACGAGTGTGCCCGATTCGGAGACGACAGAAAGCAACCTGAAGCCGCCGCGGCATTGGGGGATAGGTCCATGGGAACAGTCGCGGCGCAATGGCACGCAACTTTAAGTTCCCTTCGACCGTCTCCCATCTTCTTTGCCAAGCAGTCCGAAGAGCTGCCCGTATTCCTGCCATGTAGTCGGTGTGAGGAAGAGCGAAACGCTGGTCCGGTCGCAGAGTCCTCGCGGACTCTTTGGCGCACTCATCGGCGCGCTCATTCCCCGCAATTCCTACATGTCCAGGAACCCAGCAGAAGATAATCTCGACATCTGCCCGGCTCGCCAAAACCGTGGCGTCACGGATATCGCGAACGAGGGGATGCGGAGATTCCAATGCCCCGAGAGCACTCAGGGCGCTTTGTGAGTCGCTATAGATCACAATCCGGTCTCCGAACCGGGCACGTCGCGTAATCTCCCGTACCGAGTGGTGTATTGCCACCAGCTCGGCCGTGAAGACAGACGCAGCGCCTGGTAGAGCCCCGCTGACTTCAAACAGAGGGGATACGGCGTGGAAGCCGACCCCCTCTTGGGACTTGGAGCCATCCGTATACACTGGCACGGTACCAGCGTGACACGATGTGTGCTCCAAAAAGGTCGAACGCAATACTCCCGGCGCAGTACAAGCTTTGGGAGCAGAGGCGTGGCGACAAATAGCCAAATGTGGTACCCTCCAGGGTGGCCTCCTGGGCAGAACCAGGGACGCCACCGGCCCGAGAGCTATATCTACCTCTCGAAGGAGTTTCCTGGCCCTAAACCCAAAGGGCTTAGGGTATGACTGGCGTCTCTCGGCGGCATAGGCACCATCGAGATCAGCTGCGGATGCAGTGAGAGCTGTTGGCGACTGAGAGAGGCGCCGGGCTCGCGCGTACAGGCGAGTGATGCACTGCACGCGGCGCAGAGCGAGTAGCATCTCTCCAGCATCGACCAACAGGCTCTCAATGGGGGAAGTGCGGAAGGCACCGGTCGCAAGGCGAAGGCCGGTGTGGTGGATTGAATCCACCTTCCGCAATAAACGCTCGGCTGCGGATGCATAAAACTCGCATCCGTAGTCGAGCTTCGAGCGAACAAAGGATCGATAAAAAAGTAAGGCGGTAGCCCTATCAGCGCCCCAAGCGCTGAACGTCACGGAACGGAGAATGTCCATGGCGCGGGTACAAGAGACCCTAAGGCTGCGAATATGAGCCTCCCAGGTGAGGCGTCGGTCGAATACAAGACTGAGGAAACGGTGCGACTCAACCACATCCAGGCGCACCCCATTAAGAAACAAATCTGGCTCGGGGTGAAGCCGTGGATGGCGGCAGAAGTGCACCACCTTAGTCTTGGCGAAAGAAAACCGAAACCTGTGCGCTTCGGCATAGCGAGAGACGCCGCTCAATGCCTGCTGGTGTCGACGCTCCAGAGTTGGCATCTGGGCAGCGCCAAAAAAGAGATCGAAAGGTCGTCCACGTAAAGCATAGCGAGAATATCTTCCGCTAGCACCGGGGTGATGCCGTTGATGCTCAGGGCAAACGAGACTTCCCTGCGGGACACCCTCTTCCTACTCCATTGGGCCGGAGAGGGCAACCCCCCACCCGTACGCGGAATCGACGATCTCGCAAAAATTCAGATATAAGCATTGGGAGGCGTCCCCTCGCCCCCATCGTGTGGAGAGTCTCCATGATACCGTATCGCCATGCGGTATCATAGGCCTTCTCCAGATCGAAAAACATCGTGGCGTAGTGCAGTCTAAGAAGGAAGACCTCAAAGACGGCATTTTCCAGTCGGAGAAGAACATCCGACGTGGAGTGGAACTTGCGGAAGCCGCACTGTGCAGAAGACAGATGGCTTCCGCTGTCCAGGAAAAAGGCTAGTCTAACATTTACCAATTTCTCCATCAACTTGCAAACGCAAAAGGTTCGAGAGATTGGGCGGAAACCAGCCGGAGCAGAGTGATCTCTCCCCGATTTGCGAAAGGCGAGCACGGTAGCGATTCGCAAGGAATCTGGGAGGAGACGTCCACCCAGATCCTGTTGAACAAATCTAACAGAAAGGCCATGCATGCCTCGCTCACCCAGGTCTCGAAGCCTGGCGTACGGGACATCGTCCGGAACATGGGTGGTGAACGCGTACGAAGCAAGAGCGGAACGAAACTCACTTACAGTAAAGCTGTCTTTGAAGGGTTCTCCGCCTCTCAAGGTAAAGTCCAGTGGGCGGTCCTCAGCGACATCATGACGTGCAATGAAGGATTCCGCCACGGACGCGGGGTCCGAGATTGCGGTAAAATTCTCCTGGAGAACGGGAGGGCGGTCCTGCGAGAACTTGCCCCGAATCCTTTTGACTCGCTTCCATTCCTCTGCTAGAGGGGTCTTCCCGTTAAGTGAAGACACGTATGCCCGCCAAGAAGAGTGGCGGGCGTGCTTCGAAATATACCGGAACCTGGACCTAGCCCAAAGAAATTAACGGCCAGTTAAATCGTTCGGGCAGCGCTTATAACGCATGTAGGCATAATGCTTCTGTTTGAGGGCCGTTTCACACTCAGCCGACGACCACGGGAGTGGTCGGCGTGCAAAACAGAAAACGTTCTGGGAATATACTCAGGCCCGCGGCAATGAGGTTACGGAAAAGAATTCAACGGCCTCATCTACCGACCTAAACTCCTCGACTGAGATAGAGAATTCAAGCATTTCCTGAAATGCAGGCCCCCGCGCCCGTGCCAAGCACCACCGAGGTGTGCTCTCAGGCGGCAGTTGCCCTGAAAATGATATTTGAATGGGAAAGTGATAACTACCATGGAGGTCATTGACTACCTCCAAATCAAAATAAGGCTGTCCATCCGAAGATCACAAAGATAGATCAAGGCGAGAAAATGAACCGGTTCTTGCGCAGTGATGCGTAAACTCATCCACGTTTAGGACACCTATCTCAAGCTCTTCGATCAGATCGGCAAGGACCTGTGCCCTGGGATTTATTGAGTAATCTCCCCAGAGAGGATGCCTGCCCTTCAGATCTCCAAGCAAGAGAAAGGGCCTCGGCAACAGTGCCACGACGCGGCGGAGGTCCCCCACGTCAAGTCAGATGACGGTGGAATGTACGCAGAAATAACAGTATAACTCCTATCCAGGTGAAGCTGCACAGCCACTGCCTGAAAGGAGGTATCTAAAGAGAAAGGAAGAACGTAGACACCATGCCGGGTGTAAACCGCGCATCCACCAGCCTGGCCATCCCGTGGTGGTGGGGTGGCAAGACCCTTATACCCAGGGAGGGAGGGCAGGGGGCACGCGCCTAGAATGGTCTCCTGCAGAAAAATAGCTAACGGGGAATGGGACAAGAGGAGCCTCCATAGCTCCTCCCAGTTGGCCCGGAGTCCACGGCAATTCCATTGAAGGAATATGCCATCCAGGCTCAGCTCGGAGGAGACGCGTGGGCGCTCCTCGAACAGAAGACCCTCACTGGAATAGCAGTAGGCTTCCCGGAGGCAGACCCCCGGGCGCTGTTGGCTGAACAAAGCGCGGAAGGAGCTGTCGCCTTCGAGGACTTATTGAGGAAGGTTGGGCTCGCCATGCGAGTCTTTTCCTCCCTCCGCCTCGAAACCTTAGGCGGGCGTTGCGGCTTCGGAGACGGGGGGCACTCTTTTCGAGGAACCACCGTCTCCAAACTACTCAGCCCACCACTATGCGTGGGCGAAGGAACCGAAGCTCCTTTGTTGTTGTCTTTCTTTTGGGGGACAGCTTCAGAAACCCCGGAAGATGGCCTGGCGACCAACGTCAAGGGTGTTGCCTCCTGTGAGTCTAACGACTCGGTGGAGGCGCGTGGCCGTTTCGTCTTACGGGAAACGGTCACGCTGGGGGCTGCGGGGGGGGAGCCCTGGTTTTAGCCGGGGATGAGTGTGAACCCTTTTTCCCGCCAGCTTTACCAAGGGAGCACCCTGGTTTAGTAGAACCCGCAGAAGGCTCCGGATGGGCGCGGAAACAACCGTGCTCGTTGGCCTGGATAAGCCAGGAGCAGAGGGTGCCTTTCTAACCATTGAGGCATAAGGCGTACCAGGGAGAGCCGTGCGCACCAGGGCCAAGTCCTTAGCCTCGCGGAATGAGAGTCGACCCTGGGCCTGAACGGCGAGGATTTCTTTCTAAATGAGATATGCACCACAATGCTTCGAAGAGGGATGCGGCTGTCCGCAATCGACACACGATTTAGACTTATCGTGTGCACCCTTCGAGCAATTTACACAGACTTCGGGTGACCCCGACTTTGCACGTCTACAATAACGATTTGTATGGCCGAAGCGGTGATAGTAATAGCACCGCCGTGGCAGTGGCACGAATGCCTTCACGCGGTAGCGGTACCAACCGGCACGCACCGACTTAGGGAGCTTGTCACAGTCGAACGTGACGAAGAGTGTATGGGTGTGTCTCCAGGCCCCTCCCTGTTTTCTCATCACACATTCGACCTTGACCGCCCCATGGTCGACCAGCTCTAAGGTGATGTCCTCTATGGAGTAGTCAACGAGTTCCGTCGCATAAACTACTCCTTTAACAAAGTTCATCGTAGAGTGCGGCGTCACACTCACCGGGGTGCCATCAAGTGTCCGAAGAGCACTTATCTTGGCCGCCTCGGCGGGATTCGCCAGATGGCTCCCGTCCGAGAAAGAGGTCACCTTCGGCTCTCTACCAATTACACTAGCTAAACCTCTCCTCTGATGGATCATGTTGCCCTTGGCCAACATGCTGCTATCAGTGGAGCGAATAACGAGGAAACGTTTGAAGCCAGCGGGCTCGAAAACGCCAGGTAACCTCTGAATGAGGGCCCCGATATTATCGAGGCTCCGCCTTGTGCGCTTTTCGCCTTAGTTAAGGTCAGGGACTCCGCACCCGGGGGGGGGGGCAGAGGGGCCGGATGTGCCGATCTTGGCTTGGTCGCTTACCAAGGTGGTAGCAGACCCATCCATCCCCCAGCCCCCGCGGATGGAGAGGAGCTCCGAGTCTTCTTAGTCTTTTTCTTTTTAGGAGAGGAGAGCGGGGAATGAACCCGCTTCACCCCTCCGCCGGCAGGAGGCCCCAGGCCAGATGGACCGGCCTCAGCCAGGTCCTTCTCCGAAATGGATAAGGTCCTGTCAGTCGTAGGGGCACCGGTCGGAAAAGATCCCTCCCCTCCTTCTACTGCCTCGGAAACCCTATCCGTTTGAAGAGGACCTTGCATAGGGGCGGATTCAGGTTCGGTGCTGCGCCGAGCCCAGGTTCCGCCCCATGGAAGGCCCTACCGTGTGAGGCTGAGTTGCCTCAAGGACCATGTTTATCTCAGGGAAGGGGGGGCTCCAGTTCCCCCCCCCATAACATCGCAGGTCCCGTTAGCATCATTGTCACTAGTCAGGTGTTGGGAGACACAGGACTTGACCCCGTCAAGGTTTAATATTCTTGCCAGCAGGTCTTTTGAGGGAAGCGACCAAAGGGGCCTGGGCTCACTCTTTTTCCTCTAAGGGGGTTTGCCCTACCGAGCCGCTTTAATGGGGAGCGGTCGGCTATGGGCTGTCTGCTGGCTTTTTTGGCAGTCCCCTTGGAAAGAAAAGGGGGGACTGCCGCTTTGAAAGAGGGAGGTGCCCAAAAGCACCTCCAGAGAAGGGGATGAGGTGGAGTCCCCTACACCCGTAGGCGAAGCAGAGGAGTAAGCCTCCTCTCCGGTTAGAGAAATATGGCGGGTCCCCTGCGCAAGCACAGGGGGAGACCTCCACTTTTTCTGTGGAGCTGCCCGAGGGTGGCTCCGTCGATGGAACAAGGGGATTTTTTTTATTTGACTCATCATTGGCCATGCTGACCCTCTTTTTATTACGGGATGCAATAGCTCATCACCCCTCGCAGTAGCTCGCTCTGCAAGGGGTGCGTACGGGTTTCGCAGAGCCAGGTGCCGCCATTAACGCCCCCCTCCCCTCCCGCCTGGTGACCTGGCAGCCCTTCAGCATGGCGGCTCCACCTTGGGCATGGCGTAAAAACAAAGATAGATGGTGATAAAGCAGGTTGTTAAAAAAAAACATCCCAAACTGGAGCTCAGAGGTGAAGGAACATTGTCCCCTCTCCCCTCAACCCCGATCCGGGACGGTTGGCTGAGAAGGTCAGCATCTACCCTGTGAAATTAGAGGCTGACCAGAGAAAGTTGTTGGATAGGTTGTATGAAAACCGAGGAAACACAAGTGTCTGAAGGAAGGAGAAGAGGCTATGCTGGGGTCGGCCGGGGTGCTGAGTCCCGTCAGCACGGCGGCCAGGATGGCAAATCGCCGCGCCCCTTACGGGGTCAGAAAAGGCTGAAGAGGTGTAGAGATCACAAAGACTGGTCGACAGCAGTCGCTATAGTGAAAATTACCTGCGGAGCAGACGTAGGTAAGAAAATTGAGTCTGTACCACTTTCTAACAGCAGCATCCAATGTCAAATCGATCTCATGTTATTAGATATTTTGGTTCAATTAATTGTGGCACTGAAAAAAAAGAAGCTAAATTTCCATTGATGGCGAACCACAACTCATGGTTTTTTTTGAGGTACAGATGAGATGGACAGAATTCTGGGAGAATTTCTGTTCAGTAATGCCCTGTCAACAACCATCACACAAGATATTTGTTATGGTAGACAGTTTTTTTTTCAAGAAACATAACATACACTGGCTGAACTGTTTGGCTATGTGTACTGATGGATCGCCGTCGATAATGGGAAGTCGAGTGTTTTGTCATCGGGTTAAAGGAGTAAATCATGATGGCATAATAATTCACTGTTTCTTACATTGGGAAACCTTTGCCTCTCAAAGATGTTATCCAAATTGTGAATTTTATAAATGTCAGAGCTTTGAACTCGCTCATATTCCGTAAAATGTGTGAAGAGAGGATCACATGACCAGGACTTACTTTTTCACTCTGATACCTGTTGGCTGTCTTGAGACCGCATTTTTGGACGGGTTATTAAAATTAAACCTGAAATAGAAGTTTTTCACCAAGAGCAGCAGCAGCCTAAGCTGGCCGACTATTTCAAAGAGGCCGCTTGGGTGGCAAAGTTAGCAGCATATTTTGGCGACATCTTCAGGCACTTAAATGAATTGAACTCAGACATGCAAGGCCGAAATCAAACTATGGTAGACATCAATGACAACATCACATCATTCAAGAAGAAACTAGCACTTTGGGGAGAAAATTTAGCCACCAAATAAAACCGCTGCTTTTCTAGAGCAGACTGCAGCGCTGAAAGATTTATCAGGAATAGCGCTGGCTGACATTAAATTGTTTTTCTAAGATCATTTGCAGAAGCTTCAGAAGGAAATGGACAAATATTTGGCAGAAAATGTTGATGTATGTCAATACAGCTGGGTCAGGAATGTGTTCGGTGTGAACGTCAGTAATATTAGAGGAGATATCGCTGGATTTAAAGAACTTTTCGATCT
The DNA here is from genome assembly GCA_963969495.1 of Ceratothoa steindachneri. Lineage (NCBI taxonomy): Eukaryota > Metazoa > Arthropoda > Malacostraca > Isopoda > Cymothoidae > Ceratothoa > Ceratothoa steindachneri. The sequence goes on from OZ018317.1 coordinate 192,606,389, forward strand.
CCATGAAAATCAGGTGCGGAAGCAACGTTCTGAAAGACTCTCATACTCTTAATTTTGATTCAGGAAGCAGAAAAATCTCTTATTCCATTTACTACCAGGTGGTAAATGGAATCGATCTCATGTTATTAGATATTTTGGTTCAATTAATTGTAGCACTGAAAAAAAAAGAAGCCAAATCTGGACAAACTTGTCTATAATATGAAGGAACATAATAATGGTAATCAATAAAATACTTTTTTTTTCAATTTTTCAATGAACCCGACTCTAAGAGCCAAAAGAAGTTGCCAGCCAAAAGTTTATTTTCTTTTCTTGCTTTTTGTTTCAATAAATTACATTAATATGAAAATGTGCCTTTAATATCCTTCAATCAACAAAGAAATATAAAAATATGTTTATTAAATAACAGTGAATGTCCGTAAAATATATTAGATAAAACTAAATATAGAAACACTGAAAAAATTATTATATTTATCAGTAGTCAATAGTAGTTGAATAGTCAGAAGGACTCATTCATGAAACAGTATTATAGTTGGCAGTCAAAAGTTTGTTTATCTTTGCTTGAGTATGAAGGTTTGCCTCCACTTATCTTCCATTAATATTATATTAAATTTATTAATTAGTAACTTATAATAAAATTCAGTAAACTTTATTCAATTGGATAAAATTAAAATAATACTGAAATAATATTTTATCCCTGAGGGTCGCCAGGCAAAAACACCGGTTTAAAGGGTACCACGAAAGATTCGCGCGTTTTTCTCTATGTTCTCTTAATCACCATCCATAAATGTCTTCCACCAGGAATATGCAACCTACAACCCCGAAACGGTCCCGGCCCTGACTGCCACCCTGACGATGTTTCAGTTCCACGGCAGCATTATATACTCGAGGTATTTTCATTCCATACACCCCTTTCCCTAACTTCACCACTTCTATCCGATACTTCAAAACTTTTCATCTAAAAATTCTTTCGTTGCATCCCCTCTTTTTTTCTAATAAAGCACAACCTCTGAGAATAATTATAATAAAACTGATAATGGAAATGATTTTCGAACGGAGGGAATGCAGTCTCTTTATTATCATTATTATTATTATCAGTAGCATCGGTGCTAATATTCGTGTAAAAGAGGCGCGGTCACCCTTGCTGGGTGGCCTCTTTCCTTAAGGCCACGTTAAGTTTTTGCGTTGTTGTTTTTTTTTAAAGTAGTGGCTGGGGTTGAGCACTTGGTCGACACGAGGGTTGATCTCGAGGACAACGGACCTGAAATTTACTTCTCGTGACCTCACCTTGGCACAGGGGTGGCGTTATCCACTACCATTATGAAACGTCACCGGGTCGAACCCGCCACTTGTCAGGCAGGGCAAAGTACTGCGCTGGCTAGTGTGCTCAGTACAGGATGGAAAGGGGAATCCAATCGGAATTCATTTGTTTGTTTTTTTAATTACTTTCTTAACCGAAATTTTGCCTATTTAATTATACTCACATGGTCAAAGATTTAATTAATTAACACGGGGTCACCCCCCACCCCCAATGTTTTTGAGCACTAGCTAATTTTACAATGAGTATTAGAGCTTATATACTAATGTAACCGGAAGGGGGAGCTTAAAATGGAGTTTAAGTTTAACCAACCAGGTCACATTATGGTACAGCGTGTGATACAATCGATCAGTTACACCGGAACAATGTAGGATCGGATTTGTTCGCGCAGTTTCTGAAGACGTGACAAACTCAAGCAACGGAGGGGGAGATAGATTACTTAGGGATAAGGATTTCTGATCCAGCTGGGAAGGGAGCACTGAGGAGGGGTAGGTTGAGACGACTTGCCCAAGGGAATGACCTTCAGAGGAAACATAAAAAGAAGAGTCGCGAGAGATGAGAGGCTTCGCGACAATAAATGTTGTGAGTGGATATTTTAATCTCTTTGGTTGTTGACAAGGAGCAAAATATCTTCTCCGTTCCTCGGGTCCCCGGCTCGAGTGAATTATACATGTATATCTATATCACACGTATACACCACACAAATATACACACATCGCGTAGCCCAGAACCCCCCCCCCCCACTAAATTCAAACGAATAACTGCCAAATGCAATTGAATATAAATAAAAATTCGTATACAACTTTATATGTATTCTTTATTATCTCTGAAAACTTCAACAATACAAATATAATAGTATTGCTATAATTAAAAAAAGAAATTGTCACTCAAATATTTGCTTGCCGATTGCACCCGACAAAGGATAATGCCTAAAAGAAATCTAAATCAATTTACCTTTATTGAAATAAATGATCATTATGTCCACCTTCTTGGTCGCATACAGCCTTTAATTGCGTTTTAAAGGAAGAAATACATTTTTATCAGATAACGTTATGTTATCCCATGCAAGATTTTTTTTCCTTAAGTTCAGATTCACTAAATTTATTTTATTATAAACAAAAAAGCCCGTGCCCCCTCCTACTAGAAAAAAAACACTCGTCTCTCAGTGGGTAAAAAAAAACCCTACACTTCGGCATTCAAAAGGCTTCTTGAATCAAACTTTTGGGGGATTGGGGATGATACGAGTAGCTCAGAGGATGAGCGCTCTTCGCTATCCGAACCACGACGCTCATCGACTAAGCCACCATCCTCAACCCCAAGAAAGGTTGCTTCAAGAAGCCTTTTGAAAAACGAAGTGAAAAGGGTTTTTTATCCAGTGAGAGGCAAGCGTTTTTTAGTAGGCTTTTGTTTATATTAAGGGAAAATCACATGACACGTGATATACAATGATAGTTAATATATATATTTGCGTAATACAAAACTAAAAGTGAATTTGTTATTAGTTCTATATTTTTTAATTATTAATTTAATTTATTATTTTTTATTTCAGTGCTTTATTTATTAATGGTATTTATTCAATTAAATAATGCATCCTATGTAAATGGGGCAGAAATGCTTATAATTTTCTACTTAGAACTTCTTTCAATTTTAAGATCTCGCCATGGAAGCAACCGAAGTGGAAAACGCCACCGAAACGCCCAACACATCCACCTTTAGCCTATACCTTGGAAACGCTTACTTAGAGGAGAAAAAAACACAAAACAAAACGAGGGAAACTCCACTAAAACTGAGTATGAGTTCGCAAGTACTCGTAAGTTGTTGGGGGTGAAGTTGTATGGAGGCAAATATCACAAGTGGTTTTTTTTTTTTTTTGCGAAGTGCAGATGAGTGAAGAAAAAAGATGTGTGGAAGTTAAGAGAACCGGAGAAAGGAAATTGAGGGCGCGCAAATCTCCCGCCGGATGTTTCCCCTGGAATTTAAAGCATGAACCAACGAAATCACCTGTTCCCTACAACATAGGGAGAGATTTGTAAAAGATGGGGCGAAGATAGAGGAAGTGAAAGATTGCCGCGGACATTGGGGCTGGGAGAGAAGTCAGTCTTCCAGATGTCAGCTGCAGCACGGCTGTCTATGCTACCCCAGAGACCCCCTTACGGGGACGCCGTAACATACGTCTATAAGACGTTCTACCCCGCACATACCAATCCCGTATCAACGTAGGAGTACGTGCAAGATTCATCTACGGTCCAGCCACTTGCTTTACTCCTCCTCCTCAAGCACCCCCCCCCCCATCGGTTTATACTCCCACACACCGCATCGCCATTCAAACAACTCCAGCTCGTGACCTGCCATTGGATTACTTCAATCAATCCCACAATTTCGAGGCAGAATTAATTCTTCGTCAATTAGTGTCCCCAAACACGGTACATTATCATTTTCACCTAACCCACTACAATCGCCCTTACACAACCATTATTAACCTCTGTCCTTTAATAAAGCGACATTTGCTAAAAGGACGTTATGGTCATGATAGGGGCCCGGGGAAACCGGGTTTATTTTGTTGTCTTTTTTAAGAACCCATCCGGCGACTGCCTACAAGAAAAGGGTTTTTTTTTCTTTTTTAGAACCCATCCGGCGACTGCCTACTAGAAAACGGGTTTCTTTTGTTTTTTTAGAACCCATCCAGCGATTGCCTACTAGGGCAAAAGTTGCCGTAATCACGATACAGCCTAATAGTAGGATAGATTAAAAAAAAAACAACTTAAAAACAAATAAGGAAAAATCAAAAGCTTTAAAAAAACAAAAAAAAAAACAAGATAAGAAAAGGTCAAGAAGAAGGAAGCGCGCTCCGGCGTCGGGGATAGCCCCCCCTCCCCGGCGGAGGAACATTGCGACCTCCAACAATCAAATAAAATGGAGGCCTGCCTCCTCCAAAAAGTCAAATAGTCCGCAAGTTTGTGCACACGAACCCGTCATGAGTACAAGGGACAAACGATAGTGACCCCGAGGTAACGAGAGCGAAGATCCCCCAGATTGGGACATTCGACGAGAATGTGCTGAACAGTCCAGTCTAGCGAACGACGCAGTGGTCACAATAGGGCGCAGGTGAGCGCTCCATCAAATGGCGGTGCGTCCCACGAGTGTGTGTGTGGGGTGGGGGGGGGACTAAGAACTTAATTTCTAGTCTTATTCTGCTTCACCCCCACAATTCTAGGCTAGAGGATAAATGATGAGTCCAATACAGAAACGAGGGTCGAAATGATATTTGGGATTTTTTAAAAAATGAGATAGAAGGATCAACAAACAAAGGGATTCGTCAGATAATTCGCAAGCACCAGATTAAAAATTCCCCATAAAAGTAACAAAGAAAGACAAAAGGATGCCAAGGAGTAATCGACCTAATTTAAAGGGAATCGTGCATAGGACTACCCTTCCCCCCGACCTTCAGATACACAAGCCCTAAGTATTCCCGCACTTATTATGAATATAAAGTGTCTCAAAAGAGGCAATACATGTTGCATGGGAGCGCCCTCATGACAGGTTGGTCGAGCTCAACGCCCGCTCAGAGTTGACGAGTGTTCCCTGCCCTCCTAACTCTTCGAGGATTGGAACATTTATTTCTAAAGAAAATGGATTTGATCAAGAATAAGACCAATCGTTAACTTTCAGCTACGCAATCAAGCCCCTCCCCTGCCTCTTCATTTTGTAAAGAAGACTGATTCAATAGATTTGACAACTCTGCTTGAAATGGGTCCATAATAGCGTCGATATTTTAGTTTGGCTGCTGAAAATGTATTCAAAACCTGAAAAAATTTCACTTCTTTTTAGAACATTTAACACAATCCACCACCGAGTTAAAAATATGAGCGTGAAACCAAAAATAAAAAGTTTCTAAAAACAACGGCTATCATTTATAATATGGTAAGTAACCACATGGGTAACAGGAGCATCACTAAGGAAAACAAAATAGCAGAAATAGTCAAGTAGATCACGAAAGCAGATCACTTCACCAGGCACAGGAACGGCCTGGTCCGCCCCATGAAAATCCGGAAAGTGGAACGAAAATCGCATCCTCCACTTCGCGCCGCATCAGGGCCATGCTCGGATGAGGCAAGCGTCTATTCAATAGGCCTAACGGTGAAAAAGACCCCACGAAAAGACCGTCTCTTTTGCATCATAAAACTGTGACTATTGAATACAGAGATCGGCATGGGTGGGATCCAGTCTCCTAAGGAAGCTAGGGTAACCGTATAAACGAAAATGGGGGTATTAGGCCGCATAATGCACATTTCTCGCAAGTACCCTCTACCCCGCAACCTCGCCCGAAATGCGCGCCAAAAAAAATAGCATGATTTACCCGCCAATTAGCAGACCATTTTCCGCCATTACCACCACCCGCCTCCGAAACTCTTAAGCACACTTCTGCAAGTGCTTCGGATCGAGAGGGCCAGAATAGCAAAATGGGAAAGTCCCCTTGGATCCAGGAAACCTTTTATTCCTTCCCGCTATCTCTGAATCTCGCCTTCTTTGAGAACGCCACATGGTTTTGACAATCTTCCCTCCGATTGGCATACCTTAGAGTCAAGGGCATAATGGATCCCCCCCCCCCCGGCGGGTCTCGTCTGGTGCCTGCCAACAAAAGCATAACCAGCGACAAATTAATTTAGCCTAGATATAGGATGTTGATACACACAAAAAAAAACACCTACTAAAATATTTACCTATTTTTCTTGATATAGTTGCCGTTTCTAGGTAATTTAAGCACCACCTTTTTTATTCGACTACAATCAAGGCTGATTGGATGCACTTGAACTCGATTGTAAGCCAGATTCCTGCTCAGATTCGTTTTCATGGAGAGAAGCAAACCTTTTTTTTTAGAATGCTTAACTTTCAAATGGTTCCATAATGGATTTGTTGAACAATGTATGGGTTTAGCCTCGAATAAGACTTCGAACACTTGAATTTCCATCACCTAAACTAGTATTCAGCCATCCCTTTGTCCCTTTGTTGTCTCCAGAGACAACCATTTCCAAATGCTTGACTTCTGTACCATGAGGCATTATCATACCTCGGATTATTTTCTACTAACTAAAAAAGTACAGTTCAATATTTCAATATACTTAAAATATTAATAAGGCGTTCATATAATCATATCCTTAGAATTATTGAAACAAAGTTAATATTTGTTTACAAAAAATTAATGTTAAAGATAGGATTATATAGAAATTAGAATGTCAGCTGGGAAAATAAAATACTTAAGTTACATATAATCCGAAATTAAATTTAATCCATTTCACACAAATATAATACTTCAATGTAGCAAGACAAAAAGAGTGTATAAATCAGTAGTGATAACATCATAAACTGCTTCTGGTACACTATCACTCGACAACCGCTACTACCAAGATAGCTCACTTCAACAGACTCGCTCTTGCGCTTGTCGATAACATGCATATACACATAAACCTACACAAGCACAAATTATCTACATGTACCCTCAGTGATGTTCTTTGAATTTAATTTAAATTTCTATTTTTATATTCAATGTGAAATAACGCAAACTTTAAACATTTTCTCTAAATATTATAAACCAGAGTAGAATTTCCATTTATCAATTATTCATTTTATGATATTAAATAATAAATACGAATTTATAATTAAAATATCTATAAAATATAGGCATAGAAAGGAGTCTTGAATTTTTAGCTATATTTTTCTAAGGAGATGACAATATTGAGTCTACCTAAGTCTTCTATACATATTCATCTGAATAAGAAACACTGAGAATGCGAAAACTCACAATTTTAAGATAAAATGCAAAATTTATGGAGCAAATAACGCCCAAATTCCTGCCTCCAAATAAGACGAAACGAAAAACCCGAGTCATCACAAGATGTACCAAAACCACTCCCATACATCACCACGCAGAAACTAAAAAATCCTACCAATCAGAGTACACCTAGATATAATAGGAACTCAACACTTCAGCCGAGCACTCAACCAACCCAAATCACAACACAACATCTACCGCCACCAAGACCTTCCCAAAAATCCCCGCACACTAGTCTATTCGTTCGTACGTGTTTGTCTACATGAAGAAAATTTCAAAATGTATCGATTACATATTGATACATATGTAAGTGAATATCGCATGATAAATACATGTACGTAGTAACTTACTTGGTGGCATCCCTATCTCTCTCTCTCTCTCTCTTCCGTGAAAGCGTATAGACCCGCCCGGTTTTTTTCACCCCGCCCTCAGCTAATATTAGTGAATCCGGCCCCGGCAAAAGTACGACCCCAGTCGGTCTATAGCCGAGTATAGACCACCGGGGTCCTGGTCCTGGCTCCGACAAAATTATGACCCAGGTCGGTCTATAGAAATGCTACCACGCCCCCCCCCCGGGAAGTCTAAGGTCCCTGGGTGAGGAAATAGTGTGTGCATAGCGCTGTTGTGTGAGGTTGGAGCAATCAAGATGTTATAGGCCGCCTGAACTTGATTGCACCTGGTGCGTGTTGGTGTTTGGGTGTGTCCTGATAGGGGTTGAGATAAGATTACTGCGTGTGGTAGATGAGGGATTTTGATATTTGCATGTGGGAAAGGGGAAGTCATTTAGGATGTTGTTGAGAGGGAGATTGTTTAGGTTCCTACTGGTGTGAATGTGTTTTACTAAGTTGCGCTGAGAAAGAAGGGTTGGGGGTGTTTAGCTGAGCTTGGTAGTAGTATGCAGGGGGATTCATTTTGGCGGGTCTTGGTGGTTGTGTTTTGAGATGGTGGTTGATTGAGTGCTCGGCTGAAGTGTTGAGTTTCTATCATGTACTACGATGATAAGATTTTAGTTTTTGTGTGTAGATGATGTATGGGAGTGGTTTTTGTGTATAATGTGATGACTGAGTGCTTTGTTTTGTGTTGATTGGAGTTTGCATGGGTTTTGTTCAGTGTTGGGTGCCTGGCAGGTGCTGCATAGTTGAATTGTTTATATAGTGTGGCGGGTGGTTCTTTCTGGTCAAAGGTGGTGTTAATTAGTGTGTTTAGGGCGTTAATTTTCTTTGTGGCTTTGTATGCTATGTTGGTTATGTGTGTTTTGAATGTCATGTGGGTGTCTAGTGTGATTCCTAGATCCGTGTAGGAGTGCGGCTTGTCCATTTAGTCTGATTTGTGGATGTTTGGGAGATTACTGTTTGTCAAGTGGATGGAGATAATGACGTTGTTGAGTTGGGAGCTGATGCTGTCATCCGGTTTACTGTAGAGCTGAAGTGTTCTGGTGGCGATGTTGAATTTAGGGTACAGTGATTATATTGTTATATCGTCCGCGTAGGTGTTTATGTAGATTATAGGGGGATTCTGATGTTGAGATGTCCTGGGTGAACAAGTTTGCACATAGTAATATCAAAAGCTTACATTATGTTTTATTGATTATACTCGTAATTCAAAATTGAAGTAGAATTCTAATTATTTTTATGAAAGTTATGCATATTTAAATTTCACGTTACGCTTATATGACGCGTTCGGCGGAGGGGGAGGGGGGTGTATTCAATAAAAAATCAAAAAATGCTTTTTTTTCACTGCAAATTATTCATTATATCATATCTAAATATTTTACAAAAAAAGACAAAAAAGATTACACAATATTTCAAGCTCAATTTACGCTTATAGTTCATAAGCATGCAATGAGATGAGGTAATATAATTATTATGTAACTAAATACATAGGTATCAACAATATTTTTGTAAGACTTGATATTTTCTGTAATAGATTCTTATTCTTATTATTATTTTACTTAAGTATAAGGTAGCCCTACATTTACAAACCCTTACGGCTACTCATGAAATTAAGCGCGTATTGCAGTAAAATTATCAAATGTTGAATAGGCCCCTCCTCGCCGAACGCGGCATGTATAAGAAAAGACGAGTTTGCATTAAAATATTGAGCGAATATATTTATTGAATATTTAAGTGGATTCAATATTATTACCAAAGTGGTTAAAAATTAAACAAATAATTATCTGGCTGTCCGATAAGAGATTAAAGCGATATCCGGTGCATCATCACTAATAAATAAAGCATATGGCAACGGCTGGAAAGTCGAACCGAAGCCGGACTCCATCCGACGGCTGACCACATACGATGTTGCTTAACTTCGTTACAATGGCAAGGGGAATTTCCACTTGGCTATGTCGTAGAATATTGTCATTCATGAATTCGACGCCTCTGAATGGCCAGAGTGTTCCACGGTTAAAGTATTTGGCTTTTTGATCAACCAATGGTTGCCCTTTTGCTCAACTTGTGGATGCCAATTGGTTCCACTTATGGGTGCCTTTGGCTCAACTTCGATTTGTCAACAAACATTTTCTATCACGAAGCCTACTCAAAAGGGCCTACCTTGCAGCCACTCTGAACGACGCAACTACACCAATCTAAGTGGGGGGGCTTGAACGCAAATATAATTGGCCTAAGATAATTTAAAAGTTTAATGGGAAATTTGAGATTAAAGAATATCACATAATTCTTTGATAAAAAGTCAACAAGTCCACCAGTCAAAGTGCACGCACTCGTCCCGAGTACAAGGGACAGGCGGTAGCGACCCCGCCCATCCCGGTACCGGGACAGGTGTTGTGCGCGAAGATCACCCAGACTGGGACATTCGACAAGGATGTGCCGAACAGTCTGGGGGACTTTTTTTTTTTTTTTTAATTAAAGGGCTATCTGGCGACTGCCGACTTAGGCATAAGTTGCCGTAAACAAACAGCCTAGTTCTAGGCTACTTTAAAAAATTGAACAGGAAACAACAATAAAAAGAAATAACAATAACAAAGCAATAACAAAAACAATAACAAAAACAACAACAACAATTAAACCGGGTTAAATGAAAGGGAGAAGGCCGGCCTCCCCCAAAAAGTCAATAAGTCCACCAGTCAAAGTACACGCACTCGTCCCGAGTACAAGGAACAGGCGGTAGCGACCCCGCCCAAACCGGTACCGGGGCAGGTGTCGTGCGCGAAGATCACCCAGACTGGGACATTCGACAAGAATGTGCCAAACAGTCTGGGGGACGACGCAGTCGTTGCAATAGGGCGTAGGCGAGCGCTCCATCAAATAGCGATGCGTCACACGAGTGTGCCCGATTCGGAGACGACAGAAAGCAACATGAAGCCGCCGCGGCATTGGGGGATAGGTCCATGGGAACAGTCGCGGCGCAATGGCACGCAACTTTCAAGTTCCCTTCGACCGTCTCCCATCTTCTTTGCCAAGCAGTCCGAAGAGCTGCACGTATTCCTACCATGTAGTCGGTGTGAGGAAGAGCGAAACGCTGGTCCGGTCGCAGAGTCCTCGCGGACTCTTTGGCGCCCTCATCGGCGCACTCATTCCCCGCAATTCCTACATGTCCAGGAACCCAGCAGAAGATAATCTCGTCACGGATATCGCGAATCAGGAAATGCGGAGATTCCAATGCCCCGAGAGCACTCAGGGCGCTTTGTGAGTCGCTATAGATCACAATCCGGTCTCCGAACCGGACACGTCGCGTAATCTCCCGTACCGAGTGGTGTATTGCCACCAGCTCGGCCGTGAAGACAGACGCAGCGCCTGGTAGAGCCCCGCTGACTTCAAACAGAGGGGATACGACGTGGAATCCGACCCCCTCTTGGTAGATTTATTTTATAAATGTTGGAAATATATATTATTTGGGGCCAGTTTAGGCATTTTAAAAATGCTTTCTTGGTCAATCCAGCGGCACCCCGGTTGAAAACCACTGGTCTACACACACACACACCGGAGGACTTTGGGAATAATGTGAATGCCCCTGTTGCTCACAGCTTATTTGTGACCTAAAGATTACCGGCGTAACTCCTTGGCAGTAATCCCGGATGCCGGTAATCAGGATCATTCGGATCAGTGTCCGAAGGCTGTCGCCGAGTTTCCCCCCTCACCCCAAACACCGGAAAAGTAGACCCCCCCCCCCTTCTAGTAGTCATCGTTCCTTTTTGAATTCGGTCTTGCTACAAACTACGAAAACGTAATTCGTGGAGACAAAGCAATACCATTCACCGCCACACCCTAAGTACAGTTGCGTATGTCATGTCACGCATTTTATGTTGGATTTCGTTCAGTGTGTGACAATTTATTATTATTTGATAAAGATGGGGGAGATTTAATGATAAATATATTACATGGGTTATTTATCAATAAATTAAAAGAAATGGTGATATTTTTATTTTTTTACGTTACTGCGCCATTTCTAGCAATACGGTCGAAGCATTTTGACATGGATTTGGTTCAGAACATGTTTGCCAAATTTCCGAAATGTGGCCTTTTCCTAGTTAATTTAGCTCTATATATTTCTAGATTTATTTAATATCACCAAATATTCCCAATAAAAAATGCCATTTTTTATCGTTATAATAAATTTTCCAACCTAATGTGCGAGGTAAAATATTATTATTGGCAAAACAGCAAAGCACAGCCAACACTAGCGAAACCATGCAATCCTATACGAGGATAAAACACATATAATTATATCGTAGGTAACTTATTTTTGCCCCAAACATTTCGAAAAGTGTGACATGACAAATTTGGGTAACTATATATATATCGAAAAGAATTGGGCATCATTAATATCAAGAACGCTTACATTTTCCAATCAAGTCGCTAAATAAAATGAGTGTTAATGCGAAGTGAATGACTCGCATTGTGCTTCCAAGTCGGATCGGCACCAAGGCATAAGTCGCAGTTAAAATAAATTAGCCTATTACATTAAAAATAAGCGAAAGAAAAACAAAGACATACAAACCCAAACTAAAGAACAAAAAAAAACAACTAAACAAAAGGCGGTAGAAGAAAGCACACTCCATTAAATGGCGGTGCGTCCCGCGAGTGTGCCCAATTCAGAGACGACAGAAAGTAACCTGAAGCAGTCGCGGCATTGGGAACAGTCGCGGCGCAATGGCACTAACTTTTAAGTTCCCCTGGACTGTCTCCCATCTTCTTTGCCAAGCCGCTCGGAGGGCAGTCCGTATTCCTGCCATGTAATCGGTGTGGGGAAGAGCGAAACGCTGGTCTGATCGCCCATTCCTCGCGGACTCTTTGCCGCCCTCATCGGCGCGCTCATTCCCCGCAATTCCTACATGTCCAGGAACCCAGCAGAAGATAATCTCGACATCCGCCCGGCTCGCCAAAACCGTGGCGTCAAGGATATCGAGAACCAGGGGATACGGAGATTCCAATGCCCCGAGAGCACTCAGTGCGCTTTGTGAGTCGCTATAAATCACAATCCGGTCTCCGAACCGAGAACGTCGCGTTATCTCCCGTACCGAGCGGTGTATTGCAACCAGCTCGGCCGTGAAGACAGATGCATCGCCTGGCAGAGGAGACACGCTGGCAAGAGAGGTAGAGATAGGCAGGTCCGCTAACGACTAGGGTGGGTGATCATCTATTATTATCCTATCCTGGCATGCAGTCCACCAAGGCCCTAATGACTAGCGGACCGAACTCTGTCCAGGCGGGAACAGTCGGTCTACCTGGTGCAAAGTGCGGGTAGAAAAGGTTGAGGGGATAGCCATAATAATAATAATACCCAGTAATGATGACATACAATAATTATAACAATAATAAAATAATAATCATAAACTAAACTAAATATCAATAATAAAAATAATAAATACTAATAGTAATAATACAAAAGTAAAGTAAAAACTTTCCCGGGTCCCATCAGAGTGTTCACGTCAACCCAGTGACAGGCCTTTCCTAATTTGCACTCTGGCCGGGGGAAAGTCCAGCTCCTCCGGGTACCAAATGTAACAGGCTACCCACCTGCGGGGTACAGGGTAGGGAGTACGTCCTGGATATCACACACCCATCATGCAACAGGGCTATCCAGATTATCAATTGTCGCAAACGCCGTCCGTTTTTCGACCCCAAACCTAAAAGCTCGTCTTGGAAATACTGGCGAATATCGGCCGCCTTTCTTAACTATTTATCCCGTCCTCTGTTTCCAGGTTTTACATAAATACATCATAAAAATAACCCCATTTCTCGGAACATTTTTCCCGGGAATATAAGAATTTAATGAATTTGCCTCAAACTAACCTCTCTCTCTCTCTCTCAACTATCGATTAACCTAAAAATACCGCGTTGGATAGTGATATGGCGAACGGAATAACGCACATAGAAATTCGTACACGTTTTTTTTTATTTCTACATACAAACTCTGTCGGCCATCGTGGAAAAACAACAACAGGTCAATTAAAATAAAATTTCAACGATAACAATTGCCAAAAACAACATTAACAAGAAACAAATAAAACAAATCAATAGAAACACAAAGAAAATAAAGCTCAAGGGAGGCGAGCCCCCGTTTTCGGGATCCAAGGAACCAACATTAAAAAGATGAAAAATCTTAAGTAATTAAATAGTATCGAGGATGCTCCTCCGCCCCTCCCAGGTCCGGTGCGGAGGAGACAGATCCCAGCGTTATCCTCCGCCCTCGAAATTTAAAGCGCAATAGCAACGAGGTCGTATCGCGCAGAAACTTTGTAAGGAGAGATCGGTAAAGAAAGTAGTGAAGATGGGCTGGGAGGGCGCATAACTGCGGGTGTTGGTGGCCGAAGGGCGAGACGGTCCTCCAGCTTTCATATGTAGCAGGGGCCATTAAACTGATACATCATATACCTCCTTGCGGGGGGCGCTAGCCCCATGGGCTCCCCAGAGGGGGTGGAGGGTGCAACAGGGGTCATGCTCCCCCCTAAAACCGAAACCTGGAAGAGCGACACGCCCCTCTGGCCCCCGAGATCTCAAAACACGACCCGAGAGAGGGTCGTCTTTTGAGATCTCGCATGCCCGTATAGACCCGACAAAAGGGAAAGGAACGCGTTACACGTCATAAAAAAACACCACCACCGAGAAGTGGTAACGACCTCGCTCGTCACTGTACGGGGACAGGTACTGTGCACGGAGTTCCCCCCAGACTAGGACATTGAACCAAAAATGGTGTACAGTTTAGGGGTAGCAAAGTGTGTTCGGCGAAATGGGCGAGGAAGGGCTACAATCCGATGGCACCGCGTGTATCCGATTCGGAGACGACCCCAAATGACCCGATGCTGTTGACAAATTGCCACGAATTTAAAATAAAGACATCATTTAATTCCACTCGGAGCGCAGAGAGTGGTAGAGAGAAAGGGGGAGGGGATCGATAAGGGGTAGTTTATGGTGTGAACGAGGTAAGTAGCGACTTCGGTGTGTGTGTGTGTGTGTGTGTGTGTGTGTGTGTTCTGAGAGCGAATGTGGTCAGGGTGTGAGAAGGAGGGGGGGGGGGGATTCTGCGAATGAGTGCGTAATAGAGACGAAGGGCTGAACGAGGATGAGGTGAATAATAGCGTGTATAGTAGGTGTGCATGAAGGGGTGTGTGGAGTTAGTGGACTTCCCCCAGGGAACAACCCAGACTGGACGGGATGCTGCAGCTTACATCTAGCCATCGCTTGGAAGGGCCACTTTGGCGTCGACTTAAAATGATGGGGGAGGGGGGTGCTTGATATGGTATTAAGAAACGGGAGATGAGGGTAGTTTGGTGGGCGTTGTCGGGCACCTACCCGCACATTTCCATCACCACACTTTCACACCTGCGGGAGATGCCCTCGTTGGTTTCTCGCTTCAAATTCCAGGGAAAAAAATACGCATCCCGAGGGGAGTCAAAATCAGGGAGGCCGGGGGAGGGAATAGATAAGCGAGGGGAACGAGGGAGTCGGGTAGGTCACATTAAAGGAGAGAGGAGCGCCCGAAGTGGCCATCCAACTGTGTTTACCGAGAAGGGGAGGATCTTCTTCGAACGCCCCCCCCCCGCCCCCAGGGCCTCGCGGGATTCAGAATTAGCACCCGAATGGCGTCAAGTGGTACCTGGTACCATATCCCCCCCCCTTGCAATTGTGGTACTCAAAGATACCCTAAGTCAAACAGGGGCACTCAAAAGGAAAAGAATCTGACCACTTTTTCGCATCTTATTTCTTTTTTCCCGCGGGCAATTTATATGCTTGCTCTCACGCAATTAATCTGAGCTTCTTATTCAAAAGTATGACCCAGGACCCACACTCAAATATTACCCAGTAAAGGCTAAAAAATCGTGCCAGATAAAGCACGATAAATATGCCCCATGAAAACGCCCCCAAAACATGCCATGGAAACGCTGAAAAATATGCCATGTAAAAGAACTTTAAAAAATATGCCCTATGCAATATGCTCCACGAATGCACTTAAAATAGGCTTCATGAAAAAATATGCCCATGAAAGCACTTAATAATAGGACATGAAACAAAAATATGCCTGAAAAAAAAAACCACTCAAAAATATGCCCCAAATCATGGGCCATTAAATAGTAAAAAGGAGGAAAGCGAAAAGGGAGCTTGAAATCGCGGCCTGATTAAGCGCGCCTCTTGACCTCTTGCTTTTCATTAGATTCGATGCCGCAGGGGAGGAAGAACAAAGACCCCCCCCCCGAAAGGGGGAGTAGGAGATCAAGGGGATCAGGGACTCTTCCTTTCAAATCCCGTGACATAGCAATACAAAACTCGAGAGGGAAAAGCGCGATTTACGAACAAAGCATCAAAAGACCAAGATGGGATCACCGGTGAGGCAGCGATTTTCGCCTTTATGAGGAAAATAACGAGCTTGTCGAAACCAGCGAGGGTCGGCGCGAATCAACGTATCTAAACCCTTTTAAATCGAAGGAAAACGATTTTCTTGAAATACCAGTAGCCCTAGAAAACCAGACGATACGGATCCACTCTCACCAGGTACAACGCCCTAGGAACAGACCATCCCAAGAGAAATGGTAATCAACAATTCACAGTGACTGATTCCCGTTTCATTATATTTAATATCTCAGTAAAAACGGAAGCACCCGAGACCTGAGGTAGAGAGTCGGGTATCTCCGGTCCTATCACCATAAAGATGGTACCAATCTCACGAAAGTGGAAGATATTATCAACATAAATCAGACGAGCATTCCGAGCAAGGTCACTATATTTTATGATCAATAGTTTGCCAGCTTTCTGGAGGCTTCCTCGCCGTGAGTAGCAAATACAATCAAGGAAACCTTGAAATATTTAATCGTTTTCCACTGCGCCCAAAGTTTGCCATATGGACGCGTGTGAGGGTGAGGATTATCTCCTCTGCTGTATCGCCGTCGTGTTGAGGAGTGGCAAATTTACTTTACTAGTTAGTCGTGCATTCGCGCGACTTTGATGTACCCAATATGCAAGCTGAAGTGGACCATACACACGCCTTTCAAGCGTAGGATAATTCGTTTAATAACGGAAATTTACAGAACTTAGGTTTTATTCTCGCAGAGAAGGGAAATTAAACTATAAAAGTTACTGGTACATTTGAAGCTGCATGAAAGGTTTTTTGGCAGGGAATTTGTGCAAAGTGGAAAAGTGGGGAAGGTACGAAACCTCCAAGAGGAATGAAAAGAGGAAAGAAAATATAAACAAATCGATTCTACCAACAGAATATAAATAAAGGAATATTACAATAAAAATATACAGGAAAATTATAACGTTTGATACATTGCGCTATTAATATTTATTAGGATTAATTTTTGCTTTCCATTGGCTTTTGACTCCAGTCAAAAAACTATGTAAATTACCTCATTCGAAAGGTCCTTACTTGACAGAAACCAGCGAGAACACCTCCTCCCTAAAATCACGTTTGTCTTAGAGAAATTACGACGCCAAATCCATCCAACAAGCAACTTAAAACGAAAAGGATAATCCAACGAGGGAATCAATTCGCCCACTGGGTAAATAAAAATAAGACTAAACCGACGATAAAAGCGTACAGAAAAAATCTCTCGAAGCCTGAAAAGTTGGCATAACAAAACAGCAATGTGCAGATGGGGCGCTATAAAGCCACTCGAGGCGGGCGGTTAGTTCGTACAAAGGCTACAAGACTCTCCATAGTACGAACTTGAGCGCTCCGCCCCCACCCCACCCCGTGTGTGCGCTAACCGAGAAAGCCCCGATGTACCCAGCCACTGTTAGATAAAGGCTGAAGCACAACGAACTGAAACTGGTCGGAACCGGAGGCGAACTTCAAACTCCGATACTTTTCGAGAAAAAGAATTTCACGCAACTTGTCGCCATTCCCCTCCACCAGCACCCCCTTCCATCACACACAGTGAATCGATACGGCAATACGGGAGACCCCTACCACCCGCTAACCCCCGCCACAGAGAAGACGCTCGCAGAAAATGACCGAATAAATAAATTCGGCCGGAAACAGCAACATGTACGATTCTGATCATTAAGGGGGGCGTAAAAAAGGAGAACTGGAAATGGGTTGAAAATGTAAACATAAGTGAGGGCGGATGTAAAAAAAAGTACAACTGGGAAGGAAGTAAATGCAGTCAAACGGAAGGTGGAAAAGCGAACAAGAGGGAAAGTGATATGATAAATGGTGTTATTGCATTGATAACCATGGTTCAAATCACTTTTACAAGTGACTTTTGAATGGCTAAATGAGGCTTCTGCCACTAGATGGCACCACCCAGCGCCAAATCCGATGGCAGATTTGAAATCTCCAGGGGGAATAACCCTATGTCCCATGGTCATATAGGTCATTTCATGGCTCTAAATGGGTACAATTGAACTTTACTCCTTTAAAAAAAAAGCGACGCCTTGACCTGGCACTTCGCCGCAGGTAAAAAGTTTAGAACTGGAGATGGAACGGGGAGGGGTGGGATTAGGCCCCCTTTAAAGGCGCCCACCTTGCGACCAGGTGGATGTGCGAAAAGGCAAGCATGGGTAGGGAGGAAAGATCGGAATGGGCAATAGAAGCAGCAACAGGTACGGAAACGGCAACAAGTGTAAAAGGATTCAAGTGTGTAACAGGTGTAATGAGAGAGAAGGATAAGGGAGGGGGGGGGCATAGTCAATAGCGAAGAGGCCGTAATTTTTGTGGTCAGGGCAAATAACCCTGGAATAAAATCCTGCACCTAAGGCAACAGAAGAAGTCGAGGGAGGAATAGAGTACCCCCTTTACAGGGGGCATAAGAGCAACAATCAAGAGATGAGGGTCATTAAGGAGACAGGAGGGATACTCACGCCCCCGAATTTAAAGGGCAATAGCAACGAGGTCGCATCAAACTGAAAGTTTGTAAGGAGAAATGTGAAAAGAAAGTGAAGTAGATCTACCTGCAGTCGTCTGGGGTTGGAGGGCACCCCCCCCCTCTCCTCCATTCCCATGGGGGTGATACGCCAGAAGGGGTGGGGTTAGAATTGTACCACCTCGACCGTACGTCTAGGTTCAGCAGAATTCGCTATGGCATCCTGCCCCAACTTAATTTGAATACCCAGAGACGTATGCATAGCCTCTCCCCCCCCCCTCCCCGTTTCCTATTGATACCATCCCGGGTGAAAGGGGGTTCCCCACTTTTAAGAGAATTGCCCAGTTTTCTTGACAACTGAAGGTAGCTTAACTGAGCAATCTTCACACGCATCTCTTGAAACATGAAAGCAAAAACAGCCTTGAAGACAAGAGCACCCCCCCCCTCCCCCATCTAGGACCCATCCTCTCTCTACATAAAGTGCCAGTTTGGATATCGGAACAAGGAGATAGTACTGTGTTTGTACAACTCACTTGTCCGACCGCACCTGGAGTATGCCGTACAATTTTGGAGTCCTTCGTTTCGAAAGGATATTGCGAGTTACGAAGATCGATTACGGGAATTAGACTCGTTCTCGCTGGAGACCCGGAGACTGTGTGGTCAGCTTATCGAAATGTTTAAAATACTTCGAGGCTTCCAACTTAGCGAGAGCAGAACTAGAAATCACGGCTACAAACTTGAAATGAAGCGTTACAACCGTGATCTGTGTGGTAAATCTTTCACATACAGCATCTGTGGTCGCTGGAACGCGCTTCCAGTGGAAGTTGTTAACAGGAATTCTGTTGATCAGTTCAAGTCAAGACTGGACAAGTCTTGAAAAGTGGCCGTTTGGGCACATAAGCCGTTGAGCAGAACTGTGCCTGCTCGATGGCTAGTCCAAAGGTACCTTCTCTGAATGGACCGTAAGGTCTTCTAAGGTACTTATCCTTGTAGCTCTCCCCCACCCTCTTCTTCCCGCTTTCTGCCTCATATCTCACACGAGCCTTCGACACCCCCCCTTAATGAGGATACGATGGTGGGGAAAAATCAATCGTGATGCTTAAATCCGGGCCGCACCCTGCCCCTACAAAAGGGAGACAGAATTCGAATTCCCATTTGCGACCGTCCGAATACATTAGTAAGATCATTGTTTCGAAAAAATTAGCCTATTCCTAGGCTACAATACAAACATTAAACAAATAACTAAAACAAAACAAAAACACAACAAGCAATAAGTAGGCAGAGGCACGTTCCTGCACCGGAGCATACGCCCATCACCAGAGAGTCAAATAAAATGAAGGATGCCAGCTTTCTCCAGAAAGTCAATAGGTATGTGTGGACGAACTCGTCCCGAGCAGAAGGGAGCGCCCTGGCTAGTTCCGGTAGTGGGTAACACGCTCGAAGAAACCCCAGATTCGGGAAATCAACAAGAACGTGCGAGCATTCTGGGGGGCTAGGTAGTGGTCGAGGTAAAGGGTAGGTGGAACGTTCCATCAAATGGCGGTGCAACCTGAAGCCGAGGCATTGGGAATAGCTCCACGGGAACATACGCGGTGTGATTACCCACAGCTTTAGATTATCATCGGCCTTCTCCCATCTTCTTTGCCAGGTAGCCCGGAGGACACCTGATACTTGCCATGAAGTCACTGTGAGGAAGAGCGAAGTGCTGGTCTGATCGCCAAGTGTTTGCGGACTCCTTGGCACCCTCATCAGCGAGCTGATTCCCTAAATGTCCAGATAGGAGCTATAAAAAAAAACCGTGCGGGAACTCAACAGACGATAATCTCACATACGCGCGGGTCGTCGCAATCGTAGGGATACGGATACCTTGAACCAGGGTGTGCAGAGATTCCAATGCCCCGAGAACAATCAGGGCACTTTGTGAGTCGCTATAGATCTCTCTCTCTCTCTCTCTATGAGGTCTCCGAACTGGACATAACGCGTTATCTATCGTAACGGGCCATGTATTGCAACCAGCGGGGCGGGAAGACACAAACAGCACCTG
Source organism: Ceratothoa steindachneri (assembly GCA_963969495.1). Classification (NCBI taxonomy): domain Eukaryota; kingdom Metazoa; phylum Arthropoda; class Malacostraca; order Isopoda; family Cymothoidae; genus Ceratothoa; species Ceratothoa steindachneri. The sequence goes on from OZ018317.1 coordinate 192,626,841, forward strand.
GTAGAACCCTGCTAATTTTAAACAGCTTAAATGCAGCGTGGAAGCCGAACCCTTCTTCGAGCTTGGAGCCATCAGTGTACATTGACTGATACTCTATATCCCGGCGCTGGGGAAACTTTGGGAGCATTGGCACAGGGACAAATAGTCATAGGTGGTACCATCAAGGGTGGCGTCTTGGTCAGAACCAGATGCGACACCAGCCCGAGATACGGCAAGGTCTCGAAGGAGTTTCCAACCCCTAAACATGAAGGGGTTAGGCACAGGCGAAATTGTCATCGATACACTGTGCACGGCACAGAAGTGGCATCTCCCCAGGATCTACAAACAGTCTCTCAATAGGGGATGTGCAAAAAAAAACACACCGGTGGACAGACTGAGACTAATGTGGTGGAAAACACCCACTTTCCACAACCCACGCTCGACTGCCCTCGCGTACAACTCGCAGCCAAAGTCGAGCTTTGAGCGAACACATGATCGGTAGAAAAGTAAAGCAGTAGCTCAATCAGCAGCCCAAGTGCTGAACAGCCCGGAAAGAAAAATGTCCATGGCGCGGGTATAGATGACCCTAAGGCTGCAAATATGGACACCCCATTTTGAGGCGCCGGTCAAAAACAAGACCAAGAAAAGGGTGCGAATCCACCACTTCTAGGCGAACCCCATTTCGGAACAAGTCAGAGTCGGGGAGCGGGAGCCGTAGATGGCCAAGGAAAACCAAAACCTGTGCGCTTGGAGTCGACGCTCCAAAGATGGCATCTGGGGCGCGCCAAAAGAGATCGAAAGATCGTGCACGTAGAGCAGAGGTCGGGGAACTTTTGTGGGTATTACCCCATAACACCTCTTTTGTACAGCAAAATTACCCCAGCACATGAAAGTTCTCAAAATCTGAGAAACACAAAAAGCATTGAAATTCCAAAAAAGTTTATTGAATCCATTTCTAGGGAGAACTCACTCATGCAAAATGAAAATTGTGCATTATACACAATAAAGAATCTTTAAAAATAACACAAAATTTCCAATATAATGAAATGAAAAATAAAATAAATGCATGCAATAAGAAAATAGTAGCAGACAAATTTAATAATAATCTCATTAGGAAACTAAAGAATTTTTTGAAAACTTTTTCACTTCAGTGGTTGGAGAAATGGTTTCATTTCTTATACAAGATAAAAATTACGGCTATTTTTTTTATTTCAAACAGCCTATTTCTGTTCTTTTTTTAAGTTAATGAGACTGGAAAATCTTTTGTTGGGAAAATATGTAGTTGCAAACGGCAGCAGTTGTTTTGTCGCTTCCTCATGTGCAATTTTGAAAGCCTTTGCAGCTCTTGACATCCAAAAAAAGGCAAACCGCGCTGTTCTGAAATTGAATGCGTGCTTCATTGTTGGCATAATAGGGAAACTTTGATCCAAACGATGAAATCATTTCTTTGAGTACAATAACATGATTTCTTTTCCTCTGCAATTGTTTGTTAAATCTATTCACGTAAAGAAAAATATCAGCTAAATATGAAATCTGTGCAACCCAAGACGAGTTTGCTAACTTATCTGCTGCGAGGACATACTTTGGATCAACTATAAAAATTTCATGTTCACTTTTGAGAGCCCAACTTCGATTCAAAACATTTCCACGTGAAACTACTTCACTTCTGTGTGATAAAGTAGGAGTGAATATTCCGCCTCTCCATCCTCACCTAATTCACGAAAAGCCGTGTTTAGTGCAGATCCTTAGAGAACATTGCCAACCTTGATAACATAAGCCATGGTAGCTTTCAGTGCAGGTTCCAAGTGCTTCATAACAGGTGCCTGGCGATGAATCAAACAGTAGGTCACTTCAATTTTTGGATTCTCCTCTCTGCCTAAAAGAAACTGAAATGGCCCAATATGGTTAGACCTCCATCAAAAGACATAGCAATGCAGTTTTCCCACTTTAAGTTAACACTTGGTATTTTTAGGTATTCATTAATCTTGTTAAATACGCCAATGCCACGAGCTCCTAACTCGAGGGGAGAACAAAACAAGATTTCCTCTTCAATTGCATCAGAACCTTTGTAGCAAAGGCGTATCATCCATCACCTGGGTATTGCTTCTGAAATCTGTACATAGTCTCATCAAGTTAAATAGCAAAATGTTTGCTCTTTTTTATTGAATAAATCACTTGTGCACTCGCATTTTCTGATAAGATTTTGCAAACAAGGGCACTGAATTCACTCTCATGGCTTGTTTTTGGCCACACATGATGTCTTGACACTGGTGGTGGGTGTTGCCAGCCGCTGGAATCCTTGCCCATTGTACATTATTTCCAATTTAAGAAATTGACCCCACGAATTGCGTTTTATTTTTATTAAGAAACTGAAAATTATTTGATAGAAAAAATATAACTTTCATAATTTGCCTCGCTTATCCTCCATAACCCTATATTTTAAGAACGAGATTTTTTGAAGGTTTGAATAAGATTTTTTTCTTTTAGTTCAGTTGTCACCTAAGTATATTTAAATTTCTAATCATTCCTTTATAATAGAAAAAAACAAAGAGGAGCAACTTCGCCACTCCTCCTTACAGAAGGAGCTTGCGCTACGCTGGCAGACTTTCGGTCTGTGTCCTATCATGATTCTTTTTTTCTCCATTTATATTTGTTCTAATAATTTCCAGCCCAAATTTTAATAAATTTTCTGAACTTCACCATTTGTAATTCTTTTAGTTTTAAAAAGTTCAGAAAAATTTGATCCTTATATTTATTTCTGAACTTCACCATTTTATTTTTTTTTTATTATAAAGAAATTATTAGAAATAACTTAGATAAAAAATTTAAATGACAACGGAACTAAAAGAAAAAATCTTATTCAAACCTTCAAAAGATCTTGTTCTTAAAATATAGGGTTATGGATAAAATGGTGAAGTTCAGAAATAAATATAAGCATTGAATTTTTCTGAATTTTTTCAAACTAAAGGAATTACAAATGGTGAAGTTCAGAAAATTTATTAAAATTTAGGCATGGAAATTATTATAGTAAATTTAGATGGAGAAAAGAAAAAAGAATCATGATAGGACACAGACTGAAAGTCTGCCAGCGAAGCCACAACGATGAGGTAGCCGGAGAAGAACTCAATGGCCTCATCCACCGAAATAAGCTCCTAGATTGGAACAGTCATTTCCTGAAATGCAAACCAGTGCACCCGCTCCAAGCGCCATCGGCCCAGAAAAGAATAGTTGAGTAGGAAAGTGGTCATTGCGAATAAAATCATTGACTACCTCTCATCATTGTGAAGAAAATCAGTGACCACCTCCCACCCAAAATTAGACTATATCCGGAGAGAAAAAGGACAGATCCAAGCAAGAAAATGAAGCGGTTCTCATGCAGTGATACGTAAACTCATCCACATTTAGGGCACCTCTCTCCAGCTCCTCGATCAGATGAGTAAGGACCTGACCTCTGGAATTAATCGTGTAATCTCCTCAGCGGGGGTGCCTACTATTCAAATTCCCGAGCAGGAGAAAGGGCCTCGACAACCGTACCAAGGTGCCGAGGAAGTCCCGGGCGTCGAAGTCGGCTGACGGTGAAATGTACGCAGAAATAACAGTATACCTCTTATCCAGGTGCAGCGGCACTGCTACTGCTTGAAAAATGTGTATTTATAACGAGTACAAGAACTGAGACATCATGCCTGGTGTAAATCGCGTATCCTCTGACACGGCCCCCATTCCGTGGTGGTGGGGTTGCAAAAATCCAGCATGGTCTCTTGCAAAAAGATAGTTAAGTGGGAACGGGAGACGATGAGCTTCCGCAGCTCTGGCCAGTTGGCCCGTAGTCCACGGCAATTCCATTGAAGGAATATGTCCTGCATGCCGAGCTCGGAGGAGATGGGGGTGGGACCCTCTTCGAAGACAAGGCCCTCACGGGGATGACCGTACGGTTCTCGGAGGTACCCCTCCGGGCGCTGTTGGCCGAACAAGGTGCTGTCGCTTTCAAGGACTTATCGGGGGAGGTTGAGGGGGCTCGCCATGCGAGTCTTTTCCTCCCTCCGCTTCGAAACCTTCGGCGGGTGTGGAGGTTTCGGAAGAGGGGCTCACTCCTTTGGAGGCTCCCGCGGGAGGGGGGTGGGAAGCTTCCCTTTTGCTCTCCTGCTCTCGCTGGAGCAGCCTAAGAAACCTTTGAGGACGGTTTAACGACCACTTTCGGCGGGTTTGCCTGCCAGCTGTGGGTTTAACGCCTACGGTGGCGACCGTGCTCGTAGTCCCGGAGGGACAGGAGCAGAAGGTAGGGAAACCTTTTTTTAAAAAAATTGAGCTCTAAGATGTCCCAGGCAGCGTCGGGAGCGCCAGGACCAAGTCCTTAGCCTCGCGAAGTGACAAACGATCCTGAGCCTGAACGGCAAGGATTTCCTTCTCAAAGAGAACGCACAACATTGCTTCGAAGAACGGGGTGCGGCTCTCCGCAATTGACACACTTGGCCACACACGATTTGGACTTATCGTGTACGGCCTTGGAGCAACTTACACAGAATTCGGTTAACCCCGACTTTGCGCTGTCTACAGGAGCGATTAGTATGGCCGAAGGGGTGGAGGTAGTAACACCGGGGTAGCGATATCCCCTCCCCCCACGACACCAATTCCGGGACCCTGTCACGATTGAACGTAACCTAGTGTAGCGGTGGGTCTAGGTAGGGGCTAGAGGAATGATGCCACCTCTTACCCCTGTAATGGAGTTATGTAGGTTCACCTGCCCCCAACGAGAACAGAGGCAATTCTACACAAGTGGGTGAGGGAAAAACACACAAACCAGTATCAACTGGAGAGAGGAAAACATCCTCTCCACTAAGAATCTTGTAACGGCCCCGAGAAAGCACGGGGAAGAGACGGGGCCAACTCCTTCACAGAAGTGGAGCTGTCCCTAAGATGGCAAAGGGGAAATACCTGTGGCGCAGAAACATGGTTGTAGGGGAGTCGCTCCACCGGTTGGGGTTAAGTGTTTATTTTTATATAGGTTCCAAAGTTTCTCTTCTGACACAGCTGCCGAGGTCCTTACCTAGAGAAACCTATAGATAGCCGTAGAAGAAATTTTTTTTTTTTAATTTTATAGAGCCCATCTGGCAACTACCCACTTGGGGAGCAAGGAGGAAGGCCCTCTCCAGTGTTGAGGGCAACTCAGTCACGGAGCTTTCCTAATTTGCACTCAGTCAGGAAGAGAGAAAGCTCCTTGAGGTAACGTGAGGGTAGACAAAAGGTTAAGGAGTTTAGTCAGGAAAAAAAAAAGGTAAAATGTAGCGCTGGGGGACGGGGGGCAAGAAAGCACACCAACAACTTTCACAGGTCCCTATCATGGCAGGGCTTCTCTAATTTGCATTAAGGCCGAGAGGATGTGCAGCTCCTCAAGGTACCAAGTGTAACAAATGTGTAGGCGGAAAATTCAAGAGCAAAGACTTGCTCTCGCAGCTCGTCTTGAGTCTCCTGCTCAGTGGTACCCGTCGAGTTGACGTGGGAGGATTGGCGGCCTTGATCACCTCAACTTCTTTGGGAGAGTCAATTTTAATTTCGCTTCAAAATGTGTAGGGAGCAGATCGCTTCTCTTTAAGCGCTGTCTTACACTCAGCCAAGGAAGCATATGGTGTGTAAAATGTCACGACTTTCGAGGAATGATGGTCAGACTCATGGTATTGACTGTGCTGGAGAAAAACTCAACAGCTTTATAAACCAACCTAAACTCAAGTGTGAGAGAGAACTCAGTAATTTCCTTGAATGTGGGCTACCACGCCACTCCAAGTACCATGGAGGGGGGGAGGGGGAGGCAGGTAGCAAACCCAGCAAAGAATATTTGAATGGGAAATTGATCACTGCGATACAGCTCATCGAGCACCTCCCACCTAAAATCAGGTTGTGTCCAGAGAACAGAGGGATAGAGTGAAGCAAGAAATTGAAGCAGTTCTCGAACAGTGATAAAGGAGTTCATCCAGATTTAGGACACTGATCTCAAGCTCTTTAATCATATGGACAAATCAAGCCCCTAGCATACTGTCCATATCACCCAAGGAGAAAGGTCTTTGGCAACTGTGCCATGACACGTAAGAAATCTGCCACATTGAAGTCAGCTGGTGGTAAAATATACACAAAAAATAGTTTATTTCCCATCTAGGTGCAACTACACTTCCACTACTTGAAAGGAGATATTTAAAGCCAGAGGAGGGTGGGCAGAAAAACTCTTACACACTGGGACAGTGGGTTGGGAAAACACACTAAGCATTGTCTCCTGAAGACAAAGAGCTAAAGGGAAATAGGAGAGGGGTGACAAGCTCCCAGTTAGCCCAGAGTATAAAGCAATTACATTGAATCAAAATGCTCTACAGGCCTAGCTAAATGGGCATAAGGAGACTATGTATCCTTCAAGAAATTTTTGTAGCCTTCTTGTAGGTAGAACTCTGCGCGAGTGCTGGCTGTAGAATGCACTGCTGCCTTCAGGGGCTTACTAGAGGAGGTTTGGCTCAACATACCAACTTTTCTTTCCTCCTGCTTTGAAACCTTTTAGGGGCAGTGCGGCCTTGAGGTTGAGGGAAGAAGGGGGTATCTTTTTGAGGGGTCCAACTTACCAAGGCGCTCAGGTGTTGCTACCCTCCTTTCAGGGAGCAGAATTTGTAAACGCCAGAGATGGTCTCACAACCACCTTCCAGGGATTCTCCTCCTGTGAGTCTAATGACTTGGTAGTGGTGTGTGGCCACTTCACTTTTTGCTAAGTGGTCGTGTGGGGTAGCTGGACATAGCTAGAGCCCATATTGTCACAAGCTTTACCAGAGTAGCATTTGAGGGAGATAGAACTTACAATAGGCTTCTGACTGGAGATGGTAGCTAACCTCTTGTAAGAGCAGAGGGCACTTAACCAGGATGCATGAACAATTCCATGGCCTCTCAGGAAAAAGGATTCCGCTAGCAGCCTGAATGCTCAGGACCTCCTTAAATAAATGTTAGGCGCATTGCTTCAAGGAAGCAAGGTGCAGCTCAGCACATTTCACATACTTGGCCTTAGATGATACAGCTTTATCATGTAAGGCCTTTGGGCAATTAGCACCAGTTTCTAGTTGACCCAACCTAGCACATATTAATGACATGTGGGTCCAACCTAAGCTGTGGCAATGGTAACATCTCAGCAGTAATGGCAAGAATGCTCAACTCAGTAGCATTACCAAATAAGGGAGATTTCCAGTCAAACGTGATGAAAAGTGTAGGGAATGGTGTTAAGGTCCCTGATTGTTTCCTAAATGTTCAATCTTGACTGCTTCCCTAGTTGGCCAGCCTTTCTGTAATGCCATTTAAGTAGTAGTCAATGAGTTTCCCTTACATAGAGTACTGCCTTTACAAAGCTCATGGTAGAATGTGGCATCACTTGTACAGTCAAGTCATCAAGTGCCTGAAGAGCACTCACAATACCCGCCCTTGAAGTGTCAGTCACATCCATTCTCCTTTCAAGAACCATAAGCTAATGCCTGCTGCTGATGAAACATGTGCCCCTTTGACTTTGTTCCCATTTGTAGAACAGATAATCAGAAGGCATTTAAAGTTTAAAACCAGCAGGTTAGGAAACACGAGGTAGCCCCTCAACAAAGAGTCCCAATATCAAGGATCCACCACTGTTTGTCGACTTGGTGTAGAGTTTTGGTCTTACCTTGGCCTGGTTGCTTGCTGAATCAGCAGCGGACGATCCCCCAAAGTAGAGGAACCCCTACTTTATTATCCTTTGGGGAGGCTGGAGTGTGTGCCCTATTCTCCCCCCTTCCCAAGGGTCCCCCAAGGCCAGACAGGCTAGCATCATCCTGGTCCTTTGCCAAGATAGTAAAGGACCCAGGCCTCTTTGACTCCTTTGGGGCCTGTATTACTTAGGAGGAACTCACCCGGGGATGGACATAGAAATTGGGGCATTTCCTTGTGACTCACTGTTCTTTCCCAGGAGGGAGGGGGGGGGGGTGGGATCCTGCCATCTGGGGTGAGGGTGCCTCCACCTTAGGAGGAGCTTCCATTTGATGATCTCTTCTAGAAGCATCAAGGATCCCAGGCAAGGGCTCAATAGGCTTGTGGCCTACTTTCGGCCTACGAGTCTGGGTGACAAGTGCACTGGCTCTTAATAAAAAAGGTTGGGGATCGGAATGCCAACCACCCCCAAAAGTCGTCTCTGAAAGGTGGCAATAGAATCCGCCTCTTTTGCTGGGCCTCTGAGAAAGCAAAGGAGAGCATAGCCACCTCAGAGATAGTTACTCAAGGTCAATTTTAAAGAAGGGGGTAAGGAAGAAAGGGTCCTATCCAAAGACATGGGAGAGGGGGAAGTCCCCTCTCTCATGCGAGAGGTTGGGAGGAGCCGCAACAAAAGCATTAGGGAGCGAGGGGAGAATCACCTCTTTTAGAGGGAGGCTGAATGAAGGTGGATTTAGGTAGTAAATGGGAAAGCCATTTACCAACTAGGGGTGGTAAGAGGGCAGTCCTTCCACCAGACAGTTGTGTTATCAGGGTCTTTCCCCACCCTAACACCAAGGTGGGATGAGGTTACAATTTACATAGCAGCTTTTATGATAATAAATTTGACAACTAAAAAAAAAAAAGTGCCCAAATGGGTGGGTAATATCCAGTATTCCTTCCCGCCTCTAAATCCCTTAATTTTGTTTACCTTTCACAGGGGCTCTGAGACTGGGCAAGTTAAAGGGCGATGTTCGCGTCTGTGCAACAACACACACGGAACAGAAGTTACCCATCAGACAATCGGTCCTCAAAAGCCGTAAGCTCCCAACTGAGCAACCATAGAGGAAGGCATGTCAGAATAGAATCCCTTAATAGGTCATACTGGTCACCAACAAGATAACCAGGATTTAAAGATCTATCATGTAACAGCCTCAGAAAAGGGGGATCCAACAATTTTAGTTTTCCTGACATCCAACAAAGCAATTAAAGCCCACACCCATAGGCAGTGCAGTCTTAGTAGTCAGACCATTAGGTGCTGGAGGGGGGGGGGGCATATACTTCCCATTATTCAGGACCCAATGCCAGCTCCACAAGAGCCTAGGCTCTTGCAACCTATGGATTGTTTATAGAGGTTCCAAAGCCTATCCTCTGATATAAGCATGAGGTAGCTGGTCAGGTCTTTAAACCTATATGGGAGAAGTAAGGAGGGGCTGTATGGAGGGACATGAGGAATACCTAGCTACCCCAGGCCCTGTAAGAGTCTAAGTCAACTAAGTGAGTCAGGCCTTCCTTATGGGTACTCGGCTCAGGAGGATATGCTGCTCATCCAGGTACCAGAGGTGCAGCAGTATAGACAGGGTACCCAGCTGCAGGAGTAAATTACTTAAGCATGAGTGTTGTCTGTATTGAAATGCATACTGTCATTTATTAATTTATTGACCTTTAGATGCTCCATGATCCTATCCCTAAAAATGGTTTGCCAACAACAAAAGTAAAGAAAATGGGCCAAAAGTTTCAAGGATCAGTCTTTATTCCTTTTTTTAGAAAATTGGTGTTACATTTGCCAATTGGAACTCTTCAGGATAAATTTCCTCACTACTTTATTTATTGAAAATTATACATAGGAATTTTAATAATTCTCTTTCAACTCTTTAAGGTAGATTGTATATATTTTAACATGACCAGGCACTTTGGGACTTATTATTTTTTCAATATAAATAATAATTTCATTTTATGTCACAATTTTAAAGTATATATTCTTCAATAAAATTGAGCTTGCATTGGATGTAAATTTATTGTATATTCTATAGTAAAAACATTTGCAAAATATTCATTTAACCTATCTTCTATTAGATCCAGATCATTCACCAAGGACTCCCACAACATCCTGGAGGGCAAGCTACATATAACTTCGATCAGAATATGGCCAGTTTCACTATAAAATCCTCTTTTTTAAATATAAATAATCCTTACTTGAATATAAAAAAGGTACGAAAGTATTAGAGCTGTGCAAGCTCTTTATCATCCCTAAAATTGGGCCAGAACCCGCCTTTTAACTTGTATTAATATCCAAATATCAACTAAGCATAATGGCCTATTCAAAGCCACCATTCCTTTTGCTTTGCAATAGATATATTGGGTTAGAATTGTAGTTGAATATTTTCCAATGGAGTCAAGTCAAATAATTTCCAATGGAGTAAAGTCAGATAATTTCCAAAGGAGTTGAGTCAGATAACTTCCAAAGGAAGCAGTCAGATAATTTCAAATGGAGTTGAGTCAGATAACTTCCAAAGGGGTCAGAGTCAGATAATTTCCGATGGAGACAGAGTCCAATATTTTCTGATGGTTGGGCTCTCATTTTTAGATCATTCTTCTGTCAACTACTAGCAAGGACATAGCTGCCAAAACTATAAATAGCTAATTTTTGGCTAATTTACCAGACTAAAAAAACAACAAAGGAAGAAAGAATCAAATGAACATACCAACGCATACACTAACAAAAAAGGGAAAGGCATGAGCATGAGCAGGTGCTGGAGGGACGCCTGCCTCCCTCAGGGGCCGGAGTAAGCACCTGACACCCCTCCTCAACTAATTACTGCATAGGTCTGCCTCCCCTGGATGGAGAGAGATATTTTCCAATGGGTGAAGTTGGAGTTGCAAGACTTTGAACCTACTCCCCAACCCTGCTATTAAGCACAAAGTTACCCATCCTCTTCACCACCCCTTTTGCTCTTCATTGCAATGGGGCTTTGAAGAACTCAGCAAACATCGGACCTTTCTTCAGCTAAACCAGATACCAACTCTAAACTTTGAACCAAAGTTCATTTTCTAGTGCTTCCAAGGCCATATCAACCACATGACATCAAACCTCACAACCTCTCAGTCCAGTGCTCGATAAATAAACCAACCTCCCACTGAATTCTTAACAAGATCCTAGGAAGAATTTACCTGCACAGTGCAAGCTTTTATCACTGCAAATCATAGTTATACCCAAGGGAGACAAAGACTCCACAAAATCCAAGGAAGGGAGGCCCGCTGCTCCATGAAATCCAATGAGCACAAAAGCACAAGCCCAATTACCATCATCATTGCATAGGGCCCACAAGGGCAAGACTTACTTACCATGTCTGGAGGAGAAGAAAGGGATCCTCTGTGATGCAGCCAGAAGCATGATGGTGAGAAGGTGCGGGGAGGTGTTTTCAAGGGCCAGACACAGTGTCTGTAGGGTTGAAGAGGATGATAAGAAAGGGGTTGTAACATAGGTCTGAGAAGAGCTTGGATTTTTTTTTTAGAAACAGTCATCTGGCGACTGCCTACAAGGGAATAAGTCGCTGGTGAGAGGAACTTGAGGTAAACAAGTAGAGAACCTCTTGCCTCATTCACTCCTCCCTTTCCTCATCCCACACACCCTATGAGGATCTGTGAATTATTAATGGGGAATGTGGAGAGAGAGCGATGAAGATGTGAATAATTAAAATAGGAATAATAAAAATGAATCAATACAATAAAAAAAAACAATCCTAAAATGAGTGATGTGAAGGGGTATTATAAAAAGCCCTTTGAACAACTTCATACAAAGAGGCAAAGCACTCGAAAGTATGAACATGTACCCCCTACCCATGTGAGGCTGTTATTATTTTAACTACTCCTACCCATTTCAATGCTCTCCCAGAGACTGAAAAGGAAAACCCCCTGAAAATGAAACTATAAAATAAACCATCACCCATGGTTAGGAACCTACATTAAACAACCTCAGCAGATGTCCTTTTCTACCCCTACAGAGGGGTGATTAATGGGAACATTGATCAATGGGTCAACAAAACATTAAACACCATTAATAATCCTGACAATGAATTGTAATGGTGCAAGCGGATCTTTTTTTAAAAATCCTCTCCTCAATACCCACACAGGAACCAATTATCCCAGGCTTAATTTTGCACGATTGCATAGGACAAAACCCTACCATTATCCCTTGGTGCTCCTCATTCTCTTCTGACCCAGGACATTACAGGTTTTAGTTTACCCTGAATCGAAGATTCTTACTCAGAACCAGGAACGATAGAAAGATACCTCTCCCCCTCCGAAACAATGTGTTGTTAGGAACCCACATTAAACAGGCAGGGTTGGCAAATAAAAAAAAACACAGGGTTTTGGGGACCCTTTTCAAGTGAAATTTGAAAAAAACCTGTGTTTGGTGGTTGTTGTTTTTAAATTACTTTTTTTCAAATAAAAGCTACTTATCATTATTTTATTCAAAATGCCTAATTATGTTATAATTTCAACAAATATGTATCAAATTAAGATTATTTCTCTGATACTGACTCATAATTCATCTCTCCTTCTACAGATTATGGATACAATGGGTACCCACAATTCTCGATCCGTGATCTGTTCTTACCTTAATATAATTATTAAACTACAGTAAACCCTTGATATAACGAACATCAATATAACGAATTTCGAATATAACAAACCAAATTTCCTGGCCAAACTCCATCAGTTTTAACGAACCTAAGTTTGCTAAATCCGATGTTGTCAACTTAACTTTATTAGTAATTACAAAAGTATTACATATCCATGCAATACAGTCTTTATATACATATTTACATATACAGATTAATGAATGAATGAACCATCATTATTTCCATCGCTTTTAACGACCATCGGGTTTAAAAAACTTTCGGCTTTAACGAACAACCCCCCACCCCATATAGTTTCGGTATATCGAGGGTTTACTGTAATTAATTATTAATATTATAAAAATAGCGATAGCTATTCTTTTTCTACATTATTCTAATGCTTGTAGTGTTTAGGGGGGGGAGATGAGAATAAAACCCAGGTTTGGGGGGAGGGGCTTTTTCAAAATTTGGGGAGTGTTTGCCAAACCTGTAACCTGGGACTCCTCACAGAGATATGCACCATGTGCCAGAGGCAAAAATGGCACTCAGGAGAGGAGGAGGAGGGCACACTCATTGAGTGTGCAGAGAGGACTGTTAAAAGTGTTTGTGCAAACAAGATAAAAAACCCAGGTTCAAGTGCCCTGATCTGTGAAATTGGATGGAGACACCTGGTAATTCAATGCTCAGGAGACTAGAAAACTGTAACAGCTTTCCCACAAGGTAGGGTTAGTGTGGATCAACACAAAAAACTACCTAGCCCTTTATGCTCTATAAAGCAACCCATCTTTTGTTTTGTAACCATGCCAAGGTGGCCCTTCACAGTGACACTATATTCAAAGAAGACTAAAGGGAGAAAAAAGAAAAAAGGGATAGAAAAGGTGTAAAAGGAGGGGATTCACAGTGACTGTTCCATAAAAGCTTGTCTAATTCACGACAACACAAATCTCTTCCAAATCTCCATAAATGCATTCATAGCACGCGTGCATAAAATGACTAACCAAAACAAACACTATTTTCTGCTTTTAGATTTAAATGTAACTTCCGAACTTTTTATTTGAAGCTTAATGTACAGTAAATCCTTTTCAGCTATCTTGCCTGAATTATATATATGCCTGCCCTCTCCTTTTTATTAGTACTGAGTGAATTCTGCACTTTTAAGCTTACAGCCATCTTCCCCTCCTCCTCCTTTTAATTAGTCTTACTCACATTATCACAGGGAATGGTCAAATCAACAGGATTGGCAAAAAAAGGAAAAAAAAGGGGGGGATTTATTCTGTTTTTTAAAAAAACAAGCACTACAAGATTAGAATAATGTAGAAAAAAAGCTATCTCTATTTTTATAATATTAATAATTAATTAGTTTAATAATTATATTATACCATCGTTAAGAATTGTGGGTACCCATGATAGCCATAACCTGTAGAAGGAGAGATGAATTATGAGTCAGTATCAGAGCAATAACCTTAACCCTTTAGCGGGAAGGTAGCCCGCACGGGATACTTCATGCCACACTTTTGAAGCAACGTGGTGCAATACTTTGATGGCGCAGACGGCTTCAGCCCGTGCGGAACTCCTGGACAATAGTTCTGCACCAATCAGATTTTTTTTTTTTTTTTTTTTAAGGAGCCGATCTGACAACTGCCCACTTAGGTATAAATCGCCGGAATCACTACAGCCTAGCACTAGGCTACTTTAAAATAAGAATATGAAACATAATGATAAAAAAGGGAAGATAATAACAATTAGGAAGCAACCTCCGGTGTCGGGGGGAGGTGCCCCTCACCCCGGCGCAGGAGCGTGCGACCTACAAAGAAAGAAATTTTTAAAATAAAACGGTTAAATAAAGGGGAAAGATAAGGCCTCACCCAAAAGTCTATAAGTCCACCAGTCAATGTGCACACACTCGTCCAGAGTACAAGGAACAGGCGGTAGCGACCCCGCCCATCCCGGTACCAGAACAGGTAACGTGCGCAAAGATGACCCAGACGGGGACATTCAACAAGAATGTGCCGAACAGTCTGGGGGACGATGCAGTCGTCACAATAGGGCGGTTGCAAGTGTTCCATCAAATGGCGATGCGTCACACGAGTGTGCCCGATTCGGAGAAGACAGAAAACGACCTGAAGCCGTCGCGGCATTGGGGGATAGGTCCATGGGAACAGTTTGCGACACAATGGCACGCAACTTTAAGTTCCCTTCGACCGTCTCCCATCTTCTTTGCCAAGCAGTCCGAAGAGCTGCCGTATTTCTGCCATGTAGTCAGTGTGAGGAAGAGCGAAACGCTGGTCCGGTCGCAGAGTCCTCGCGGACTCTTTGGCACCTTAATGGGCGCGCTCATTCGCCGCAATTCCTACATGTCCAGGAAGCCAGCAGAAGATAATCTCGACATCGGTCCGGCTCGCCAAAACCGTGGCGGCACGGATATCGCGAACCAGGGAATGCGGAGATTCCAATACCCCGAGAGCACTCAGGGCGCTGTGTGAGTCGCTATAGATCACAATCCGGTCTCCGAACCGGGTACGTCGCGTAATCATCCGTACGGAGTGATGTATTGCCGCCACCAGCTCAGCTGTGAAGACAGACGCAGCCCCTGGCAGAGCCACGCTGACTTCAAACGGAGGGGATACAGCGTGGAAGCCGACACCCTCTTGGGACTTGGAGCCATCCGTATACACTGGCACGGTTCCAGCGTGAAACGATGTGTGCTCCAAAAGGGTCGAACGCAATACTCCCGGCGCTGTACAAGCTTTGGGAGCAGAGGCGTGGCGACAAATAGCTAAATGTGGTACCCTACAGGGTGGCATCCTGGGCGGAACCAGGAGAACCACCGGCCTGAGAGCTATACCTAGCAAGTTTCCTGGCCCTAAACCCAAAGTGCTTAGGGTATGACTGGCGTCTCTCGGCGGCATAGGCACCGTCGAAATCAGATGCGGATGCAGTGAGAGCTGTTGGCGACTGAGGGAGGCGCCGGGCTCGCGCGTACAGGTGAGTGATGCACTGCTCGCGGCGTAGAGCGAGTGGCATCTCCCCAGCATCGACCAATAGGCTCTCAATGGGGAAATTGTGGAAGGCACCGGTCGCAAGGCGAAGACCGGTGTGGTGGATCGAGTCCACCTTCCGAAATAAACGCTCGGCTGCGGATGCATAAAGTTCGCATCAGTAGTCGAGCTTCGAACGAACAAAGGATCGATAAAAAAGTAGGGCAGTAGCCATATCAGCGCCCCAAGCGCTGAACATCACGGAACGGAGAATATCCATGGCGCGGGAACAAGAGACAGTAAGGCTGCGAATATGAGTCTCCCAGGTGAGGCGATGGTCAAATACAAGACCAAGGAAATGGTGCGATTCAACCACTTCCAGGAACACCGCATTAAGAAACAAATCTGGGTCGGGGTGGAGCCGTGGATGGCGGCAAAAGTGCACCACCTTAGTCTTGGCCAAGGAAAACTGAAACCTGTGCGCTTCGGCATAGCGAGAGACGCAGTTCAATGCCTGTTGGAGTCGACGCACCAGAGTTGGCATTTGAGCCGCGCAAAAAGAAATTGAAAGGTCGTCCACATAGAGCGTAGCGAGAACATCTTCGGGCAGCACCGAGGTGATGCCGTTATGCTCAGGGCAAACAGTGCGACACTGAGGACACTTCCTTGCGGGACACCCTCTTCCTGCTCCATTGGGCACCCCCCCCCCCCCCCACCCGTACGCGGAATCGACGATCTCACAAAAATTCACCTTGGGAGGCGTCCCCTCACCCACATCGTGTGGAGAGTCTCCATGATACCGTATCGCCATGCGGTATCATAGGCCTTCTCCAGATCGAAAAACATCGTGGCGTAGTGCTGTTTACGAAGGAAGGCTTCGCAGACAGCATTTTCCAGTCGGAGCAGAGCATCCGACGTGGAGTGGAACTTGCGGAAGCGACACTGTGCAGAAGACAAATGGCCTCCGCTGTCCACGAAAAAGGTTAATATAACATTTACTAATTTCTCCATCAACTTGCACACGCAAGAGGTTAGAGAGATTGGGCGGAAACCGGTCGGAGTAGAGTGATCTCTCCCCGGTTTTGCGAAAGATGAGCACAGTAGCGATTCGCCAGGAATCTGGGAGGAGACCCTCCACCCAGATCCTGTTGAACAAATCTAACAGAAAGGCCATGCCTCGCTCACCCAGGTGTCGAAGCATGGCGTACGGGACATCGTCCGGACCATGGGCGGTGTCCGCGCACGAAGCTAGAGCGGAACGCAACTCACTCACAATAAACCTGTCGTTGAAGGGTTCTCCGCCTCTGGAGGTAAAGTCCAGCCAGTGGCATTCCGCTACATCACGACGTGCATTGAATGCTTGCGGAGCAGCATCCCGGCTAGGGAATGCGGAGAAAGCGGTCGCGAAGGATTCCGCCACAGACGCGGGATCCGAGATTGCGGCCTCATTCTCCTGGAGAACGGGAGGGGGAGCCTGAAAGAACTTGCCCCGAATCCTTTTGAATCGCTTCCACACCTCTACCAGAGGGTTCTTCCCGTTGAGTGAAGACATGTATGCCCGCCAAGAAGAGCGGCGGGCCTGCTTCAAAATAAACTAGAACCTAGCCCTAGCCCGACAAAATTCAGCGAAAGCGAAATCATTCGGGCGGCGCTTATAGCGCATGTAGGCATAACGCTTCTGTTTGAGGGCCGTCTCACACTCGGCCAACCACCAAGGGAGTGGTCGGCGTGCAAAACGGCCAGACGTTCTGGGAATAGTAGTCAGGCCCGCGGCGATTTGGTTACCGGAGAAGAAATCAACGGCCTCATCTACCGACCTAAACTCCTCGACCGAGAATTCAGTCATTTCCTGAAATGCAGGCCACCGCGCCCGTGCCAAGCACCACCGAGGTGGGCTCTCAGGCGGCAGTTGCCCTGAAAATGATATTTGAATGGGAAAGTGATCACTACCATGGAGGTCATCGACTACCCCCCAATCAAAAAAAGGCTGTGCATCCGAAGAGCAGAAGGATACATCAAGACAAGAAAATGAAGCGGTTCTCGGGCGGTGATGCGTAAACTGATCCACATTTAGGACACCCATCTCAAGCTCTTCCATCAGATCGGTAAGGAGTTGTCCCATGGGATTTATTGAATAATCTCCCCAGAGAGGATGTCTGCCATTCAGATCTCCAGGCACGAGAAAGGGCCTCGGCAACCGTGCCACGACGCGGCGGAAGTCCCCCCGCGTCGAAGTCAGCTGACGGTGGAATGTACGCAGAAATGATAGTATACCTCCTATCCAGGTGCAGCTGCACAGCCACGGCCTGAAAGGAGGTATCTAAAGTGAAAAGAAAAACGGAGACATCATGCCGGATGTAAACCAGGCATCCCGCAGCCCGGCCCCCATCTCGTGGTGGTGGGGTCGCAAAACTGTTATACCCCGGGAGGGTGGGCAGGGGACACGCGCCTAGCATGGTCTCCTGCAGAAAAATAGCTAACAGGGAACGGGACGAGACGAGCCTCCGCAGCTCCTCCCAGTTGGCTCGGAGCCCACGGCAATTCCATTGAAGGAATATGCCCTCTAGGCCTAGCTCGGAGGAGACACGGGTCCCTCTTCGAACAGAAGACCCTCACGGGAATGGCGGTCGGCTTCCCGGAAGCAGGACCCCTGGCGCTGTTGGGCTGTTGGCCGGACAAAGCGCTGAAGGCACTGTCGCCTTCGAGGACTTATTGCGGGAGGTTGGGCTCGCCATGCGAGTATTTTCCTCCCTCCGCCTCGAAACCTTAGGCGGGCGTTGCGGCGACCTTCTTTTCGAGGATCCATCTTCTCCGTGGTATTCAGCCCACCACTAGGCTTGGGCGAACGAGCCAGCCGAAGCTCCTTTGTTGCTGTCCTCCTTTCGGGAGACAGCTTTAGGAACCCCGGAAGATGGCCTGGCGACCAACTTCAGGGGTGTTGCCTCCTGTGAATCTAACGACTGGGTGGAGGCGCGTGGTCGTTTAGTCTTACCGGAAACGGTCACGCTGAGGGAAGGGGGAGGGAGCCCTGGATTTAACTGGGGCTGGGTGTGAACCCTTTGTGCCACAAGCTTTACCAGGGGAGCGCCCGAATTGAGTAGAACCCGCAGAAGGGCTTTGAATGTGTGTGGAAACAACCGTGCTTGTTGGCCTGGATGGGCTAGGAGCAGAGGGTGTCTTTCTAACCATTGAGGCATAAGATGTCCCAGGCAGAGCCGGGCAAATCAGGACCAAGTCCTTAGTCTCGCGGAATGAGAGTCGATCCTAGGCCTGAACGGCCAGGATTTCTTTTTCAAGGAGATATGCACCACATTGCTTCGAAGAAGCGGCGTGCGGCTCTCCGCAATTGACACACTTGGCCACACACTATTTGAACTTATTGGGTGTGGCCTTGGAGCAATTCACACATACTTCAGGTGACTCCGACTTTGCACATCCACATGACCGATTCGTATGGCCGAAGCGGTGACAGTAATAGCACCGCCGCGGTAGTGGCACAAATGCCTTCACGCGGTAGCGGTACCAACCGGCACAAACTGACTCATGGAGCTTGTCACAGTCGAACGTGATGAAGAGTGTAGGGGTGGGTCTCGAGGCCCCTCCCTGTTTTCTCATCACACATTCGACCTTGATCGCCCCATGGTTGGCCAGCTCTAAGGTGATGTCCTCTATGGAGTAGTCAACGAGTTCCCTCGCATAAACTACTCCTTCCACAAAGTTCATGGTAGAGTGCGGTGTCACACTTCCCGGGGTGCCATCAAGTGTCCAAAGAGCACTTATCTTGGCCGCCTCAGAGGAATTCGCCGCATTCGCCAGAAGGCTCCCGTCCGAGAAACGGATCACCTTCTGCTCTCTACCAATTACACTAGCTAATGCTCTCCTCATGGATCATGTTGCCCTTGGCCAACATGCTGCCATCAGTGGAGCGAATAACGAATCGTTTAAAACCAGCGGGCTCAAAAATGCCAGGTAACCTCCTAATGAGGGGCCCCAATGTTATTGAGGCTCCGCCCTGTGCACTTTTGGTCTTAGTCATAGTCAGGGGCTCCACCCCCGAGGGGGAGAGGGGCCGGATGTGTCAATCTTGGCTTGGTCGCTTACTGAAGTGGCAGCAGACCCATCCATACCCGCAGCCCCCGCGGATGGAGAGGAGCCCCGAGTCTTCTTAGTCTTTTTCTTATTTTTAGGAGAGGAGGGCGGGGAATGAACCCGCTTCTCCCCTCCGCCGGCAGGAGCTCCCAGGCCAGATGGACTGGCCTCAGCCAGGTCCTTCTCTGAAATAGAGAAGGTCCTTGTAGTCGTAGGGGCACCGGTCAAGATCCCTCCCCTCCTTGTACTGCCTTGGAAACCCTAGCCGTTTGAGGAGGACCTTGCATAGGGGCGGATTCGGGTTCAGTGCTTGGTGACGAGCCCGGATTCCCTCCCATGGAAGGCCCTACCGCCTGAGGCTGGGTTGCCTCAAGGACCATGTCTATCTCAGGCAGGGGCCTCCAGTTGGCATCCCCCACCCCATGACATCACAGGTCCCGTTGGCAACATTGTCACAAGTCATGTATGGGGAGGCAAAGGCCTTGACCCATGCAAGGTCCAATATTCTTGCCAGCATGTCTTTTGATGGAAGCAACCGAAGGGGCCTGGCTTCCTTCTCCCCCCTAAGGGGGTTTGCTCTACCGAGTCGCTTCGATGGGGAGTGGTCGGCTATGGGCTGCCTGCTGGCTTTCTTGGCAGTCCCCTTGGAAAGCAAAGGGGACCCTGCGGCTGGGAAGAGCGAGGTGCCAGAAAGCACCTCCAGAGACGGGGGTGAGGGGGAGTCCCCTACACCTGTAGGTGTAGGAGAGGAGTAAGGCTCCTCTCTGGTTAGAGAAGTTTGGAGGGTCCCTTGCGCAAGCACAGGGGGGAGGGGGACTTCCATTTTTCTATGGAGCTGCCCAAGGGTGGCTAAAAAAAAATGTACAAGGGAAAATTAAGGGAAGATTTTTAATTTTCTCATCATTGGGCATGGTGACCCTAAATTTTTGACGGGATGCAATAGCTCATCACCCTACACAGTAGGCCGCCCTGCAAGGGGTGTGTACAGGCCTGGTAGAGCCAGGTGCCGCCATTCAGGACCACCCTCCCGCCCGGTGGCCTGGCAGCTCCACCTTGGACACTGCGTAAAAAAAATAGATTGTGAAGTGAGAAGGAAAGGGTATGTGAGGAAGGTATGGGTGGGGCTGAAGCAGGTTGTTAAAAACCCACCATCTCAAACCGGAGCTCAGGGGTTAGGGAACATTGTCCCCTTGCCCTCAGCCCCGATCCGGGACCTTTGGCTGAGAAGGTCAGCATCTATTATGTGAAATTAGAGGTTGACCAGAGAAAGTGGTGGGAGAGGTTGTATGAAAAGCGATGAAGTAGGGGAGAAATATAGGCTGTCTGAAAGAAGGAGAAGAGGCAAAGCTGGGGTTGGACGGGGTGCTGAGTCCCGTCAGCGCAGCAGCCAGGATGTCAAATCATGTGGGAGCTTGGCCGTGCAAGCATTCTCTGAGCCGTCGCCGTACTAGCCAGATCTCCCTCTTTTTATTCCAACACACACACCGCCCACACCCGCAATAATGGAGGTAGGTGCATAGAAATCTAATAGCACATATCCAAATAAATGTGTTCCAATGCCATATGGGTGTGAAGTGTAAAATGTGAAAAGAAAGTGGTAAAGTATCCCATGCAGGATATTTTACCAATTTCTTTTCACATTTTACAATGCCTCAAATCAAAAAATGTTCACGAGTAAAAGTGTCTTAGAAATACATTTAGTTTATGACCCTAACAGGAATTTTTGATATCTCAAGTATTTCTAGGTGTGCCTGAAAAAGGGTTAATTTGCCAGTTTGTTATGGGGGCAGAGAAGCAAAGTTGGCCATGGTTTGTTATCTCTCTCCTTTGTTGAAGGTGAGAAGAGTGAGAGCATTGATAAAAAAAGTTTGAAACAGTTTTCAGCAGGAAAAGAATCACTTGAAGATGCTGCTCCATACAGGTTAACTGACAGCATTTGCAGAAAAACTTATAAATCAAGTAATTACAATTTAACACAAGCAAAGAAGTCATTCATTTGCATCCACAGTACATCAGAAAGAGATGCTAGTCTTTAAAGCTGCTATGGAAACTAACCCAAGAGCAGCAGTTCACGCTGTAGTCCAAGACTTAATTTTTCAAAATAGCTTGTACACTGAGCAAAGCAACTACATCTACAGCCTTGTGATCCGCTCCTCACAACAGAGAAGGCAGACCAGGGAGCCATTTTGTTAAGAAATCATGACTTCTTATGAGAAATGGATCTTAACAATTGCAAAAAATAGATTCAATATCTGAATGTTAAGGAAAAGGCATAATCTCACTATGGGTGCAATTGGTGGTTTAGTAAAGGAATCACCAATCAATATTTTTGAAAAAGTAAGTCAATCACAACACAATAATACTATTACAAATTGACAAACATTCAGTCAAATTTATCTGTCAAGTAGCATTTGTAAACACAAACCAATTTTGTTGCCAAACAATACTATAAATCCTTCATTTATTTGCAAATGTATCAAAATAAGTTGAACTACAAAGTTTTTAAACCAACCATATTACCATTCTCTAAGAGAATATCACATTAAAGGGTCCATACCTGAAATGCTTGGGATCCTCTTGAAGGGAGAATGTCAATAAGTGACTGCATCTTTTGGATGGGAGAAGATTCTCTGCGGATAGTTTCCACATCTTCAGCACTCAGTATATTGTTCTCCCTTAAGGATGGGATAAGTCTCTCCACATCCAACTGTTGGATAGATAAAAAGAAAAGCTTGTATTAACACTAAGACAAAACCACTTAACAGAACCACATGCAAGTCAGTTTAGAAATACAACTTGAAATGAGTGAGCTTTGGAATATAAACTTTCCAAATCCAAATTTTCATTAGGAAATAAATTTACAGTATAATTTATAAAATTACAATTAGCACTTGTGACATACAAATTTAGCATACAACTTTGATATAAGAATTTCCTTCTCTACATGCAATCTGGCCTCTACCAATGAGGATAACCGCAAAAAGAAAAGAAAATGAAAATTTTCTTTAAAACAACAACAATAATGAGGGATACCTTTGGTGCCCTAGGGTAGGCCCGCTACTCTTAAGGGCCCAAGTTAGTCAACAACCCAGTGTGCAGGAGTAGTAGTGACCGAGTAAGTACCACAAACAAGTCCACATCAACCTACAACATTCAACCAAAATGTGGGGTACAATTCGAGGAACCAAGCAGTCTTCTCAGAAAAATTAAAGGGGGGAGGGGGCACTCAAGCAAATGGTGTTGCATCTTGTGGGTGTATCCAATTCAGAGATGACAGAAAATGACTTGATAACAAAGCATTGGAGAGATAGGGCAATAGGCAAAGTCAAGCAACTTTAAATTCCTGTCCTCCATTTCCCATCTTCTTTGCCATGTAGCCCAAAGGACTGACTTGATCCCTGATATTTAACTAGAGTGGACAAGAGGAAAATACCAGTCTGGTTGCTCAGTCAATGATGATATTTGCACCACTCTCACAGACCCCACAACCAAAAGTTACCCAGTGGACAATTGTTGCCAGAGGCAGTAAAGCCCACTATAGGCAGTGCAGCCTTAGGCATCCAAGTATGGCCACATGGGGGTGGTCAGCCCTTTACATGAAATGATGTTTTGAGCGCACAAAACGCTCATCCCTTAATCACAGCACAACACGCATACTCCGGCCATTGTTTCTAGAGGTTCAAAAGCCTCTTTTGACACAGCCTGAGGTAGCTGGCCAGGCCCTTAAAACTAGAGAGCACACATTTCTCTCGGAGGTGATTTTAGTGGTGATGGCAGTTATCACCGCCATCTAATCCTTCCTTAAGGGTGATGGGGCCAGGAGGGCACAAGGTCCTCCAGATATCAACAGTGCTATGGTTGCTCATACTAGGGTTGACAAACCCAGGTGCACTCAGGCAAGGTGGGTGTGCTGCACCTCCAAATGCCAAGTGTAAGTCTCCACAAGGCACTTGCATGCAGGGGCAATCTCTAGTAACCTGAAAAAAATGCTTGTATCATCCTACCCTGCCCTCCCCCCCCCACCCAGAACAACTTTCAATATATCCTTTCTTGGAGCTCTCAAGGAAAGACCAGTTGCTATGGTATCATTCCTGAACACTGAAGAGAATCCAAGAGGTGACAAAGTAAGATTCACTCAGGTTTGCGAAAAATAACTACCAGGTCCACAAGCATATATATCACCAGTGAAATTTAGGGTTTATAATCCAATTTAAAGCACAATACAAACAAGGGTGTATCAAAAAGAACTTAGAGCAAGTAAATATGTATGCAAGAGTTGTAGAGTGGACAGTCATTCCCAAATGGACATGTGACACGACTACCACACCTGGATACAAGCCTGGTATGGGACCACAGCAAGTGAATCTATTCAGCATGAACTTAAGTTACAATAGAACTCACACTTCCAGGTGGTCGCATGGACCAATAGCACATGGGGGATGCTATGAAATTTCCACAGCATGCAACAGCATCCCTCCACTCTAAACTGGCCCCCTCAGGATTCTCAAGATCCAACCTTTTTGCCTTAATCTCCCAAGTAGATGGAGGGGCTAGAGATTCCATCTACTCCCCAGGAGGTATAAACAACAATAACATTCATTATGATTACAATTAAAATACTCTTACAAGTGTACAAATAGACATATATACTATATACACACATCAATAAACAAATCTTCCTAGATAATCTAAAATTATTCAAATCTTAATTTAGTTTGTTATTGAAATGGAAAAGCAAAATACATTTGGATAAATAGGAATGAGCAACAAGTTAAAAATAATGGTAATTTACTTACAGCTGCAAATTTATTACGATGAATAAAAAGAATCTCTTTCAGATGATCATCCATCTTGTTAAACCCAAGATTGCAAATGCTTCCAGAAGTGTACATATTTCGGGATAGCTACCACAAGGGCATTTTAATTAAACTTTTTTATTATTCATTATCACTGCATCCATACACACCTCTTTACTTTACTGAAAAGGCATAATCTAATTGTATTAACCTAGAAAAGTATTAATAGCGATGCATAGTAGTTGGAACAAAACTTCACCAAGTATTAATGCAAATTAGTTATTTTTATATTTCTTCTAGTTAAATAACTAAACCATTTGTTTTTTTTAACTAAAAAACCACACAAATTAGGGTTGGAATGCATCAATGCCAATAAAACTACACTTTATGGCTTATTATTATTAAGCTCAAGGGTATACATCAATTTGTAAAAGAATATATATATATATATATATATAAATATCTTCAACCGTATCTTTTTTTAAAGTTTCCAACTACACTTTTTCCTCTAAAAAAAGTCTCCAACCACCTTTTTTTCCTTAAAAAACACACACACAGCTCACCATTTTTTTTATTCAAGTACATTTTTTCAAAAAGTTTCCCACTACATTTTTAAGTTTCCAACCATAATTTTTGTTTAAATTTCAAAATCTAAAAAGGCCTATAATATATTATAGATTAATAATCATTAGCATCACTAACTCTATAATTTAAGAACAGGATTTTTTGGAGTATTTGAATAATAATTTCATCTTAGTTTGGTTATGATTTAAGTATATTTTAAATTTTTATCAAGGTAATTTCTAAGAATTTCTTTAGAGTTTATAAGAACAAAATAGTTTAGTTCAGAAAAAATAAATATGATTATCCAATGCTTTAAAAAGAAATGAATTACAATTGGTGAAGTTCAGAAAATTGATTCAAATTTAAGTAAGGCTGCTTTTTTATTTTATCTATAACTATATTTTAGCAACGTGATTTTTTGAAAGGGAGAAAATAGTTTAGAGTTCATTTTTAAAATTATTATAATTGGCAAAGTTCAGAAAATTTATAAAAATTTAACCATGGCTGCTGCTTTTTAAATTTAATCTTAGTAGCGAAGCACAAGCTCACTCCGTAGGGAGAAGTGGCAAAGCCATTGCCTGGTAGTAATAGGCTTTTGCATATGAAGTTTTTCAATGACCAGGGCCTTCACAGAGCACTTGTCTACCAACTAAGAGGAAGAAAAATGTTTACAAGATATATAGCCACAGATGTTAGATGCACCAAGCTACACCTGACCAACTGGATAAAGGCAGGTTGGCAAATCACCACTACACCTGACAAACACTTGTGGGCTGCAAGGCTTGGAAGAAGAGGTGATTCTTCAAGGTCTACTTGAAGGCATCAAAGGAAAAGGAGGAGCAGGCAGAGCATTCAATATTCACAGAGTGGATATCAAGAAAGCAGGAGGAAACCCAGAATATAGAGGTCTTAGGGGCCAGGATAGGCTCATTGAGGAAGAGAGTAGAGCATGGGAGTCTAAGATCTTACAAGTTTAAAGGATTGAATGAGCAGCCAGTGTAGATGCACACCAAAGAAATGCAGTGGAGAAGAATGAGGACCACAAAGTTTTGAACAAGTCGAAGGGTAAAAAAATGGAAGCATGTAATCCAGTGAGGAGTTAAGATCAATCATGGCAAGAGGTAACAAAGGTATGTGATCTCAAAACTTTCTTGGTCAAAGTGGCAGCTAATATTGCCATGAAAGCGGAGAGAGGAATTGCAGATGTTAGCAATGTGGCCTTTGAGGCCCTAGTGGATATGGCATTGGATTTCCGACATTGAGGCGGGTGCTCACTCCAACCAAGCATGCACACAAACTTTTAGCGGCATTATTAACTGGCTGCCCAATGGATGGATGCAGTGATATCCATTCACAAAATTGCTATCATTTCCCTCCACACCTTCACAACATACCCATTCTCCTCGGCTCCTGCAGACAGGATGGCGACTCTGTATAACAGAAATTTTTTTAAATGTTTGGTAGTAGAATATTTAGGTGTCTTTGAAAGAGGGAGGTGTGGATGTTTCATTAGGTTGTGGTGAGGGCAGGTTGCAGAACAGGTTCTGGGCTTCTTTTTTGTCGAGATAGTGGAGGTTTCATTGTTAGGTGGTGGTTGGGCTGGGATGGTATTTAAACTTTTCTTCACAGATTCAGATGAGGATATTTTGACATAATTTTTCACTTATCTGATGAGAGAAGGATGAGGGATTGTGAGAGGAAACTGCTGATGGTGCAGTCTAAAGTGGTTAGCAATGACACCATTTGATCAGTTTAATTAATCTATGTTAGACCACTATATGGGAAGATTGGCTATAATTTCACAGTGAAATCATAGTCACACTGCCAATTTGGGGCAGCTAAACTGTACCCATCTATGGGATTACATTTACTTTAATAAAAATTTAACAATTTAAATGCAAGATCATCAATATAGATCATGAAGAACAATGGCCCCTGATGAACCTGGCTGGTAACATTGCCTCACTCATATTTAATCCCATCTATACTAATTCATTGCTGTCTGTCACTAAGCTACAAATAATGTGGCACCCTGTCGAAAGTCTCACTAAAATCCAAATAAATAATATCATAAATTCTCATCTCTATCAGCAGCATCATACACCTTTGTATAAAAGACAGTAAATTATTCAAACACAATTTACCCCTAGTAAAGTTGTGTTGTTATTCATTAATCAACTTGTTTAAGTGATTCCTAATAGACTTTGCTATTAGAGACATCATCTTAGTAATTAAAATATCTTCTAATTTCTCCTTCTCATTACCCATGAAGATCAAGGTCACCTCGGGTACAATTAGAATATCATTGAGTGTAAATACTGAAAGAAAATACTTATTTAATACCCTAGCCATGGCATCACTCACTAACTGTCCATCTGTAGTTTGAAATGGGCCTATTTTTTCTCTAGTCTTTGTTCTGTAAATTGAAACCTTTGGGATCTTCCTTTTCCTTATTTGTCAATTTAATTATATAATTTCTCTTTGCTACTCTAACTTTTTAATGTCATGAGTTAGTCTGCCCCTGACCATTTTTTTATTTTCCTATTAATGCCAATATAATGCTTAATTTGATCTGACATATCCATTTAGGGTTGACAGCCTTGGCTCTAATCCCCTATATGGAATGTTCATATTCTATCCAGCAATAAATTGTTCGATCATTGTGTCATATTCCTGACCAACACCACTCCTCTCTACTTGAAGGTTAGACCGAATTTTCCAAAACGTTTGTGACTTTCGACTTTGGGACTTCGAAATTCATAGTGCGGCAAAGTCGCAACTCGTTTTCGCAACAACCAGCTCAGAATAATCCTATAATATGTTTATCCTTTCCCTCCTTAACATCTAGCCATAATGACTGTGTTAGTGTCTGTTTTAATTATAGTTTTCACTACACTCGAGATTATTTCTAATATAAATAATTACCCCTCCTCCCAGTCCTATCTGTATAAAACATTATAACTATCAATCCGGACCTCTTAACAAATCTATTATTCCTTATTTGTGTAGTATATTTTCAATATATCACTCTTTAAGGTCTTATCATTACTACACTCTACCTTCATAATCCTCTGCTCATTTCCCCACCTTTGCTCTCCAATTTCATCCAAATGCCCTCAACCTACTCACGTGTGGGGTGTTTATAATTGTCTAGACAGTTATTTAGGTCAATGAAATTTACACAGCAGAAAGACAGCTTAACCATAAGTGATACAAATATTATCATTATCCTGACTAACTCTTTCAATATAAACTGCTCCTGTAAAAAATGGATGTTTTCAATTCAGCCAATGGTGTTCATGAATCTTGTTTTCCCAAACATTAGTCTTGAACTGGTAATATCTGTTTGTTAACAGAGATTTAAGGATGAGAGTAACTTGACCCATTTTCAACGGATTTCTTTTGACAGTGACCACACAACATAGTTGATTTATAATTCAGATATTTGTAAACACGCATTTTTCTCACTACTTTTTTTTAACACACTTATGTTTGTGGTTTTTCATCCAATTAAAATACAAAAATGCCTCAGGTTAGCATGTTATTCAAAGCACACTAACGAGGAAGCACAAGCAGGAACAAAAAAATGGAGAGTGCGGGTTAATGATTTTTTTTTTTTAAACCATGAAATTCTAAGTGATTTGAAATCTAGAAATGTTTCCTATAAATAGAAGTTTCTATAAAATAGTAATTTTAAAAGAGCCAACTAAAATTTTTAAAATTAACTTTCTTCAGAGGTGAAAAAAACATGAGGACCAATGGAGAATAATCCAATTATAATTCCAAATATGTAGATGGTTATTAATAATTTTTAAGTTAGATCAATAGAAGAATTCTTGGTGAAACATCAAAAGACCTACACAGTGTTTTTAATATTAAAAACGGTACTAATGGTGTTTTGAGGCATTGTAGTCATCATATATGGATTCAGTTTTGCGCGGAAACTACATATTTTAAAGATGCTCAACTTTGATTGGCTCAAAATGAAATTTAAAAAAAGTCCACCTTGCCTTCTCTTGATGTGAAAAGAAACCATTTCAACAATGGCAACACTGATTTCAATCTAATGCTAGGCTTTTGAATTGCTAATAATGCTAGGTGATTATAGCAGGGGGGAGGGGTGCACCCCCACAATTAAAGGAGGGTTTGGGGGCAAAGCCCCCCCCCCTTTCACCCCCCATTTTGAAATAAATACCTTAGGGTTCAAAAACAATTTGAAAGCCTAGCATTAGGTTGAAATCAGGGTTACCAATGTTTGAAATCAGAAATTCTTTACACATCAAGAGAAGACAAGGTGGACTTATTTTAATTTCACTTTCAGTGAAACTTCAGAAGACAGTACTAATGGTGTTTTAGGAATTGTAGTCATCATATATAGTTTTGGTTTAGCGCAGAAGGTATATATCTTTAAGATACTCCACCTTGATGAGGTCAAAATGAAATTAAAATAAGTCCACCTTGTTTTCACTTGATGTGTAAAGAAACCCTGATTTTAAACATTGGCAACACTAAATTCAAACTTACAAACTTATTTTGAACACTTAAAACAACGCTGATTTCAAAATTAACACCAAAACACATTGGCAACTGTTAGTAACTCACAATAGACTTCTGGAAGAGGCCTTTTCAGGCCTGTGGCTACAGTTCGAGGCTTTCATTTTCTGTGCGCTGGATGTTTTGGGTTGCTCTTGTTCCACTCAGTAGTATGTCAGTTTTGTGGTCATAATTTTGGAGGGTTTTTGCTCCAATATTTATCCAACCTGCTCTCAAAACTCACAACTGACTGCATTTACCACTTCCTCCAGCAAGCCATTCCATGTATTCACCATCCTGTTGCTAAAGGCACACTTTATCTTGTCCAATCTAGATCTTCTCTTGAATTAACTTCTCGTTATGCCCTCTTGTCGCTGTGTCTTCTCTCATGGTGAATATACACTCACACACCTCCTCTTCATATATCCCACTCAATAACTTGTAAGTTTCTATCATGTCCCCACATATTCTCCTATATGCTAGAGTTGCTAAGTCCAGTTTCCTTAGCCTCTCTTCATACGCCTTCCCCTTCAGTGATGTAATCATCTCGATAGCCCATCTTTGTACATTTTTTATTATCTCTATATGCTTTCTCTTAAACTGGCACAATACCTGGTTTGCGTATTCTACATGTGGCTGAACCATGGCAGTATATAGGGTTTTAAACTTCACCTCATCCAGTGTTACAAATCTTCCTGTACTGCCTCGCAATCCTCTTGTTTCCTTAAATATTTTTGTGTAAATCTGCATATAGGAACATGTCACTATTTTCTACTACCTCCTCCAAATCATTAATATATATTAGAAATACAAAAGGGCCCAAAACTGATCCTTGATGTATCCCACTTATAATATCCCTGACTTCTGATTTTTCTCTATTGACCACTAAACACTGCTTCCTTCCCCATATAAAAGACTCAATCCATCCTGCTAGTACACCAGTAATGTTGTAATTTATCTTTTCAATTAACCTTTTATGGGGAACTGTATCAAAAGCCTTCTTCAGGTCACAATATGCCATGTCCAAGGCCCATCCACTCTCCACTATTTCAATCCTTTTGTCCAAAACTTGTATCAGTTGCAGTATTGTAGATCTCCCTTATAGAAATCCTTACTGCCTCTTAGTAAAAAGTTTTTTTTTCCATCATGTGTTTCATTATTTTTTTCTCTGATGACCGATTCCATCACCTTGCAAATGACACATGTGAGACTGACAGGTTTATAATTGCTCAGATCACACTTATCTCCCCTTTTCAATATAGCAGTAATGTTTGCTATTTTAGAATCTCTGGGTACTTGTCTGTTCTTCAATAACAATAAAAATCAGCCAAAGTGGTTCGATCAGTGCTTCTGCCACTTCTTTTATCACCTGTAGGTATAAACCATCTGGACCTTGGGATTTGTCTCTCTTTAGTTTCCTAGGTGCTTTTATTATGCTGTCCCCTTCTATATACAAGTGTGAAAGAGGGGGACTTGTCTAAGCTCTAATTCTGGCACATTACCCTGAGGCTTATTTGTAAATACTGTAGCAAAACTGCCTTCTCCTTATCACTCTTGGTACTTCTTAGCTATGTCTCCTCCCATGTAGAGTTCCATATTAGTTGCTAATGTCTTGGTTTTCGAGTTCACATATTTCCAAAACACTTTTGGGTTACTTTTTACAGTTTGTGCAATGATCTTTTCTTTTATTTTGATCTCTTTCCTAACCTGGTTATATATACAGCGGCGGCAAAATGACTTAAGACCTACCACATTTTTTGAGCGTATTAATGTGTATTGTGTTTAGCATGATGCAGTCACAGTGCGTATAATTTTTTTATAGAAGTATCTGGCATCTTTGGCAATGGTCTGTGCTGCATGTGCTGTGCTGCCAATGACACTCAGTGCTACGCTAGACGTGAGTGCGAAATGTTGTGTCTCATCCATACCGCATCAATAATCTGCAGCTTTTTGTTGTTAGTGGTTCCTGCTTAGTATTTTCCTAGGATTGTTTTGAAATGCCTGGAAAGTACTGTACTGCTGAGGAGAAAGCCCATATTCTTGCATGGAGACAAGAAAACATTGTTAAGAATTGTTAAAGCTGTAAATTAGAATTGGTTGTGCGCACTTGGATCTACATTTAGAGGTAAGATAGTTAATGAATTTCCCTGGGTCGAGTGCCCACTTATTGGTTTGCCTTCCCTCTATAGTAAATAGATTGTAAATGGGGGATATCATCTCTTCTACAGAGTGGAAGCTTTTATGCACTGCAAGGAGTTCTTGAGGCGAGTGCTCCGCCTAACCCTGAGACGGAGGGCTTCCTTACCTCGCTTGCTACCTGCACTGCCCACCTGCATTGGCTGACAAGCCTGCACCCCTTTTTATTGGCTTACTACTACTACACCCCACCCCCAGCGCACAAATGATAGTCCCGTGCCCCTTTTCGTTCGGTTGTTTTTTTCGTTTTGCTGCGTGGAGCTTGTTTGCGTTTGTACCGATTGTTCTCTGTGCCCGTCATATTTTATTTTTGTTTTGGGTTGGGAAGATTGAAATTTGTATAGAGTATTTATTTTTAATGCGCACCAGTGTTTATTTTTTGTAAATATAAACTGTAATTATCACTGTATTTTTTTTTGTAAAGTGTAAAGTAACAGACTGTATATCAAATTGTATCAATTCTTCCACGGGGTTCTCAAGGTTCATAAATTCTAGGATAAGGTTGGAACGCGGAGTTAGTGTTGCTTTCAGCCCGCTACAATGTCCCGATTAAGACGATATGTGAACGTATAGGAAGAGCAAAACTAACCACCCAACGCCATTCCGGAGCACAAATTCGGCGGTGGAAGGCGAAGAAAACTGCTGCTACAGATGTCCTTATGAAGAGAGAATGGAGAAGGACTCTCGACTGACAGCGCCCAAATTGAAGGAATCACATCTGGGACTGCTATAAAACATAGCTGTGTGAACCCTTCGCATTGGCTGCAAAAGGACTTGGGGCTTCCATGCCGTAAAGCCGCTGCAAAACCACTTATAAATGACCGCATGAAGAAGCAATATCTTGCATTCGCAAAGAAATATGTACATTGGACATCGGCAGAGTGGAGGAATGTGATGTTTTCCGCTGAAAGCAATTTCCAGGTGTTTTGGGCAGGGTCTATCACGGTTCAATGCCCGTCATCTTCTGATCGGTACAACCCAAGATACACTGTTCCAACAGTTCAACACCCCGACTCAGTGATGGTTTAGGGTTCTTTTTCTGGTGAGAAGGGAAGGGCGGGCCTTTACTTCCTTTCAAAGAACCAAAAGATGAACGCTGATCAGTATATTGACATTCTGAATTACCATATGATGGAAATGTTCACCATTCACGAGTGTGAAATCTTTATGCATGAGAGTGCTCCCTGCCATACAACCAAGGTCACGAAGTGGCTCCAGGAGAGACAGATTGAGGTGTTAGAGTGGCCTGGGAAGGGTCCCAACCTCAACCCCATAGAGAATTGTTGGCAGAAAATGAAAACCATGTGCAGGAAGAAGACTACAAACCTGGATACCCTCCGAGCAGAGCTGATGAAGGTGTGGTGCACAGAGATGTCCTTGGATTACTTCAGGAACCTAAGCGATTCCATGCCAAAATGCCTCAACATGGTCATCAAGCAAAAGGGCAACATGACTAAATACTAAACTATGTGGTTACTATGTATTTTTTAGTACAATACTCTAATTTTCAGGCTCAAATTTTATTTTTCCTTAAAAATGTGGTAGGTCTCAAGTCATTTTGCCGTGGCTGTAGGTCAATATTCACACTGTACTGTTTGGTAGACTATCACTACCCCTGTTTTCATCTGCCAATTTCCTGTCTCTCCCAATCAGTTTTCTTTTAACCTTGGCCCTCAGTTTTCTGTTCATAGGTAGTCCTCTATGTTTGTTTCACTTTAACTCCCCCCTTTCCTTAAAATCTCTACTTGGTATACATTCCTCAATAATGCCCTTAAATTTAGTCACAAAGCTACTTCACATATCATCCACATCCTCGTCTCTCAAATACTCCACCCAATCTATATCAAGTTTTTCCTTCATGGCTGCATAATCTCCCCTTTCATACAGATAAACTTTTTTGTCCACTTTACTCATTCGAGGCTTAATATCACATTAAAAAGATATACAGGCAAGATCTCTATACCTTCTACCATCAGGTCATCATCTGTCAACAAAAGGTCCAGGACACTACCCTCCTCACTTCCCCTGCATCTTGTTACCTCATTCACATGTTGCACAAAGAAACAATTCCTTATTTTAAAAAAACTAGGGCTTAACTGATCTCAGTCTGTACTGTATAATTCCTCCAATTGGTGAAACTTCACAAGACCTATGCCGTGTATTTTGTAATAAAAACAGTACTAATGGTGTTTTGAGGTATTCTAGTCATCATTTGTGGCTTGAGTTAGGAGCAGAAAGCACTTATTTTTAAAATACTAGCACTGAGTAAGGCTCTATTTGCAGTGATACTATCTTAAAAATAACTGCTTTCCATGCCAAAATGAAGCCATAAATGATGACTGAAATGCCTAAAAACACCATTAGTACTATTTATTTTACTACTAAAAACACGGCGTTTGGTTACTGGAATCTGTTATCGAGTCGAGCTATGGGTTGCCATTATACTATCTTAAAAATAACTGCTCTCCACACCAAAACGAAGCCATAAATGATGACTGAAATGACTATAAACACCATTAGTACTATTTTTACTACTAAAAACACCATTTGATTACTATAAGCCGTTATCAAGCGGAGCTATAGGTTGCCATTATGGGCTAAAAAAATATGTACTTTCAGCACAAAAATGCAACCATATTTGACACCTGGAATTCCTAAAAACACCATGTACTTTTTTAATGCAAAAATATAGCATAGGTTTTCTGAAGTTTGACCCTCCAATTTATCTTAGGTAGGTTAAAATCACCTATGATCATTTTATGTTTTGTTCCACAATCACTTATTTCCTGTAGTAATCTTAATAGATTATTACTATTATCTTCACCACTGTTCGGGCTCCTGTATACTATGTATAGGGTAGTTAATAACAATTCCTTCTTACCCTGTAATTTTACACTCATAAATTCACAAAAGTCATTATTATTATCCTCAATACTGTATGATACACCATTTTTAATATCCACCAGTATCCCTCTTCCAACACTCTCTCCACTTAGCCATTATCCTTTCATATCTAAAATTTTTAGGTTTCAATTCCATGATTGCTATAACTTGTGGTTTCTCTTCCAGGTTTTCTATCCTATCCTTCAACTCATTTACTTATCTACTGTAAAGATATCCACATTACTAAACATTATACACAGCTTATTCTTACTCTCTTATACACACACACATTCCTCCGCTTCTCTATACAATTTCTTCTTATTTCCTCTTGAGGCACAGCAGATACCGCTTCCAAGGTTTCCCTCTGACCACATAAAAATTTCGTAATCTTTTCTCATTTTCATCCTCATTCATCACCTTTGCTTGTGCCTTTAATTCTTTCTCCTTTTCACGCTCCTCTCTTGCCATGTCATGATAAACCCCAATTTTCCTAAACATCAGATTCTTAGCGGCTTTTAACCTGTACAGGATCTCAGGATCCTTATCTTAATTGTTCTCCGAGGGTTACTATCATTGGTCTGGAACTAGTCACATGTTCAGGTTCCTTACCTACCATCCTCACATCTACTATATCACTGTTATAAGTTTAGCCTTAATTCTTCACAGAACTCCTTAAATATCAGTTTATCATGCATAACTTTCTCGTCTCTATCTTTAACCACATCTCCACTTCTTGTCACCTCAGGTATGCCATGTATTACTAAATTGTTTTCCCTATTCAACATATCATGCACCTGTTTTGCTGTCACATCCACTATATCATTCCTTCTGCCACTTGTATCACACTGTGCCTTGCATATTTCCTGCGCCTCCAGTCACTTCATTGTTTTGCATCATTATTTTAAGATGAGAATAAAAATTTACATTTTTTAGGCAGTTTTGAAATGGAGTGCTTTGCCCCCATACCCCCCACTTAATTGTGGGGGAGTTGCACCCCCACACCCGCAACTTTTAAAAAAACTTGTAATATTCCTAATTTGAAAGCCCAAAATGAGATTTGAATGCAATGACTCTCACTGAGAAGAAACGTGCTCTAATATCAGTGTTATAATGAGGAACAAACAGCTTGAGAGAATGTCCCCTAGTCTCCCTAATTAAATTTCTCATAAATAGGTGATCAAGGTGAGGACAAAAACCTTTCAAAATTTTAAACACCATAATCAGGTCAGCTCTAAACAATCTGTCTTTAATAGAATACAAACTCAAAAGAGCAAGACACTCACTATAAGTTAAATCATGAAACCCAGCAATTCTCTTACTCCATCATTTCTGCACACCCTCCAATAGTTTGATATCACCAGAATAACCAGTAAACCAAGCTACAGATGCAAAATCAAGAATGGGACAGACATGAGAAATAAAAACAGTCTTCATGAAATCAGATCTACAGTGTACACCTTTCAAAATAGTATAGCAAATACCTCCGGTCTTTTTGCAATTTCAATCACATGTAAGTGGAATTTGAGCGAAGAATCCACTCGGACACCAAGATCTTTATGATTGTCAATATCCTTAATTGGTTGGTCAGAAATAAAATATGGTAGAGAGGCAGGAGCATCAGGAAATTTTCAACAAAAAGACATTCTGACACATTTTTCAACTGAAAAAGAAAAGTCCCCAAGAAAAGCTTCTTCTTTGAAGAAGATTAATATCATTCTGTAGATCCATGTGAGATAAGCAATCAGACTTAGAAGCAGAGGCTAAATATAATTTTAAATCACCAGCAAAAAGACAAAACTTGCAACTTAACAGAGACTACATGATTAATATAAACA
Source organism: Ceratothoa steindachneri (assembly GCA_963969495.1). Lineage (NCBI taxonomy): Eukaryota > Metazoa > Arthropoda > Malacostraca > Isopoda > Cymothoidae > Ceratothoa > Ceratothoa steindachneri. Next base: position 192,663,047 of record OZ018317.1, read on the forward strand.
AGGAAAAGTAAGGGCCAAATCACCGACCCTTGAGGAACATTATTATTGACTTTGATTTGGTGGCTCTGACAGCCATGAAGAACCACTTTCATTTTCCTATCCAACAAGTAGTCATTTAACCAGCCTAGCAAACAACCTTCCACACCAATGCAAGATAGCATTGTGAGTAACAGTACAGGGTTCACTACATCAAAGGCCTTGCGGAAATCAAAGAATATTATATCAACTGCCAAGCCATTATCATAAGCCTGAGTTACATAATCATAGGAGTATAGTAGTTGATCAGAAACTGATCAGCCCGATTGGAAGCCAAACAAGTAAGGGAAAAGAAAGTGATTTCTCTCCAGGTAATCAGTAAGTTGAGACACAGCAACCCTTTCAAACATTTTGCAACATACAGAGGTCCTTTAAACAATGGCATAACATCCGCATCTTTCCAGAAGGAAGGAACCTCCATAGATTAAACTGATTTACAGAACAAAAGTAGCAATAGGTAGCTAATAGAAGAGGCACATTTCTTCAAAAATATCAATGGAATACCATCAGGGCCTGCATTAGTTCCAGACTGAAGCTTAGAAAGTATCTCTTGAATTTTGAAGATGTCAAAATTATCAGCTCCAAACAAGAATTTGCTATTACAGTATTGCAAAGGAAAGGGGCTTGTCAGGTTAGTACTAGTATAAACCGCTGTGAAAGCAGTCACAAAATAGTTAGACATACTTGTTGGCTCCACAGCTCACCCATCATCAGTCATCACTAAGCAATGGTCCTATAGTAGACCTCTGAATCTTCTTACTACAGAAGTAAGAATGAAAGCACTTAACATTTAAATTATCAGAAGAAATCCATAACTCTTTGTAATTAATGACACATTGCTGGACAATATTACCAAACTCAACTGACAAGCTTCTGAAAGCATGCCACAATCTCAATGCTAAGGAGATAATCTGCCAAACCTAGATTGTGCATCCTTGTATTTAAGCCAGGCCTGCCTTTTACTCTGCTTAATTGCATTAGTGATAGATCTGGTCCAGGAATGTTTCTTAGGATTAAATAGCTGCTTCAAAGGAAAGAATTTCTGCCACACTCCTAAATTTCAAGGCTGCCATAGACAGTCTCAAAAAAATCATGGACGATCTCCCATTGCCCATGCATGAAATGATTCTATGTGGGGACTTTAACTTCCCATTCATCAAATGGCCTGATGTTATCATAGTGAGAAGTGGACTAGAAGAAAAAATACAAGCCAAACTCCTACTAGATTTTGCAGATAAAGTATTCCTCACGCAACAAATCAGAGCCAACTCGACTCAGTAACATCATTGATCTCTTCTTTACCAATAACCAAGATTCAATAGATAACTATAGAGTGGAGATGATTTTTTTTTTTTACCATAATCTGATAACCATCAACACAACATACCAGTACAGGAAAAGTGTGGCACAAAAATCAACTACAACACCAAAATCTCCACCTTTTGCATTGCTTAACTTATTGGAGAAATGTCAACCACAGTATCGATGAAATAAATTGGGATCAAGTTATGATTGATGAACCAAATGCTCCAAACAACATGCTGCAGGCCCTATACACCAAACTGCTGGAAATTTGCAGAGCATACATCCCAGAGAAAAGAAGTAAACTCTAAACACTACACTATCCCCCCTGAGACAGAAGAGTCTTGAGAAAGAGAACTTCACTCAATCAGCAGTTCGCTAGAGCCTCTCATGAAAGAAGAAAAAACACAATCAGAGCAAAAATTGTTGAGATTGAAACTAAAATAAAACAATCACATGCCATTCAAAGGGAAGATTCAGAAAAGAACAGGGCGGTGGGAAACATCAAGCACAATCCAAAATACTTCTTCAGTTACTGCAAAAAGTTCTCTAGGATCAAAACACAAATTGGACCTCTATACATTCAGAAAGGGACAATAACAACTAAACTAGAAGAAATGTGTCAACTCCTGAAGCAACAGTACAGTAGGGTGCTCAGTTCACCACAAGCAGAAACAGTAGTGCATCATCCTAAGACATTCTTCAGAGACTCAAGCAAACAACAAAAACTCACAGATACTTTGGAGGACATCAGAAGGGCAATAACAGAGCTGAAAGCAAACTCTGCCGCCGGACCTGACGGGGTGCCAGCAATCCTCCTCCTAAATTGCAGTACAACACTGGCTCAGCCTCTACAAAAAATATGGAGATGCTCGATGGACACCGGGATCATGCCAAACATACTCAAAACAGCCACTGTGTGTCCAATATTCAAAGGGGGTAACAGATCACTGGCAAAGAACTATCGACCAGTCACCCTCACATCACATCTCATCAAAGTATTTGAGAAATGTGCCAGAAACAAGATCACCATGTATTTAGAGGACCATAACCTACTCAGCATAAACCAGCACGGCTTCAGAAAAGGAAGATCCTGTCTATCCAAGCTACTGGCATATTATGACTGGGTCCTACAGAACCTGGCAGAGGGCAGAAACATAGATGTTGTGTTTCTTAATTTTGCCAAAGCATTTGATAAAGTAGACCATGGCATCCTAATTCACAAAATAAGATCTATAGGGGTAACAGGCAAGCTGGGAAGATGGCTGCACAGCTTCCTCACCAGATGGACCAAAGCAGTCACTACATCACGGGGGTTCTTCCTGTCGCTGGTGATTATTTGTGTGATGTCATCCGCTAGTTCTATAAGTGGTCATAAGTCAGAGGATGCAAAAGTTGTCAGTGGGGTGCCCCAGGGATTAGTACTGGAACCTCTCCTCTTCCTTATACATATGGGAGACATAGGAGAGAATGGGAAACTCGGTTCCTTCCTCCTTCAGTGATGACACCAGTGTGGAGGATGCGACACTTCTGCAACAAGACCTCAACCAAGTATATGCCTAGGCTGCAACAAGCAATATGAAGTTTAATGAGGATAAATTTGAAATGTTGAGACATGGAGTTAACCAGGCAATCAAAGAGACCAAACTGTACAGTGAGGGAGGACAAGAAATCACCCCACACTCACAAAAGAAGGGACAGATACAGGGGCTTCTACATCTGGAAGATTCTCTTATGTAAATACTAAAGAAAATGATCATTAAGAATCTCTACTATTTCCTCATCAGATTCTTGCAAAACCTCTTCATATCTAATAGGCCCTATTTTATCAGTTAGATTTGTTATTAATTGTATAATAGCTAAAGAATTTTCTTGGATCTTTATTATTATTTTGAGTTAATTTAATTTCTGCCACCCTTTTGCTCTTCTTAATAATCTTATTTAGCTCATTTCTGGTCAACCTATAATGATTTACAATTCTCAAAAGTACTTTCTCTCTGTAATCTCTGGTATGCCCTTTTCTTCTCATAATTTGCCTAGCTATCTCCTGATTCTACCACAATGACTTCCTACATTTCTTCCTAATAGCCTCATTGGAATACACTGCTCTTGGACTATGTTTAATATAGTCTTAAAAGTGTCCCCTATCTCATAAGTATTCTTCCCTCTGAATTCTATATCCCACTAATCTGATTTAGCAAGTTACAAAATTTATCGTAATCACCCCTATAAAAATTTGGAGTTTTTGTGGAGTTTGTTGATGTTCTACCTTTCACTATTCCCAAGTTAAAAGGAACCATCTGATGATCACTATTTCCCAATGCTTCCCCAACAGTCAATTCCTGAACCAAGTGATCATCATTTGAAAGAACCAGATCTAATATATTGGGACCCCTTGTTGGCTTATTAACAAATTGAGTCAAAAAATTATCCTCAAAGCATTCTATAAACTTACAACTTGCTTTATCCCTTCCTATCATATTTTGCCAGTCCAAAGAATTTAAATTAAAGTCACCAAGAATAACTGTATCTACTTCACATCCTTTACTTTTTTTCCTGATCATTAACTCATCAATACAATCAGTCTGTCCGGGTGGTCTGTAAAAGGCTCCCAAGTGTATTATCCTACTTTTACTGACCCTAATATCTATCCACAGTGAATCAACTTCTCCTTGCTTTATAGAATTATTTAGATTTGAAGAAATGCTATTTCTTGATATAAATAATCAACCCACCACCAGTCCTATCTTTCCTTCGACTAATGTACATATCATAACCCTGTAGTTCAAATTCACACACATTGTTATTAAATTTATTTTCATTAACCCATGATTCTATTACACATATCCATATCTTCATCAATAATATAACTAAATAACTCATCTTTCTTATTTCTAAGACTACGAGCATTGGTATAAAGTCAACTCAGCCCTCCTATCCCTGAAGCACCTCTTTTAAAATGTATATCTTCCTCAAAGCATTCTGCTCTGCATCTCTTTTTTTTTCTCTGACCCACCCTGTACTCTTATATTTCCCTGACCACTATCAGTAACTAACTTCCCGCCTGCAAAGACCCAACAACACTATCTAACTCCTGCCACAACACATCAACCCCAGCCCAGCTTAGATGGAGTCCTTACAATGCCTTATTCCCATAAAACCCATTCCAAACATCCACAAACACTAATCCTGACTCCTCACACAGGCCTTTTGCATACTCATTCAGTCCAATTGCACAAGACAACCATTCCATCTACACATCCAATCTCAGAAGCACACCTGAAACAATGCCTTTTACTCTACCTTCACTCATCCTTTCAACTAACCTTTTGTACCTCTCTGTGTAACTCACATGAACCCACCTTCTTTACATCATTTACTCCCACATGCATAATCACAACTGCATCCCTCTCACGCCCAGACACCAGACTATCATACCTCTCAGACACATCATTTACACGAGCAACAGCAAACAAACTCTCACTCCCTTCCATTTGCTCGCACTCAACTTCCTATCTAAATATCTAAGCTGAGAGTCACCCATCACAAGAACCTGAGTCATCCTCCTAGTCCCCCTAGGTCTAGCTTTACCCTCCCTCCTGTTCTCATTCAAACTACGGTAATACTTCAGTTTAGGGGTGCATGATACGGGGTGCTGTTTCTGCGCTACAATCTAGGCCTTATGACATCCGATGGTAGCTTTGCATATGGCCAATCATGGCATTGTATTTGTTTTGTTATTTAGTTTTTTTCTTTCTTCATTATTATTTAGTAAATGCCTGCACTTCTATTCAATTATAATACATTGAATTTTTTTATAATTACTAATGTATTAAACTTTGTATGTTTCATTTAACTATTTTTGTGAAACTAAACCATTAATCTCACACACTGGCAACCCTTAATTCAACCAAATTTCAAACATTGGCAACCATGAAACTGAGCAGTTAAAAGAGAGTGATTCCTACAAATTTGATTTGTTCAATTTCAATACGACTTGTGTTAATTCCTCGGTCAATTTAATAGACTTTTCTATAGATCGTGGTCTCATTTTAAAAGAAGCACGACTCAATTATAATAGTGAAAGGTGGAGATAGGCTAAATCTGAAGATCCGCGGCCCACACTCATCTCCGCTGTTGCCCGGTCCTGATCACATAATATTTTGTCCATGTTCCAATATGTTTCACCTTTTATGACTATTTTCGAGGGACGGCTCGTGAGGGGGAATGCCCTGTAATGACCCTGAGATTTCAATCAATTGGGAGGTGCAACTCCCCAATATATAATCAATTGTTTATAGAATAATATTCTCCCATTTTGTTTTGTTTTTAACAAATCGTTTCTGTGTGTCTGAACTAAACATAAAAGCAACTTGGTCCCCCGATAGATTTTGGCTGAATACATACACTTTGGCGGGTGGGCCACAGATCTTTAGGTTTACTGGGGATAGTTTAGCTTTTGTCAGGAAGTGAATGTATTATTAGGTAATTTAAGACAATGATATCGCTGCTGACATTTTGCAATCACCTTTTATATTCAAAGCTGTTAGCCTTTTGAATTAGGAATAATACGAGGGAGGGTTTTAAGTTGCAGGGGGTGCAACTCTCTACAATTAATTGTGGGGTATGGGTGGCTTTGCCCCCTATTTTCCAAAGTAACTAAAAAATGTTAATTTTTGGCAGCAATAGCCTAAATTAGGTTTATTTACACCAAAAATTATCATTTTTAGTTACTTTTGAATTGAGGTGCTTTGCCTTATGATATCTGATGCCTAAATTGTAGCCCAGAAACAGCGCCCCTAACTACCACTTATTCCACTTTCTGCCACAATCTTCCTCTCTCAGGAGATCAAATCTGTTAGTCAACCTAATAGGTTCCATGTCCCTCTTACACACCTAACCTGTCCTAACCTATCCATATTCACCCACCATTCATCTTCACTTATATCAGACACTTCTTTCTCTCCAGTCCCTAGTCTAGGCCTATTTTACACCCTCCTGGTCCCAGCCACTCTTCATGCATACACTCGCATCCCTTCTCACTTCATGCACCAACTCACTTAATCTCTTGCAGCAATCATCATGCAACAGACTCACCTCTTCTACCAAAGCCACATTTGTATGAGTTGCACTACACAAGGGGCATTCAGGTACATTTGCTCTTCTTTCAACACAACAAAAATCACAAACTACATACACACTATTTACATCAACAGGCATACTCACTTCATCCAGAGCAACAGCCATAGTGAGAAAACTTTTGAAAACCCTTGAAGCAATAAAAAAGTTTCGACAAAAAGGGGGGAGAAAATTAGGCCACTCTGAAATGTAAACAAATGGGAGCTATTTCATATTTTAATTGAAAATATAATTAAAAATTCCTCAAATATTTTGTCTAACACTCAATGTTAACTATCTTCCTGAACTTAAATATATTACACCAAAAAACAAAACAAAAAACGTCACTGAATACAGAGCTCTCTGAGAACACGTCCAATCGCTACTGATGCTAGAACATGATACACTACTTATATCAATGGGCATACTCACTTCATCCAAAGCAACAGCCATACTGAGAAAACTTATTCAAAACCCTTTAATTAAGCAATCAAGAAAAGTGTAAATGAAAAGGGGGAAAAAATTAGGCCGCACTGAAATGCAAACAAATGGGAGGTATTTCACGTTTCAATTTAAAATTGCCTAATAAGTAATCACTTTGTGACATAAGCTAAACCATCTCCATCTTCCACTATTATAATCTAGGCATGCTTCTTTACCACTTCTGTTGCAAAATGCGTATTAAGTCAAACAAACCGAGATTGCATGAATCGCGCTCTTTTAACTGCATGCCTCCTGGGTTGCCAATGTTTGAAATAAGGTCAAACTAAGGGTTGCCAGTATGCAAAAAACATTGTTTTTTTCACAGAGAATTCAAGAGCCACGTATGTAACAATCAGTATGAAGACTTTCAAGATATAGTATCTTAAAAACATTGTATGTACTTTCTGCACTAAACTGAAACCATATCTGCCGAGAGGAATGTACATTACATCATTAAGTGTAGGTACTTCAGATGTGAGGAAGGCATTTCATGAGCATAATGACATTATTTGTTTAAAATGGGCTAGATATGAAGTGCGGGATGGATATCATATGATGGCATGCTATTATTGTCAAAGGTATAGTCATGTGGCAAAGGACTGTAACTATAAAAAGAATGGTGATTCTGTGGTTTGTGGGAAATGTGGGGATGAGCATAGAAATAGGGATTGTAAGTCTGGCTTTGTTAAATGTATTAATTGTATAAGAGGTGGTGAAAGTGTAGTAGGTCATACTGTAAATAGTAAAAACTGTAGATTATTTGAATTAGAAATTGAGAGAAGTAAAACATGACTGATCATGGATTTTAAGGTTATAAAATTGGTGTAATAAATATTCAATCTGTGGGGAACAAGACTATTATGATCAGAGAAGCGATTGTGGAATATGATATTGATATTTTGGCAGTAACAGAAACATGGTTAAGAGAGTCTGATACCTCAAAAATAGTGGAGACGACACCAATTTCACATAGTTTTATGCACATTCCTAGAGAGGGTAAAATGGGTGGGGGAGTTGGCATATTTGTATCAAAAAGGTGTTCTAAAATCACTAACATAACAATTTCACAGATGACAAAAGCCAAAAGGGACTATCAAAGGTTATCAGCATCTGTCAAAACCCACCCACAAAATGCATACATAGGATTGTGTCAGATCATGCATCTACAATTAGAACCATCCACAGGAATGCGTCAAAAACAAAAAGCATCATCATCAAGACTTGTCAAAATCCAAATCAATCATAATATACAATAATAAAAAACTGCATCGAGTTTAGACTGTCTACTGTCTCAGATGGCAAACTATTCCAGTAATCTACCACTCAATTGAAGAAAAAATATTTTTTAACATCTAAACTGCACCTCTGTTTTTTAATTTTTAAGTGGTGACCCCTAGTCCTATTACTATGAAAGAACCAAGAAAATTTAGTACATTTGAATATATGGAAATTAGCCTGGTATGCCAAAATTGTTTGATTACCTTTGTGGTAATTTACAGACCACCAGAAACAAGTAAACTTATTTTCATTGATGAGCTTAAATTATATTTAGACTATGGAAGGTGATTTAAAGAACATTTATGTGTTGGGTGATTTTAACCCGTGGTTGGATGATGTTAATGATACATTTTCTAAAGGGTTTATTGAAATGCTGGATAGATAACACTTTGAGAACAAGATTAATGAAGTGACATCTAGGTCAGGACATATTTTAGATTTATTAATATGTGATAAGGAGTTGGAATTTCTATATGGTATTGAAGTAGTCTGATTTTTCTTTATCACCATTTTATAAACTGATACTATTCAAATTAAATATGCTAGAAAAGCGACAAAATAAGAAGAGGGTTTTGTTTAAAATAAGGACAAATTTTAATCCAAATGTGTTGGTTGATGGAGTGTTGTCATCCATGGGTGAATTTGATAATGCTCTGTGTACATGTGACCTAGCAGCATCTGATAGAATGGTAATTTGAAAAGTAAATATAATGAAATGTGTCTGTATATGCTGTTTAATGAGTCTTGTATTTTAAAGTACTATCATTCAATGGTAGACAATTTGTGCTAGCTCTATATTATATTATTGATGATGGTCTATTGTCATAAATTGTCTCCTCTTAAATCTTTCTTAAAGTTTTGTATATATATATAATGAATTTTTATTTGCAAGGTCTCTTTTCCAGAATTGTGTATCCCATTCTTTGAATGTTTTTGTAATATCTTCATATTTCATTTTTTTTATCATTTCTAAATTAATTCCTAATTCCTTTATATGATTTTTAATATTATTTATCCATTTGTTTTTATTATCCTTAGAAATTATATCAAGAATTATTTGCATTAGATCATTCTTACCCTCATAAATATTTTTTATATATCTTATTTGTCCCTCAAATATTCGTCTCTTCATCAAGGATGCTCCGATTTCTCCTCCTAAAGTACTATTTGCAGCATATCTTGGTGCACCCAGTATCTGTCGATATACCTTATTTTCAATAATTTGCAACTTATTAATTTCATTTTCTGTCATATTTATTATGTTTGTCCCATGCAGTATTGAAGGCAACACTAGGCATTTCCAGAATGTTTTTCCAATCATTATTTTATTGTAACTTTTTGAAATTATTGAATATGTTAAGTTTGCCAAGCTTTGAGCCTTTTAAAAAAATCAAATTTTTATGTCTTAAAGGAATTTCATTTGTTATCAATTATTATACCTAAATATTTAATTTTATGTTACTTTTATTTTAACAATTCTGCAGGGCTGATTTTTCATATTATAAATTCATATACTGCTTTTGTCTTCATTAATATCTAATCCATATTTTTGCTTATTTCTGTTATCAATTGTAAATTTTTATGAGTATTTTCTAGCTTGTGGACAATAGCAGTCCATCATCAGCAAAGAAGAGACTTTGTATTCTTATATTTTCATCATTAAAGCCATGTCCTTTTTCTCTTAGTTCTGTTATTATCATATAAGTTATAATTTTAAATAGTGTTGTTGAGCTAAGTACATCCTTGTTTAATTCCACTTGCAACATTTATCTTAGTTTCTTTATCATTGATCTTTAATTTTGTATAATCTCCACTCTATATTTTTGCTATTGCATCTATAATTGTATCATGTACCTTATATTTCATTAGGGACTCTTATCATCATTTCTCTTTTTACCGAATCAAATGCTTTATTGAAGTCTATTGATAATACAAAAAGTGAATTTTTATTCTTGTAGTATTTTTCTATACAGTATTGTAAAATCAGCAAGTTGTGCTCTATCTTTCCTCCCTTTAGTAAATCTATTTTGAGTTTCTTCCTGTAGATGATTTTGAAATATATGTGTGTCTATCATTTTTCATATGCAAGGAACTATCTAAATACATTAATAAGGAAATCTAAAGTTACTTACTAGACAAAAAATAATTGCTGCAGGTACAAATATGAATAAGCTTTATGCTCTGTTTAATTCTTTAACTGACTAGAAAAGAAACTAAATTGCTGGAAGGATATTCTGAAGAAATACTTGCAAAAAACTTTTACAAAATTTTAAGGAAAAAATATCACATTTAAAAACTAATTTTTGTAATGAAGTGAGTCATTGTGGGTCTTTCATACCAGATGCCCCATACGTAAAATTAACCAATTTTGCTCAGGTAGATGTCACAGTGAAAGATAGCATTGCTGAAAGGTTTTCAGACTTTGCATATATTTTTTCAAAGATTGTAAATTTGAGTATTGCTGAGAAAAAATTTCCTGAAAGTGAAAAATTAGCTATAGTTAAGCCAACATTGAAGGATTCATTGGACCATCAGCTTCTGCAGGCCTGCAGACTAGTGTCAAATCTGTCATTTATCTCAAAGATAATTGAAAATGTTATTTTAGATCAACTAGTGGATCATTTAAATAGGATAAATATTTTGCCTTATACTCAATCTGCTTATCGGAGACTGTATTCTACAGACCGCTGTATATGCTGTCATTAGTGATCTCTTGGAGATGATGGGACAAGGAGAGTGTAGTATATTAATTCTCCTAGATTTAAGTGCAGCTTTTGACACTGTTATTCATAGCCTGTTATTGGAAGACTTGGGATGTATAGGTGTGGTTGATGATGCTTTTGAATATTTGAAGTCATACCTTAAAAATAGAAGTTTCTGTGTTCAGGTGAACAATACACTTTCTGATGCTGAACGTATTGTTAGAGGAGTGCCCCAGGCAAGTGTATTGGGTCCCATTCTTTTTGGTATTTATACAATAGAATTGTCATATATTTTAGAGAACCATGGTGTTAATTTTAAGCTCTTTGCTGATGATACGCAATTTTATTTTTCTATATGTAATATTTTGAACACTGAGGAAAAACTGGGAAGGATCATGACAGACATTAAGAAGTGGATGAGGTTTAAGCGGTTAAAGTTAAATGAAGATAAGACAGAGTGTATAATTATTGGTTCAGATAAATATTCAGAAACTTGGGGTTGTCCAAAATATGAAAATAAACAGTGCTGAGGTGAAATTAACTGACAGTGTAAAAGACTTAGGGTAATCATTAATAGACATTTAACATTTGAAAATCATATTAATAAAGTTTCTAAAATCGTTAATTATCACTTAAGAAACATTGGTTTTGTAAAGAAGTACCTAGATCAAAATTCTGTGAAAATGTTAATGCATAATTTTGCCATAAATAGAGTTGATTACCAAATTCAATTTTTCATAATCAACCTAAATATCAATTAATAAGGTTACAAAATATTATTAATAGAGCTGCTAGACTAATTAAAGGTATCTCTCTATATGATAGGATTACTCCAGTACTGATAGATCTTCATTGGCTCCCTATTAGGGCTAGAATTATATTTAAGATATGTACATTGACCTATCTTGCCATGAATAAGGGTAGGCCAGTGTATCTACTTAAGGATTATGTGACAGGTTCTAATATGGTGGAAGACATGCAACAGATAGAAACAGGTTAGGGTCATTCGGCACGAAATCAGGCAAATTTCAAAAACACTTGGATTTTCTTCATTTTTGGATATGTTGATGCATGTCATAAAAGAACTTCACATACAAAATTATACCTCTATACTTCAAACAGTTCCGGAGATATGGCCCACGTAATTTGGGGGGCTTTTTAGAGATTAAGTCGATTTTTCAAAATTGCCAACTTTGAGGCCTCATAAAACATGCAGGTCCTACAGAATCAGGACCTTAGATTCCAAAAAAGCAAACAAAACCAGTCTATCTTTAACCATTAAAGAGTTATAAGCTAGCAAATACTGAAATATTGAACAAATTGTCACATCTGATGAACCAACTTCTGATTCAAAATATTCATACTTAGAATCAATACTAAAAGTTATAACTGATAGGATATGATGATATATGTCTTTCATTGTATTTAAAACCACTTCTGGCAGTTGAATATACCTAGCAGCTGAGAAATAGTGTTTCAAATATAGTCAATTTTCATGATTTTTAGAAAATGACCTTGACCTTTTTGACTCTGTGGAAACATGAGGATCCCCTTCAAATTTGTTGTGCTTGAAGGGAAAGGTCTGTACACTAGCTATACTAAATATCTTATTTGTTCCATTATTCCTTCCTTCATTTTCACAATGCTGAATTCAGGACACTATCAGTGTTACAGCATGGTCCATTTATATCATGAATTCTGTATAACATGGTCTCTATTTGAAACCTCTGATTTTTTGGCTTCTAATGTATTGGGCTGATAGTTAGGGATGCTTGTAATGATACTTCAATGTTAGCATTGAAATTCCAATTTGCTTAACAGGATGAGTTTTGCAGAATGGCTGATGCAAAAGCTGAGTTTAGGAAATGCTGTATTAGAAATTATCTGAAGGAGGATTACCACGGGACTAATTTTTCACGGAAAAAAGGTGTCATCTTTGGAAGACTTATCCAATGACAGTGTTAAATTGTGAGAAGTAAGAACTGGATACAAATGCGAAGGCGACTCACTTTGTTATCATCATGAGAAAGTCTTTTTGAGTAGATATTAAAGTTGTTCTTTATGCAAAATTTCATTTATGTAAAGTTACATTTTAGAAATAAATTTAATTTCACATTATAGGGGCTTTGATATATATGATTTATTTATTTTATTTATACACTAAATACAAAACTCATTTCAGTTTTTGTGAACAGTATTTACAATTATCTAGTGCAGGAAATACCCCTAGCCCGAAGGCTGTACAACATAAAAAAAATGGATGAGGGGATAAGCCTTGTGTGCTGTTGAGTAGTAGAAGTTCTATCTAATTACTGTCTCCATCTTTTTCAGGGTCATTGCGGGTTGTGAAAAGCCCAAGAGCTGAGATGTACAACCTTAAACCTGGGCAGAAGGTCTGTCCATGTTGTGATACCCAGATGAAAGCACCTTCAGATTACCCCACGTATGAAGAAACAACACTCGAAGATGGCAGTGAGCAGTCATTTGAAGAGACCTTCAAATCCCTCAACTCAAGTGTTTTATTACTAGAATGTTCTCCAATTAAGACTAACATAAGAATGAGAGACAAGGTAAATTATGGTAAGCGGAAAGTATCGGAGGTTCAAGAAGTTGGAGCAAAAAAGGTAGCCACTGTTCTCAACATTACCGAAGAATCGATACAGTCACAGGATAATACCACAGAAGCCTGTACAAAATGTTCTGACTTAGACAGACTGATTTATTTGATGAAGGAGAAATTGAAAAATTGCAAATCCAAACAGGACAAAATTCAAATATTGACACTTGTTCCAGAAAGCTGGACTATTTTGATTTGGAGCATTTTTGTTTCAGCGTCTAGGTGTAGGGTGGGTGTGCTGCGTGTACATCCTGTGATTGTTTTGAGTGCATTCTTCTGTGTCTTACTCTATGGAGTAAGACACTGTCACAAGATATTATTACTGCTATTGAATTGTTTTATCAAGATAATGAGTTTTCTAGAATGTGCCCAAGAAAGAAAGACTTTGTTTCTGTCAGAATCAATGGTGAAAAAGTTTGCAAACAAAAAAACTGATTTTGGTAAACATCGCAGAATTGTACGCAATTTTCAAGGTGAAGTTCCCCAATTTTACTAAGATTGGTATATCAAAGTTCTTTGAGCTTCAGCCCAAATGGTGTGTACATGTGGGGAGTAAGAGCTCTCACTCTGTTTGTGTGTGTGAGAAACACCAGAATGCCAAGTTGTTACTCAATGGGTTACCCACTGCAGCCGTCAACGGTACTGATTACAAAGATATTTTGTCAATGGCTGTTTGTGACATAGAGCAAGAGCTTGATGATAACATATATAAACAGTGGGTTAGGAATGAGTCAGGTAAAACAACTCTGGAAACATTGTCTTGTACAGTTGAGAATTTTATTGACAAATTCTGTTCAGTGTATGAAGCACTGCTTTCTCACCAGTTCATCACAAAAGCCCAAGCACAGCATCTAAGCAGCCTGTTGTTCAAGATGCAGTTCAAGGCCACCACTGGGATAATAGTCAAGCCACACTGCACCCATTTGTCCTCTACTACATTGTAGATGACAAGCTGAATGTTTCGAATATGTGTGTCATATCAGATTGTATGAATCATGAAACCAATACTGTTCATGCTTTTCTAGAGGTTGTTATCAAACATATCAAAATGGTGATGCCCACTTTGACAGATATACAGTACTTCAGCGATGGTGCTGCTTTCCAGTATAAGAGTCTCTGTGATGGCATAGGTGGCACTGTCAAACATCTAGTTGCACATGCTAGTTTGCAAGCCACTATCTCTGGACAAATTCTAACCTCTCTAGATATGCATGATTGGTGTGTCATCAATGTGAAAGGTATAAAATTATTTTATGTATCAGCGATGTCATCAATAGTTGTGAACGGTTCAAGTTAGAGGAGAGGTATAGTCATGTGTCTACAGTCCCAGGTACACATTCCCATTATAGTTTGTGCCAATTGGGGACATGAAACTTGAGATTAGGCAAATTTCAGTAAACACCATCTTTAAAACAGTTCAGATGGGAGGCTTGCAGGGTATCAAGCCACAAGATGATAGTGCTTTTGAGGTAAGAAAGTATGTAGCTTGCATGTATGAAGAAGACTGGTATATTGGGATTGTAGAAGATCGCTCTGGCAAACGGTACAACTTGCTTGTAAACTTTATCAGAAAGGGTGCAACAGAGCAGTCACTTTCATGGCCACAAAAGATGTAATCTGCAGAGTTGATGTCCCTAGTGCCCAAGGAGCAAGTGGCAGGCCGTATTTCTTGTCGAATTTTGATTTGCAAAGAGTCCTGCAATACTGTGAGAAATCATAGATATCTGATCGATCAATCTGTTTAGAAAGGAACTACCTGCATGATGATATAGTTATACTGTTAGTGTTTTTATTCATTTTATAGTTATAACATAGATATATTTTGTAGCACATACAATATCATACTTTCCATTAGTCCGTACAGTGAGGTGTGTAAATATGATAAGTAAATTAGCTAAATCAATGGTGAAATGGTCTGTCCTAATATGCACAAATAAAGGATAGAACAAATAAGATATTTAGTATAGCTAGTGTATAGACCTTCCCCTTCAAGCACAAAAAATTTGAAGGGGGTCCTCATGTTTCCACAGGGTCAAAAAGGTAAAAAGGTCAAGGTCATTTTCTGAAAATCATGAAAATTGACTATATTTGAAACACTATTTCTCAGCTGCTAGGTATATTCAACTGCCAGAAGTGGTTTTAAATACAATAAAAGACATATCATCATATCCTATCAGTTATAACTTTTAGTATTGTTTCTAAGTATGAATTATTTGAATCAGAAGTTGGTTCAGATGTGATGGATTTGTTCAATATTTCAGTTTTTGCTATCTTATAACTCTTTGATGGTTAGAGATAGACTGGTTTTGATTGTTTTGGGGGAATCTATGGTCTTGATTCTGTAGGATCTGAACTTTTCAGACCCAGATCTTTCAAACTGCATGTTTTATGAGGCCTCAAAGTCAGCGATTTTGAAAAATCAACTTAAGTCTCTAAAAAGCTTCCAAAATTACGTGGGCCATATCTCTGGAACCATTTAAGGTACAGAGCTATAATTTTGCATGTGAAGTTCTTTTATGACATGTATATACATACCCCAAAATGAAGAAAATCCAAGCTGGTCACCGGTTTAGCATTGCCTGATTTCATGCAAATGACTGGTTAGTAGAACCTAGATTTAATGCTGGTGTTGGCTCAAGAGCTTTTAAATTTTCTGCTTCAAGACTGTACAACAAGTTACCTGAACATGTAAAAATGTAAAAAAATTTAAAAAGTTAAAAACATTTCTATTTGAAGATTGCTATGATTTGGAGGAAAAAATTATTAGGGAAGAGTATGCCATAAATTAAACATTTAAGCTGGTATTTTACTGTAGCAACTATATATGATGATGAAAACAGTGGAGGTCCCTCTGAGCAACATTATATGCAATGGATGTGGGGGCCTGATATAAATATACCCAAATATAAATGTAAAAGACTGGGTAAACCTGAAGATCGGCACCGCAGTCGATGGGACGCAAAATATTTGGCCCTGTTCTAATAAGTTTCACCTTTTTTTTACTAAATTCAAGGGGACTGCTCGTGGAGGAGATATCACTGCAGTGGACCTCCCTACGATGATCGTGAGTTTCAATCAATTGGGTGGGTCTGGGGGGCACAGGCCCCCCAGTATATAATCATAATTGTTTATAGAATAATGTTCTAATATTTTTATTTAACCAAATACACATGAATATTTATGCGCAGTAAACGAAAAATAAACGCAACTTAGTATGGTTTCGGCTAAAAATACACTTTTTCAGGCGTGCGTACCTGTATAACACCAAAAATACAGCATAGATCTTCTGAAGTTTCTCCCCCCCCCCCTGTTTTGTTTACAAACGAGCTTTGTTTCATATGTGTATCTTTGATAAATATGAAGATTGGCAGCGTGCCCGAAAAAGTGTATTTTTTTGGCATGTATGTTTCGTTCCCCCGCACATACATATTCATGCACATTTAAACCCCCTATGAGCCGTCCCCTTGAATTTACTCCAAAAAGGTGAAACATTGGAACACAGACGAAATAGTTTACGTCTCATCGTTCGCACGGTCGATCGTAATATTTACTGTATCTTTTTCCAATGGTATTTTAATTTCCTTTGTATAGCATTTTAGGTTCCAAAATTTTTTCTCATGACATTTTAATTCCTTGGTATGTCATTTTAAGTTATTTTTTTTTATTATTAAAATGAAGCATTTGCACAACAGAAGAACAGAGTTTGCTTTAGCATATAAAAATGGACTTGGTGACATAAACATTAAGTGAAAATATAGGTTGACACTTATTATACATAATTACCAAGTAAATTACTAAGTAACACTTCAGATTCAGGGCGCACGGTAGATGACGCTGTTAGTCGGCTACAATTTATCTCTTATGACATCAGACAGTAGCGTCAGATGTAAACAATCATGGCGTAATATTTTTTTGTATACAAGTATATACTGCAGTGCTGCATCCCCCCCCCCCAATTGATTGAAACTCAGCATCAGCACAGGGTGGTCCCCCTGCAATAATATCTCTCCCATGAGCAGTCCTCTTGAATTTACTGGGGGGGGGGGAATTCTCCCTAACAGCTTTTTACTGGCAGAAAAACCTAACCTAATAACAAACAATTCTTACTTTTATAGGTTTCTTGATTAGTTTATGCGCCTCTAAATAATCTAAAAGTTTTTCGCGATCATACAAAGTAAAGCCGAATTTGAATAACAAAGAAGCACATGGAGAGCATGAAAACACAATAACGAAAGAAAAACATTTGCAAAACGGGTCCTATTTATAAGCACGATGCTGCCAGTAAAAAGCTGTTATCGTCCCCAGAAAACAAAAAATATGAAAATAAAACAAAAAACAATAAAAGACATCAAGAAACCTTACTTAACTTAGAAAAAACTATAAACAAGCAAAGCGCTAATATACTAAAAGTTACAAATCCCCCAAACAAAAAAATATAACGCAGTGATTGATCACATCTGACGCTACCGTCTGACATCATAAGAGATATGCTGTAGCCCATAATTGTAGCCGACTAACAGCGCCATCCATATAAGGAGATTAGGACTAAAAATAATGACCCAAAATGGATGACAGATAAAATTAAGCATTATATTGGCATTAAAAAGGACATTTATAGGAAAATAAAAAATGGAGAGGATCACTTAAGGCAGAGATATAATGAACTAGCAAGAGATGTTAAAAAGTCAGTTAGAGTAGCAAGGAGAAATTATGAAATTAAAGTGGCAAATAGGGCAAAGGAAGATCCTAAAAGTTTTTATCAATTATACAAAACTAAGGTTAGAGATAAAATAGGCCCACTTATAGATTCCAATGGAGAATTAGTGAGTGATAGGGACTCAATGGCTGGAATGCTAAATGACTTTTTTCTCTCAGTATTTACACAGGAGGATACTCTAAATATACCTGAGGTGTCAATGATCTTTCAGGGTAATGATGAAGAGAAATTAAAGGATATCTTGATCACAAAGGAGATAGTGACAAAGGAAATTGATAAAATCAAAAGTAGTAAAGCACCCGGTCCTGATGAGCTCTTTCCTAGAATTTTGAAAGAATGTAAAGATGTGTTAAGTGAGCCCCTAGCATGCATCTTTAGAAAATCATTGGAGAGTGGCATTGTGCCAGTGGCATGGAAGAAAGCCAATGTGATACCTATATTTAAGAAAGGGGATAAAACAAATATGTCTAATTACAGACCAGTAAGTTTGACATCAGTGGTAGGGAAAATGATGGATTCTATTATAGCAAGGAATATTAGATAGAGATCACTTGGATAAGCATAAGTTGATAAAAGAATCACAGCATGGCTTTAGTAAGGGTAAATCCTGTCTCACTAATTTGCTGTCTTTTTATAGTAAGGTGTATGAAGCAGCAGATAATGATGAAAACTATGATATTTTATACTTGGACTTTAGTAAGGCTTTTGATCGAGTGCCACACTTACGGCTTCTGAGCAAAGTTAAAGCACACGGGATCGATGGCAGTATATTTAGGTGGATTCAGTCATGGCTTGGTGACAGACAGCAAAGAGTTAGTATAGATGGAGTTAAATCTGAGTCGGTGTGTGTTAGCAGTGGAGTTCCGCAAGGATCTGTTTTGGGTCCTTTGCTATTCTTAATTTATATTAATGATCTTGACATGGGTATAAGTAGTGACCTGAGTAAATTTGCTGATGATACTAAGCTAGGTAGGGCCATTAGGGCTGATTCTGATGCTGTTGTAATGCAAGTGGGCCGAGAAATGGCAAATGAAGTTTAACATAGACAAATGTAGTGTACTTAGTATAGGTAGAAATAATCCATTGAATAGTTATAAATTAAATGGGAGAATTTTAGGGAGGACCGATTGTGAGAGGGACTTGGGTATTTTGGTAAGTTCAGACCTTCGTCCTAGAAAGCAATGCCTAAATGCTAAGAATAAAGCTAATAGGATATTGGGATTCATTAGGAGGAGTGTAAGCAATAAGAGTGCTGAAGTCATTCTAAAACTGTATCTGGCGCTAGTTAGGCCTCATCTAGACTATGCAGTACAATTTTGGTCACCATATTATAGGAAGGATATTGATTTGCTTGAGTCTGTGCAGAGAAGGATGACAAAGATGATTGGTGGGCTAAGGAACTTACCTTATGGTGAAAGGCTCAGAAAACTAAATCTACATACATTGGAAAGGAGAAGAGTCAGAGGGGAATTGATTGAAGTCTTCAAATGGGTAAAAGGATATAATAAAGGGGATCTGGGTAAGGTTCTTATACTTAGTGAACATGACAGGACACATAGCAATGGGTTTAAGCTTGATAAGTATAGGTTTAGGAAGGAGATTGGGAGGAATTGGTTTACAAATCGTGTGGTAGATGAATGGAATAGGCTCACTAGACATGTGATAGAAGCCTCCTCAATGGGTAGTTTTAAGAATAGATTAGATAAATATATGGATGAAGCTGCTAGATGGGACTGACTTTTTTTTTTATGTACATATGTATATATTTTTCTAAGGAGTGGGGAGATTATATTTTGCGGTTGCATGAATGGACATAATCCTCTGGATGCATTTTATGTATATTGTAGATTAGATCTGACAAACTCCTGTAAAGGGTGACAATGTTGATGACTTTTCTCTGGTAAGAAATCTTTTGTGTGTTGACTGGAACAGGAGCTGCCAATTGTAGGCCATGAATGGTCTTTTGGAGTCTCCTTCTTTTCTTATGTTCTTATCTACTGTGCGCCCCAAATCTGAAGTATTACCAAATTATTTTGTGTAAATATTATCGTTCCGTGTCATTTCTGACGTAATACCCCAAAATGATTAAAGGCACTGACATGTAGTTAAAGCATTCACCTCTGTAAACATCAGAACATTATAAGAATTTGGATTATATACTGGGGGCTGTGCCCCCTAGAACCCCCCAATTTAATGAAACTCAGGATCATCGTAGTGTGGTCCACGCATCGTGTTTACCCCCTCCCCCACGAACTGTCCCCTATAAATGTACTCCAAAAACGTTGAAACATTTAGAAACACAGACGAAATAGTACATAATTTCACGGATGAGAAAAGCCACAAGGGCCTATCAAATACATCTTATCAGCCGGGCCACTCATCTACATATTTACCGTATTACCAATTACTACATCCTCTATATCTAATGAAAGTTACAGATGGCTGGTTTCAGTCCTCCTATCGAGCTGTTGCTTCTCCAGCAGGTCAGCCAGGGCAAGCCACAACTCACCACCGTGATGCCCAGTCACGGTGGTATCCTCAATAGTAAATAGTGTCAGCTTAAAAAGAAACCGGACGGAGAATCGAACAGCCGACCCAACGATTACTGGGCAAGCATGCTAAGTGCTAACCACTATCATTGCATCTTTGAAGTTAAACATTGAGGTAAATCACATAGCCTAAATGATTTTTTTGAGGTGATAGCGGTAGGCTAATGAGAAAAACCGCAATATGTTTTACGGTTTTTAATTATTTGCTAGTTTTTTGTAATATAATCAGGAAAAGGTTTGTTTTTTCATTCAAGGGTATACCCATTCAAGTAATTGACTTTTAGTTATAGAGATTGACCTTTTTTTTTATATTACCTTCAAAATTTGAGTTTAGAAAACTAAAATTAACGATTAATCAGGTATAGAATAGTTTTTGTAACGAGAATACAATGGTTTTACATATTACGCGGGTGGTTTCTAGACTCGGTTCATATGTTTTTTTGCATTATATATGACACAATAGACAAAACCTGTCGATTAAAAGATTAAAACGAAGAAAGTTTAAAGTCAAATTAAAAAGTTGTGGAAGAACTCATAATAATATAAACAGTCTAATTCAGTTGTCAAATCCTTTATCTAGAAATCACTTTCGACAAATAACTTGTTTTTAAAAAAGTTGAATTTTAGTTGGGGTCTAGAAGTAGAAACAGGTCTAGATAAATGATTTTTATGATGCTAATATTAAGTGTTTATAGATAAGAATAATGCACGATATATTACTGAATTTTACGAAGAAAAACGAAGTAAAATAAGAGATGTAATGTTTAAATAACAGGTAAAATTGCAAACCTTAAGAATAGAACATAGCGATTATTAAATGATAAGAGACATGGCTACGATATATATATATATATATATATATATATATATATATATATAGAGAGAGAGAGAGAGAGAGAGAGAGAGAGAGAGAGAGAGAGAGAGAGAGCGAGAGAGAGAGAGAGAACAGTGGCGTAGCTAGGATTCCGTTAAAGGGAGGGGGGGGCGTGTGAACCGCGCAACCCGTGGTGAGGAGTCCATGGGAGCCATTCGTGGCAAAATTTTGAAATTTGGTGTCGTTTTTCTCGCATCTGGGCATATATCAGAATGTATACCGACCATCAAAATAAGCCAACATCTATCTTAAATTTGAAAACTCACAAGCAAGATTCACACACATCAGAATGATAATCCTTATTTTTTTTAGGCTGCATAATGACACATCATTACATTTAAATGATCAACTTCATTTTTTTTCAATCGGTGGCATAGAAAGGCGGGGGGATATTGACTAAGCCACTTAACAGGCAAGCGCTCGACTAGAGGATGGTCCAGGGAGGTTTATGGAGATAACGTCACCAGTTTTAAGGTAGTGGTTGTTTGAGTAGGATAAGTGTCACCTTTTTGTGAGTTAAAATCAAGCGGTCACCCGGATTATAGAGGGAAGAGAATTAATACCAACCTAATTCAGAATTTTTACACATAAGCACTCCACAAGGGCTTCTCTCAAGGCGCCATTCTCTCACTCCGAATATCCAACATATTTACACATGACATCCCTTAGCCACAAACCCCATTAATTAACAACTATACCTACGTATACGACATATCACTCTCAGCACAACAACCCTAAAATTTCAACAGCAAGCAGGATTCTTCAAACAACATACACTAGAACACTGGCTCACACAAAAGAGCAGGGCTGCCTCAGACGCTTTCCATACCCAACTACCAAGAATCGAACAAACTTCATTAAAATCAGAGGAAACGGACAATACCTGCCATTAAAAACAACAACAACAACACCCTTCTATGACTCACACTAGTCACCCACATGACATTAAAACCCCATACAAGAATTATTGCAAACAAGGCAACAAAGAAAATCAACGCCCTCAAAACACGATGAAACCTAGCTTTTGGAAAACATAAAGAGCCACCCTGCTCTATACAAACAATTCATCAGTAACATCCTCAACTACGCAGCACCAGCATGACATCCAACTGCAAACAAATCTGAGACAAGCAAACGCCAAATCACACAGAAGAATGCACTTAAAACAAGCACAGGATGTACACGCATCACACCCACCCTACATCTAGACGCTGAAACAAAAATGCTCCAAATCAAAATACACCAAGACATGATGGGAACCCACAATTCAGCAGAATACTGACCCCTCTCCACCATTACCACTATAGCAATGCCTCTGGGCATTCCTATAATAAAAACCTCCTGAGAAACTTATATATATATATATATATATATATATATATATATATATATATATATATATATATATATATATATATATATATCATTTATTATGTATAAAATTCATCCAATTATTTTACTTTAACTGTTAATTTAATCATTGAATTATTTTATTTTAACTTTGTCAATTTAATCATTCAATTATTTTACTTTAACTGTTAATTTAATCATTCAATTGTTTTATTTTAACTTTGTCAATTTAATCTTTCAATTAATTTACTTCAACTTTCGTAAATTAAATCATTTTATGTAAAACTTAATGATTAATTAATTCATTTAACGTATACTGTTCCAAACAACATCTCTTAAAATTTCACACACAAACAAACAAACACACGCTTCCAGTTCGACAAAATAGCACACTATTCTTTCTCAGTTGATGCGCAACTTTCTTCGTATAAAGGTCGGTAATCATTCCTTCTACAATTAGTCATTTACCTCCAAACAAGTCATACTTAGTTAATTCCATTTTCCACTTTCACATTCTTTGCAAACGACCATACGAGAGTAAGTCCTAATTATATTTACTTCTCATTGCAGCCCCTAATTCACAGTCCATCATAGTCACTCTATTCATTTCTATATTAATCACCATATTATTCCACCGTATTTATTTCACATACTTCTATTCTCTTTGCATCTTCTTACTGTAAATCATATGTTAAAATATCTTACATTGTATACCTAAAAAACTTAGCTCATTGTACATTCGTTGATTTTATGAATATATTTAGATTTTTATAATTTTCTTTCTTAAAGCCCAAGTCATTATTCCAAAATTTATTTCGCTGTCGCCTTAGGCCTAAAACTAACGGCAGACAACTTCGATCAAACCATATACTATAACTTTAACTGTTAATTTAATCATTCAATTATTTTATTTTGTAGGGGTGCGAAGATGTATCAGAGAGAAAAATTCCTTCCAAAAGCGAGAATATAAATAGCCCATTAAATTACCAACTCAGGACGGACTTCGCCGTAGCGTGACGGCAGAGTGCTGGCCTCTAGATTCAAAAGACGGAGACTACGAAAAACGCTTTAAGGACAACTCAAGAAGACTCAAGATAAATGGATCGCCTCCAGAAGAAAACGGAACTCAAGGAAAATGACTTCAAGGGCTAACTCATCTCAATTCAACAAGAAATCATCACCTGATCAAGAATTTGGAAGGAATCATCTCACCAAAATAAATGCAAGTTAATATGAAGATACATCAAGAAAAGAAAGAATTACAAAGATCAAGTACTAACCCAGCCAACTTAAAGAAGAAGGAATCACAGCCAATAAGAATACCAAGAGTCAGATAAATGGCCAACTAAAAGAAGAAGGAATCTCAGTCAACTAGAATATGGAGTCCAGATACAGGAAGACAAATGTTTCAAGGGGTAACTTCAGTCAAGAGATAAATATATAATACGAATATTAAAGATCTCAAGATGAAAAATGATACTGCTAAATAAATAACCAATAAAAAATAAATATGCCCCTCCCCCATAATTTGACTTTGTCACTTTAATCATTCAATTATTTTACTTTAACTTTGTCAAATTAATCTTTCAATTATTTTACTTCAACTTTTGTAAATTAAATCATTTTATGTACAACTTAATAATTAATTAATTCATTTATTTTACTTGTCAATTCATTTAACGTATACTGTTCCAAACAACATCTCTTAATTTCACACACAAACAAATAAACACACGCTTTCACCATCGACCAAATAGCATACTATCTTTCCCAGTCAACGCACAACTTTCTTTGTATAAAGGTCGGTAATCATTCCTTCTACAATTAGTCATTTACCTCTAAACAAATCATACTTAGTTTATTCCACTTTCACATTCTTTGCAAACGACCATACGACAGTAAGTCCTAATTATATTTACTTCTCATTGCAGCCCCTAATTCACAGTCCATCATAGTCACACTATTAGTTACTATATTATTATTTCACTATTCTTCACCATATTATTCCACCATATTAATTTCACATACTTCAATACTCTTCGCATCTTGTTGCTATAAATCATATGTTAAAATATATTACATTGTATACCTAACCTACTTATCTCATTGTACATTTGTTGATTTTATGAATATATTTATATTTTTGTAATTGTCTTTCTTAAAGCCCAAGTCATTATTCTAAAATTTATTTTGCTGTTACCTTAGGCCTAAAACTAACGGCAGACAACTTCGATCAAACAAATTTATGGTTATGGTTTTCGAAACGATATTTAGGCTGATTTATTAACAGAAGATAAATCACATAGATAACCATATACTATACCACTACCTGACAGCAAAGCCTCTACCTCTCAGACACAGAAAGAAGAACCAGCACACAAGTTCCAAGACCTCTACAGTACCCCCGCATCCCACAACAGTAACTTAACCAAACACATCCACACCACTCTCACTCAAAGGCACTTTAACGCACTACCACAAAACATCCTAAACGAGTCCCCCCGCCTCCTTTAATAAATAAATCGGACAAATCACTACATAGAACAGATCGAGTAATCCTATCTTCATCTCAGGTTAAGCTACTCTACTATACTCCAACAATACAAACACAGAATAAACTTTACCCTGACACCAACATGCACCAGATGCAACCAAAGCCCAGACAACATCAAACACTAATCATAGACTGCCCAAACCTTACACAATCACGCACTACTCGTAATATCTTCTCTATTAGAGACCTGGAGCACCACTTAGGGAGCGTGGTGGTTTCCCTAGTGGTCGTCCACCTCGCAGAGAGGTAGGAAGCCCACAAATAAAATAAAAGTATATATAAAAAACACCTTTTTTAATCAATTACAGGTAAATCAAATGTACAAAGAAGCCACTGTTTGGACGCATAAATTCTTTTAAAAACGGGACTAGTTTCGATATGTTGTTTCCCACATACTCTTCAGCCATAAACTAAAATAAATCGATAAAGAAAACTGAAATATATAACAACAGGCAACTGACATTAATCGGGAGGCATTATTGGGGTCGCCAGTGATGAGGTGTTAGGTAAATGGCATTGTAGACGACAAGGTTACCAGCTATGTAGGTCCAGATGACGGTGAATCAATTGTATGTGAATGAAAGAGGTTTCAATGAGCACCACCTTATAATGTGAAGGGTAGCATTACAGCGAAATATTCATCTAACTCCAAAGATAAATGATTTCTTCAGGTGCTCTTCTACTTGGCTGGGCTTACCGAAGGTTTTAAGGCAAAAATGGATATACGAAAATAAACACTTTATTCTAGTAACGGAATATTATGGTGCAAGCGGCACGACACGGAGCGTACTAGGCGGGAGACTAGTAGTCTACATATTATCAATGCAAGTACGAGTTAAGGGCGAGACAAGACTTAGTGGATTAAAACGGGAGCGTGAACACGAGTTAATTCGTTACGATTGCATGTCTTAATCAATGAATGAAATCTGAATCTCTCTTACTCTCTCCTTTTCTTACTTATATATGCGCTCCTAATGCAGAGGGCGTGGCCTGGAAATGACCGTGGGATGACCTACCTCCGTTGTGGTTGCATTTCTCCACACCCTAGGCGGAGCTAGTAAGCCTGTGCAAGGTGCGTACATTTACATGATTAAACTCCTATTTGTGTAATTTGATACGGTTGTCACTTCACCACCTCTTACGGTCAACGGATGTGTTTACCCGGGCTCCTCATTAAGCATCCGTATTTTATAATTCTATCTCGACACAACTAGGACAGTTTTATCAAAGCAGGTGTTCAGCCATTTTCCTCTGCTCCTTCTTATGTCTCACATCGCTTGCTTATATAAAAATATATATGTACATTTACAAATCCCATCATATTTCTCATACAATATTGAATCTTTAAATTATATATATATTAGTAAGGCATGCTTGGAATTAATAGGACCAATTCGCGTCCACTTTTCGGAGGTATCTTTTGCGCTATTGAATCCAGCAATTTGGGTGCCAGAGGCCTACCTATTGCGTAGTCCGATTACTAGAAGCCTACCTACTGCGTAGTCCGACTACTGCAGCGTTAACTTAAGGTTATTAACAATATCCTTTAGGATTAGGTTTAAGACATGTGGATAGCATTAATACTATCCTTCCGGCAAATTGAAATTTAAAATGTATTTAATTAATGCAGATTCAATAATTTTTCTTTTATTATAAGTATTACAATGAAAAATTATTTCGGCACTACAGAAATTTATTACGTGAGTGGCATTTTTTTCCTGATTAAAAATACTTGATGCATTGCTTGCTCTACCAATATTTTCCCCTACGTGCGTATATGCGTTTATCCAATGACCTTCCGGTCTCAACCAGATAGAAAGATGTGCAATTTGGAGCTTTATATTGGATTAAATAGATCCTGCCTCTTTATTTTGGAATTTTGGCTTAGTGGCAGGGAAATTTTCTGATGGTTGAAGGATATTTGAAAGTGGTCAAGTAAGGTGTAGCGGTCTATAACCCTACAAACTCATTCTCTCTACCCTCAACAATCATTTCCCTTAATGCCAATTCATTTGTATAAATTCCAACCCTGTATTGTTAAATTCCTTGTTTCCCCATAAGGAGCCAATCCCTTTGGGCTTGCGATCCTGTATAATTTACAATTATACATGTACGGCCTTCCACAGTCGTTATGTAGGCTAAACTGGCTTATAACTCAAATGCAGGATAGCGAAGCACTTGTGTTTGTCTCATAGGACTGGTATTCCCATTTCTAAACCTGAAGCCAATTCCATCAGGCAACATTCTGAGTATCACCATCATCTTCTTAATTCTAATTCATTTACTATATTATCTTCAGCCTTAACTTGTCTCGATTTGAAAATCTTAGTCACTGTATATCAATAAATAAATCTAAACCTAAATAATTACTCCTCCTTAATTAAACTATTCACAATATAACCAACCAACACTTCATTAGATTAACTAGCCAACCGACCAACTGAACAAATTTCGTTAGTAGTTTTATATCTTTAGTTAGTTGATTGCTCAACTCCCACGATAAACGCTAGTCACTTTGTTCATTCTGATTTGTTTTCGGGTTTTTTGTTGTTTTTTACAATTATATATATATATATATATATATATATATATATATATATATATATATATATATATATATATATATATATATATATATATATATATATATATATATATATATATATATATATATATATATATATATATATATATATATATATATATATATATATATATATATATATATATATATATATATATATATATATATATATATATATATATATATATATATATATATATATAATTTCAAGAAGGATTGGTAACTATGACTTAAATCGAGAGATTGGTCGTACACCCGCTCTCCCAAGCTTCTTAAAATTAACCCATGATGTTCTTCGCATTGCTGTATCAAACAATTTACCCTTTAATAATTACCAATGAAATTACCAATATTTACCAATTACTATTTATCAACTATAAATCAATTACTAATTGCCAATCAATTCCCCAATTATTATAATTCACATTTAACAATTAATTTATCAAACCATTTAACACTACCCAATCTAATTATCAATAATCAATTGTTATACTCAATTTACAAATTACTATTTAACGATTATCCAATCTATTTAACAATTACTACTTACAAATTACTTATAATACAATCTATTTAACCATTATCAATTACCAATTATATTCTAATTATCAATCATCATATGTTGTACTCTAATTACCAAACCATATTTATCAATTGTAAATCCATTCTCGTTAACTCATGCAAATTTAATTCACACGCGTAATTCAATCCAATCATAAACTGTTACTGTATAAATTCACCTTGCAATAATAACTGTTTATTCACTAATATATATTTTCTTAACTCTTTTTTTTAATACACGTTTTCCCAACGTCCCTCAAATTTAGGCCTAAGGAAGTTATTCCTTTGATAACGAAATATAGGTTTTTATGTTTATTGTGATGAGAGCTATCTAGGATATTGCCGCAATATTCATCTAAAACCTATATAGGGATACACAATAGAGTTTATAAACACTTCTACGAGTCCAATTTCTATCTAGAAATTCACTAAAAATTCTATTTCAATTCATTGCAACCATTTTCTTTAAAACATGTTTCTATTATAATTTATCATTTAAATCTAACACCATTGTGATAATGGGTATAATAACACAACTTATAAGTTTAAAGTTTAAACGATGACTGAAAGAGAGAACATGGTAGAGATAAACAATTCTTTTTTGCATCTAAGATTTTTTGTTGAGGTTTGTGGAATAATGACCTAGCATTAGATCGGCTTTTATCTATACAATAAAGTGGATACTTGAACTCTATAAATATGCATTTTATGTAGGTATTTTTATCTTGTAAGAAACATAGGTGACAATTTCGAAAGGCTCTTAAATACATAAATATTTCGATTGCTTTTTTTATGTCACAATGTTAAAATAAAAAAAAAACATACCATATTGTTCACTTAGAAAGCAGTATCGAGAGCGAAAAGTAAATGACTGTCAGAAGAAGAAAATTTGACCGAGAAAAAAAAGGTGCGTAAGGCCGCGGCAAAAGGTTTCGGACACCTCCTAAATTTTAGAGAATTAGATCAATGCAGGGTCATAAAGCTTATCTTATTTGCATATTAATATGAATATAACAGTGAACTAAAGATGAATAAATAACAATGAGTTATATATGCTCTAAACAATCAACAATAATTAACAAAATACAAAATTTGTCAAAACATGTATCATCAACAGCATATAACAGATACTCAAATGAAACTTTGTTTAAATTATAGCAATACCAAACTGATACAGGAAGCTCGGTGCAACATATGTGAGATGCGATGCTGGCCCACTCATCAGTGATGACTTCTTTCAGTTACCCATTGGAGGCTGGCTGATGAAGTCTTATGGTCTCCTTGAGGTCTTGCCAGTTGTTCTCAATTCAATTCCTACCCGGAGACTAAGGTGGCCAGTTCACCACCGTGAGCGTCTGCCACTGGTGGGATTCAAATCGGCTACCATAATCGGGTATAATCGTAAATGGGACACCAAATCGTGAAACCCAACCTGAGACTAAAACTTGAGTAACGGTTGAAGCGAGAATATAGGAAATAGCTACAGTCCATGGCCAATGAGTGAAACGATCGATAATGGTCAGAAGATATCTGTAGCCACGGGAGTAAGGTAAAGGGCCAACTAGATCAATCTGGATCACGCCAAAGCGCGACGAAGGAAGAGGAAAAGGAGTCAGAGGGGTATTGGTGTAGCGATAGACCATGGCTTGGCTAACGAGACAAGCATGGGCGAGTTTATTTTGCCCCATTGGCAGGGGGGGGGGATTAAGGATTTCTTGGGCCCTGGTTGGTGAGGCAGCCATGGGGTCCCCCTGATGGGCGAAAGAATATGTATAAAATCCACCCCCACATTACAATTATTATATAGTAATGTATGACAAAATAAACGGAAATTAAAATTAGTAGTTTTGCCAGAGGTGATCAGAAAGTAATGATAGTCGACTCGTGGTATAGAGGCCATGAGTGATGGGAGGGAGGAGAGCACCGGGTGTTGCTGGTTGTGACGTGTTTGAACTTGTTGCCGCTTGTCTAGGTTACATTTTCTCGCTGCGCTGTGCGATTGCGTCATTGTTGGTTTCGCCCTCTAACAGGAAACATGGATTTCTCGAAGGAAGGTTGCAGGTTGTACAGGTTAACTAGGGGTAAAATCAGAGAAAATGAAACGGAGATCAGAGGGGAATTATTGCAAGTTATTCCTGAGTCTACTCCACCACTGGAAACTGTTTACCGCTGTATTTGAGCTTTCGCTCAAATCCGTGACCGAAGCAACAACAGTCCGCGCTTGGGCCATCATTGGCGATTATCAAACTGTCACTCTTCGATTCTTATCTTTGGAGTTTGGTGTCAGTTATGGAAGTGCACATGAAATCGTTCATGAACACTTAGGACTGAGGAAGAATTGTTCTCGATAGATACTCCATTTGCTAACAGAAGAGCGAACGGCTGCAGATTTGTCGTCTCTGGCTGGCTGAATTCGAGCCAAATGGTCAGAAACGTTTCTCAGTTGTTGCTACCAGAGATGAGTGTTGAATTTCTTTCTTCACCATCAGAGACAAGCAGTCCAACATGTTGTGGTTGAGTGATAAGGAGCCTCGACCTTAGATTTTAAAGGAAGGATTTCGCAGCAGAAAACGCCTTTCCACCATCTTCTTCAATTCTCAAGGACCAATGTCTGTGGATGTAGTGGATCAACAGTCTACTATCACAGCCAAGTACTACACTTACTGAGTCTTTCCTCAAGTCCTGCAACATCAGGCCAAGTCCGTACCAACTCGTCACCGATCGCGCCTTTTGCTGCACCACGACAATGTTGTACCCTACAAACCGCACCTGACTATGCAATTCCTGGAGCAGCATGGGATCACACTTCTTGCCCACCCACCCTACACACCCAGAGGAGTATGGAACGCTGCATAGAGGCAGGGGGGGGAGTAACTTTGAAGGAATGTAGATACTGTTTGGATTTACCTCTGTTCTAACAAAATATACGGTCTCACTGTCATTACTTTCTGATCACCCCTCTATTATAGTGGCAATATTGTAAAAATATATGTATATGATATATACAATTTTCCTTGCATTAACATAAGTAAAATGAAATTAGAAAATTACCAGAGTTCATCTTGAAAATTTGTACACAATTGAAAGAAACAAATTGAGTTCAAGTAAATATATTTAATAATATAGTGACATATTCAGTGGCTTACAAATCATTATATGCAAACTTATTTTAGTAACTTCTTGTGAGATTTGTCTGCTGAAGTCATCAATGATATCTGAAAAGTCAAGGGCTCTCAGTAACTAACTCTCGATACTCATGATGGAAAGATGGCTTATTCTTTCTTGTCCTATGCTGTTTCTTTTTCATATTTAATTAGTTTGATCTTGGAGAGTATGAGCGAGAGTTACATAGATACACAGATCACACGGGCCTTACGGCCCAGACTAAGGTGATCTGGCCTTAAATCTACTGTCACTTACACATAGAATAGTAGAAGTAAAGGATAGAGAAGTTTTAGGCTCTCCCCACCCTCCACTCCCTCCGGCAAAAGCCGTACATGAAATAATTTGGCAAAAGTACCTTGCAGGTGTAAGAAGACAGTATCTGAAGGAAATTTGCATTGAATAGTAATTAAATGAAATGAATATGAAAACCACTTACATAAACCTGAAAGAGTTATATTTTTGTAATATTATTTTATTTTGTAGCTTATGCTAAACAATTCCAATATTTGTTAAGTGTTGGTCTAATCTCATTTTAAATGAGTCTATAGTCCTGCTGTCCACTACCTCGTTTGGCAAATTATTCCAATCATTAATAATCGAGTAAGTGAAGAAGTTTTTTTATTACATCCATAGTGGCTCTTTTACCCTGAAGTTTTGAATCATGTCCACGGGCGGGACACTCCCCTGTCAGTGTGAACAAGTTATTGGCATTAACGTTGTTAAATCCTTTAAGTATTTTGAAGCACTCTATAAGCTGCCCCCTTAGTCTTCGTTTTCTGACGGAAAATAGATTGAGTTTTTTTAGCCTCTCGTGGTAAGGTTTGTTACGTACTGACGGGATAAGTTTTGTCGCTCTGTGTTGTACAGCTTCTAATTTATCTATGTCTTTTATTAAGTAAGGGGCCCAGAACTATATAGCGTATTCGAGATGGGGCCTGGCAATACTTTTATATAGTGGCATAATTATCTCCTCGCTTTTATAAGTAAAGTTTCTTTTTATAAATCCTAGTGCTGTGTTAGCTTTGTTTGCAGCAGCTGCGCATTGGTTTGATGTTTTTAAGTTTTCTGTAATTATTACTCCTAAATCTTTAACCTGCGGGGTTGTGTTTATTAAGCCGCCTTGCATTGTATAGTTGTATTTTTTGTTTTTTGTTCCGCACTGAAGGATTTGGCATTTGTCGATATTAAATGGCATTTGCCATTTCTCAGACCATTCGGTAATTTTATTTATATCAGCTTGCAGGCTAGCCCTGTCCTGTTCGCATAATACTGAGTTACCTATTTTCGTGTCATCTGTAAATTTAGATATGATATTATTTATTCCAACGTCTATGTCATTGATGTATATAGTAAATAAAATAGGCCCCACAACTGATCCCTGGGAAACACCGCTGGTAACAGATACCCAGTCTGATTCCACGCCATTTATTATCACTCTCTGCTTCCTGTTTTTTAACCAGCTACTAATCCATCCGTATATATTACCGTTAATTCCTAGCGTACGCACTTTGTTCATGAGTTTCTGATGGGGAATTTTGTCAAATGCCTTTTTGAAATTTAGGTAAATTATATCTAATGATTTAGTATCGTTATATAGGTTGAAAAGGTTATGGTAAAAATCAATTAGGTTTGTTAAGCACGATCTCTTAGACCTAAAACCATGCTGGCTATCTCGTATAAGGTTATTCTTTTCGATGAACTCTACTAGCTTGTCTCTAATGATCGTTTAGAGCAACTTTCCAACTATTGAGGTTAAGCTAATGGGTCTGTAATTACTAGCCTGGTTTTTACATCCCTTCTTAAAGATAGGTGTGACGTTAGCTTCCCTCCAATCATCAGGAACGACCCCATGCTCGAGAGATTTGTTAAAAATGAGAGCAAGTGACTCTGCTAACTCATTATGGACATGTTTTAAGATTTTGGGGTAAAATTTATCAGGACCAGGAGTCTTGTACGAGTTCATTTTCTTTAATTTATCAATTACTAGTTGCGAATTTACTTCCAGGCTCCTTAGTGATGGGTGTCTGACCTGTATAGACTCGTTGTTATCGTTATTAGTATATCCTAAGGTGAAGACTGAACTAAAAAACTCGTTTAAGATATTAGCCATACCTATATCATCTGAAATAATTTTACCCAACTGGTTTTTCAAGGGGCCAATCCCGCTTCTCATTTGCCTATTTCTATTGATATAAGTATAGAAGTGTTTAGGATTAGTAGTGCTTGCTTTCGCTATCTCGATTTCGTATTCACGTTTCGTTGATCTTATGAGTGTTTTAACCTTTCTTCTGCTAGTGTTATATTGTTGGTTAACTTGATAGCTTCTATTGTGTTTTAATAATGTGTGGAGACGGTTTATATCTTTATATCTCTAATTGCTCGTTGAGAGAGAGAGAGAGAGAGAGAGAGAGAGAGAGAGAGAGAGAGAGAGAGAGAGAGAGAGAGAGATAGTGTGTGTATGTGTTCACCATTAGAATTGTTTACCCTCATAAACAAATAAATGCGAGGTGCTATTTCAGTGTTAGGAAATGTTTTTAATCTTTAGTTTAGCAGAATTTGATTGCTTGGGGGGAAGTTGAGGTTGGAATGTGTAGCCTGGCGAGATTGGAAGTGGCGACTTATAAAGTCTTCTTCACTGAGTCTTTTTGAGGACTCACGATGACCGAGTTAACTAGGCTGTTCCTACACTGATGTTCGCGACATAGATAATAAACATTAATTGATCTGAATTATTGATAGCAAGATTTAAATAAGTTCTCCATTCTATAACAAGGGCGCATTTTGCCAAGGTTTTATCATATACTCCCTTCTATAAAAAAATGAATGAAAAGGGTTATGAAGATTATTTAAAAGAAAAAATAAATATTTTATTAAGTTGGGAACTAACATGAGAATTCACGTGGATGAATTAAACGATATTACCTCGAGTAAAACAGCCCAATGTTGCATAACTTCGCTGAACAGACAGGATGCGTTAACTTGGGTGAAACAACAGTAATTTGTACACAATAAGGAATAGATTTTTACCGCAAAATAATAGGGATGTAACAAAGATTTAAAAATAATTTGATTGATTGGAAAATAAGAATGGCTAAATAATTTGTTTGATTGAAAAATAAAGTTTTATAAATAATTTATTCCAGTAATGGAATATAATGGCGCAAGTAATTTGAAGATTGTAAAAAAAGGTCAAAAATATATGTATAATTCCTCTATATATGATAGCATATGCAAGATTTATACCAATATACGATACACGACAGACTGGGACACCATACAACAGTGGCTGCTCTGGTTACGAATAACTCAGCACGGTTTCGCTCGCACGGAGTATCAGCACAGGGCTGCCAATACTTAAAGGGTTGACAAGTTTTTACATTTATGACGAAAAAACTCATGGACCATCAAAGGTTAATCCATGAAGCGATTAGGTCTTTTTCACCCTCCAGCCAAAGCAAAGTGTGTTGCCATTTGGCTGAATACAGGTTAGGGGTGGCGAACACTAAACAGTGGTAACGGGGACAGATAAGTCACTATCACGACCACCGTTGGTCGGAGTGAAGGTGACGAGGTCGTTTTCCTTCACTGGAAGTTCTCGAGGCAGGATCAATTTGAAAGTAAATCGCTAAGATGCCGAAACGAGGACAATTATTACTCCTGATTGCCTTCTGCTGGCGCTGAGGGTTCATGCAAAAGATGACTAGGCGGCAGTATCTGAAAAGTAGAATTGGCGACAGAAGAGTTGATAGTAGGGATCAGGTACAATTTATCGGTGATCTCTAAAAGTTTAATACTTCCATTAGAAAAAGAAAGGTGCAGGGCCTCTTCGGGGTGAACAGCGTCGATAAAAGCAGCCTTAAGGCGCATCAAAGAGACAATATTGTGCTTGGTGCTACGCTAAGAACAAAAAAAAATTGAGCTCCGGAAGATAACAATAAATGGTCTGTTATAAATTAGTTGCAAAGGCGAACGTGCTGAGTCGCAACGGATAAAAACCTGAGCACAATTTGCCTGCTTCTTTGGCACACAGGATTTGTGATTACCTAGCACTCTTGGCGAGGTACGGTGAATCTCAGCCATCGCCCTTACCAAACCATGTAGGTAAGAAGTGAGATCGATAAAAAAATGTAAAGGTCGATAGAACAAGAAAATAATTGACCGGCATTGAGAAGATGCGAATTATGGACTAATTTAGCAAAGCAGCAGAAGAAGACATATCTTCTTTCAAAGATAAACGAATCCCAAGCAGAATCAGAGGCAGCTTGTCCGCACACATAATATGTGCATAATATGTGTGATCCATCGATCGTAGGTCGATAGAACAAGAAAAGAATTGACCGGAATTAGGAAGATGCGTATCATAAACTAATTTAGCAGCAGCAGCAGAGGAAGACATTTTTTCTTTCAAAGATAAACGAAAGCCAGGCAGAATCAGAGTCAGCTTGTCCACACACATAATATGTGTGATCCATCGATCGTAGGGTAGCCTTAATTTGGCGGTGGGCAAGTTCAATGGCACCATAACTCGGCGCATGATAGTTTTTGTTACGAATGCGAAACGATTCAATGATGGACATATGCGCTTGTCATTGATGGGATTCGAATTGGCTCCCATGGTCGGTCATCGTTGAAGAGACACCAAATCGCGAAATCCAACCTGAGATGAAACCTCGAGTAACAGTCGAAGCTTGAATAACTGAAATTGCAACAGCCTCTGGTCTACGAGTGAATCGATCGATCATGATCAGGAAATAATTACAACCTGAGAATATGGTAGAGGACCAAACAATTCGGGACGAATGGCGTTGGAACGCAACAAAAGAAGAAGAAAAGGAGGCAAGAGTGGGAGGGTATTGTTGTGGCGATTGACATTGGCAGCTGATAAGACACGCATGAAAGGGTCCATTTGGTCACGTTGGTGTTCATACATGGCCGCACGAAACGATATTCAATAGCTTTCGAGTAGCTCTAACACTATGCTGTCGAAGACCGTGGATTTGAATGAAAACTTGCCGACGGTAAGAAATAGGAACGAGAGGGCGAAGACAGTTACTCATAGAAAATTCTAGCAGGATATGCCTGAAAGAACTGCCTTTAATTTCGATTTTTCGAACGACAAATTCAGGAGAGTCACGCAATGCTTGCGAGCCCACATCCTGTTCTAGGTCTAATGCATGATCATAGGGCAAGGAACAAGTGAGTTGCGTATACGAGATTGACGAAATGCGAGGAAGCGCGTCTGGTGCGATATTTGAAGAGCCGGGGAGATGGCAAATATCGCTCGTAAGCTGCATAATGAAATCCACGTGACGATAATCAACTGCAGAATGCACTAACGACGTGACATGCTGCAAGCAGAACAAGCACCAACCAAATAAAGCGGGCCGTAAATCTAGACTAACCCCAATCGATCCAACCCGCTTCCTACACTAATTCAGCCGTGAGAAATCGAAGGAGAAGGAAACGGAGTGTATATACAGTCCCTTTACTTACAAAAAAAAATACAATAATAATTACAAAATATGGGGTAAATATGCACACAACGAGCCTATTTATATATAAATAAAACAATCCTATCTTGGAATCTTACCAATCGAAAATATATATACAAATACTAAAGAACAATCCTATCTTAAAATCCTACCAGTCGAAAATACAAAAGAAGAGAAAACAAATAAAAAAAGAAGAAACAACAAAATGAGGAGTTATCTTACGGGGTACCACATTTACGATTTGACGGCCCCCCCGGGGGAAAATCTTGCTGGCAGTCACTCTTAGGACAAAAAATGGGTGTGCGCGTCTTATGGGGCCTGGCGCCTCCGAGCTCAATTTTCTTCACAATCCAGTCACTTCTTTAGGCTATTAAAGCCCTCCGCAATGAACTACTATTAGAAGACATCAAATTTTATTTAAATTTCTTCAAAATGTTTCTATTCTAGTCACTCTTACAAAATGTAGGCAAACCATTCCATACACTCTCAAACAGGGAATCACTACCATCCTTACTCTCCTTTCTATTCATAATCTCTTTCGGCAAATACTCAGGATCACTCACTCCACCAACATTTTCATCATTCGTACCAGGATACCTTGACATTAAATCAGCCATTCTATTCCGTTCACCAGGCACGTATTCAATCACATAGACAAACTCACTCAAATCTTCCCAAGTCCTCGCAATCCTACTATCAGCCCATTTCATACGTTGTAAATACACAAGAGGTTGGTGATCTGTTTTGATCCCAAACCTCACACCATAAAAAAAAACGGACGCAGCACTTTCAAACAATACCTTATTGCAGCCAACTCTCACTCCACATTCGAATACTTTCGCTCTGCCGCATTCATAGCCTTGAATACATACCCAATTATTCGCCTCATATTCTCCCCATTCAAACGCTGCTCTTGCATCAGAAAACCTCCCATACAGTACCCACTCGCATCCGTATACAATTCGAGCATCTTAGCATTCACACTATAGTCCAGGTATGCCAATTCAACATTTTCACCCGCTGCCTCTTTCAGTCTCGCATACGCTTCATTCATCTTATCATTCAACCTGACAACCGTACTACCTTTCTTGCCCATCCACTCAGTCAGAGGCTTACTCACACCCGAAACCATGCATAAACTTTCGCTGAAATTCAATCAGACCCAAAAATGACTTCAGTTGCTTCACAGTCACAGGTTCCGGAAACATTCGCACCTTCTCAACATACTTCGGTGACTTTCGCAACCCATTCTCACTCACCATATATCCAAGAAATTCCACTTCTTTTGCAAACCATTCACACTTCGCTACTTTCATCTTCACACCAACACTCTCCAACGTTCTCAACACATCATTCACCAGTCTCACATGCTCCTCAAAACTCTCAGTCATAATCAAAATATCATCTATAAACGCAATCACATTTTTACTCGCAAACTTACTTAACACAACATTCATTGCCCACTGGAAGGCTCCAGGAGCATTAGCCAACCCAAAGCTGAGGTTCCGGAACTGGTAATGCCTCTTCGTGGAAGAGAAGGCAGTTACCGGTCGGCTCTCCTCAGCAATGGGCATCTAGTAATTTCCCCGTACCAGATGCAGCTTCGTAA
Source organism: Ceratothoa steindachneri (assembly GCA_963969495.1). Classification (NCBI taxonomy): domain Eukaryota; kingdom Metazoa; phylum Arthropoda; class Malacostraca; order Isopoda; family Cymothoidae; genus Ceratothoa; species Ceratothoa steindachneri. Next base: position 192,702,038 of record OZ018317.1, read on the forward strand.
ACCCCTCCACGCCATGCATACTATACACACACTCAGATACCACACACATCGGAAACCTTTTTTCACAGTCCTTTCATTCACCTTTCGATAATCCACACACAGACGCAATCTTCCATCCGGCAACGTACAGGCACAATTGGACTATTCCATGCACTCTCACTTTCTTCAATCACCCCCAATTGCTCTAATTCCAAACACTGCTCCTCAATCTCATCAGCAACCGGACGTGGGAAATGCATCGGCTGCTGATAGAATGGAGAGTCCTCCTTCAGGACAATCTTGAATTCCAGGAGTCTTGCAACCCCGAAATCCAGATTACCCTTAGTGAGGGCTCCTTTTCGTTCAAATATCATTCGATACACATCCTCCTTTCATACTCAGTCAAACATCCATCCAATTTCACCATGCTCTTCACTTCATTATACGTCTATTCATACGTCTTTTCATTTGCAACATTCACCCCGACATCTGTGCTATCCTTCATACCGACCTCATTGACAGTGATGAGGTGACCCAGTACATCTCCGACTTGGATCCCCCTCACCTGCTCTTTCACACTGGGGTCCGCCTGCGCACATACAAAAGAATCATTCATTCTCATCAAGCCACAAAACACACAAGCAACACGCCTTACCTTATAACACGCATTCTTTCCATCCAATATCACAGTGTTCTCACCCACATTCAAACTAACATCCTTACTACAACTCACTCTAACAGACACCCTTTCACCCTTCACAAGCCTTACACTCTTCATAGCAGTCACCTCAATACCAGTAAACACACTCCTCAAAACACTACTATCTTTCCCTACATACACTTATAGACCCGATTTTTACCAATCTTTTTCTCAATCTGATCACTCGTAGGATGCACAGCCATACGGTTTACTTTCATAAAATCATACCCAAAAATCACACCATACTCACTACTCACCTTATCAATTACAGAGAATTCACACTCATTCATCAACATACCATGCATTCGAACAGCTGACCTTATCATTCCAATCACAGGCAATCTCCTACTACCAATACCTACCAAACTACTCTTACACTCAGACAGGAGGGCTTTATCACTCACCTTATCATACACATCCTTATACACCAAGCTTATCTTGTATCCAGAATCTATTGAAGCCAAACACTCAATCCCATTCAATTCCAACTTCACACTCAGACACTCATACTTCCTACCAGACAGCACTTTCACACTAGACAGACTTACCAACACATTACTCGCACTCATGCACCCAGAGGATACTCCATGAGGTACCCTTACAATTCAGTTTCCCGCTTCAGACTTTCCATTCACACCTTGCGCTCTCAGCTTAATCCAACACTCTTCACTCGTATGTCCTTCCATTGCAAAATAGCTACACACATTCCTGTGGTCACGACACATCCTTGCATAATGACCAGCCTTTCCACAATTACCACAAGCATACTTCATACTTCTCCCAGCAGTCGCTCCAGCATTCAACTTCTGGAAATCTTTCTTCAAATGGCCTCTTTCTTTAAATTCCAAGCACTCTTTCACACTTTCCTGGCAATCCTTTATCATATGCCCCTTCTTACCCCACCCAAAACATGCACCAGATATCCACCTACATTCCGCCAACATATGCCCCTTCCTTCCACACCGACAACATTCCACATTCTTTCTCACGCCATTCGGTTTCTCATTTGCTGGGACATACATCGGTTGCTTCCTCATATACCTATTCATGCGCTTACCACTCATCTTCCCCCTTCCATTCAGCCACCCTCCATTTATCCATCCATTCTGCTGGCCCAAGAAGCTCGACATCACTCCAGCTGGTGCAGCTTTCAGGGCATCCCTGTAGCTGACAAACTGCTGGGGTGGAGGAAAGCTTCTGGTCTTCGTACCCCTAACATTCACACTGTACCATCCACCCTCTTCTAGATCGCTTTCATCATCAAATCGTCCATCTTCCAACAGCTCCAACACATCCTCCCACACCAATCGTTCAATTGTCAATCTCATTCTCTCCTTTCTCTTTCCACTCAGCCATTCACTCGCCTTTCGCGGGATCGCGTCCAGAAACTTTCTCATCAGTGGTTTACATTCATTCACATCATCATCACCATACCTCTTTCTCGCCATACTCTCAAGCCTATGTGCATACATGTTCACACTTTCACTCTTCCCCATTCGAGCCTTCTCAAATTCATTCACCCTTTTATACTTAACACTCTCTTTCATTCGTTTCACCTGCCCAATCAACCTCTCCTTCGCCACATCACACCTCGGTTCCCCCACACTTGTGATCACACGGAAAAACTCCAATACTTTTCCCTCCAAACATTCATCCAGTATCCCTAATTCTTCGGGTACTTGAGCTTGCCATATCGCTCAAATTCCCCGAAGAATTCTTCCACACTTTTTACCCCATGCAACTTAAGCCTATCTACCTTTGGCACTTCCCTTATCGAAATACCCTTTCCCACATTCACTTCACTCTCACTTGAGCTACCCTCACTCTTACTCATACCAATCATACCATCACTCTCTCCTTCATCCGAGTACAATGAGTCCACACTCTTTCCTCTTACCTTCCTATCCTTCCCCTTTGAGCCAGTCTTTCTTCTTTTCTTGCGTTCAACTCTCTTCCATTCTCAGTCCTTCCTATCACTCATAATCACACTATCCTCTCTAGACTCGCACACAATCCCATTGATCCCATTAGTCTTATCTCCTTCAGTCGGACCAGAGGTCAAGGTCAAGGGTCCTAGGGCCGGTCCTGACCCCTTCATCATGTCATACAAGTCCTTCATCCGTTGGTCGACCTGCTTCTGTCTCTCGTCCATTTCTTTCCTCATCCTGCCTGTCTTCTCATCCATACTCATCATATCACTCTTCAATCCCTTAATCACGTTCCTCAACATCATACATTCCTCCTCTTTTTGCCTCAATTCCAGCCTCAGTCTCACGATCTCATCATGGAGGCCCTGTTCCACAGAAGCCATCCTCCTAGGTTAGTAACAGTGATATACAACGGGGAAAAACCACCAAACTACCTGTCACTCTAATTGGGTGTGGACTGCAATCTAATCTCGTCACGCTCCCCGTTTCGAGATCTCACGTCCCTATTCGGGCGCCAAATGGTGAATTCACACCCTTTCAAATAGAGAAAGTAATAGCGGGTTGCGAGGTAAACTCCAAGTAGCTATCGAGAGAACGTGAGGTGAACGATGACCTCAAATCTACTCACACACCATACCCCGAAAATCCTTTACTACATTTTTGATAATTACAAAAATCCTCATGGACAGTCATTGAGTGATGAATACTGCCTTTTGCTAATAATCGAGGATGTGTGTATTCATCATTATCAACACAGAATCAAACCAATTGATTGGTTGGCTTTTGTCGAAGGCAAACAAAGGGATGGAAGCCCATGCATATGATGATGGGCTTAGAGTTGGCGAGGGCATATGGAAAATGGTCAACATTGTGCCCTAAATGGCAATGGTAATGACCACGGGCGAATGCATAACTGAGTAGGGTGTGATTGTGGTAGCCGTTGAGGCATTAATGGCCGATGATCCGCTTACATATAAGAATTATATGCTCCATCTTTATACACAAGTAAATAAAAAGGGAGATACTAAATATTCCGGTTATCTTAATGAGGTAAAAACGTGAACATTTGGAGGAAAATGGAATGAAAGTGAAGATTGAGAGGATACTCAAGGATTCAAACCACGTCATAACTTAGGCCTAATACCTTATCCGGAGCCTCAGGGAATGAACGACACAAGCTAATATTAGACTTAGGGATGAAATTTACAAAACGAATGAAATTTTTTTTGGTCGTCGGAAGTAAATGGCTTATTTTCCCGGATCTGAGCACTATTTATAGAAAGAGCGTAATGTTCCTGGTATAGCTCTCATACTCCCTTTTATAAAGAATGAATGAAAAGGGGTATAACTATTAGTTTAAACAAAGCTAAATATTTTAGCCAGTCGAGAACTAACAGGGAAATTCACGTGGCTTAATTAAACAATATTATCTCGAGCAAAACAGCAGCCATTGGTACACAATAATGAATAAATAGATATGGTTACCTCCCATACAAATACTAACATTAATTTGGACACAATAATGAATAGAGTTCTACTACAAGTAAAAAGGAATGTAGTAAAGATATATAAATAGTTTGATTGATTAGAAAATTAAGAAGAATACATAATTTGATTGATTGAAAGATAAATATTTATAAATAATGAATTCGATTGATGTAAAATAATGGTATATTTAATTTGAACGATTTTAAAACAAAAAATGTTGAATTTTATCCTTAAATGCAGTAGCACATGTGTGATTTATAACAATATTTAATGCACAACAGACTGGAACACCATAGAACAGTGGCGACTGGTCTGGAATAACTCCACGCAGTTTCTCTCGCACGGAGAATCGGCAGAGGGCTGCCAATTTTTGAAGGGTTGGCAAGCTTTCACATTTATGACGAAACAAATTATGGAGCACCAATTGCTACAATGCAACAACCAAATACTTTTCTAGTACAAACGGCAGCCACACAGTTTCGATGCTGATGGTTGTTTTAATGAGCAGATTTTTTTCCTTCTCCATATTTCCAGTCATTATATCTCAAAGTAAACACACTTCTTGTTTTAGCTAATAGCTTGCAAGGACCATAATACACTTTCCATTCAAGGATGACTAACAGAGCCATGACCCACTAATACGTTCCCCTATTTTGAGCATTTGCGAGTGTGAAAATAATAAAGATGTTAAATTTTATCAAATCCAATAGCAATCCCATGTGTTTTGATTTCTAATAATAAAGAATCTCCATACATTCCAATATCATTCTAGGATACTCAAAGAAGGTGTAGAAAGTATTGCAGTAGCTCTTGAGAAGATATTTATTAGATCACTAGAGTCTGGAGAAATACCAAATGATTGGAAATTAGCAAATGTAGTGCCAATTTTTAAAAAGGGAAGCAAAGAGGACCCAAATAACTTTAGACCGGTAAGCTTAACTTCTATAGTCTGTAAAATTCTTGAGAAGATGGTTAAGAAGGGAATTTCTGATCATCTAGAGAGTAGCAGGTTAATTAATGATGCTCAGCATGGTTTTAGAAAAGGTAGATCGTGTTTAACTAATTTACTGGATTTTATGAATTATGTAACTAAAGAATTAGATAGGGGTGAGAAAGTTGATGTGATCTACTTAGATTTCAGCAAAGCTTTTGATAAGGTTCCACATAGAAGACTAGTTCATAAATTAAAGCTGCATGGGATATGTGGGAACGTTTTAAATTGGATAATTGAATGGCTGAAAAATAGGAAACAGAGAGTTGTACTGAATGGAGTGAGGTCAGAGTGGAGGAATGTTATTAGTGGCGTACCTCAGGGATCAGTATTAGGCCCTTTATTATTTATAATCTATGTAAATGATCATGGGCAAGGTGTAAATAGCAAAGTGTCAATTTTTGCTGATGACACTAAATTGGCAGCTGTAGTCAAAGAGGTTAAGGGTAGCTTTAAAGTGCAGGGTGACTTAAATAAGTTGTTAGCTTGGCCACAGAAGTGGCAGATGACTTTTAACTTTAATAAATGCAAAGTTATTAACATGGGGAGAGATAATAGGGAATTTAGCTATGAGATGGATGGGTATTGGCTTAATTCAGTTGAAGATGAGAAGGACTTAGGAGTAGTAGTAGATAGGTCACTGAAATTTTCAAAGCAGTGTATTGAGGCAAAAAATAGAGCAAATGGGGTGCTAGGTTACATTAAAAGAAATGTTAGCTACAAGAGTAACGAGGTCATCCTTAAACTATACAACTCTTATGTCAGGCCACATTTAGAGTACTGTATACAGGCATGATCACCACATTTTAGACATGATATAAACTTATTAGAGTCAGTACAAAGGAGGGCAACAAAAATAATGCCATCCCTGAAGCACCTTGAATATGAAGATAGGCTGAGGGTATTAAATATGTTTTCATTTGAAAGAAGGTGTGTGAGGGGAGATATGATTGAGCTTTTTAAAATCTTTTCTGGGATGGATAAATTGGATTTCAGCAAGTTATTTGAGTTAAAAGGTAGTAATAGAACTAGAGGCCACCACTTAAAGATTAAAAAACAGAGGTGCAGACTGGATGTTAGAAAATATTTTTTCACTAACAGAGTGGTGGATTATTGGAATAGTTTGCCACCTGAGACTGGAGACAGCCCAAACTTGAATGTTTTCAAGCGCAGATTGGATGATTATATGGGGATGGAGGGTTAATTTCTTACTTTTTGGTATGGGGATATGTTTCTTGACTCATTGCTGTTGATGCAGTTTCTTTTTATTGTATATTTTGGGGGACTTTGATTTTTTTTTTTGACAGACTCCTATGGAGGCTTTAAATTATATATTGTAGATGCATGGTTGGACATTCCTATGGATTGTTAAATTGCATATTGTAGATGCATGATCTTACAAAATTCTATGGATGCATTATGTGGGTGGGATTTGATGGATATGGATGACCTTTGATAGGCCCTTGTGGCTTTTGTCATCCGTGAAATTATGTTATGTTATTTTATGTTAATTCCTCTACTTTCAATTTGGCAGGTGACCCTTGATCTGTACCTAGAGGTATATGCGTCATGTTTTTTAGCTCGTTCATCCATGAGCACTTTGTCTGATTCCTGACCAACTTCTGCTGAGGATAATATTTATTTCACTAGTTGATCCTGGCAATACCTGTTGATGACATGTGTTTCTAGTTCAAGATTTTCGATTTATCTTTTGATGTTTTTTCCTCTTTGTATATGTGCAGCATGCAATGCGCAATCAAAGATCAATCGCTAAAAATATATATGATAAGTACACTGATATATATATATATATATATATATATATATATATATATATATATATATATATATATATATATATATATATGATTAGGTAAGGATAATAGTAAGAATTCATTAAAATGGAGTTCCTCAATCCTCTTCAGGAGCCCCACCCATACGAGCGAGCTACTATCTATTTCTCTTTTATAGAAATGTTTGAATCTTTTTCAATTCCAGAAATGGTTCCTTCCAAAGAAAAGCGTACAGCCATTGTTGCTCTGCAACAAAGTGTTCTGAAATTCAAGGAAATAGTTGCTAACGGTATTACTCAAGGAGCACCAACTGTATGATCATCGATGACTTTAAAAAGAATGGTTACACTCCTGTACAAAAGTCTTTTCTTAACGCCCAAGAGCTTCAAATTGGCATCAGGATCGGGGTGCCTCCATTGCCAAGCTGGTTCACGATTGGAAATAGCAAGGTGTCACTTGAGATAGATAGCTCCTTAGCTGTGAGCCGATAGCTTCTCCACTAATAGTCAAGTTCATTTACTAGAGCTGGCGGTGCAAATTTGGGAACTTGCTTGAAATACTCTTTAATGATGATGGCGAAAGACCTATGTTTGACGCAATGGTTGGATCAAGAGCATTTATTTTGGCAATCACATTATCTTCATTCAGTGGAAATCTCTTATTCATTTGAACGCATAGTTCGACAAGAAATTTCAAGCACTCATTCTTGAATATCTTCAAAATATCACTGGGTAATGGTTCATTAATTATGTGCTTCATTGCTAGTCCTCCCATATTATGTAACCCTTTTATGGAGCATTTCGAAGTATCATTATTTCCTTCTGTGATCCCCTATCATAATTTTGTATGGTATAGGTATGTAGATGATGTCATATCGATTTGGCCTAGAAATAGTTTAAACTTATTTGACAATTTCCTTAAAAATCTTAACGACTCCCACCCCACTATCAATTTTAAAGTAAAAATTGTTAGTCATTGATAAAATTAGCTTTACTGTGTACCGAAAACCAACCCATTCTAACTCTTAATCCATTTCTTTTCTCATCATGATATTAACATTATGCGAGCCGTTGCATCAGGTATGTTTTTGAGAGCACTTAGGATATGTGACCCTTGCTTTCTAGAAGACGAGATAACATATATAACCTACAGTTTCATTGAATTAAATTATCCCCTCCACGTGACCAATGAAAGTTTATCTAAAGCAAACTGTACTCATTACCGTCCCATGGCTAAAAAAAAAATTAGTAATACCAAGTGTCTATCCCTCTCTTTTTCTCCCCTCCTTAAAGGAGTGAACAAAGTTATTTCCCTAGGCCTAACCACATTTAAATACCACTTTTCTATCCTTAAATCTTTTCCTTCGACCAAGCCTGTGAATCAGCCAAATGCAGCAGGTGTATATTTAATCCCGTGTGGCTCTACAAACTGTGTCCCATTTTACATAGGAGAGACCGGAAGAACCTTAACAAAACGAATTTATGAACATAAAGGTGATGTCAGACGAGGCAGTACCACATCCAGTATTTGTAATCATATTAGCAATTTCAACCACCAAATTGAATATTCAAGGGCACAAATCATATATAATTGTAAAGATTTCCGCAAAAGAAAAATAGTAGAATCTATATTAATAGGAGAAATTCCCAAATTTAATTTGTCAGATGAGCAATTGAAATGCAGCCCCCATTCCCGTAGCCTCATCGTAAACAGCTTAGTCAACGATCTTAGACTTACACCCCCTGATTAATGACCCTTTTCCTCCTTTATTTGTTTCTTTGTGTTTTTTTTCTGACCTGTACGCTATTTATAGACTTTTGTAACAATTGGATTCTCAGTATATGACTGAAGAGAGTGTGATAAACTACATACTGCAACCAGTCTCGTAAATTAAACTTTTTGTGCTCCTATACATTGAATGTAATTGATAATAAGAACTATATAAATACATTTATATTATGTAACGTGAGGCCAAGTATGTCCTCTATAATTTAATACAGACACACAATGCTACGAAATTTCATTTTGGGAGAGAAAAGGGTCTGTCTCCCAACAAATGAAATAGTATCCTGCCAAGTGTGAACGAACCCGTCCCGACTACAAGGAATACACGGTAACTAACTCGCTCGTCCGCCACATGGGCAGGTGACGTGGGCGAAGATCACTCAGAATGCAACACTGGATTAGAAAGTTCAGGGCACTCTGGGGGATCGCGCAGTCGTCACAGTAAGATTCAAGGAGCGCTCCATCAAATGGCGATGTATGCGCGAGTGTGCCTGATTCAGAGACAAAAGAAGACGACACAAAGCCATCGAAGCGTTAAGAGATAGGTCCGTGTTTAAAGTCTTACCGTGATGGTGCACAACTTTAGATCCGCGTCAGCGGCCTCCCATCTTCTTTGGGAGGCAGCCCGAATCGCTGACCTGATTCCTGCAATATAGTTAGTGTTGGGAAGAGCGAAGCGCTGGGTCGGTCGCTTAGTTATGGGGGACTGTTTGCCGCTCTTAACAGCACGCTCACTTTCCACAATCTCTTCATGTCCAGGAACCCATCGACAATCTCGACATCCATCCACTCGGCTCGTGGGAGCTGTGACGTCAAGGATGATGCTAACCAGTGGATGATAAGATCTCAATGTCTTGAAAATATCCAAGGCTCTGTGTAAGTGGCTATAAATCGAATCAGGTCTCAGAACTTGGAACGTCGCCTAATATCGATTATCGATCGGTGTATTGCAACCGGCTTGGCCATGAAGACGCACCACCATGTTGAGCCCTACAGATTTCAAATAAGGGGGAAAACGACGTGAAAGCCGACCACCATTTTGTTTTAATCATCTTAGAGAAGTTGCCTTGTCCTAAACATGAAGAGCTTAAACTATAATTGGCGTCTCTTGGTGGAATAAACACATTCAAAATCGGCCGCAGATACAATGAAAGCCGTTAGCGACCGAGGGAGATGCTGGGTTTGCGTGAACAAACACAGAATGCACTGAAGACACGCTGTAATGCGAGTGGCATCTCCCCAGCATCGACTAAGAGACTCTCAATAGTGGATGTGTGCAAGGGACCAGTCGCCAGACGGAGAATGATGTGGCAGATAGCGTCCCCATTCCGCAATTCACGTTCGGCTACGGATGCATGAAACTCATGTTATGTAGAACTTTGCGCGAACAAAGGAACATTAAAAAAACAAAGCAGTAGCTCTATTAGCATCCCAAGTGCTGAACGTCACTTAACGTAGAATGATAATGACGCGAGTACAAAAGACCAAGTCTGCGAATATGGGATCCCCAGATGAGGCGTCAGTCAAAAACAAGATCAAAGAAACGGTGTGAGTCTACCAAAATCTAGACCATCCCATTTGGGACAATTCTGGGTCGGAGAAGAGACGTGGTTGGTGACAGAATTGAACCCCCGTATTTTGGGCCAGAGAAAACCGAAACCCGCGCCAAGTCATAACGAATGATGCGGTTCAGAGTATGTTGGAGTCTGTGCTCCAAGGTAGGAATCTGAGCCGCAACAAAAGAGATTGAGAGGTCGTCTGCGGAGAGCGTAAAAAGAACATTTTCCTGCAGTACCGAGTTGATAAGAGGGGCACTGATGTCATTTCCCTGCGCGAAGCCTTATTTCTGCGCTATTGAACCACGTAGCTCCAGCCGCTATTCGAATCGACCATTTCGTAAGAACTGACATAATATGAAAATTAAAGGGCGTTCCCTCGCCTCCATAATGTGGAGAGTTTCCATGATGCTGTATCACCATCTTAGACATTCTTCAGATCAAAAAATACCGAGTTGAAACGCTGTCTGATAGCAAATAGCAGTTTCTAGCCGAGTGGACTTGCGAAAGCTGCACATGAGAGATACAGGTGGCTTCCGCTTTCCAGAAAATAAGATAATCTAATGTTAACTAATTTCTCCATTAACTTGCATATGCTGGAATTAAGATAAATTTGGCGGAAAGCCGCTGAGGTAGAATGATCTCTCTCCCCAGCTTACCAAAAGCAAGACGGTAGTTATTTCCCAGAAATTTGGGAAGGATACCCTCCGTCCAGATCATGTTGAAGAAGGCTAACAGAAAAGCCATGAAACGATCTCTCAAGTTGTAGCTGGCCACGAATCTACCCTAAACTCCCAATCGATCCAACCCCTTTCCTACACTAAATTAGGCGTGAAGACCCAAGGGAGAATGAAACGATTGGATATATAGGGTCTGTGTAAGGTATTCTCTCTCTGTAATTTTGTAGGCTGGGTTAAGTGATCGTTGGTTCCTTTAAAGGTAAAGGAAATTTGGAGCAGGATTCAACTTCTTTATTAGGCGGGAGCGTAGACGTGTATACAAGTGGCGAACAGGAAATATAACTTTTCTTCTTGAATAATAATAACTTTTCTGACTAACCCTTTCACAAAAATACACCTATATAAATAGTTATTTCATCTACTCATAACACTACAAAAATTCAACCAATCAGGAATGATATACATTTAATAGCCATTCTTACCTTCATTTTTGGAATAACAGCCTTAGCGTTGACAAATTGACCAATCAGCTTTTAGATATAAGCACTGTAATAATTGTTCAATCAGCGCCATGATAGATTTAAAAGGCTACTAACGCTCAAACCGTTTGCACATAAACACGGCTGAAATCCATTTGTGTTTTTCAGGTTACAAGCGACCTGGGTCCCTTCGGAGATGAACCCCGTGGACCTTCCATCTCTGCCTAATTTGTGGGGCGCGAGTCATGACGTCATGACTCACGTGTGACGTAGGGACACTGATAGTCTCTCAATAGTCGCGACTATAAAAGGCCGTGCTAGGAGTACTAGGAGTAAATAGGGAAAGAAAAAAAGAATTAGGACGACTCAAAAGAGAAATGATTTTTCTGATAGAAGAGCAACTGAAAAATCAATGGGAAGAATTCCTTAAGAAAGTAGAGGAAGAAGAGGAACCAAGCAAAGCTTGGAAATTAATCAAACTATTAAAGCAAAAGCCGCCAAGGAAAAGAATCAGAATAAAAGATGAGCAAGGGAAAACCCTAACCAATAATAATGAAATAGCAGAAAAATTCAAAGACCACTGGCGCAAAATATTTTCAATAGAAGATGAAGACAACCGAAATTACGATAGAGGAATCGAAGAAAGAGTCAACAGATACCTTAGGAAAAATAGTCATAGAATAACACCTGAAGCGAGAGTAGACTATACAAGAGACGAGATTGCAGGCCTAGGAGCCGAAATAACAACAGAAAAAATGAAAAGATATATAAGCTCATTCAAACAGAAGTCCCCCGGATCCAACGGACACACGAAACGCAATTATGAAAATTGTCCGGAAAATATATTGCAAGCAATTGCAAAAATATTCAATGCCTGCCTAAATATAGGGGCATTCCCCGAAAATTTGAAAAAGACCAAGATGGTGTTCCTACCAAAACAGGAAAAACCAGACCACTTGGTCTCGAGTTATAGACCAATTTCACTTCTCAACTTCCTAGGCAAAGTCCTGAAAAAAATCTGAACCAGAGACTAGTTGAACATTTAGAAGATAACAACAAGTACAACGAATTTCAATTCGGATTTAAAAAAGAAAGAGATTCCACCACAGCACTTGCCATACTTACAGAAAAGATTGCACATGCCAAATCAGAAAACGGGTATGTGGATGTGGTCCTCCGTGATGTCGAGAAGGCCTTCGATAAGGTCTGGGTGGAGGGGCTTAAATATAAGCTTCTCCAACTTGATCTCGGCATCAAAATGGAGAGGATACTGTTTGACTATCTCACCAACAGGAAAGCATTCATCTCCATAGAGGACCACACAGGACCGACCTTCTACCTACGGACAGGGGTCCCACAGGGGGGAGGGTGCCTGAGCCCCACCCTGTACGCAATCTTTATGGCTGACCTTCCGCCCCCAATAACACCGGGGTGCTTAAATATACAGTACGCAGATGATATCAGCCAAATCATTCCATCTCTATATACCAATCCAAGATGGCAAGCGCAATTAACAGCTGCAGAAATAAAAAAAAAATATAAACGACTACGAGAACAGGTGGAAAATTAAAACCAACATCCATAAATTTAAACTAATCCCGTTGACAAGGAGCAAGAAGGTACCAATAGTTGTCGACGGGTTTAGAATATAATTACGCCACGGAGGGAAGCGTACTCTGACTCCACTTGAGCACAAGAGGATACCAAGCTCACGCAGAGACAAGAATAGCCAAAACCCGAAGTGGCCTAAGGCTAATGTACACCCTAATGGGAATGAAGGAGAGTAAACTAAGGACACTATACAAAGCTTTCGTGGAGTCAGTCCTGGTTTATCCTCCAATTCCGCTGCACACAGCTTCGAAGTCCATGAAGCAGAAACTTCAGAGAACCCAGAATAAGGCGACTTATGTCATTACAAAAACAAGAAGAAGAGAAGGAAAGAAATTAAGAGAATTAATTCCAGCAGCCAAATTAACACCATTAAACCTGACCTTGGAAAAAAGAGCAAGAGAGATATGGACTAAAGTGGAGAGGAATTATCCTCAGATAATAAGAGACATAGGAATACCTAACGGAACCACAAACAGGTACTTCCCAAGTAGTAGGAACAACCTACAGCAGGAGGAAGAACCAATCTACACTTAATCATAAACCAAACCCAGGAAAAAATAAATAAATAATTAAAAAAATATATATACATTAATAAAAAAATAAAATAAAATAAACAAATATTAATATAATAAATAAAGAAGTAACCAAAGGTCCACCAATAGAGAACATAATATATATATATATACATATATATATATATATATATATATATATATATATATATATATATATATATATATATATTTGTCACAGATATAAAGAAACAAATAAAAAAAGCAACATACCTACAGAGGTGAAAGAACAAACAAGAAGTAGAAAGAAAAACAGTATATAACAAGGAAATAGAAGAAACGTACCTGCAAAGGTACAAAAACAAAGAATAAACAAGAAAAAATAGAAAAGAAAAAGATCAGCCAGTCACCTGGCAAAGAAAAATTATCATCTTAACATCATCACATTCCACACTCATCCTTCCCATACATTTCCGCCCTTCCCCTCCCCCCAAAAAAATAATCTCATGCTGCCCTTCTATCTCCCCACTATCTTCTCTCACCTGGAATCAGGACTCGAGTAGACTTGGAAGAAAACTTGAAATTTTTACGCTCAGCAAGAAGTTACAGTCGGTAAAGGAGGTAAAGTTGAGGGAAGGACACCTCAAGAAACCATCAACGACCTTTGCCTTCTCCCCTCGGGGACAACAAGATATATTTTCTGCAGAACCAAGGATAGCCGACCCATGTCTGACTACCCCCCCTCCTCGGGGCCCCTTCATTGGGACAAGAAAGCTGAAGGGAACTGAATTGCCATTCACCTAGTCTCGCTCCAACTATGTCGGTCCACTTGGATAGACATAATTGGGGACGTAAAGGCAAGCAGGTTTGAGGATTAACCCCACTGTGGAACTCTACGGGAGAGACCACCCGGTTACGAGGCGATGCTGAAAGCTTTGGGAAGAGTTCGCTCTAATCTCTAAGGGTAGTTTCCGGCCAGCACCACAGGGGGACAAACAACCATCCCTGTGTAAGTTGAAAGCAGCATCGATAACCAAACCCCAGACGGGGCGGCATCCCCGGGTGGTCGTAGTTGATTCAATCACCACCCATCATTAACTCCGCCACATTCCATCCGTCTAAGGGGCCTACCCAGGTACTGCCTTCCATCATTCATCCATCCCATTCCGCAGTTCATGTTCATGGAAACTCGCTCTAACAAGAAGAAGAAGCTGACCCTACAATAGAGGGAAAACATACAATACAGCGATGAATAATCAGAAGCCGCATATAAGACACAACAAGAAGAAAGGCAGCCCGAGGGAACGCCCCCCTGGGGAAAAATGGATCACAATGGGACCACTCGGATCCAGTTGCGCACCATCAGCGAAAGCAGCAGGCCTAGTCGAGAAAAGGTCTTCGAAGTTGTTGACGGAAAGTTGAAGATCTCAATGCTACGACTGCTTGAAGTAACAACAGGTTATGTTGCGATATACGAAAAGGAGAAGGACGTGAAGTGTATTACGAAAGAAGAAGCAATCAAAACACTCCGTGGAATAGGCTTACAACCGGCAATTCCACCGCAGATCCTAAACCCACAGGAGCCTAGTCTGTCGACGACTGGACCCTTGGATAGGACAGTACTCTAAGTAAAAGATAAAAGAGGAAATTTCAAAAAATCAACCCTGGGCCAACGTATCCGAAATTATTAAGTTTTGGAACAAGAGGGACAACTCTGAATACACTGACGTGTTTAAGGTTGTCATTGACGACACCACAATGGCGCAAAAAGCAAAGGAGAATGGATTACTGCCTTTTAATGCAAAGATCAGTGGGGAGCAGATTGAGAGAGAAGAATTCACTCCCATACAATTCTGCTTCCGATGTTATAAAATGGAGATGCACACAACACAAGAATCCACAGAACCACAGTAAAATATGTTCAAGGTGCAGCGAGCCAGGGCACCACTGGAAGAACTGCAACAGTCCCAGGGAGAAGTGCGTAAACTGCGGCCAGGGACATCGTTCCATGGCCATGGCCTGCCCAATGAAAAAGGATCTTATAAAAAAGAAGGTGCAGCTAAAGAAAGACGAGCAAGAACGCAGAAGCAAAACATCATATGCTCAGGCGACAAATGCAGTATTTGCAGAAAATGAGAACAAAATGACATACTTGAGAATCGAGAACAAAAACTCGACGAAGATACTGATCTGCATCTTATACGCTCACGTCAGGAATCTAACTCAACCGGGAGTATTCGCGAAGGAACTCAATCAAATGCTCGCAAAAAACGGCATGAGCGAAATGTGGTTCCCTGATAACCCTCCTTCAGGGGATGTACTGCAACTGCAGCTGAATCCCAAACAGATGTCAGGAAAGAGCCAGGAGAAAAGAAAAGAAGATGAAAATAGACGGCCTGACCCAAGAATTGAGGCCAAAAAAGAGACAGAGAGGCGGCCGCAAAAGCAGCACCCTCGACCAAACCAAAGGACGAGGAACAGGTAGAAACTGAATCCTCTGAAACCAAGGACACCTCACACTCAGAGAACGCAAAAAAGAAGTACGACGCAAAAAAGGCAAAAGAGGAACAAAGAAAAAGATAGATGCAGACCAAATTAACCTCAGCATCTACGCGAGCGAACAATTCCCCTTCCCGAAGGACTGGGACGCAAACAAAATTTGCATGGGACTAAAAAAGAAATACGAGTACTATAAATGGGAATTCGACGCTCAATGTGAGGAAGAATCGGTTGAGGAGGCCCTATACAACCAAAACGTTGATTACTAATAGGAACCATTTATTGAACTCTCCCCAGCAGAGTTAAAAAAAGAAGAGGAACGGGAAACGCAAGTCAACAAACCGTAAACACTAAGTCATCCACCTAAGCCAGAACAGAGAATGGAAAACCAGAACAACAGGTTAAGGATCTTGACACTCAACGTGGATGAATGGGAGCGGAAAGCCACGCTATACGGAAACATATTCCGTGTGCTTGATCCTGACATCATATTAATCACGGAGCATGGCATCGATACGACCAACAAGCAGTTAAAGATACCAGGCTACAGAGTGATCTCAAAAAAACATTCTCAGGAGAGGTACGATGGTGCTGCCGTTGCCGTCAGAAGGAATCTCTCGTTCAGACACCTTCCGGATATGGACGAGTCCTTCGTAGCGGTAGAGCTGCACACTCTAGTGGGCAAGCTCATAATCGTGTCGGCATACCAACCATCTCGACGAAAGTACCTTCCTCTCACCAACTTCTACACCCTGTTTGGCCACGGCAGAATGGTATTCCTTGGGGGCGACCTCAATGCCAGATGCCGAACGGCTGGTTATGGTAACACGAACGAAAGAGGCCATAACTTGGAAATGATTATGCGAAGGAAAAACATCAAGCGGATAGGTCCGGATTTTCCGACCTATTTCACCGCAAGGTCAACAACAAAGCCCGACATAATCATGACAAGCAATGGCTTCCCCTTTAATTACCGTAGTGGGCCAGGCCCAACAGTCCCCAGCGACCACATAGCGATCTTGAAGACCATTTCTCTCGCGCCAATACATCTCCCAATCCCTCTTCGAAAAAGTTACGCTTCGGCCAACTGGGAACGCTACAAAGAAATCCTTATTAGATTCGAACCAGCGGACCTAAACGGAGCAAGGCTAGAGAGGATCGATGAGGAGCTGGAGACGATAACTGCCCACATCATCAAAGCAGATCGCGAGAGTGTACCGATGAAGAGGAACAAAACTCTCTCACAACCCAGATAGACCGAAGAAATGAGAGAGATCGCTAGAGTGCACAGGCAAGTGTACGAGGAAATCAGGAGAGAAGGTACAAATCGGGAAAGAACCACGTTGCTACGACGCCTGAGTGAAGAACTTAAGCAAGCTATTAACCAGCAACACGCTGAAATCTGGGACAGCCTAATTGAAAAAGTTGACAGCTAGGTGCGATCCAATGTGTTCTGCCGACTTGTGGACAAGTTGAAAGGTCTTACAAGTAGAGAAAAGACCCGCATTAAGGAGGGCGATGACTACTTGGAAGACCCGGCGGTATTGGAAGAAAGATTCCGCATATTTTGGAAGGATGTCTTCAAGATAACACCAGAAGAAAATTCGGGATTCGACCAGGAATTCGAGGGCCAACTGATTGAAGATCTTAATCAGATTGTGCATCGCACGCTCCCACATGCCTATGTCGATGAAGGGAGTGTTTTGGCAGACCATGGCCGCCCAACTACACCTGAAGAGGTCATGGCAGTCATAAAAACCTTCAAACAAAAGTCATCAGGCTGGACGGGCATCACCAAAAATAACTTGGTGCATGCCCCCCGGCAGATCATTCAGGGAATCGCGAACGTCTACAATGCTTCCCTGAATACGGGCTACTTCTCCGACGGTTTAAAGATAGCTAAAATCATCTTTATATCTGAAGGGAGGAAGCCTGATCAACTGGTGGACTACAGGCCAATATCTATCCTGGAGATTATAGGCAAAGTCTACGAAAAGCTTCTAGCCAACAGGTTACAAGAACAACTGACCAAGGTGGAAGCCCACAGCCCTCAACAACACGGGTTTCGCAAAAGAAGGGGGACTGACACAGCACTTGCCCTTCTCACCGAAAAGCTCGCCCGCTGTAAAGCTGAGAGGAAACATGTAGACGTGGTGATGCGAGATGTACAAAAGGCCTTCAACACGGTTTGGCTAAGAGGCCTACAATACAAGATCTTAAGCCTCCAGCTGAACCCAATCCTGGAAAGAGTCCTCTGCGACTAAATCATGCGCAGAAAAGCCCAAATTTCGATCGAGGGCTACAGATGACCCGAGTTTGAACTTGAGGCGGGTGTTCCACAAGGTGGCTGTCTGAGTCCGCTGCTGTATCTCTTGTACACACTGAACTTATCTGAGTCGGTAGGGGAGGAAGTGATGTACCTGCCGTTTGCAGACGACATCACACAAATCGTCCCCAGTTACTACAAACATGCTGGATATCAAGCAAGGCAGAGAGCCATCGAAATCGATAACATCAATCGATACGAACGAAAGTGGAAAATCAAGACCAACCGCTGAAAGTTCCAGATCCTTCCAATTAACCGCCGAAAACGTGTGGGTGTCCTAGTAAACGGCGAACTATACCCTTGCGGAAATGAAGACAAAGTCCTAGGTCTGCACTTTAAATCCAAATGATACAAAGTGCAGATTAGCAGCAGAATCTCCCTAGCCAAAATACAGCTCGGAAAACTGTATAGATTTAAAAGATTCAGCTCCAAAAATCTTAAAAAGCTATACACTGCTCTGGTATGCTCAACCTTAGTGTACCCAGCAGTGGTCATGCAGGCTGCGAGTTACACCTCTCTCAGACAAATGTAGAGAGTACAGAACAAAGCAGCCCTGCTTATAGCTGGAGCTCGAAGGATGGACCATATACAGCAAACAGAACTGCACGCAAGAGCAGGTCTGAACCCACTGAACTTGGAACTCCAAATGAAATACTCCCGAACATGAACCTCGACCTAGGCATTCCGAGAGCAGTTAGGGGATGCGCCACCAGGCAAGCCCTATTCCTGAGTGGAAGAAACTGCTCCCGAGAAAACCAAATCGGAATATATGCCTGAACAAGTAAAGCACAAACACCTAAGTGTAAAAAACAAACAAACAAACTGAAGAAAAAGATGCGAAGTGCCCACTATTAAAACTAAATATACAGAAATGAAATAAAAACTAAACCCCGACAGAATAAGTTACAAACTGTTAATTAAAATAGAAGAAAAATATATATAGCAGATAAGAAAACTTGAAAGGCTTGAATGCCACGATGGAGGAAAAAACAAATATATTTATCTATTTATTTATAAAAAAAGAAAAAGTATATATATATATATATATATATATATATATATATATATATATATATATATATATATATATATATATAACAAAAACAAACTAAACAAAACAAAGAATTAAAATAAATGGAAAGAAAAATAAAAAACAAACTAACAGAAAAACCTGAGAGATGCCCTCTACACCAGGGAAAAACTCAACTTCTTTTAATCTTTATATACCTACCACACATTTCCTACTTATTACATCAATTTCAATTTTCCGAATTTTTAGACTTAGAAGAAATTTACAAGAAAATTAAGCTCACCGAAAAGTTCAGAGCCGGCAAAGGAGGAAAAGGCGATGGGGGTCCGCTCAAGAAAACGCCATCGATTTTTAACTTTTCCCCACGGGGACTTCAAGAACAAGATCTATTTGTACGGAGCCACGTATAGCCGACCCATGATATAGTACTGCATACTGGTGAGTTTAACTTCCTATTTACGAAAGAGAAATACTACAAAGCGGGAAGTTTATCTTCCTATTTATGAAAGAGAAATACTACAAAGCACGAAGTTTATCTTCCTATTTATAAGGTTCAATGTGTGAACCGTTTAAAATTTTCAAACGAATGTTTAATTGGTTCGAGACCCACAGTACTACGGCCCGAGAAAACGGAGTGTTTAATACATAATTAATATCTACGCCTTACAATTATAAACAAATATATATATATATATATATATATATATATATATATATATATATATATATATATATATATATATATATTAATATGCTATGGTTCACTGTGAACCAATTATAGAATTTCCTAAGACTTCAAAATGCTCATCTTTGAGGTACTTTTGAGTCATATTCGATTCTGTAATGTGGTTCCAGCACCACAGCAGTTGGCCGCGAGAACGTGGAGTTTCTTTAATACATTTTATGAATAAACAGAGAGGTACTTTAAATAAATTCTGAAGTACTTTAGAGCGTTCGGACGCAAGAACCTCAGCACTTCAATGCGAACAAAATTATGTTTGCGTGCGTGTGTGCGCGTGCCACAACTTTATTATGCCGTTCCTTTACTTTATCGTTGACTGCAGTATAAGTTAATTATCTTTCTAAGCATAGCTACAGCTTTGTGCGCGCCCCCACAACATTATATACTTGCGTATTTCAGTTGTTATTCTTGACTGCATAAGATAGATTTCAGAGGGGTCAGCAGTCCTGAGATCCTTTGTATAACCTATGTTATGCCAAGCGATTTAACAACATTGATTAAAGCGTTCCACATAAAGTAGCTGCAGTTTCTTGTTGCGAACTAAACCTCTTTTATGTACGTTACTTTATGTGTAGGCACCACACCACTTTTCCTAATTAAACAGAATTAACTTTATATTGATGTTTAGGCTAATATTTTACACACCCAAAATTACTATATTATGCTCATTACTGGACCCTTGATTTTTCACTATTTACACTTTTCATTTTTAAAAGTAAATAGTCACTGAATATATATACACTATTAAACTTATTTACACTATTATGGTATTATTAATTTTTACACACTTTGAACTTCTGTCCGAAGAAGAGAGTAGTCCTCCGATGAAAGGACTGCAGCTTGAAGTAAATCAACTGTCTCGGGAGGTAATGCATCAAAGATATGGTAAAATTTCGTTTCTTTTCGTTGTATTCTTGAGATGTGAAATTGCGCCTCCACAATTTTGAACCATCCTGCGACTGCTGCTTCATTAAAAAACAGGAGGTCTGATGGAGATCGCGTTCGCGAGTTCCACTTCTTGGTGGGGAAGAAAATGAGCAACTTGTTGAAGTCTTGATGCGTCGCCTAGCGAATCTATTTTGTTGTATGATCACGTTATTCGTTCGACGAAGAGGCGTCACCAGTTATAGGGTCTAAGTAAGGTATTCTCTCTCTGTAGTTTTGTAGGCTGGGTTAAGTGATCGTTGCTTCCTTTAAAGATAAAGGAAATTTGGAGCAGGATTCAACTTCTTTATTAGGCGGGAGCGTAGACGTGTATACAAGTGGCGAACAGGAAATATAACTTTTCTTCTTGAATAATAATAACAATTTTTCTGACTAACCTTTACACTTTGACTTTGACTTGTTGTAAGAGTAGGTGTGGTTAGGGGATAGAGATAGAGTCTGCGGATAAATAGCGGAAAATAGACCCAGTGGTGAAAAGAGAAAGAAGTGTGGAAGGGTGCAAAGAGATGCTAGTGACTGGTCATCAGGCCTATCGCTTTTAAGTATTTTTGGTTTTGTAGTTCCTTTGTTGTCTTTGAGTTAGTTTATATATACATATATATATATATATATATATATATATATATATATATATATATATATATATATATAACATGACGTTCAAGCCATTTGTCTTCAAAAACAATTAATGTCCTTGGATATGATATGCGCATTTGCTGTTGTGGTAATAATTACTTTATTAATTACTTTAGTGTTATGCTTAGTGTCTTTGTTTTTTCATATATCTTGTAGTGTGTGTAATTCGTATTTTTTGTTTTTTCGTGAATGTCTTCTTCGGTAAATTTTGGTCTTCATCGGTAGATATGGGTCTTCATCGGTGAATTTGTATAAATCGGTGAGGTTTTACAGTTAGGTAAGCTTTTTCTTAGTCGGATTTTTTATTGATTTAGGGTAAAAACATTTCTATTATCATGTGTAGAATGGCCCTTCTGTTCCGCCAGCTAAAACCCTGGCAGGGCTTGGAAATCTGGCGCGACTTATTCCTCTTCGGTTTTGGTCAATCATTTGGACGATATCATCGTCCAATTCACTATTAACCATTTCCTGCATGTTCCTTGTCCGTTCTTCTATGACAATGTTAATGGGACTCAACCCCGTCTCCCGGTGCATCTCTTCCTGGCGTCATCTTTCTCCCCCGAGTATTCCTGTAATTAGGCACACACATTTGTTCTGCCCCACTTGTAGTTCCCTCTTATGTTTCTACGAGAAACACGAAGGGGCGGAAGCGGGGTATAGCAGCGTCGATCTTACAAGTGCATTGTAGATCTTCTTCTTATTGCTTTGACGAAGATTTCTGAACCTGCATAGAGTTTTGACTGCAGCAGTGGCCTTGGTGATTCTTTCTTGGACGTGCTTCTTGTACCCGGATGAAGTAATTTTCATTCCGAGTACATGGCACTACGTGGTGTAGGGATAACGTCTATCCCCCACCATGACGTAGTAAAGTAGTCTCATGCCTATGGGGACTACTTTGAACTTCTCCTGGTTGGTGCGGATTTTCCACCGGGCCTCGTAGAGTGTTAAGATTTTCAATTTCTGCTTCTGTCATACGAGCAGGCCAAGGCGCATTCATCCATGGACAAGTGATTATCTGGGTGAAATCATCGGCGAATTGAATGTTGAGGTAAGTGGGGCTTGCAGGGGCTGGGACATCAGCGGTGTAAATCAAATAGAGAGTGGGGGACAGGCACTCCCCCTGCGGGAGGTCCGCAGTTAACGGAAACTTTGGTCCGTCCGTGCACTCTGAACTGATGTACGCCGCTCTCTCCATGACATAGTCACAGAGAGTTTTTTCTAAGTTTTCACTTAGGCTCAGTCGTAAGATCTTGTACTGCATTTCCCGTTGCGACACCTTATCAAACGCCTTTAATACAGCAAAAATAAACAATGTCCACGTAACTTCTTTCCCGTTTTGCTTAGGCTAGCTTTTTCGTGATGACATTAATCACCATCTCCGTACTTCGCCTCCTCCTAAATCTGAATTGATGTGGGTTGAAGAGGGAGTTCTCCTTCAGGTGAGACACCAGTCTTCTCTTGAGGATCTTCTCAAAGAGCTTTCCGCCAAATTCTAGAAGTGAAATTGGCCGATAGCTCTCCTTCAACGTTGAGTCCTTTCCGTGCTTAGGCAAGAAAATCATCTTAGACGTTTTATAAACGTCTGGAAAGTATCCCGTGTTCAGACAGGCGTTATATATTCTTCTCATCCCTTCAAAGACATTGGCTGGTGCCTTTTTAAAGTATAGCTTTGTAAGCCCCGAATGTCCTGGGGATTTTTGTCGGAATGAGTGGAGCGCGCCGAGTAGTTCTTCTTCGGTAATCTCCGCGTCTCCGTCGCGCTGTCTATCCATCTGGTGGTGAGGGTGCGTCTTGTGTATTTGTTCGTTAAGCTCGTCGATGATGTTGCTTTCAAACGCTAGGTTATAGTCTTCGTTTTCCTCTCCAGTTATACTGAAGACTTTTTCATAATAACTTCGGAATAGCTCTTCAATTCTCCCTTCTTCTGTTTCGATGTTTCGATCTTCCTTTTGTAGCTCAATCTTCTGCTTCTTCCCAGTCGATCCTTTGAGTTTTCTGATCTTTTTCCAAAAATCTTTGGGAGTTGCTTCGTGATCGAGGCTATTGATCGCATCATCCCATCGTCTCCATTTTTGTTCGAGGATCAGCTGGTTGAGTTTTTCTTTGACTTCTTCACTTCGCTGTATTGAGTGAACTGACGCATTCTTGATGTTGATTTCATACAATAACTTCAGCTCACGGTATAAATCCTTCATGTATTCGGTCCATCTGTATGTAGAGATGGTCCTATACTCGAATTTAGGGATACAAGCCCTATCTGTGCTGATGAGATGGTTATTGAGGTCATCGAGTGCCTCGTCAATATCTTCGAGAATTGCCTTGTCCAGGGTGGGCGGATCGTAGGCCTCGAGAAGGCGCGCGTACCGTGTTTACTCTGCTATTTTGTAGTTCTTTCTGACTACAGCTGGAACTTCTATATGGTTCCTGTTGATAGTGAGTAGGATCCCTATATGGTCACTACATGGTATCTGGACTGGTTCCATGTAGTAATTGAACGGCAGTTGACGATTCGCCAGACACATGTCTGGTTTTGTGGCACTTCCTGCTCTGACAAAGGTGGGTAAGTCGGGGCCTATTCGCCGGGCAATATTTCTGTCCAGCAATAGGTCCAGGCTTCTTCCTATACCGTTGAAAGTCTTGTAACCGGATTATCGGCATCTGGTGTTCAGATCCCCCAATAATATGATGAAGGCTTTTCTGACAAATAGGCCAGTGAGAGTGTGAATTGGCAACGCATCTCTCCTTGGCGGTTGATATCCGGTAGCAATGACCAACTTTCCTTAGTCGAATTCGACCTCAATCGCGAGGTAGGATTCTTCTAGATTTCTTATTTGCTTGTATTTAATCCCTTTTATTATTGCAATAGCGGCTCCGTTGAACCGCTCCTGCGAATAATTTGTGATCAACACATCGTAGTTCCAGATTTCCATTTCTGCAGTACAAGTGTCGATCCCATGTTCCCAAATTAAGATGATGTCCGCATCAATCTCCCTGAATACATTTTTGTAAAGAAATCTTTTCGTTGTCCAGCCGTTGGTATTAATTTCCACTTTCTTGAGCGCGTTCCGTAGCATGGTGAATTGTTTTTACCTATGCTTCTTTTTATTCTTCTTCTTCTTGGGGACTGGCTGGGTGGTTTTACTTTGCCCAGGGTTTTCCTTTATCGGAGGGGGACTCGGGGTTTCGGACCTGCTCTTCGTAACTCGTGTACGAGTGCAGGGGCCCTTTCGTTGTCAGAAAAGAAGGTTCCCTCCTCACTTTCAGTCTTTTCTTCTTCGTCGTCATCTTTGGATTCCTCCGATGAGGGAGCTTCGACGATCTCCTCCAGTCCAGACTTGACGGTGTTGTTCTTTATGACTGAGTTTGGAATTCTTGGAGCATTCAGGGTCTGCAGGCAAAATTACTGAAGGGAGATTGTTCGCTTTCAGGAGAACATTCAGTACCTGGTTATAGCAACCAGGCTTTACTGCATCAACCACATTTGCGTGGGTAATGCAGATTAGTATTTTTGCATTTAGATCTCCCGTCATGTTAATCTGTGCAAGTGCAGATGCAGGCTTTATTTCCGCATTCTTCTTGGCGGCGTTCGCATATGTCGTTTCTTTGGCTTTCCTCTCTTCTTCTTCCTTACTTTTTATGATCTCGCGGCGCTTGGGGCAGTTCAGGGCCATGGTCCTATGTCTCACTTTGCAGTTTGGGTAAATAAATTTGAGATCTCGTTACTTAAAAAGAAAACAATCCTATCCCCAAACAATATTTTATATACAAACTAGAGAGAATCAATCAAGCAACCAAACAAAAAAATAAGCCTTTTTTTATCTTACGATTTGGGGGTCCCCCGGGGAAAAATCTTGCTAGCAGTCACTCTTGTAACCAAAATTGGGTGCGCGCGTCTTAAGGGTCTGGCACCTCCGAGCTCGATATAATAATGCGATCCGGTCGCGCTTTCGAGGCTATAAAAGCCCTTTCCGTCCCAACAGGACTTACAATAGATTCAATTAATTTACTGCCAACTTTCGATCCCAGCCACCCTTTACAAAAAGCAGTAATAATTATATATTGAAATTTAATAGAGTGGTGGCGCAAAATAACAAACAAGTAATTAGCTGAGGAAGAGAAAAAACATTTTAGGCAAAACATGAAATCCAGAATTTATATTATATATATGTATATAAAGAAAAACACCTCCCATTCACACACATTCTTACAGAGGGAGGGAGAGGGTATTGGAAAAAGGGGTTGAAGAATGGCCCTTTAAACACTCGTACATTCGCTCCACCACAAAGTGTCGAAGGATCGTGTGCAGGATATCGCCCGTTCTAGGGGCGAGAGTGGAGCGGAACTCATTTCACGTAAATAGTTCGTTGAAGAGCTCCCAGCCTTTAGAGGTAAATTCCAGTTTGTGTCATTCAGCGAGCGACGGATGTGTATTAAGTGCTGGCGGAACAGCACCCGGGCTAGAGAATGAGTAGAAAGCGATCGCAAAGGACTCACCCAAGGACCTGGCGAATAGGAAGGAGGCTTGCGAGAACTTTCCCAGAATCCTTTTGAAACATTTTAACACAATTGCAAAGAGGGTCTTTCTCGTGAGCTACACGTATACCCGCCAAAAAGAGTGGCAGACGTGCTAAAAAAATACCGGAACCTGATCCTTGTTAGATGAAGTTCCCTGAAGATGAAATCGTTTAGGTGGCCCTAATAGGCGTATCGCTTCTCTTTGTGGGCTGTCCTCACATTCAGCCGACCACCAATAAAGCAGACGGCGTGAAAAACGTCCAGACATTCAAAGAATGGTCGTCTGGCCCGCGGCCATGAGGCTGCTGGAGAAGAACGCAACAGTCTCAATAAATTACCTAAACTCTTCGACTGTGATATATAAATTACTCATTTCTTGACATGCAAGCCACCAATTTCACTCCAATGCACTACTGTGGCGGTTTCTTAGCTTGCAGTCGCCACCCAAATGATATTTGGATAGAGAAGTAGTCACTACCCACCATCCAAATCAGGATGTACGTCTGGAGAGCACATTGACAGAACGAGACAAGAAAATGAAGCGGTTCTCGAACAGTAATGGGTAAATTCATCCACATTTAGGACAACAATCTCCATCATCACTCAAGGGGACGAGGGGGCGCTTAGAGGCGGTTGTCCTTTTAGTTTCAGAAGTCCATTATTTTTTTCCGTACTATAATAAAATTTATAAAAGAGAAACAAATGTATGGAAAGTAGATACTCTGACCTCCCAATGCATCAAGGGGTTAAGGAAAATGTGCCTTCAAGATCAGAAACATCCAGAATGTGATAATTTACAGATAATCAAACTGTAGATTCGAGCTAACATGAGCTAACATGACCTAACTGACGTAATGGCGACTTTGTCCTGGAGCTTTGAACCATAAAGGATGGTGCCGGCTTAGCCACCTCCAATATTCAATGGTAACAGTGAACAGATAGACGACCCAGCAACCCCCATAACTAATACTTCTCCTAGCTACCGAGCTTTTGGCTGTCGCAGCAGGTATAGACCTCGAAGGTGTATCCTGCCACTGAGATAGGTGGGTCCACTAAACACTAGGTCGCGTGATCACTTATTTTATCCTACCCCATCACTAGGTCAACCCGGGGGATACTCGTAGAGAAAAGGGGGTGCGCGAAAGGTAAAGGGGCCACACACTAGTTTCCCCAGCCAGGAGGACGTGTCACTTCTCCAGGTACCAGTCTGGCGGTAATGAATGGAGAGAGGTAGGTCAACTGCTTGAGTTTATTGTATAGTTGAATTAAATTTATTATTTTGACATGTTTTAATGTACTTGTAATGCTTTTGTCGTGGGTTAGCCGAGATTCTTCTTCTTTTTTTGTGTTAGGATTTTTTTGTGTTTGTATGTATAATAAGGGTATCTCTATTGGTGCTTTTTTGTATTTCGTAGAATCGTTTCTGATAATTTGTAATTATGCGCACGGTAGACATAATAAAGATATGATAAGAGTGATGGGTCTATTCTCTTTTGTGTATGTATTTTAGTTAGGCTCTGAGCGTAGAGCACAAGTGACCCCCCCCTTCCCAGATCATCTTAAGGGTGGAGGAATGTAGAGATATACGAGTTATTCGAGGCAGTTAAGAAGTTGCGAGTATATATATATATATATATATATATATATATATATATATATATATATATATATATATATATATATATATATATATCGAGGTCTTTCTCATGGCGAACAAAACCCACCTAGGTTTCTCTAAGCCACTCTACCCAGTCTCCGGTGACATACAAGTACGATAAAAATGGTAAATTTAGGATACAGTTATTCCTGACCTCTGCTCAAAAGGCCTACCCTCCGAGGGTGTATTTATAAACAAACAAGTCACGGCTGAATTGATACCCGCTTCTGTCGATTCAACATGAAATCCAGTTTCCCTAATTTCAAAATGTCTAGGAAGAGAAATAACAGACGCCCAAAAGCCAGGGCACCCTCGAGTCTCCCCTTGCTACCCCCCTCCCCATCCCATTACACCGCGGGAGTAATTCTAGTATAAAACGGTCCGTCAGGAGAAAAATAAGACTTTTTCGTTTCATCACGACATCGATAAGAACTTTCCGGGATAGAATTCCCCCAGCAAGTTAAGAAGGACTTTCATTTTCTTGGGCAATACCAGATTGCACCAAGCATAATCGGCACAGTTCGATTACCAAAGATCGGCACGTGATCTTACCTCCAAGTACCGTCGGCACAGTTCGATTACCAAAGATCGTCAAGTGATCTTACTCTATCTGAGTTTGCCACCCTAACCTAGATACATTTCTCACCCAAAAGAGAAGCTCTGCAAGTGAAACCAAATCGCTAGAAAATCATACAGCCATCTTCAGGCCTCGTCTAAGAAAACCTTTTCAAGGTCATAAACGCCCGACGCATCGCCTCTTCAATCGGCGTTTTGTTTTGGTCCCTTCTTCTCCGTCGCCTCGAAATTCCGCGTGACGTCACTTGTCCACCCCTCGTTCGAAGTAACGCCCTCTATTGAGAAGCAAATAAACTACACTCACGACGCCTCTCCTGACCATATTCGAATGAAGGTATTTCGTTTGGATTCTCTGGGTAAACCCCACTACCTTATGTGAGTAATCAATTCTATTTTCATGTCTCCGTGCGTTTAACATACTCGTAGATTATTTGTATATCTTAAAGACGAATTTTTTTTAAAGTAAATTGTTCTTCCTTAAAGCAACTAGAAACCGAATGTCGGTAACGGGACTTAAGAACCATTTGTAAGTGTATTTTGTACGTGTATATATTAATTTTTGTTTGAGTTGATTAATGTACAGTAAAGGTCTATTTTGGTTGAAGTGTTTAAATTATCCTTGAACGAGTTGCGTTGGCAGTATTTAGTATATTAAAGAGAGAGCTTTCCTTTATATTCATTCAATAGAATAAAAATAAGAAAAGCGCTCTTAGAGATCGATTCTGAACCGATCACTGGAAGTACGAACGCACGACCCACTTTATTATCAATCTCGGCTAACCCACGACATATTTCTTATGTCGTAAATTCTCATTGTTCAATTCCATTATTCTTATTGTTCAAGTTCATTATTCTCATTGTTCAAGTCCATTATTATCCTTGTTCAAATCCTGTCAGTAACTATATTTAATTGAATCTTCAAATCAATTAAGTTGTGTTTTAATTTATTCATCCTCCTATTCCATCTAAATCTCGTGAATCAATAATACTTCTATATGTGTTTTCGTAGTCCCCTTGTGGGGTTTTCTTTAAGTTCGTACACGATTCATCTGCCCTGCGTATGTTTGTTCGTTTGTATGCCTACTCTTAGAAATGATCATTAATATGGTAAATATTTCCTCCCCATATCGAAAAAATGCAGTTATTCGTTTGCGCAGCCAAAATAGGGTATTTAGATTTTAGATATGAAATAGAAGGTTGCTGGTTAGATTCGGTTGAAGATTAGAGGAGAGGTCATTGAAGTTGTCCAAGCAATGTTTAAAGGTTAGAAATAAGGCAAATAAGGTTGATCAATAGATATGTTATAAAAGTAAGGAAGGTATCTTCAAGCTTTATAACTCATATATTAGGCCACATTTGTAAAATTGCATTCAGGTATGGTTCTTACATCACAAGCAGGCCATAAACATTCTGGAGAGAGTAGAAAGAAGAGCAAGAAAAATACCTCGTAGGAACCGCATCGTAAGATAGATTAAGACACTTAAAGGTACCTGAAAAAATGAGCACTTTGAAGTTTTATGAAATCTTATAATGGGTTGACACGTAGAACCAAAATAACATTTGAAGGAAGGGAATCAGAAAGGATAAGTGATTTATAAAGAGCACTGTTACCGTGTCCAATTACCTCACTTTTGGAAAAGTCCCAAAGGACAGTGGTCAAATGACCGTTTTTTCCCACTGATCTGCTGGGATCGTGCAAGCGATGCAATACTGCAAAAATAATAACGAGCGCCTTAAAGATCCTGCCAGACCCCTTAAAGAAATAAGGAGAAACTGATTCTCAGGAGCGGTTTTGCTCTGTAAATAAGAACCATCGTTTTCCTGAATTTCAGAGCTCGACCCTCAAAAGTAGTTAGTAAAATTTATAATAGTAAATACCGTCAACATTATAATCTAAATATCTCCAAACGATAAAAAATAAACAACTCAGTTAGACTGTTTTAAATTTTTATCATTTTCTTTATCATTTTTTAGTCGCGTGCAAACGCAACTCTATAACTAGGTGGGTAGAATGGTAACCATTTTAGTTTTCAATGAGGTTTTTGGCAATAACATCATAACTATTCGGCCGATTCTAACGAAATTTGAAACCCTTATGTTGTTTTACATTCTCTTTCGAATGATATAATTGACAAGGACCTCCCAAAGATAGTCCGGAAATTATTGAAAGTTGTGAAGGTCGTAAGGTCATAAGTGAGAATAATCGACAGCACGAGATTTAGGTCTGTTGACCTTTTTTATTTGTATGACCAAACCTAAATCAGGAATGGGCAATGATTTTAAGCAGTGGGCCACATTGAAGCTTATGTAAAGCTTCGCACGCCACATTGAAGCTAATGTAAAGCTTCAATGTGGCTCGCGAAGCATAAGGTAAGCAGACTCTTATTTCTGGCCGAGTGTAGGCGGGAATTAATTTGTGATAAATGTTGAATAGTAAGTATAACATTCATTGTCCTCCGAATAATTCCAGACTTAAATAAGACCCAGCCATAACTATTGAAATATGACCCAGTGCCCTGAATGCTTGCACTTTCTTTACGAGTGTCTATTTTGTTTCTCCTTATAGCTTCTTCCTCTCGGCTCCCCATACCCCAAGAGTCCGAAGACAAGAAAAAAGAAAATAAAATAAGAAAAAAAAATCTCGATGTAAGCTTCCTAGAGAGGAAAGAAACTTCCTCAATGCCATATTCGAGCTCAGCTTCCCTTGCAGAAATGGCAAAATACTCCCTCGATACCTATTTTCGAGGCTGGCAGTGGTTACTGGAAGATAGGTTGTATCCCCCGTCATAACTTACAACATGCCGAGTACTAATCGGCCCTAAGTGCAAACCCAACCAGTGCTGTTGGAAAGTAATCGAGCTCGACGCTCCTCTCGAGCAGCAAAATCTTTGGGTGGCAGATCCCCTCGAAATTGGAGTCTCCTTTATCGGTCGCGTGCGGCCACTGGTGTATACTCACACCTCCCACCTGGAGCCAACCTTCTAAACCTATTCGCTAATTTATTCATTTGCTTTTATCTTTCATGATCATTATTTTATTTTTGTTTGTACAGCAGTAAAGATTATTTTGTTTCACCCAGTTTGATACCCAGAACCTCTTAGATAGTTGATTTAATTCTGCCAAGTGTAGCTGTTGTCATAAGGAAACTAGTCACTCTTACGAGATTTATTGCAACCCATAGTTCAATTTCACCATTCGGGGCAAGGCCCAATTGCAGAGTTGCCCTGCGTGCTAGCCGCTATCCTTCCCGGGACACGGAAAGCAAACGGAGGTCAGGAGATCTAACCTGACCTACGACAAGGTGATATTTTGGCAACATTTTCATGGAACGTCCAAGATCACTTGTTATTGGCAATTATGGCTGTTTATGGCGAGTACAAAGGTCGCCGACTATAGACTGGTAGATGGCCACTAAGTTATTGGTTACCAGTTACCGGTGGAGGTCGACTCGGCTGTTGCCCATCCAAGTACTAACCTATCCCGAGGTTCTCTAACTTTGACGTAACGCTATTGGGGTACTCCGTTAACGGGTGCTGACCTTTAGCTGACGCGAATTGTGGGGGATATTACCCTCCCGCTTGATTTTAGTTAAGTAAGCTGGGTAAGAGGACAGATTGGATTACTCTTACGAAAAGGAATCTCGGAAGCCGGATTCAAAGACTCTTTATGGGGCGGAGGACTTGTTAGGCTTATTCTAAAGAATTTAATTGAACTTGTGTTAGGTATTTGAGGCAGTTCTACTAATGTTTAAGTCAATTTCCAATTATCCTTCTGACTACCTGACTGTCTGACTAATTTTCGACTCTTCCGTCGACTGCCTCTAGGTTCTAACTAAGAGCTGGCGTGACCCGCTGTTAACCGTGACACGGTTTGGGCAGAGTTTACTCTACTGGATATTTATTTGTGTGTGCATAGGAATAGAGATAATCTATATCTCAAATTTTGAGAATACGATTTTGTGTTTCGTAGCCTTTTGGCAGTAAATAAGGTCCGCATATTTCCTGTATTCAGCTTGGTGCCTACGACTGTACCTGTTTGACGTTTGTTGATACAGTTGTGGTGTTTCCTAGAACCTTGGCAATAAGGGCCAGCACAGATTCGCGAGAGGTGTGTAAGTGTATTATATGCGTGTCAGTAAGTGTGTAAGCGCGTATGTGTGTGAAAATTGGTTTTGCCTGTAGCCCTTTATAAGAACAGTATATATTATTGTTTACATGATCAGATGTTGCATATTATTATTTATCTGACAATATATATATATATATATATATATATATATATATATATATATATATATATATATATATATATATATATATTATTTATAAGACGAAATGTTATATATTTTAGATTACTTGCATGTGCATAATTATGTGCATGCCCATTTAAAGTCTTCATAGGATTTATATGACACTCATCTGTGAGGCTTCCTTGCCAATCCTATTTCGCCTTGCAATGTCGCACCCCCTTTTCAATAATTAATTTTTAATAATTTTTCGAATTCTGAAATGAAACGAGGGCCACCGTTTACCCATATCTTATTTCTAAATCATTACTTTATTTCCGTTAATTCGAAGAACTTTATAATAGTTTTTAAAAGAAAAAGACAGGAATATAATAATTTTGGTTACATAATTACAGAAATCGGTGTAAAAGTCTGTAAATATCAATTACTATCTCATTTCTTCCATATACTTAATATAAATCGGGTTTCATCAATGATGTAAAAAATAAATTTATGAGTTGAGCCTAAAAATGAGAGATATGATGGCATTCGGCAACCATTGAACGGATGCCTCCATACGCTACCATGGCCGCTAATTAAATATTTAAATTTAGTCATTACATGACATTAATCTTATAAAAAACAATTAATATAATGGTATTTTGTGTTTGTGTTAAGATTAAGAGAGCTGTAATTAAAAAACAAAACCATTTACTATAAATTAAACTCCCCAAACTTCTATTTTTAGGTGTTAAACGCTCTAAATTGAGGCCATCTTTCGTATAAAGGTTAAAGGAAAATCTCTTATTAATTACTTTTGCATGGTCTAAATGAAATAGCAAGATTCTCTAATAATGTAAAACATTGTAAAATAAACTAATGTAAGTATAATATACAAATTTAATGTTATTTGAACTCATATGGGATGTATAAAAATTTATTCCATTTGTAATCTGTTAAATACCGCCATGTGTGTGCGGGCCGTTTACATAAAAGGAAAATTTGAAAGTGCCTCAGGATTAAGACTCAATTTTATGAAGAGATACATCTGAAGACTTTGCAAGTTCCCAACGAATAAAGAATACTGAACGCTATTTTATTTAGGGGATACAAACCAAAAATGGCTGGTGACGTCACCAGGGTGGCTGCCTGTGAGACAGCCAAAATTCACGATATTGGTACTTTTTTGGTTATATAACATAACCTAACTTTAACCTAAAAATAAATGTAATGGACCGATCGAACCTGATTTAATAAAAATGAAAAGTAAAGTAGCAGCCAAAATTTCTTATTTTAAAGGCTAGAAATTTCTTATGTCTTTATAAATTTGCTATGCCAAGTCCAAGCAAAGCAGCTTCCCAGAATATTATTATGAAGTCACAGTGGCCAGTCGTCCTTTCTGCTGGTGACGTCACCAGCCATTTCACCAGCCATTTTTGCTTTGGGTCCCCTAAACAAAAAAGCGCCGAATACTGAATTCAGCTCCAAGATTTCTTTACTTCTGAGGAAATCTCTAATCACCTTTACCCAGCCTGCAATCAAGAAAGAAGATTACTCTCTATCCTTTGGAATCAATGCCTCACGTACAAAGCGCTCCAGGAAGAATCGACCCGGTAGCTACCAAGACGAACTAAGGAACCTATCGGGCTACCCAAAAGTGGTACCAAAACTCGGTGACAAATCATCCTTGGTAACTAAACAACTCCCAGTTGGTCCAAAAGGCTTACATTATAACCTTCCTTGAAGT
This sequence comes from Ceratothoa steindachneri, assembly GCA_963969495.1. NCBI lineage: Eukaryota > Metazoa > Arthropoda > Malacostraca > Isopoda > Cymothoidae > Ceratothoa > Ceratothoa steindachneri. Next base: position 192,736,438 of record OZ018317.1, read on the forward strand.
ACTTGGAATTAATGGATAAGTAGAGGGCACTGAATATGTTTTCTTTTTAAAATAAATGCTTTAAGGGTGACATGACCCAACTTTTTAAAATGTTTAGGGAGTCAGATAAATTAAAAATAGGTACTTTTTGAGATCGAAACTGATGCTAATAACAAGGAATCATACATGAATATTGAAGACATTAAGATACACACTCGATTTGAGAAAATATTATTCCACGAATAGAGTCGTTGATTCTTGGAATACATTTTATCGGAATGTTGTAAATAGCTCTGGAGTGACATTATTAATAAAAAAGACGACCAGTATATAGGGAAATAACATATATAAAGGTACTAAACTGATTTCCCATAAGTATATATTTTTATATTGGGTGTGTGTGTGTGTGTATATATTAACATTACGTTAATTTAGGCTCATTACGGGAATCAACTGAGTGTTTAGTTTCATTGTGTGGTCGTGGTGTATCCATTTATCTCAACTATTTTTACTTTGCAAGGAACTTTGGGTGTCTTGTACGTACATTTTAATCATTCCAATACCTTTCAGGCTGCAATTTATAGACGCTTTTAAAATCATTATTTTTATCAAACTTTTAATACCTACATTTTCCAGATATTAGCTACTCTAAAGCCCTTTCAAAACAAAACTCAAAAGAAGATTAGCCCCTAACAACGGCCAGTTACAATACTAACAATCCAAGTAAAGGAATTATATGAAGTAGGGAGAAACTTGAAGCGAACAGAGTAGTTTACATTGTATATGTTCTAGAAAGCATAAGAGAAAGATTCTACCGCAGTATTTGAGTCAATGAATTGATTTAAGGAGTGAGAGTTGGAATAAGGAATCTAGCGTGATGCAGTTTATAGAAGTTTGTTTGCCTGTGGTCCTGAAATGATTCGTGAACGAAGAGTTTTGTTTTAGTTTGTGAGGAGAAGATGGCAAAAATGGACACTTTGTTAGTTTTTTCGGCTGCAATTATTCCAGAGCATATGTTGGATAGTTGTTTGTATCAGATATGGTGAATACAAGTTGAGGAAGTGGAACAAACAAATGGTTAGTTTATTTAATAAGGAGTAGAAAAGAGAATCTGTGACAAAGAGTGATGAAAGTGAGTTCACCATTGGAAGGATTAATCATATTTATATTTAAGTCGCCAATGAATATAGTCAAATATGAAGGATTACAGACAGAAAGTATAGTGGAGAGGGTTGCAGACGGTATTCGTTTACAATAGTCAGGTTTAAAAAGTGAGCAGATATTCGAACAGTACAGAGTTCAATTATATTTTTAAAATATGAAAAGTCGCCTTTTAAGGAAGTTTTATATTAGGTTAATACATTAAATGAAATCACTCCACTTCTGCTATGTCTGAATGTGTGGAAAAGTGTGTAACTATGAATATTGGAAGAATAAATTTGGGAAAACCAGGACACGGGGAGAATTATTTTGTTAGGTTGTACAACCATTTGAGCTAAGTATGCAAATAACTCGTAAATTTTGTTAAAAGAGCGTATGTATTCAAGTGAAAGAGGCGTACATTCCCTATAATTCTGAACGAGAAAAACTAATTAAGATGAGGTCAATGAGATTAGAGGAACTTTCATTAGTCATTGATTGCATTTTTGGAAAATTCCTTTGAAAATATCTCAATGAAGTCAGTTGTTATATTCGAGTCTCATGCAAGAAACTGAGGAGTATTGTTCAGTTCAAACGAGGATTCGCTAGAAGACTTGGGAGAGCTTGCTAGTTTAGTTAAGGATTTCAAAGAATTAGAATTGTTGGTAGATTAGTTTGGAACCTGTTGGATCGGAGTGGACCGCCCCCAGATTCAGAATTTTCATTGTATATTGAGAAGGGAAATATGGAGGTGGGGGAGAGGACGCGATATATTATATATATTGAAGTTGAAGAAGACATTATACCTTAATAAGTCATTTAGTATGGACAAAACTACACGTATTGTTTGAATTCTTTCATAGAAGCAATAAGGAGACACGTGATTGATTTGGCCATTATGTCAGGGTGATTAGCTGCAGAGAGGGAAAATAAACTTGTCCTAGGTTGGTTTGAAGAGTAGGAACTCGGTTGAGATGAATTTGCGGAAAGGTTCTTACATTTGTCTGCTGTCGCTTTCCAACGACTAGGACACTATCAGAAATAGGGATCCGCGAGGATGATTACAGTTAACTCACTTTCTAAATGGGTTGTTGCGATCACAATATCTATGAGAGAAATCCGCACACCAGTACAATGTTTGCCATCACTTGACAGCGAAAGATCAATTTTAAAAATTTCGCCGACGAAAATACAAATTTCATCAATAATGTAATTGGAGCTTTCATTTGCAATCTCGGCAATGATCTCTGCGCCCTTAATGGATCACAACGGTAAATTAAAACCGAGCGTGGTTGGAAAACTTCATCAATATTGAGATCGTCTCAGACAAAAACAGAAAAACCATTATTACGTTTAATAACATTAGAGAATTTAATTTTATCCGTACCAAGGACTTTTATTATTAGGATTCTTGATAAATCTTCGGGGCATAGATAATTTTGAATTTAGGGGAGCAACACCGGTCCCACATGTATAGAGGTCTCCCGAAGCAAAGGCGACCATAAACACGGGCACAGTGTACAAACGGCCCCGCGCAATAGCATGCTCGCGGTAATGCAGATCTGTACTGGCAAAGTAGGACGTCGTTGCCGAGGGTACTTTACCGCTCGATCTAGAATTTGTTTTACCCATGTTACGTTATGTAATCGAACTAATCTCCTATGCAGGCAAATTTAATATTCTCACATGCTCTTTGATTAATGATTCATAATGTTAAATATTGCATTGAATTAGTAACCTACATTTTTTTTGTTTACTTTTGCGTTGCTCTATATTGCAATTAGTGTGGGCGATTTCAGCGTCACAGTTGCCCCGGACGTTTTGTTTTTGCTTGCAATGTAATTTATATTTAAGCTTTCCATTTTATATCTGATCTTAATTATCCATCGTTAATGTTTCTTCTCTTAATCATTAATAAGTATCACTGGGTCAACTGGAACCTTGCGTTATTTGTTAATAAATATGTGCCTATTTTTCAGCCAGCATATTAAAACTTGTGGTATTTTAAATTATTTGAAGTAGAATAAAAGTATCTTAATCGTGTTTAAATAAATCTTTGTATCACCCCTAAATCTAGTTAAGGGGGGAGGTCCTGTGGTCTCCACAATACCGTTTTAGTTAGCGAAGTTTTTAACATCTTAGTACATAAACTGTTAGAAAGGCCGATTAATTGTTGGGATTTTAGGTCTATATTGTAGAGGGTTATATATATATATATATATATATATATATATATATATATATATATATATATATATATATATATATATCCTTGTGTGCATTATAATTTTTGTAATTTTAAACGTGTTCTAAATCTATCTTATAGACCAGAAGATGGGTAAGGTACTCGAAACGTTGTACTTAATTAAATGAGAAATTTTACATGTCTCTTTTTGAGATTTATCCTCAACTTGAAAATAAGCCTTCTTAGAAGCAAACCTATAGAATATATATATATATATATATATATATATATATATATATATATATATATATATATATATATATATATATATATATATATATATATATAAATATATATATATTCTATAGGTTTGCTTCTAAGAAGGCTTATTTTCATATATATGATAGTGAAACCACTGTATAAGAGCCAAAAGTTTAATTTACGAGACTAGTTTCGGTATGTAGTTTATCATACCCTCTTCAGTCGTATACTGAGAATGCGATTGTTACAAAAGTCTATAAATAGCGTACATATCAGAAAAAAGGAAAAAAACACACCAAGAAACACAAAACGGGGGAAAAAGGTCATTAATCAGGGAGGGTGAGTCTAAGATCGTTGACTAAGCTGTTTACGATGAGGTTACAGGAATGGAGGATGCATTTCACTAATACTTATAAATGTAGTGCTAATCCTGCAAGATCATCAGAATCTTGTTACTCGGAGAAGGCAGAATTATTATTAATAAAATTTGGGGGGTGATTCTGATCCCAAATATATTCAAGGGATAAAACTTTGATGACTTTATTATAAAAAAAATAATCGCTTTGCTGCAACGATCAGCGACAATTGATTTTCACTCTGGGTTGATTACTGGTTGGGGTTGAATGTGAATAAGTTAGCCAATTGATCTGAGGCAAACACGAGTGGCAAAGGTTTGCGAGTTCAATTGAATACGAATATCTCGGATCCGAGTTCTTCCTTTCTCGAGGCAATGGGATGCGTGGAAATTGACAACACTGTTTACAAGGAAGCGAATGAAAAAGTTAGATGTGATATGTTTGATTGATTAAGTTTAATGTAACAGTTCAACTTTACATCCATTTTTATACAGGGGTCAAAAATTGACTCTTTCTCTAATATACTGTACAATTCAACTGGTGAGCATTAACTAGAGGAGGCGTGACTTTGCTGTTTTATTGATGTCAATGGCGAAGGAACAGATCTACGTGAGAGGAGAGGATTATCGAGGAATTTGAGATTTGTTGGTGCGCGCCTTTAGGTAAGAAGGGGAAAGAGAGACGGAGATAAGAAAGAGAGAGAGAGAGAGAGAGAGAGAGAGAGAGAGAGAGAGGTAAGCCTGCGGCAATGATAATATCCGTAAGAGGGAAAATGAATAAAAAGTGGGGAAGAGACGGGGATATAAAAAGGTATTTGGAAGGGGAAAAGTCGATGCTTAGCGGATAGTGGGAAGTAAGTCAATGGAGATTGTAAAATGGAGTGGTAACATAAAATATCCAGCTTTTAATAGAGTTCAGATGCAATAGAATTCTAAGCATTCATTAAATTTTTCCAAAAATTGAATTAAAAATGGAATATTATTTTCACAAGGTTAAAAACGAAATGTCGCGAAATCAAAATCATATTTCACACACTTTTGGCTGAGGTGAAAAGTATTATAAAATTAACCCAGATTTCAACTGCAAAAATATTTATATGAGATGTAGTGCAAGCAAATATAACAATTTCTTAACATTGTGTGCAAATCGTTGCAGGGGCTATTTTTAAATGACGGAAATGGAAAAATTCTGCTTACCTAGAAATTAAATGGAGAAAGTTCCAATTTGAAATATCACACTATTTTTGACATTAAAGAATTTATTTGATATGGTCACAGAGCGATGGTTGTCTGTATGATGTTATAATTCGTGGTTAGATGGATTGATTGGTTGAGTGAATAATCGAAAAATAAAATAAGAGAAAGATAGTGATAGAGATAAAGATATAGATAGAAATAGAGATAAAGAAAAGAGAGAGAGATGAGGTTGGGTGGAATAATAAAAAAATAAAATGAGAGAGAGAGAGAGAGAGAGAGTAACAAGGAGTAACAAGGAAAGGAAGTACCCTAGGAGACCTTACGGTCCATTCAAGAAGGGTACCTTTGGATTAGCAATGGATCGGGCACATGGCTGCTCAATTGTTTCGCGTCCCTAAACGGCCACTTTTCAAGACTTTGTCTAGTCTTGACTTGAACTGGTCAACAAATTCACTGTTGACAACATCCACTGGAAGTGCGTTCCACATACCGCAGATACTGTAAGTGAAAAAATTTCCACAAAGATTGCGGTTGTAACGCTTCAGTTCAAGTTTGAAGCCGTGATTGCGCGTTCTGTGTCCCAAAATATCCCGGTAGTCAACATTGTCGAACCCTCGAAGTATTTGGAAAACTTCGATGAGCTGACCACGCAGAGAGAGAGAGAGAGAGAGAGAGAGAGAGAGAGAGAGAGAGAGAGAGAGAGAGAGAGAGAGTAACAAGGAGTAACAAGGAAAGTAAGTACCCTAGGAGACCTTACGGTCCATTCAAAGAGGGTACCTTTGGACTAGCAATTGAGCGGGCACATGGCTGCTCAATTGTTTTGCGTCCCTAAACGGCCACTTTTCAAGACTTTGTCTAGTCTTGACTTGAACTGGTCAACAGATTCACTGTTGACAACTTCCACTGGAAGTGCGTTCCACTTACCGCAGATACTGTAGGTGAAAAAGTTTCCACACAGATTGCGGTTGTAACGCTTCAGTTCAAGTTTGAAGCCGTGATTGCGCGTTCTGTTCTCACTCAGTGTGAAAATATCCCGGTAGTCAACATTGTCGAACCCTCGAAGTATTTTGAAGACTTCGATGAGCTGACCACGCAGTCTACGGGTTTCCAGCGAGAACATATCTAACTCCCTTAGTCTATCCTCATAACCTTTATGTCGGATAGAGGGAATCAGCTTGGTTGCCCTAGCTTGTACGCGTTCCAATCTCGCGATGTCCTTTCGCAATGAAGGACTCCAAAATTGTACGGCATACTCCAGGTGCGGTCGGACAAGTGAGTTGTACAGGCACAGTACAATCTCCTGGTTCCGATAACCAAACTGGCGCTTAATATAGCCTAGCATCCTTTGGGCCTTTTTCTCCGCCTCAATGCACTGTTTCGAGAACTTGAGGTCACTAGTGATTGTTACACCCAAGTCCTTCTCAGTGTCGGTGGATTCCATAGCAGTGCCCTTAAGGATATACTGAGATTGGGGGTTTCTGTGGCCGATATGCATCACTTTGCATTTGCCCACGTTAAAAGGCATTTGCCACGTGTCCGACCACTCCCCAATCTTCCCAAGATCTTCCTGCAGGCGGGCAGTATTTCCATCCTTTGAAACGTTCATACCAAGCTTGGTATCGTCGGCAAATTTGGAAATCTTGGCAACCATGTCACCGTCCATGTCGTTGACGTAGATGATGAATAGTAGTGGTCCCAGGACAGAACCTTGAGGCACCCCGCTAGTAACGGGCACCCACTCAGAAGACTGTCCATTCACCACCACCCGTTGCCGTCTGCCACTTAGCCAGTTCTCGATCCAGCCGGCTACCTTTCCGTCTATGCCAAGCGCTCGCACTTTCCGGAGAAGGCGGCGGTGTGGTACCTTATCAAAGGCTTTCTGAAAGTCTAGGTAGACCACATCCACCGCCTTGTCCCGATCGTGCTCGCTGAAAACGAAGTGGAAGAATTCTACAAGGTTCGTCAGGCATGACCGATGCCTTCGGAAGCCGTGCTGGGAACTCCTCAGTAGCAGGTTTGACTCTAAATACGACGTCACTTTGTCCACCATGATGCTTTCCATGAGTTTACCGACTATCGAAGTCAGACTGATAGGTCGGTAGTTCGACGGTTGGTTACGGTCTCCTTTCTTGAAGATCGGAGTCACCTCCGCCTCACGCCAGTCTCTAGGAACGCATCCGGTCCGGATTGACATGTTAAAGATAGCGCACAGATGTCGTGATACTTCATCGCACACTTCCTTCAACACCTTGGGTAGAAACCCGTCCGGTCCAGGGGACTTATTCGTCTTTAGGTCAGCGATCTTTTTCTTTATTTCTCCTTCAGTGAAGTCCATTGCCTCCAGCTTTTCCCCCGAGTAGGAATCCGTCGGCTGGGGAATGGGACCACACTCTTCAGTAAACACCGAAGAGAAGTAGTCGTTGAGGAGGTTAGCATTTTCTGCATCTGAATGCTTTAATGTCCCCTCCTCATTCCTCAAAGGGCCAATCGTTCGACGGATTGGTTTACGGCTGTTCACATATCCAAAAAACTCCTTGGGATTCTCTTTACAGAGTCTCGCCACTCGGAGTTCCTCAGACCGCTTGGCCGCCCTTATGCTGGACTTCACTCTCCTGGCTAGCCTCCGGTATTCGTCAAAGTCACCCGAGATCTTCGATTGCCGGTACACATTTCTCTTCTCCCTAAGCAGTTGGCCGATTTCTCGATTAAACCACTTTGGTTGAACAGACGACCGACGGGAGCATTTCAGAGGGATGAAACGCGATTGAAGACTCATGAATGTGGTTTTGAAACTGTTCCAAGAGTCTTCAACAGCCTCGCACTCTTCTAGCCTCGCGTCAGTCAGTTCCGCGCGTAGACCTGCAAAGTCTGCTCTTCTCAAATCCAGTTTCCTTGATTTACTAGTTGCAGACTCTGCCTTGGGGACTTTGACTACGAATCTAATTAGTCGGTGGTCACTGCCACCGAGCTCTTCGCCAACAGAGAGGTCCTCAACGATGTCATCCTCAGAGGTGAAAACCAAGTCGAGAGAGAGAGAGAGGGAGAGAGAGAGATGAGGTTGGTTAAATAATCAAAAAGTAAAATGAGAGAGAGAGAGAGAGAGAGAGAGAGAGAGAGAGAGTAGCTGAAAAGGTTTTATAACCCATACCGAAGAGGTACCGTTAAAAGATTACCAGGGATTCACACTAGTACTTACACTAGTGTCTGCAGCACCTTGTCTAACCGACTTTTAAACTACTGAAATAAGTAACTGTTTACCACATCCGCTGTCAGTCTATTCCAAGTGTGGCAAATTTTATAGGTGAAAAAGCCACCAACCTTGTCACAAGAGTAATGAGGGAGATCGAGCTTCCAACCATGGTTGCGAGTGGTATTCACGTTCAAGATAAAGAGATGCCTATAGTCAATGTTATCAAATCCTTGAATTATTTTGAAAACCTCTATTAACTGTCCTCGCAATCTCCTGGTTTCCAGAGGAAATAGCCCCAAGCCCTGAGACACCTTTGTTAGCCTATGTGTTTAATGGCGGGAATAAGCTTCGTTGCTAGTGCCTGAACTCGTTCTAGCCTATGCACGGCCATCCTTAACTTCGGCGACCAGAACTAGACGGCGTGTTCCAGTTGGGGACGAACTAGAGAATTGTAAAGTGACAAGACTATTTCTTTGTTCCGGTAACGACTGTCTTCTGATGTAACCCAATAGCCTTTGTGTTGCCTTCTTTTCTACTTCAATATACTGTTTTGAGGACTTGAGGTCGCTACGAGTAAAAATACCCCAAACCTTTTACAATTCTGTACTTACTATTTCATGATCCAGAAGAAAATAATCTGACCTCTGGTTTGCATGCCCGATATGCATAATTATGCACTTATCCTGATTAAATGGCATCAACCCCTTCTTAGACCACTCTGCCACTTTCTCTAAGTCTGACATAAGAGTTTCTACACTTTCAAACGTTGCGACATTTGCTCCCAACTTAGTGTCATCTGTAAACTTAACTATGCTGCTCACAATTCCAACATCAATATCATTGATAAAGATAATGAAGAGGAGCAGACCCAATACAAATCCTTGGGGTACCCCACTGGAAAGAGGAGACCAGCTGGACGATACACCATTTATAACTACGCTCTGTCTTCTTTTTTTCAATCAGGCTTCAATCCAATTTGGTATTGCTCCTCTACTACCAATAGCTCGAACTTTCAACATTAACCTCTTATGACTTTATCAAAGACTTTCTGGAAGTCGAGATAAAGTACAATGTCGATTCTTGAAGCATGCATGGCATGGAAGAAATCTATCAGGTTGGTTAAGCATGTTCTGTGCCGCCGAAAACCATGCTGCGAGTCTAATAACAGGTTGTTTTCCCCAGAGACTCCACTACTCTATCCACAATTACACCTTCGAGTATCTTCCCTACTATGGAAGTAAGGCTGATAGGTCGGTAATTTCTCGGGCTTGCGCGATCCCCTTTCTTAAAGATAGGAGTCACGTTTGCCACCCGCCAGTTTCTAGGCACTTTTCCTGCTCTCAGAGACTCATTCAAGATCTCCACTAGGTGGGGAGCCACCTAGTGGCTCCCCAGGGAGGTAGAGAGGAGGGAGTCCCGGAGATCCTCGAGGTGGCCCGGGGGGCCCAAGAACAGCACATCGTCCAGATAGGTATAGGCCGTTCAATTAAACCTTTTGGCAAACTCAGACATCATAGGGGCCATGCACATCTGCATAATGAAGGGGCTTCCAGCGAACCCTATGGAAAGGCGTTTGAACCTGTAAAAACGCCCATCCAACTTCAGACCGAACCATCTTTTGGCGTTCTCATGGAGTGGAATATGGTAAAACCCGTTGCGGAGGTCAATTTTAATTGCAAACGAGTCGGGGCCGGCAGACTGGAGAACCTTGCCTAAGGAAGGGAGGTGAAAAGAGGGGGGGTGGGGGGTATACGCACCTGATTTGCCCAATGAGGACATATTGTATACCACCCGGACTTCCTGGGCGTTCCTAGGCACCAGGGGTCCTATTTCCATGAGGGCTTCTAAGTCGTCCTCCCCGCCGCAAGTCCAGGGTCCATGCCAACAGGCGATCCTCTTCCGTGAGCTCGAAGTCTTGCAGGTCCTCCCAATCCTCGTCCGGCGGTGAAACCTGTGGAAAAGAGAAAGGAAGGCTACAAGGGAGGGGGGAGTAGGGAGGTCGACCGAAACCACCAGGTCATCTTCTGGAGTGCAAAAACACTCGCCAGAAGCCACGATGCCGCGGCCGTTGCCCGCCCCGACCTCCACGTCAATGCCGAAGTGTGTCTGCGGAGAAAGGATGTTTATGCACGGGGAGGAAAGAGGGGTGGGCGGGGAAAGCTCGGGGCCGAAGAGCACTTCTCCCATTGCCCAGCACTCATCTTCCCACTCACTTCTCCTTTCGCGCTCTAGAGCTCTGCCTTCCTCTTCGGCGGCCGCTCCCTACTTCTTGCTGCTGCGACGAGGTGCGGTGGGCGGGAGGCATTTCGCACGTAGAACTGGTTGTATCCTGTGACTAACTGGATCCGGTTGTAGATAACCGGGTGTATCTCAATACCAGTGACCTGAGATGACTGGAGTCGGGCGTCTTCGAGGGCGTATCTACAATTCACGAGGCCCTGCAGGTAATACAGCCTAAGCCTGGAATTTAGCATTGCCTCTTCTTCTTGACGAAGATGCTCCCTCAGACGGTGGAGGACAAGGAGGAGATTTATCTCCTCGACGTCTCGGTTGCGAAGGGTGGAGGTCGGCTGGGTGATCCGAAGGCGTAGGGCGGCTGCGACTAGCTCCCAATCCGGGGAAACTCTTTCTGAGGTGACTCGACGGGGGATATCCTGGGGCGACTGGAAGCCGCGATGAGAAGAGGGGATATCATCCAGAGCCTCTACCAAAGAGCCGGTGACGAATGACGGGCAAGAGCCCTGTGGGAGGGGGGAGCTAGCACGAGGTTCAATACCTTGGGCTTGACGAAGACGGGGAGCCACTTCAGATGTGGACATGGACTCGAGGGCCTGGCGTCGGAGCTCGGGCATCGTGGGCTCTTGCGCGAGGCGGTAACGGGAAGGTGACCTGGTGGGTGACGAAGCCAACGGGTTCGAATCCCCTCGCTCATGTGTGGACCGCGTGGTCTTTTTGGAGGGCATAGGGACGGTTATCGTTCCAAAACGATACCGTCACGAGGAACCTACACCTAAATAAAAGGGGACGCGATCGCACTAAAATCTCACTTCAGTACACATGTGTGTAACCTTTATTTAACATACACAAGCAAAGTATACACAATAGGGTTCTTCCTTAAGAACCTTAACAATAGTGATTTAAAAGCACACCGTCTTTTGCGAACAAATTGCTTTGTCCATAAAATATGTCATATGGGTCCACAAATCGTATGCCATGAGGACACACATATCTTGAAGTCTCTCGTTAATGCCTATTACTTTGCTCAAGTCAAACGTAGATACTCCCATTCGAGGCAGAATTCCTATAATGATCCCGTTATTTGTTTTCAGCTTGAGTTCATCAATGATCGACCCGGCCTCATGGAGAATCTCTTCTGTCTTACCTGTCTCTTTAGTCTTGAGGAACAGGTCGTTGCCACTAACATTAGCAATCATAACATATTTCCTACATCTATGCTCTATCTTCTCTAGCTCATTTGCTAGTTGTTTATTCTTCGCACCAGGGAAGCACCGTACTATCCGTTTCGAACAGCACCGCAGTACTTCTCCTGGTTTCTGAGGAGTGAGTTACCAACCAGTACAGCAGTCTCTTCTAGGCGTGAGAGTAAAGCATACCGGTTAGTGGTTTCAACAACAGAAGACCATCTTCCTCAGAGTCATTGAGGTTCTTGAGGTTGGTACTGCACAGGACTCCTCTTTACTGCTTCACTTGTTCTGCTTTTTCTTTTTCCACTTCTTTTTGTTCTTTCTGTTGGCACTCTTCCTAGCGTTCTTCTTGGCAGTTTTCAGTACAAGGAGTCAATGGTGATGAATAGAGCGAGAAAGATGGGCATGTTATCATTGAAAGAAAGAGAGAATGAGAAGATAGAGAAAAAAGAGTGAAAAGCGAGAGAGTGAGATAGAGAAAAGAGAGAGGGAGAGTGAGAGAGAGAGAGGAAGAAAGGAGCAATTAAATTAAAGAAGGGGAGAGCGAGAGTGAGAGAGAAAAAAGCCAGAGAAAGTAAGAGAAAAAAGGCTATCGAGTAAGAAAAAGAAGGACAGGAGAATGGAAAAAAGAGAGGAAGAATAATAGAAATAAATAAATAGAGAAGATGAGGAATAAGGAAAGAGCTAAAGAAAGAAATTGATAAAGAATTAAGAAGAGGTAGTGAAATAAATAGACAGATTTATATGAGGTGGATTATTGGAGTAAAAGGTTCGTCATAAATGTTTATGGTCCCTAAGTTTACGGGGAATTAACTTGTCTGGTGCTCACTTCCGCCGGCTTTTGTGCACGATTGGGAACGAGTCTTAAGTTGGATTAATTATCGGCATTGTACTCTGTATTGCGCAGAGTAACGTATACATAAAGAAATTAATGGAGGGGGATGGGGTAAGTAAGAAAGGAGGGAGAGTGAGGTTGATAGATAGCGAGAAGAGAGAGATGCGAATGAATAGTTAAATAGGCAGATAGTTAAAGATGAATAAAGTAAGACAGGTAACGGAAGGAGAGAGATATAGAGAGAAACAGATATGATAGATAGGGAGAGAAAGGGAGCACAAATAGAGAAAGAAGAGTTGAAAGAAGAGAGACAGGGGGCGGAAGGAGAGAGAGGAACAGAGATATCATATATTAATGGAGAAAGGAGCACAGTTATCCAAAGAAGAGAAAAATGGGGGTTTGAGAAGAGAGATAGAGAGAGAGAGAACTGAAGGAGAGAAAGAAACACAGAGGTGGCTGATTGAAAGAGAGAGTTGGCACAGATAGATAGAAAAGAGAAAGGTCGGATGAAAGAAGAGACAGCCAACGGTGAGAGCTACAAGGAGCTACAAGGAAAATAAGTACCCTAGAAGACCTTACGGTCCATTCAATGAGAGAGAGAGGATAGATGATAGATATATAGAGAGAGAAAACATTCAGATAAAGAAGAGGGACATGGAACGGAAGAAGAGAAAGAAACAGAAAGATAATAGATAGATGGAGTAATGGACCTTATTTAGATAAAGAAAGAAGGAAGAGGTGCACTAAGAGAGAATGGGAGAAGGAAATGGCAAGAGAAAGAGAAAAGAGAGATGACAGATGGAGGGAAAAAGGGAGCGCAGATAGAAAGAAGAGGAAGAGGTGAAGGAAGAGATACAAGGAACGGAAAGAGAGAGCGAGAGAAACAGAGAGATGATAGATAGATGTAAAAAGAGGAGAGAATAGAAGGAGAGGGAAAAAAAGGGAGATGATAGATAGAGGGAGAAGGGGAGCGGAGTTAAAAAGAGGAGAAAAGAAGGGGTGAAATAAGAAAGAGGGAATGAAAAGAGAGAGAGAAGAGAGATGTGATAATTAGAGAGAGGCGAGAACAAATAGATAAAGAAGAGAAAGTGGTAGTGATGAAGAGAGACAAGGTACGGAAAGAAAGAGAGAGATGATAGATGGAGGGAGAGGAAAAAACAAAAACCCGAGAAATGATCAGAGAGGGAGAGGGGAAATAGAGCTTGAAGTAAGATTTTAAGACCTTGTCTAGATGTTCTACGGGGTCATTTATGTTATCTGAGAAAATTAGAATATCGTCGATATAACAAAAAATGAATTCCAAGACACGAAATCAATTTCCATATGGTATTGAAATGTGCAGCTTACATTTTTAAGACCAAACAGCAATCTCAAACATTTCCAGAGCCTAAATAAAGCTGACACCAGTTTTTTCTATATCCACTTGATTCAGTGGAATCTGGTGATATGCCCGAACCAAATCAGGTCACGAGAAAACAACTTTACCATGCTCTTTATTCTTGGCATAGGATAATGGTCCGGTTTTGTTATTACGTTCAGGGAGTGAAAATCACCAACAGCTCTATACTCCTCTGGGGTCTTCTTTTTGCATCATATGAATGAGTGAAACCCATGGTGTCTTTGATGAACGCATCACACTTTATTTCAATAGAGTTTCGAGTGTTGCTTTGGCAACTTGTAAATTCTTCATTGAAAGTGGCGTTGGACGGATTAAAGTTGGTGGACCCTACCAGTATCATTGCATACACAACATAGTTAGGTGGGGAAGAACTCGCATCTACAAGACTTGGGTTATATCTAAATTCGTATTTAAGCAAACCTGACTTGCAATTGGTTGGGAGATGCAAGAGGTTATTAATAATTAATGATATTCTGGGTGGACTGGATTGCCTTACTTTGGATATGAGCCTAGTTAGTCTGATTATTAATTAGAATGCCACGAGCACAATCCACCAAAGATTTAAAGTGCTAATAAAAATCGGTTCCAAACAATTGCGACGTAGTATCAGCAACTACGAGCATCCATCTAAATGAATGAGGCAAATTAGGAATAACTATATGGTTGGCCAGAAAGTCCTGATTCACTTAGGAAACGGAAAGAAAACAACAAAATTTTATGGAGCAACACCGACATTTATTCTTCAAAATAAAGTCCATCATTCTCTACGATCTTCTTCCAGCGATTGGCGAGCACCTAAACTGTCCCAGATACCAGTCAGCTGGCTTTGAATCAGAAAACTGTAAACAAGCTTCCTTTACTCCATCAAAAATGTTGTATTTGCTGGTAGTGGAGGAAGTGTGCCATTGAGCGAATAGGCCATAGTCACTGGAAGTAGCATTGAGACTGAATGGTGGATTTGGAAGAATCTCAACATCGTCTATCTGTTTGAACTTCTCCAAAGTCAACCTGGTAGTAGGTAGCCTCACATTGTCTGTCTAAAACAAAACCTAATCTCTATTGATCATTACATTCTTGTCAAACCGATTCCTTTGTGGAACGGATGCCAGCTATTCCCCTCGCTGACTCCATTTTCTCTCCCGATCGTGATTAACCAAGTACACACACTTTTCATCTGATGTGACATTGCGTCTCCAGAATCAGTCGTCCATCGGGATATTGAGAAGTTGGCTGCAAATCTCTACTCTAAGGGCAGCTTGTACTTCGGTGTGGTTCAGCCCAGTCTGATGGGATGACATTCCAGAAACTTTCACCTAACCACGATGCTTGTAGAAGGTTCAACTTTCAATGCTGCTACTAAAGCTTTGCTGTCAAAGGTTGATGGTCGTCCGGAATGTAGTTGATCATCATGAATAAGATCTCCGGAGTTGAAACGTCTGTACGACCTCTAGACCTTCGCCTGACTGATTATGCCTTCCCATTTAATATGACAAATTTCCCTCTCTTCAACTTTGTAGAAGGTTATCGCTTGTAACAGTAGCGAATCAAAACTCTAATTCCACTTTTTTCATAACTCAGTCCTGTCAGTTGTGACGCATTTCAAATAATTGCTCAGATTGGATGGAATTATGGTTACGCTCGCAGCTTTATCAATTAAAATTCGGTTTTATACTTATATAGTTTCGTAGCGACTATGAGTAAAGAAGGCATGTTGGTTATCGCATTTACTGCGGCATGCCGCTTTAGTTTTCTGAGGGGGATGGAGAAGATGGTCTAGATGATGGTTGCATTTTCTACGTTTTTACCTCGCTTTGGCCACCTGCACCACTGTTTACAATTTTTGGCATTAGATCCAAAATACAAATGTACACGGAAAGATAAGAATTGGAGCATGGAATTTTAACGCCTTATATCAACTGAGAAAATATGACAATCAAAGACACGAGATGAAAAAGGATGAAATTGGACATAGTAGGAGTAAGTGTAGTGAGATGGACTGGTGGTGACCGATGCGTTGGGAAGGGAGTGGAATTCGTGTATGGAGGATGAGAAGAACACCATTGAGTAGTAGGAGTAGTGATGTCCACCAACATGGCAAAAATGTTTGAAAGGCTACATGTTATTGTCGGACATAATTATCCTGACAAAAATGGCTGGGAAACCGATCAACATAAATATTATACAGGTATATGCCCCAACAGGAGACCACCCAGAAGATGAACTAGACGAATTCTATGAAAAAGTGGAAATGGCTATAAGACAATGTAAACCATATGAGATTACTGTGGTGATGGAGGACATTAATACTAAAATTGCAGAAGGAAGACAAGGACAAGTTGTGGGACCTCACGGACTCGACAACAGAAATGAAAGAGGAGAAAGGTTTGTAGAGTGATGTGCAGAGAAGGAATAAGTGATAGTAAACTCGTTCTTTTGGCACCATCCAAGATAATTGTGGACTTGGAAAAGTCCCGGATGACAATACAAAGATAAAATTGTCTACATCACTATACATAAAAAATTCAGAAATGCAGTCATACAATGTAAAACCTATCCAGGAGCAGACTGTCGAATTGGTTGTGATCACGTGCCAGTGGTAGCAGAGATGAAGGTCAAACTCAAGAAATTGACAAAACCACAACAAAGTGCTAAGCGCGAATGGAACCTACTAAAGAGAGAAGAGACTAAAAATGCATTCGAAATAAAGGTAAGAAATAAATACGATGCGCTTCAAGAAAACGAGGCATTACAGGAAGGTGGAGGTGACCATGAAGTGGAAAGGGAGTGGAATTCTATACAAAGGGCGATGGAGATGCTGTTGAACAGTATGTACCGGAAGAGAGAAGAAGGGCTAAACAGAAATGGATGACAGATGAGATTCTAAATCTAATGGAACAGAGGAGACTGCTGAAAGGAGACCCAGATAGACATAGAGAAAAAGACAGGGAAGTTAAAATAAGATGCAGAGAGAGAAATGAAGAATGGCTCAATTAAAAGTGTAGTGAAGTTGAACAGCTAGAAAGGGTGAAGCAGAAACAGATGTATGCAAAATAAAGGAGTTTAATTGAAATAGACAACAAACAAAAGGACGGTTATAAAGGATGACCGAGGAAACGTCATAATGGATAAGGAAGAAGTTTTAACTAGATGGGAAGAATATAGGACAGTACTGTATAATGACATTAGAATTAACCAGCAACACCTGGAAGGTGAGAGAAATGGACCTACAATTTTTAAAGAAGAGGTGAAAATGCCATCCAATGTATGAAAAGAGGGAAAGTTGTTGGAGAGGAAGATATTTCTGTGGAAACGATTGAGACAACTGGAGAATTTGGAGTAGAGAAAGTGACCAGGATAGCTAATATGATTTACACTACAGGTTATATACCACAAAGGATGAGGGAGTAAACTTTCATACCTCTGCCAAACAAAGAAAACACCCTGGAATGTGAGAAACAGCGGTTGATTAGTATCAGGAGTTAACTAAAAAAAATAATACTGAGAATTATTAACAACAGAATAAAGCAAAAGATAGATTACCGTGTGCAGGAAGAGTAGTGCGGGCTCAGGAAAGTTAGGAGGAACGATTAAGGCGATATTCACCCTAAGAATGATCATGGAGAGAGCGGTTGAGATGCAGAGGGATGTTTTCATGTGCTTTATTGATTTCGAAAAGGCATTTGATACGGTGAGGCAGGAACCATTGATGAGGATGCTCAGTGATATTGGAATGGATGGGAAGGAGCTAAGACTGTTACGTAACCTGTATTGGGACCCTAAGTCACCATTGAAGATTGAAAATGATAAGACTGGTTAGATAAAAATACACAGAGGTGTCACCAATGGTGCATACTATCACCTGATATGTTCTTATCAGAATAGGAGGAAGGAATGTGAACAACTTGCAATATACAGATGACAGCGTGTTAATGGCGGATTCTGAAGAGAAATTGCAAAGATTGGTTGACAAGCTGGTGGAATCATATGTAAGAAGAGGACTGAGGATAAACATCAAGAAGACAGAGATCATAGGAATAACTAAAAGACAAGAGAGACTGGTTGTAAATATTCAAATTCAAGATAGAATTATCCAACAAGTGAATCCCGTGGAAAGATAGAGTTTCAAAGTGAAAAAGTATTAAGAAGGGCCGGTACAGAGAGATGTCTGTTAAGGATATTTAAGAGGAGGCAAATTGGATTCGTCGAATACATCCTGGGAGGAGATGACTTTGAGAAACACTGCCAATTTTGAAGAATAGAGGGGAGGTGAGCGAGAAGAAGACAAAGATCAAGCTTAAGGATACAATCCTTCAACACCTTGGTGATAAAGGAAGAACTATGGACCTGATCAGACTAGCGGACGACAGGTAGAGATGGAGATCTTGTAGCAGCTGATATCTTTGCAAGCTCCTACAAAGTTCGTAAAGAGGCAGTTGGCAATTTCCCGTCTGAGAAAATTATGCGTATCGCCCCAAATCCATTTTTGTACGACCTTTGATACCAATACGATTGCCTCAAAATCAAAGTACGATTCCTCCCAACCGGCAACCATTCAAAACCTTTATACAACTCAATTCGAAATTAACCAATCAGAATAGATTTTCCCGTTTCCCCAGTCCACAGCGCATTGTAACGATCACTTTTACCTCAGCAGTGCTCCAGAAAAGGTCAGTAAAAATTAGCTCCCTAATTAATCATCAGTGTATACAAAGGTCTAAAAATATCCAAAGTGTAATTCCTTCCTTTGAATTCCAGTTCTTCTGATATATACTTCAAAAACGTCGTGGTAGTATTATACCCAGTACTATACCATATTTTATATCTTATTCACTATAATATCACCTTATATAGCTTATTCCTCCTAACAATATAATCATCGGACATTTCTCTATATTCAATATATATATATATATATATATATATATATATATATATATATAAGTACACATTATATTCATTAACCGTATTATCAAATTCAAATTAGTCATATTCCATTATTTGTTGTTCAATAAATCTTGTTAAATTTATGAGTCAGTGATTTTGAAACCTTCTGGGTTGGAATAGTCATCTTTCATCACGTTTTCTCATTCAAGTCATTTTTAATCTTTAAATTCATATAACAAGGTTTAATAGCAGGTATCTACGCAAGTTTAGTCATTAAACACATCTCAATAGCTATAATTGGTGCCCAAGACCCTTTCTTTTTTTTCAATTAAGTATTATATAGTTTAACGTTTAATTACGTGAAAATTATTTTATTCCTTCCACGTGAGATTACACAGGCAACTACCAACTCAACCGCTTCTCTCTCTCTTAGTGACTCCGGCCAGTGTGGCCAAATGTCATTGATCCTTTAATGCTAGATTGTAGGAGAAAAAATGCTAAAATATGCTAAAAAATATTTGTTTATACCAAAGAAAATGCCGAAAAAGTATTTTACTCACCAATTGCTTTTTTAATTAAACTCCCAAGAAAATGTCATCATAATTTGGGAAAGCAGACAGCACATCTTCTTCTGGAGCTTTACTGGAGTCATAAGACTCCAATTGTCCCAATTTTGTTGATGACAACTTTTGGCAATTCAAAGTTTTTGCAGCATTTGTTGTGTCTCTTTAAGCCATATTTTACTGCAAGAATAGCTGAAAACATTGGCAGCTGCATTTTGTTTCTCAGTTTATTTTTCACGATATTCATGCTGCTGAATAACCGCTCTACTTCAGCGTTAGAATTTGGCAAGATTAACAGACTTATAGCAAATTCTGAAACTTCCTTAAATGGGTTTCCCCAAGAAGCATCTCTATAGGCAGATACTTCAGACCAAAACCCCTCAGTAGTTTCAATATTAGTCCATTTAACCAAATGGATGCTATTGTATTGAATCTCAATTGATGACTTCATCTAAATGAAATGATTCTAGTAGAGGAATGATGGGATTCTTAAAATGAATCAAGGTATTTTGTACTGAGAATAAGTTGATGTTCTTCAAGATATTTATGTTTTCTGGCATACGATTATGTAGCTCTTTGTATAGGCAAAAAAAAATTGTGCTCTTTTGCGGATGTCAGTTTGTTGAGAAACTTGAATTTTCTTGCTAATCATCAATTCTGTCATCCTTTTTTCAAACCTATATCCCAGCTGTGGATTCGGATCCAGAAATTCTTCAATATTGGCATTAGGATCTAGAGGGTCAATCCTGCTTGTTGGTAATACTAACATGTTAGCAATAGATTTGATTAGATGCGATAGGTCAGAAAGCAATTGTGTTTTATCAATAGTATTTGATTCAAAAAGTTTGTTAACTTCTTGAACATGTTTTAAAATTGGATGCAGAAATAAAATGAAAAGCTCATTCTGAGGGTCACAATACATATCGTTTAGTAGCTGGGCAGTGTAACATCTTTCGTTAACACTTGCTATTTGAAAATGAGTCTGTAATTCAATCCACTGGCTTAAGATTCTGCTGATTGCTGGTTCAATCAACAACCACCTGGTTGTACAAGAATTTAAGATCTTCAATGGTTCCTTATAATTAATGGTCAGGAAAAGCTGTTTGTAAAAAATTTGTCTCACTAAACTCTGTGAAAACCATTTATAAGTTTCACTTACTAATAATTCTAAGTTTCTTGGCAGAGCTGCAGCACAAGCATGGGACACTGATAATTTTAGTGAGTGGCACACACATCTAAACAAAAGCAATCTAGGAATTTCATCTTTCAGCTTCTTGATAACACCATTATTTATCCCTACCAAATAGAGTGCTGGGTTTCATTGAGAGAAATGTCAGTTACAAAAGTAAGGAGGTTATTCTTAAACTCTATAACTCTTATGTTAGGCCACATCTAGAGTACTGTATACAGGCATGGTCCCCACATTTTAGACACGATATTATCCTTCTCGAGTCAGTGACATGGAGGGCAACAAAGATTATTCCTTCCCTGAGGCACCTTGAATATATAGATAGACTGAGGGTATTAAATATGTTCTCGTTTGATAGGAGGTGTGTGGGAGGGGATATGATTGAGCTCTTTAAAAGTTTTCCGGGATAGATAAATTGGATGTTAGCAAGTTTTTTGAGTTAGATGATGGAAATCGGACTAGAGGTCACCACTTGAAAATTAAAAAGCAAGGGTGTAAGTTGGATTTAAGAAAATATTTTTTCACCAATCAAGTGGTGGACTTCTGGAATAAATTGCCACGGAGGGTAGTAGGTAGTCCAAATTTAAATGTATTTAAGAGTAGGTTGGATGAGTTTATGGGAAGGGAAGGTTGTGATGGTTCCTAAGTTTTGTATATATTAATATTGTTTGTATATATCTATAGCTGCATGATTTAGTTCTTGACAAGCCTTGATTGGTGATACCCTTGTTTCTGTACGCAATCCTCTGGATGAAGTTTTCCTCAGAGTTTGGGTGCCTTAAAAAAAGAGGCTGTTTGACTCGGATGACCTATGATGAGCCCTTGTGGCTTTTGGCATCTGTTATATTATATTGTGGGGGACTTTGATTTTGTCTTCCCCTGGTGATGGTGCTTTTTGTGGGTGGGTTTTGACGGAGGCGGATGGCTTTTGTCATCCGTGAAATTATGTTATGTTATTACGCTGGCAATATCAGTACCAATGGCCAAAAGATTTTTCATGTTCAATTTATTTTTCTCCCTATTATGATCACAAGGTAAACTTAATTGAAGTACAATAAAATGCTAAAAAATGCCAGATATCTATTTTTTCATGCTGTTTTTCCTGCTAGATGCCAGATTATTTTTTTTGCTGCTAGATCAGTCAAAAAAATGCCAGATCTGGCATTAAAAATGCTAAATTGGCGACACTGACTCCGGCTCGGCTTAAGCCTAGCGCCCTTCTCTCTCTCTCTCTCTCTCTCTCTCTCACTGACTCCGGCTCGGCTTAAGCCTACCGCCCTTCTCTCTCTCTCTCTCTCTCACCGACTCCGGCTCGGCTTAAGCCTACCGCCCTTCTTTCGTTTTCGCTGTAAGTTTGTTTTCATCCTACTTCAACCTCCTCAATTTTTTTCTTCAACGGAAGTTTCAAGGCATACATCCCATAGCTATGCATAGTCAAGCCACGACGTTTACCTCAACTGCCTCGACCACGATAGCGAGCTAAGCCTACTCAACTTTCACGACCACATGTGCGTCACCTGTGGCAGTTAGTCTATGGTGAGGGGAGGGGGCGGCCTTCCTTATTATAATCTTATTTGTTTATTAATATTTTTGTTCATCTTGGTTTTCACTATGCAGGTTGTCTTCCTCGAATCCATTTTTCTTCTTCTTGACTTCCGTATTCTTCGTTGGCTGGGTTAGGCCTTAATCTTCGTTTTCTTCCTTGATGCATCTTCCTTTTTTCTTCCAGTTATCTTGGCTTCTGATTTCTTCTTGAGTTGGTCCTTCAAGCGTTTTCGCCCGTTTTCTTCTTGATGCATATTCAGTTTCGTCCATTTATCTTGAGTTGACGATTTCTTGGTCCTTCTAGTTGAGTTAGTCCTTCAAGCCGTTTTCTTCCGTTTTCTTTCTTGACAGATCTTCATAAAAGTGTTTGGACTGTTTAGTTTCGAACGTGGTACCGTTGGATTTAAACGCCAATACTCTAGCCTCACGACCGGCTTTAGTCCGGCTTGGGTTGGTAAATTTATCGGCCATTTATATTATCGAGTTGGAAGGAATTTCTCTGATACATTTTCGCACCCCTACAAGTCATCTTGCAGCTATAAACCAGGATGTCACCGCCCGAGGCACCAACCACATATTAATAAATCTTCCCGCTTTCGATGCGACCGATCCGATCATGTGGTTCGTAAGTATCTTTGCTTTGTTTCGGGGAATTTTGCTACAAAGTGGGAGAAAGGGTGCATGGAGGAAGTTTGAGCAAGCTTTCAAGCATGAATTTGGGAGATTCCAGGCTGAAGACTTAAGGGAACTGCTAAATACTCAACAAATGGGTGATAAGCATCCCACGAGTTTCCTTCAGCACATCAAAGAATTAATCAGGGCGAAGGGCGCTTCGTCAGAGCTTTTTGACTCGCTCCTAACAGAGATTTTCATGCGTAGGATCCTTGACCACATTAGGCCCCTAATCATGATTGGTGAGCACAAGAGCGTGGATGAAGTCGCCAAAGAGGCAGATATAATATATCTCAACCCTTACGTAAACTGGGGAACTGTCCCACAATGTCCCATTCTTCCTTCTAATCCATCTATTTCGCAGGTTCGGTTACCAAAGACGCCTTCTGGCAATAGGCCGTACCCGTGTAACGCCTCCTTTTCACATTCATCATCGGACTTGGCGGCCGCTTTGGAGAGGATCGAAGGAGAGCTGCAAAAACTAAAATTCCAATGTGGGACCGAGCGCCTGAACGATCACAAGGGTGGACGGAGTGATAGGCGCCGTTCGTCTTCTCGAAGACGAAACCAACGAGGACATTCCAGCACAAGAGGTGAGGCGCGGCATTCATTTACTCATCCTCCTTCTGCCTATCCCTCTCTACCTAATCTTCCCCACTCTCAACCAAAGAGTCTCTGCTAGTATCATGAGAAGTTTGGTGGTAACGTGGTACACTGCATACAGCCTTGCCAATATTACCACTCATCCTATTTTCAATCACATGCTCGTTCTTTACAATTTCGTACTTCTTACTGTCGTACTACTCCTAGTGTTACTTTCATCCAGCCAAAAAATTGGTGCCGGTGCCACAGCAAATATGGTGCACAAGCCGTTAAGTGCTTATAGCCCCGCACATATGTATTATCAGTACCCCCTTCTTCTAACGCTCATCCACCACTTTCATCTCCTCAACAACCAATTCACTCTTCTCAATCTGATGCTCCATTCCAACTTCAATCTTCTCATCCAATAATTCCGATTCTACTTTAAACTGAGAACGCAATTGATCAATGGGTCTATCACCTCTGCCCTTCCTTCATCTCAGGTCGATCCAGCATTTTGCATTTATGACCCACTCTCTGGTTTTTCATATTTAGTTGACACTGGTGCTCAATGTAGTGTTATCCCAACGTCACTGGACGATAAAGCTTGTTCCTCCTCTGATTTTGTCCTTAAAATCAGGACTTATGGATATAAGAACTTATGGAAGGCGCATCCTTTCAGTTGGCTCTCGGCCTCTGTAGAGTTTTTCGATGGACCTTTATTGTTACCGAGGTCGACGTTCCTATTCTGGGCCTAGATTTTATCTCTGCCCACGACCTTTTGGTCGACTCTCGTAACCGCAAGCTTATCAATCGCACTACAATGCTCACAGTTTCGGGTTCATTTTTTGCCCGTCACGGAGTTCTCTTCTCTTTATCCAGTTTCCTTCAGCCAATCCAGTTTCAACGCCTGCTACAGGAATTTCCTGCAATTAGTATACCATCCTCTAAAGACAGCCCTATCAAACACAATGTAGTTCAACGGATAGAGACGACTGGAGGGCCTGTATTTCCACGCCCCCATCTATTAGCCCCAGATAAACTCGCTTTAATGAAGCAGGAGTTCACCTTCATAGTGGAAGCGGGCACAGCTAGCCCCTCTACTTCTCCTTGGGCCTCTCCGCTTCATTAGGTACCCAAATCTACCTCCAGTGAGTACAGAGCTGTAAGTGATTACAGACGGCTCAATGCTTGTACTATCCCCGATAGATATCCTCTGCCCTATCTGTCCAATTTCAATTCTACTCTTTTCGGTTGTTCGATATTTTCTCGAATCGATCTGGTACGTGCTTTTAACCAGATCCCTATTCATCCAGATGACGTCCAAAAGACGGCTATCACCACCCTATTTGGTTCCTTCGTCATGAACAGGATGCCTTATGGTCTTCGTAACAGTGGTCAGACCTTTCAACGTTTTTTTGGATCAGGTTCTGATAGGTCTGACTTTCGTCTTCTGATACATAGACGACCTCCTGCTAGCATCTTCGTCTTTAGAGGTGCATCTGTCTCATCTTTGTCAGGTTTTAGCTCGACTTGAAGAGTACGGTATCGTACTCAACACTTACAAGTCTCTTTTGGTGTCCCCCAACTCTCATTCTTGAGTCACTATGTGGCGAGTACAGGGATTAGCCGTGATGCGCAACTTTTCTCGGCCCACATAACGCAAGCAACTTAGGCGTTTCTGTGGCATGGTTAATTTATACCACAGATTCATACCTAATTGTGCCAAGATTATGCAACCTATAAACCTATACACTGAGGAGTTCCCAGCACGGCTTCCGAAGGCAACGGTCATGCCTGACGAACCTTGTGGAATTCTTCCACTTCGTGTTCAGTGAGCACGATCGGGACAAGGCGGTGGATGTGGTCTACTTAGACTTTCAGACAGCCTTTGATAAGGTACCACACCGACACCTTCTCCGGAAAGTGCGAGCGCTGGGCATAGACGGAAAAGTAGCCGGCTGGATAAAGAACTGGCTAAGTGGCAGACGGCAACGGGTGGTGGTGAATGGACAGGCTTCTGAGTGGGTGTCCGTTATTAGCGAAGTGCCTCAAGGTTCTGTTCTAGGACCACTACTATACATCATCTACGTCAACGACATATACGGGGACATGGTTGCCAAGATTTCCAAATTTGCCGACGATACCAAGCTTCGTATGAACGTTACAAAGGATGGAAATACTGCCCGCCTGCAAGATGATCTTCGAAAGATTGGGGAGTGGTCTGATAGATTAAAGGAATTAGATATGTTCTCGCTGGAGACCCGGAGACTGCGTGATCAGCTTATCGAAGTGTTTAAAATACTTCGAGGCTTCGACAGACTGGACTACGGGGATATTTTCCAGCTCAGCGAGGGGAGAATAAGAAATCACGGCTTTAAACTTGAACTGAAGCGCTACCAGCGTGATCTGTGTGGGAAATTCTCCCCTTACAGTATCTGCGGTAGTTGGAACGCACTTTCGACAGAAGTTTTCAACAGTGAATCTGTTGACCAGTTCAAGTCAAGACTAGATAAAGTCTTGAGAAATCGCCGTTAAGATCCTCGCGAGTGATCTTCAAGGTGGTTGCCAACGGACACCCTCGAAGATTGCGCCAAAAGTACTCTCCTTGTATGAGCCGTAAGGTCTTCTAGGGTACTTATTTTCCTTGTAGCTCCTTGTAACTCTCTGATCAGCAAGACTACAAAGAACTCTCCTCTTGAGTGGTCTGCTGAAGCATGCGATTCGTTCTCTTACATCAAAGAGGCTATTGCCCGAGCTACGGAATTGGTTTATCCTTCTCCATCAGCATTGCCTCCGACGCATCCTCAATAACGTAGATGCAACATTGCAGCAGAAAGTTGGTGACCAATTTCAAGCTCTTGCTTTCTTCTCTCGCTCTCTTTTAGACTCTCAAAAGAGGTAACAAGGAGTAACAAAGAGAGTAAGTACCCTAGGAGACCTTACAATCCATTTAAAGAGGGTACCTTTGGACTAGCAATCGAGTAGGCACATGGCTGCTCAATTGTTTTGCGTCCCTAAACGGCCACTTTTCAAGACTTTGCCTAGTCTTGACTTGAACTGGTCAACAGATTCACTGTTGACAACTTCCACTGGAAGTGCGTTCCACTTACCTCAGATACTGTAAGTGAAAAAATTTCCACACAGATTGCGGTTGTAACGCTTTAGTTCAAGTTTGAAGCCGTGATTGCGCGTTCTGTTCTCACTCAGTGTCAAAATATCCCGGTAGTCAACATTGTCGAACCCTCGAAGTATTTTGAAAACTTCGATGAGCTGACCACGCAGTCTACGGGTTTCCAGCGAGAACAGATTTAATTCCCTTAGTCTATCCTCATAACTTTTATGTCGGATAGAGGGAATCATTTTGGTTGCCCTAGCTTGTACGCGTTCCAACCTTGCGATGTCCTTTCGAAACGAAGGACTCCAAAATTGTACGGCATACTCCAGGTGCAGGCAAACCAGGGAGCTGTACAGACAAAGTACTATCTCCTTGTTACGGTATCCAAACTGGCGCTTTATGTAGCCTAACATCCTTTGGGCTTTCTTCTCTGCCTCGATGCACTGTTTCGAGAACTTAAGGGCACTAGTGATTGTTACACCTAAGTCCTTCTCAGTGTCACTCGATTCAAGAGCAGTGCCCTTAAGGATATACTGAGATTGGGGGTTTCTGTGGCCGATATGCATTACTTGGAATTTCCCTAAGTTAAAAGGCATTTGCCACGTGTCCGACCACTCCCCAATCTTACCAAGATCTTCCTGCAGGTGGGCAGTATTTCCATCTTTTGCAACGTTCATACCAAGCTTGGTATCGTCGGCAAATTTAGAAATCTTGGCAAACATGTCACCGTCCATGTCGTTGACGTAGATGATGAATAGTAGTGGTCCCAGGACAAAACCTTGAGGCCCCCCGCTAGTAACGGGCACCCACTCAGAAGCCTGTCCATTTACCACCACCCGTTGCCGTCTGCCACTTAGCCAGTTCTCGATCCAGCTGGCTACTTTTCCGTCTATGCCCAGCGCTTGCACTTTCCGGAGAAGGCGGCGGTGTGGTACCTTATCAAAGGCTTTCTGAAAGTATAAGTAGACCACATCCACCGCCTTGTCCCGATCGTGCTCCCTGAAGACGAAGTGGAAGAATTCCACAAGGTTCGTCAGGCATGACGGTTGCCTTCGGAAGCCGTGCTGGGAACTCCTCAGTAGCAGGTTTGACTCTAAATACGACGTCATTTTGTCCACCATCATGCTTTCCATGAGTTTACCGACTATCGAAGTCAGACTGATAGGTCGGTAGTTTGACGGTTGGCTTCGGTCTCCTTTCTTGAAGATAGAAGTCACCTCCGCTTCACGCCAGTCTCTAGGAACGCATTCGGTTCGGATTGACATGTTAAAGATTGCGCTCAGGTGTCGTGACACTTGATCGCGCACTTCTTTCAGCACTTTAGGTACATATCCATCCGGGCCAGGTGACTTATTCGTCATTAGGTCACTGATCTTCTTTTTTATTTCCCCTTCGGTGAAGTCCATATCCTCCAGCTTTTCCCCCGAGTAGGAATCCATTGGCTGGGGGATGGGACCACACTCTTCAGTAAACACTGAAGAGAAGTAGTCGTTGAGGAGGTTAGCATTTTCTGAATCTAAGTGCTTTGATGTTCCCTCCTCATTTCTCAAAGGGTCAATCGTTCGACGGATTGGTTTACGGCTGTTCACATATCCAAAAAACTCCTTGGGATTCTCTTTACAGAGTCTCGCCACTCTGATTCCTCAGAACGCTTAGCCGCCCTTATGCTGGACTTCACTCTTCTGGCTAGCCTCCGGTATTCGTCAAAGTCACCCGAGATCTTCGATTGTCGGTACACAGTTCTCTTCTTCCTAAGCAGTTGGCCGATTTCTCGATTAAACCACTTTGGTTGAACAGAAGACCGACGGGGACATTTCAGAGGGATGAAACGCGATTGAAGACTCATGAATGTGGTTTTGAAACTGTTCCACGAGTCTTCAACAACATCGCACACTTCTAGTCTCGCGTCACTCAGTCCAACACGAAGACCTGCAAAGTCTGCTCTTTTCAAATCGAGTTTCTTCGATTTACTAGTTGCAGGCCCTGCATTCGGAACTTTGACTACAAATCTAATTAGTCGGTGGTCACTGCCACCGAGCTCTTCGCCAACAGAGAGGTCCTCAACGATGTGATCCTCAGAGGTGAAAACCAAGTCGAGGCTATTGTTTCCTCTCGTTGGCTCTCTCACCCATTGAGTGAGGAACTCGTTGTTCGCGAACTCCAGGAGTAGTGCGTTCTCGCCACAGGGTTCTCTGGTTTCCCAGTCAACTTGTGTGTTGAAATCACCCATGACGATACACACTCTGTCTCTCGAGAACTCCTTGTAATATACCACGCAATCCGTCACTTCCGACAATACTTGGAAGGGCATGACTTTACTATCTTTACGGACCATAAGCCTTTGGTGGGTGCTTGTTCTTTGCGTAGTACTTCGTCAGTACACACTGCAGTTGACAGTAGTCATATTGACTTCATCCTGCAGTTGACGAACGATATTCGCTATGTTTCTGGTTCTTAAAACGTCGTACCAGACGCGCTCTCTCGCATTTCAGCGATTTCGTGCACGCAACTCTCCTGCATTGCGCCCATCAATCATGCAGCAATAGCGCTTGCCCAGGAACAAGATGAAGACACGCAAACGCTACGTCACTTTTCTCAACTCGTCGTTCGTGAGATTGATTTGCCGGACAGTCCTTCCAGGCGCATGCTGGTTGACTACTCATTACCTGACTGTCATCGTCCTCTCATTCCTCTTGTTTACCATCGGCACATTTTCGACCAAATTCATTGTCTCTTTCATCCTGGTGTCAATGCCACACGCAAGCTCGTTGCCCAACGCTTCGTTTGGCCAGGTATGAATGCCGACGTGGCAAAATGGACTCGCTCATACTTGCCATGCCAACGCGTCAAAGTCCATCGAAACACAAAAGCTCCTCTGGTCTCTTTTCCTCTTCCGTCGTCGCGTTTTGACGCCGTTCACGTCGATCTAGTAGGTCCTCTTCCTTACTCTCGTGGTTGCAATTATTTTCTCACTATGATCAACCGTTTTACTCGTTGGCCAGAGGCAGTTCCTATCTTGGGTATCAGAGCTTCAACAGTCGCCCTAGTCTTCGTCTCAACATTAGTTGCTCGTTTTGGTATTCCCTCAACGATCATGACTAATTATGGCAGCCAATTTGAATCCCACCAATGGGATGCACTAATGGCAGCGCTTGGTCCCTTTTTCCTTCGTACCACAAGCTACCACTTCCAAAGCAACTCGGCCGTCAAACGTTTACATCGGACGCTCAAGGCAAGTTTACGCTTCACCGACCTTATATCACTTGGGTGGACAAGCTACCTTTGATTCTATTGGGCATTCGTTTGTCCTTGAAAGAGGATTTGGTCTGCTCTGCAGCGGAACTAGTTTATGGTACTCAACTTCGTCTTCCTGGTCAATTCTTTTCTTCTTCTCACTGACCTCTACCTCCTCAAATAAATCCTGCTTTTTATGTACACGATTTTGTACGGGTAATGGCTGAGGTTAAGCCTACCGCCACTAGAGTGCATTCTAATCAGAGACATTTCGTGCCAAAAGAGATATCAACTTGTTCCCATGTCTTTGTCCGTCGCAATTCGACTCGCTCTTTATTGCAACCCGTTTATGACAGCTTCTTTCTCGTCATCTCTAGGAAGCTGAAATTGTATGTACTGCGGCTTGGCGCCAAGCAGAACACTGTTTCTCTGGATCGCTTGAAACCTACCTTTATTGATGCTGTTCATTCTGAGCAGTCCTCATTTTCCTCTTCTACTATCTAATAATGGTCCAGTGATTCTCCTACCTCATGATTATCTAACCTCAAACCCAACCTCCTCTACCCAACCCATATCCCCATCTCCTTCCCGATGGCTGCCGCCTCCTCTTTTGTTGCAGGAAACCTCGTCGTCAGAGCTGTACAGTCAGGAAACCATCCCTCCAGCTCTGATGACCCCGCAAACAGCAAACCAGGTACAGAGCGTCTTGCTATCCCCAGACACTAGCTCGGAGAGTTCAATCAAACGGATCACCATCAATCCGTCCACTCTTGCTAGTCACAGTGCCTCGCCCGCATTTTGTGCCATTTCCAGCAATCGTAGCCAGCCCACCGGCGTCATCACATGGTCTGGTTGCATTGTCAGAAGGCCTCGAAAATGTCTGGATTATCGTAATATTTTTTGTAACGGGTTGGGTAACTCTCTTGAGGTGTATTGTAGCAGCTGATATCTTTGCAAGCTCCTACAAAGTTCGTAAAGAGGCAGTTAGCAATTTCCCGCCTGAGAAAATTATGCATCTCGCCCAAAATCCACTTTTGTACGACCTTTGATACCAATACGGTTACCTCAAAATCAAAGTACGACTCCTCCCAATCAACAACCAATCAAAACCTTTATACAACCCAATTCGAAATTAACCAACCAGAATAGACTTTCCCGTTTCCCCAGTCCACAGCGCATTGTAACGATCACTTTTACCTCAGCAGTGCTCCAGAAAAGGTCAGTAAAAATTAGCTCCCTAATTAATCATCAGTGTATACAAAGGTCTAAAAATATCCAAAGTGTAATTCCTTCCTTTGAATTCCAGTTCCCCTGATTTATACATCAAAAACGTCGTGGCAGTACTATATCCAGTACTATACCCTATTTTATATAATTTCCCCAGATTTTATATCTTATTTGCCATAATATCACCTTGTATAGCTATTTCCTCTTAAAAATATAATCATCGGCCATTTCCTTATATCCAATATATATATATATATATATATATATATATATATATATATATATATATATATATATATATATATATATATAATATATATATAAATATAAATACAAATTATATTCATTAACCGTATTATCAAATTCAAATTAGTCATATTCCATTATTTGTTGTTCAATAAATCTTGTTAAATTTATGAGTCAGTAATTTTGAACCCTATCGGGTTGAAATAGTTATTCTTCATCACGCTTTTCTCTTTCAAGTCCTTTTTAATCTCCAAATTCATATAGCAAGGTTTAATGGCAGCTATCTAGGCAAGTTTAGTCATTAAGCCCTTCTAAATAGCTATAATCCATGGTCGCTAGCGTCACTTGACTGGTACTCCGGCAAAGACTCATTGATGGGCACAGAAAGCGCACTATTTGTATATTGCATAAAATTGTTCTGACTATTACACATGTCATTAACACAGAGCGTTTATATTGGGAAACGATGTGGCACCGCTTTGATCTGCATCACTATGCTTTACCCTGAAACACTCTCCTAAAAAAAATGGCATTAGTTCGTCTGCAAGTTTTCATTATTGGGCAAGAATAAAATCCTTCTGAGTAGCGATGATGGGCACGAGTTTCGAAGGTAAGGACTGGATAAACTTGTGCCTCGCATGAGATATACCAAATCCAACTTGCAGTGCAGTCTTTCGCAGCTCTTTGAGATTGACCAATGGTCGTACGGTGAGTGTGGAAGATGGTATTAATTTCTCGAAGAGTTCTAATTTTGTCCTCTCAAAAATTCCAATCACTTCTGTCATTAGGAGAGGGTAACTCTGCGATGAAAGGACTGCAGCAGGAACACGATCGACTCTCAAAGGAAATAAAGCAGCCAGGATATTAAAAAAAAAAAATGTCTTCCTGACTTATACTTGAAATGTGGAATTCCACTTCCAGTATTTTAAACCATCCCATCACAGCTGCTTCATCGAAGACGAGAGGCTTGATGGGGTTCGAATTGAAAACTATCACTTCTAGGTGTGTAAAGTGAGCAATTTGTTGCCTTCTTGGCGAACCCATTCCTATTTAATGACTATTATTGATCGACGTAAGAGGGTCACAGTTATAGATTCTAATTAGTGCTCTGTTGTGAAAAGTATGGTTACCAAGGGTGATTTGTTAGCGGGGTTTGAGTTCCTTAGTTCGTCTTAGTTGCTACCAAGTGGATTCTTCTAGGAGTGCTTTACACGTGAGGTACTGACTCCAAAGGGTAGAAAGTTATCTTCTTTCTTGAATGCTAGCTGGTTAAAGGTAATCAGGGATATCCTCAAAGTTAACGAAATCTTTCAGCTGGATTTGGTATTCTTTATTCGGCAGGAACTTGGAAAGTCTTCAGATGTATCTCTTCATAGATTTGAGTTTTCATCTTGAGGCACTTTCTAATTTCTCTTTTACATAAACGTCCCGCACACAAGGTGGTATTTTATAGATTACAAGTGGAATTAATTTTTATACATTCGATATGAGTTTAAATAATATTAAATTTCTACACTTCACTTATATTAATTAATTTTACAATGTTTATTATTATGTAGATTATTATTGAAGCTTAAAATTGTAGTATTATTATAAACAAGCAATTTAATAAGATTTAATAATTTCCTTTAATATATTTCTTTGATAAGATGGGCTCAACTTAGAGCGTTTTAACACATTAAAATAGATTTTTTTTAAATTTAATTTGGCCATCTGCGCTATGGTTTACAATATTTAGCATTAGGTCCGAAATACAAATGTGCACAGCACAATTTTAATTACGGATATCTTAATCTTAACAGAAGAAAAATCAAGCCATTATATCAATTGTTTTTCTATAAGATCAAAGTCATTTGATGACTATGTGTAAATATTTAATTAGAGGACATGTTGGCGTCTAGAAACATCCTTTCAATGGTTGCCAAATGTCACCATTTCTCTCATTTTTATGCTCAATCGCAAATTTCTCTTTTCAATCATTGATTAAACCCGATTTATATTAAATATATAGAAAAAATGGGATTGAAATTGTTACCTACAGACTTTTACACCGATGTTTGTAATTATACAACCAAAATTATTATATTCCTGTCTTTCGTTTCTTTTTATAACGGTTTTAAGGTTCCTCGAATTAACAGAGATAAAATAATGAATTTGTTAGTCATACAAATAAAAAAAATGCTAACAAATGGCATAAATTTGAAAAAGTCTAACTAAGTTGTTTATTCTTTAACGGTAAGAGGCATTTATATTATAATATCGACGGTATTTACTATTCTAAAATGAACTAATTACCCTTTTGGGTCGAGCTCTGAAATTTAGGAAAATGATGGTTCGTTAGTTTCAGAGCTCCCGCTCCTAAGTAACCCTACAGATGATTTCTCCTCATTTCTTTAAGGTGTCTGGTATATCATTTAGCTGCTCGCTATTATTTTTGTAGATTTTCATTAATTAATTGTAGTAATGAATTGCTTGCACATATCCCACTAACTTAGGGAAAAAACAGTTATTTGACTATTGTCTTTTCAAAAATTCTGTTTAGTGGCATCTTAATTTTTTTTAGGACAGAAATGAATATAAGCGCCCACCCTCCAAAAGAGGAATTTTAATACGAGTTAAAAAAAAGAGTTAGCAGGCCCTGTTTTTTCGATTTCTGATAATTATTTTCATATTAACCACCACTGCAACCAGCAATTTTACCTTCCAACAAAGAGAGGAGACCCTGGGAAGAAATTTACTCCTCATCCTATTTGGTTGCAAAGTCAGGAACGAGAAAACCCCCCTTGGTTTTCATAAGAGAGAGTCATAATATCCTTATGGCAGGATTTGGGATCTTTAAATCATGGAGGTTTAGATTAATCTCGATTTAAAAGCATTGAGCCATTCTCGTTCACTGCATTTATAATTTTTCTAAACGATTACTCCCTGTTCTTCCATTGAGCTCCATTGGCTAAAAAACACTTTCCTGTCTTCTCCCTTGTTCAAAATACATTAATTTGATTCCCCAAATAAAAGCTTTAATAAATATGTTTATTAATTTGACACATTGCAATAGCTTTTTTTTTGTGATGCTTAAATTTACCGAGGTGATAGGATTATTAAACAGAACAAATACTCTTATAAAGGAGCAGTGCAGTACATTTAGGATACGGCCTTGTCAAATGGAAACACCGCTTCCGATTACAGTGGAATTAAGCCACATCATAGGTGGTAATTCTCTAAATGGAGTCTTGATTCGGGTCGACTTCTCGGCGACTGCCATACGCTATAGGTACCCACGGTTCAGATTCCACGTTAATCAGTAAGTCCCCTGCCAAGAAAATAAAGGTTCTAAAAAGCGTGCAGATCGATGGTAAAAAACTAAATAAATATAAGAGACACTATTAAATTTCAATAAAAATAATAATATGTTTCTATTTTAAATATTTATGATAATTCTTATGGATTAAATTTTATATAGTTTTTACTAACTCAGGGTCCATTCATTGATTTTCCAATAAAGCAATTGCTGAACTCGCTCTTGTTTTATAATTATTTTTCTATCACAATAAATAGATATGATTCGGTATATCTAAGGTGAAATTGATCACATCTTGGGTTTCATTGAGACTTACAAAATAAACGTATTACAATTGCTACAATTTGTATTCTATGTACACGAATGAAATAATACAAAAATTTTAACTACTTGTGACGTCATATTACGTATATATGCTCCATCAGAACATTTATATTCCACTGTATTGTCTGGAATATTATTTCTAAACGTGCTATTTAGTTCCAGTCTAATTTTAAACAAAGCGTTGGGGCAAAAGACTAATAAATGAATAAACTTTAGTTTTAATGAATCTTTCTAAATAATTTCATTGATTCATCCAATCATAAAATACAAAATAGTGTAACGTAATAAAATAGAAAAAAATCATTACTTGCTACTGACAGTTTGGTGCGCTGACAACAATATAATTATAATAGAAATTTGAAAAAGCTAAACACACAAAATAAGTGAAAAGATGAATATTAGTTATAAGGTTTGATTCCCTATTTGAAGCATTTTTATGTTCGAAAAAATAGTCGCAACTATAATCAATACATAATTGCGTTGACTAATTAAGCTATTGGAGCTATTAC
Source organism: Ceratothoa steindachneri (assembly GCA_963969495.1). Classification (NCBI taxonomy): domain Eukaryota; kingdom Metazoa; phylum Arthropoda; class Malacostraca; order Isopoda; family Cymothoidae; genus Ceratothoa; species Ceratothoa steindachneri. Next base: position 192,771,795 of record OZ018317.1, read on the forward strand.
TTGGAACTGTTGGAATTGCACGAACTAAAAACTTTTCTTTGTAAATATCCCAATAACTATTACTTAATTCACATACGAAGTCTAAAATATGTCAATAGTTGTCAGTAATTCCCAATATAACTCTCCACTGTGACGTCATTAACTGGAAGAAAATAGGTTTTATGAACAATAGCAAGTAGTAAGACCCTTTTCCCCCCACACACGCCCAGACATACACTTATCAACTTTAACATTCGGTTACTTTCCTCTTTTTCACTTTCAAGCAAGTACAACAAAAAGAACGAGATACTATAAATGCGCTATTTATAATTGTCCCAATATATAACTCCATCTAATTACATTGTTAAGATTAAGAAAATAGACATTTAATATATTTAAATATATTTAGGGTAGAAAAATTTCTATATATATAGAAAATATCTTTCAAAAGGTTGAAGTTAAAACATATTGAAGGCTATAATAGTAATTTAGTAGGCTTTTAGTCTTAGCTAATTGCGTAACCTTATCATTTTAAGTTACTAATGTACACGTTCAATGGATATTGTGTAGTTGAACCACACAACAAGATGTAGTGCAACTCTCCACTTGAACAGCGGTTACCGGAGGATTTTATTATATCTTTGGTCAATGGAAGTAAATTTAGTAAATACTGAACTATCAATTTTACTAAGTAATGATTATTTGGGCGAACCGGTCTTAGCATATAATTGTCTCGTTTTTATTAATATTTATTTCAGTAGAAGATACAAAGTTCTAAAAAAAAAACCCTGCTTGTATTCTCTAAGGATTGCAATGGTATACTGAGAAAAAACTTAGCAGGTAGCGTTAAAATAGATGTTTTGAATTTGGGAAATTCATAAAATAGAGGTAGATCAAGAAGGGATGATTGCTGTATAGCTAGGGATCTTGTAAGCTTCCCTGGTAGGATGAGAGTCAGTGCTAGTAGAAAATACCCCTTAATTTTAAATAAATTACAGGTTTTGACTTTTATTCGCTTCGAAACATATGTATAGTTTCCCGCCAAAACAAGATTTTCTTTCTTTTGGATTTGTTACGCAGCTTCTTCATAATCTATCACTGGACATCTACTCGAGATATCGATGGATAATCATCATGTGTAATCCAAATTATTTGGTCAATATTATGCCCCACAAATTGCAAATGATTTTAGTTCTAGAAATAAAATGACCCCCCCCCCTACCTAATATTAAAAAAATTTAACCCTTGAAATTACCCTTTAACGGTTACATAAAAAAACCGTTTTATGAATTTAGCTAAATGGTTTTAGGAGTTTGTAGAGGAGGAGACCCGTTTTGAAAGATATCACAAAGGATAAGAATGATTTAACACGTTGACTGCCACTACTGACAAATGATAATAACAGGCTAATTTTTTTTTTACCTAATTCTAGGGAGGCCGCCTGTACTGTTTCATAGTATTTATGTGCGGTATCTCACAACACGGGAGTAATTTACGAGAAACTCACGTCGAAGCGGTGGTAAGAGGCGAAACAACACATATTTGGTGAAGGTGAGATACAGTGGTTTATTCACTATGTCACCCATGAGCATAACCTCCCCCCAGTTCAAACCCAGTTTACAAGCCACCTCACTCGCTACGTTACATGCCTCCCCCCCCCTTCCGCACAAGTGGGGGGGATTTTCACACTATTCGAGGTAAGAGGATAAAGAGAACACTGTGAAAATGAAAATTGAGAACGGCGGCGAGATTCGATCCCTGATTCTACGTGTTGTTGAGATCAATGGGGTGTCTTGTACCCCTACTCGGCATTCCTCAAGCCTTCAAAAGACTAGATTTAAGCTGAGATTTTAAGGCACCACCCTGTTTTCGACCCAACAACCGCTACATATTATGACCTAATGTGTCGAAAACGTTTCAAAAAGATCAAATAGAATTGGTGCTGATTGTTTTCTTGGGAGAAACCGCAGTCGCACAATGAAGGATTAAACGGAACATTATGGGCAAGAAAGGGACCATTGGAGATAGAATTATAATAGTAATATCGAGGCATTGAGGGAGGTTCGGCCTTTGCAAAGCCATATTAAATATATTAAAAAAATGATAACGTAGCGTACCATCACAACCAGCTATTAAAGTTCTGAGATAAAAATCGTTAGTTTTGGGTTGGGGCGGGGGGGGGGATGTGATGTCGTTTAAGAACACATTGCCCCATCAGTCCTAGCTTTATAAGATATAAATCCGGCCCCGGATGTGATTCGAACCGTAACGAAAAAACCGCTCAGCTCAAAAACGAAACTTTGAGGTTTGTATTCGAAGAGACTTGTGCGAAGTATCAGGTATCATCAGAAATGTATTATGCTGGGGAATCACTAAATGGACCCACCTTGTGTGAACAAGTGTGATAGTAAATCTTATTGGGCTTGAAGTAAATAGTGAAATAGTTCTCTGTATAAAGTAACCTGCCAGCTAGAAATTGTGCAAAATCAGTTATCACCATTTCTTGCAAGAAATTGGGGCGTATCTAAAATCATGGGAATATGGTAGATGAGAGTCTGATAGATGGAGCACAGATAAACAGAGCAATGAATACAGATAGATGGAGCAAATAATATATGTGGAGCAGAGAATATAGTTATAGAAAAAAAAATAAAGATGAGGTAAAGATAGAACACATAGCTTTAGCAAAGATGAAGCAAAGAATATACATGAAGCGCAGCTAGATGAAAAAATGAATATAGATGAGACACATAAATATGTCACAAAGAATATAAAAAGAACAGATACAGATAGAGCAAAGAATATAGATGGAACACATATAGTTGAACCAAAGAAGTAGAGAGGTACAGAATCTTATGAGGATGACTGTATCAATGCGACTACCAAGATACAATTGAATAATAAATAAATTGTTCAAATGTGGGTCTTATCTAGATTCATTTCTGTATAACTTGAACCTTCCTTAAATATATGAATTTGATGAAGACCATAAATTAAAATTAGTACCAACATAATTTTAACGTAAAACAAGTTTACACACCTTTTAGACGACTGTACAAGGTTCATATGGAAATTAGCTTTACATAACATGTAAGACTTCTTGAAATTACAAATGAATGAAACTAGATTGCAAAGTTTCACTACTTATTCTATGGAAAATGACGTATTTTCATTTATTTGAAAATGGAACTTTGTTCATAAGGTGAAGATAACTCTAGCAATCAGATTTAAAGTTGACGCTTCATTTAAAACAGCGAGTCATCAATCAATTGTATCGTGGCTAAATTGAATATGCGACTAACTAGCAAAGGATTCCAAGAAATTAATCTCTGACAAACACATATTAAATCACATTAAATCACATTTTGGAAAGTGTTTTAGGGTTCTGCCCATTTTGGGCTAATGAGGTTCAGATATGGAAAACAAAAGGGGGTTGGTAAGCTGAAGAACAAAACCTTAAGCCGACCAGAAGAACAAAGATGTCATCAATATATTCTAAATTCGGAAGCTTAATTATCGGATGATTTTTCATCATCATCTTCACTAACTCTATATTTTAAGAACGGGATTTTGGGGAAAAATGACTTGGTGTGTTTTGTGGATTTTTAAAAATTGAGATAACAAGAGGAGGGCTTCGCCACTCCTCCTTACAGAAGGTGAAAATCAGAAAATTTATTTTTCTATATCTTCTTCTATAACTATATTTTAGCAACGTGATATTTTGAAAGGGGGGAAAATTTAGTTTAGAGTTCCTTTTTTAAATTATTATAATTAGCGAAGTTTAGGAAATTTATAAAAATTTAACAATGGCTGGTTTTTTAGAATTTAAATTTTAATCTTAGTAGCGAAGCGCAAGCTTACCCCGTAGGGGGGAGTGGCGAACCATTGCCTGGTCGTTTTAGACAGGTTTGGTCTAAGTGGGCGTTGCGGGTGAATCTTTCGAAGGATCCTTTTTGGGAATACTTCGATGAGGAATCTTTGAGGATTTCGAATCATTTGAACCTTTTTGTGACTTTTCTTTCTTCTTGATTTTCTTCTTCATCTTCATTTGCACTACCTCACTGTAAACATTCCCGGAGTTTACTCTTTTACCACTCCCTCCTTCTCCCTGGTCTTCATCTTGCCCATTTTCACTCTCCTCTGATGTGGGTATTTCGTCCGTTGGTTCACTTTTCTCTAGTTCTTGAGTTTGTTCACCTTCTCTCTTTCCCTGTTTTTTATCAAGGGTTGCGTCCATTTCCTCAATTTCTCCTGGGACCATTTCGTTCTCTTTATGCTTTCCACTAGTCGTTATTTCCTGTTTCTCTGCCTCTCCTTGTGGCAACTCAGCCCCCTCCTCATTCTCTTGTGTATCTCCCTTGCCCGACGGTCCCTTCTTTTCCATAGCTTCCATTTCCAGTTGCTTCCACTGCTCTAGGTTCTGCTTGCAGCCGTCCAAAAGAGGTTTAGAGGATGGGATCATGGTGGCGATCAGTTCGTAACAAGGGATGCAGATCCCCGACAAGAACCCCACCTGTCGAAAACAAATGTGGGTTAAATCATGAATCTTATTAGGGCATATCGGTCCTCAGAGTGTCAAGGAAGAACACCCGATAAGTAGAGGAACAACATTTAAAAGTACGAAGTGAAAGAGAGTCAATGTGAGTTTTACTTTAACCTTCCGTAACAGATAGGTGCTCCTAGTCATGTGGAAAATCCGGGCACAAAAAAGAGACGTTCCGCTTGAATATTCAATTTGTACCTTGAATTTTAATTATCCCTTTATACCAACGCTATAACCCCGAAACCCAATCCTAACCCCAAATAAATCTTACATTAAACTTCTTGTTTTGTGGTGGGTATTCTCAGTAGGGACTCTGAATTTGATGGGTCGCTACATTATATGGCATCCGTCACGGATTTGATCCAAATCGGGTCTTCCTTCGGCGACTAACCACATCCACTATACCCAAATTACATACAACTGGTAAGCGATGTTTCCACTTGGTTGTGCCGTAGCCTAAATGAGCATAAGAAAAAATAACTACTCCCGTAGGTTCGCCTGCTAGTAGGGAGTCGTAATTGATCCCTTTTATTCTGATATAGAATCTGACAATTGGGACGTGCATAGTTCCAGAACCCTTATTGAAATTCTAGACGCTATTACTTGGATGTTGTGTACGATAACGTCACTTCACCTTGGTGCTCTCTTTGTATACTTATCTAATTTGGTTCAGCCAATAAGATATATGAATCAACTATATCATCTTCACTACGGGTCGAAAAGAAACTAGCTCCTGGGGGCGAATATCATGGCTTTAGATTGTAAGCACTTTGAAGTGTACTGAAATAAATTCTTGGCCTTCGTCAAGAGTATCTACGTAGAGTTCGGAAATGGGAAGTGTATTGTCAGTAACCCTACATTATCGGAGTGAAGCCTAAGTGCTAACAGCCTATATGTGTGTTTGGGAGGGTAATTAATTCGATGACACATTTTTTGTCACGATGAACAAATATTTGTCAGTGGGAATTAAATCTCGTGATGGGAAAGGACGTTTTCTAACTACCTATCAGCAAATGAGCAATAAATTTACATACGAATTCTTTAAATATAAGAAGTGTTAGATGAAGTGTGTTTTGTCAAATAATGGTTAACACGAAGCCATGGGGTTATGATATGTGATGAATGGGTTAAGAAAAATCATATATGCTTTACAACATGAGTTAGCGGAGTTATAATGGCTATATAGAAAAGGGTTCCTGTCTCACCTGCGATGAAGGCTGTTTCTCTGGTTTTTCGCGATCCATCATCGGTAAGGGAGTTTTCCCCGCCGCTCTCTCTGCATCACCCTGTAAGTCAAAGACATTTCAGTGAGATACTTGAAGATCGCGTGAGATGAAAATTCGTCAAGGACTGGTTACTCATCATAGGGTAGACCTCGGTACACAATTTTTAATTATTACAAATACTCGAATTTAAACAATAACAAGAAAGGAACCACGCGGACACAAAACCGTAGAAGAACTAGAGGTTACCAGTTCGAGTCCAGAAAACTGATTGGATCTTATAAAGGCCCAACACCTCTTTTAATAAGACGCGCTCTCACTTCCGAGAAAAATTGTAATGGGTATATTCTATTGATAGGGTTATTCAGCTTGGGTATTTATTTCATTCCTTCACACTCGGTGGTATCTACTAAAAGTGTCTTAGGATCTAGTAATGATTTAAACTATTTGTTCTAGGATTGTACCCCACCATACAACTGAATAATGTTAATAGAAGATACATAGTTCTCTTTCTAAGGATACTTTTATCATAAATACTAAACTGAAATACTGTGAGGAAAGTTTTTTTAAAGAAAGATTTACATAGACTTGTGCTGGCAACAGCCTTCAAGGGATAATAAACCATATGTTAACATTCATGTGAAGGTCAACTAAATATATTTAGACAACACCTTTGTAAACTTTAATTTCTAATATTTTAAACTTGATCATAGTTGAACCCATGTTATGAAGTTGTAGAGATGAATTTTGAGTTTGTCCACTGTTACCTCATTGGAGAACCTATTCATGCAAATCAGATCTCCACATTGTACTCTGCATTCTATCTTGCATCAATTTGTATCTATCTAATTTATGTTCTATTTTATTTTGGGGTTTTATCTAATTTAGATCTTTGTTATTATGTTGCGTCTACTCCGCATTCTACTTTGCCTCTTTCTTGTGTTTTATTTTTATGTTTGCATCTAATTTGACTATACTCCTCATTCTAACTTGAATCCTTTTGTATCTGCGTCACTCCACGTTATCATCACTAACTTTATAATTTAAGAAAGGTTTTTTTTAGTATTTGAATAATAATTTCATCTTAGTTTGGTTATGACTTATGTTTTTGATCAAAGTTATTTCTAATAATTCTTTTATAATATCAAAAAACAAAATGGTGAAGTTCAGAAATAAATATAAGTATCGAAATTTCGGGAATTTTTTAAAACCTAAAGAATTACAAATGGTGAAGTTCAGAAAATTTAGTTTAGAGTTCCTTTTTAAAATTATTATAATTGGCGAAGTTCAGAAAATTTATAAAAATTTAACCATGGCTGCTTTTTTTAGATTTTAAATTTTAATCTCAGTAATGAAGCCATTGCCTGGTACCTTATATTTTTTTAATCTAGTTTGCGTCTACTTTTCGTCCTATCTTGCATGTATTTGTATCTACTACAGTGAAGAGGTAAGAAGGATGATAATACCCGACTACCTGTAGGAAACCAATCATTTTACGACCGCGACCAAAAGTTTTCGGACACCCGGATTTTTTCTTATTCCTTGGGTATGTCTATGCATATGTTGGTGTAGGTTTCCTGCATGTATTAAATACATGTGGAAAGCACAATAGAAGTGTAAACTTCCTTATTACCTTTTTGAAATATATAAGATGACGATGCTATTGAAATGTATGAAATCCTGGTATCAGTATGTGGTATATTACAGTCAAAATGTCTTCATATAACACATCATATTCGTTGATTAATAAAATTATGATGTATCATGTCGCCAAGATCTGATGATGATTTGATAATGACAAAACAAGAAACTATTCACTGGAGGAAAGAAGTCTGATACGCAGCAGCACGAGGAGGAACTCAGCTGTCGATAAATTGCCCGGAAGATCGGTGGATTACAATCCGGTATTGCAGAGGTGTTGAAGAGGATCCGAGAAACTGGAAACATGCAAGACTGACCGCATTCTGAACGTCCAAGGGCCACTAAGCTACGCGACGACAGATTTCCGCGTCGCATGAGCTTTCAGGGTCGCGATCAAACGGTAGTCCATCTGCAAACATCAAAGGCCACCCTTTGATGTTTGCAGATACATACTTCAAAACAATCCGTCGCAAACTGCTTCCACAAAGCCTGAAGTCACGTAAACCCGCCATAAGCCCCTGATCGACCTTCAACAGAAGCGATGTCGACTGGTTTGGGTACAACCTCACCGCAACTGGGCCATTTGTCATTGGGGACGTATTTTATGGCCCGGCGAGTGCACGTTCCAGTTGTTCTCAACCCCAGGCAACTTTAAATTCCGCCAAAGGTCAGATGAGGCGTGGAATCGAGAGTGTATAGTGTTAACAGTTAAAGCATGATGGCCGGTCTGTAAGAGTATGGGGCCACATTTCAACTTCAAGGATTGGGCCGTCTCACCGTTTGTCATGGGAACATGAATTAAATACGGAGTTATCCCGAGATATTACATGATCTCCTAATCCTGAGACCTATCCATAAATTCCAGGAATGTAATTTTCCAGCAGGATAATGTCCCATGGCACAAATCTGCGTGCACCATACAGTAGTTTCGGGCAACAATATCACCTCAGTTTCAAAATATGAATCCAGTGGAGAACCTCTGGCAGGACTGAAGGAGGGCTCAAGACGTCGTCAGCCAGCTTCAATGAGCAACTTGAATGCAGTCATCCTCCAAATGACCATCTGAAGGCATTCATCATCGATGAGTTGGCCAGGCCCACACACCTCAGGTGTCGCACCCTCGTGGAGAGCGTGCATCAAAGAATTAATGCTCTCATCACTGCCAAAGGACTTCCCACACGCTACTGAGCTTCGTGTATCAGTTTGGTTTTGCTGTAATTTGCACAGAGCTTCATCTGCTTATCAGTTATATGTTGCCGATGTTACATGTTTTAGAAAATTTTGTAGTTTAATTGGTGTTGAATGTTGGGGGGCATATATAACATATTGTTATTTATTCCCCCTTATTTCACTGATATATTAATATTGATATGCAAATAAACAATATACCCTGCATTTATCTAATTTCATAAAATTTTCGAGGTGTTCTAAAACTTTTAGCTACGGCTGTATATTTTTAATTAAAATATACTTGATCACTTCAAGACCTTTATTTATCTATTATGGAGATTTATATTTACACTATGATAATAAGTCTTTTCTTTATTTGGGATGGGGGGGGGGGGAGATTTGTTTTCTTGAAGTCATATGAAAGGTGGACAAAATCTCTGTTCATAACAAGGATATGATAAGGGTTTCAGTTAAATATCCGAACCATTCTATGAGGTTAGTAGACTACATTAATTTTGAGATTAAAAAATATACGCTAACCCTTTTTCCCTCATCTAAGTCCCAGAGGAAGTCTTTCTCAAATGTATATATTAATAACTGTAAAAATTTGCTTTTACCTTCGATGGAAATGTGAATAAAATGCACGCTAATTCGTCCAGTCAAGTTCATGTAGAATTGTATGATGTCCTAGTTACTAACACCCAGGTTGAGAAATTGTTCTTTGTACTGATTAATAAGAGCATAAATAATTGAATACTGCCTTTTCACAGGGACAATACTGAGCAAAATAAGAGAAGGATTGTCCTTATGGTACATAAAGGCATGCTTTTAATATATACATAAACTAACAATAAATAAACTAACAAAATAAAATAGTGACACGTGCAAAATAAGAAAACAATTTTTCAGGAACATTTTAGAAGTTTCTTGAAATCATCTGGCAACATTTTGCTCTGTAGGTAGAACTGTAAAACCACCACTTTTGTTGTACAAGCTCTTCAGAGATGCCGCCACACTCGAAAGTGACTCCTGAGTTCAGTCCGAGAATTGTTCTCTTGAAGACTTTGGAGATTACTCTTTGTGCAATTTCAAGGGAGAAAGGAAGGTCCAAGAGTGTGATTTCTTGCGGTTTGATGCTATACAATGAAAAACCCCCCCATAAATATGCAAAATGCGGTCGAGCTGCTTAACCACAGTCCGAAAACACAGTTATTAGTCGCTTGTCGATAAAGAATCTCTTCTAGACTGCAGAACGAATTTATCGAAAAATTAAGACCAATACTAGCAAAGAAGTGAGCCTTCCACAGTGACCCTTCGCCGAAATGCATATGGTTTCAAAAGCTAGTTTTCCAGCAACCAAACCAATCATCAGTAATTAGAACCAGAAGGCGAAACTCGAATATGCAGAAGCTCATGTTGTTTGGAAGGATGAAGATTGGGAGAGAATTCATTTCAACGACGAAAGTAGATTTAATTTTTTTGGATCTGATAACAGACGGTTTGTTAGACGCGCTGAAGGTGACAGAACTAACTTTAAAGGTGTTACAAAGTGTGCCAAGCATGAAAGAGGCAGCATCATGGTATGGAAATGTTTACGTCTGAAGGAGTTGAACCGCTAGTGCGAATAAGTTTAACAGTTAATGCGATTGTGTACCTAAACCTCGTACAACATCATGTTATACCTTCACTCCAAGCATTTATGAACCAGCCAGCAATATTTATGCAGGTCTACGTGCCAGTCCATACTGCAGAGTGAGTAAAATACTATTTCAAACCTCTGGAAGATCATTGAAGAAAAAGTTCTAGACCAGCAACCTTCAACTGTGACGGAATTATGGACGAATGGAACAAAATAACACAAGAATTTTGTCAGAAACTGGTGAGGTCCTGTGGTAGTTGTTGCGCTGAAGTAATACAAAACAAAGCCTTCAACACACCTCATATTAAGTCTTTTAAGTTTCATCATTGCCAAATCTTGCATTGTTTCTTGTCTATTTATTTCTTGCTAAGTAATTCTGTGAATGATCGTGCTCTTATTTTGCACGTGTAAATATTTTATTTTGTTAGTTCATTTAGTATAATTTATTGAATATACGATTGTATCATATGAAATCTTCATAAAATATATTAAATGGATGTCTTTATGTATCATGGAAATTTTATTTACTTACACATCATATTTTTGAGAGTATTTTAATAAATGAAAATCGTATCTTGCTCGGTAGTGTTGTATCTATGGATAAGGGTACCACAATTCTGCCCTCCTCAAATTTTTAGTCCTCATCCTTTCAAGACTAATTTCAGAGTGGATCGTGAACAGGAAAAATTTTATAAGGACAATAGTGAAATTTGACCAGGCCAAAAGTTTACAACACATTATATAAACATGAGTACTTGATTGAATACCCCTTGTTGTCAATTACAGCTTACAGGCGCTTTTATTAGTTTCTTACGATCTTTCTACATGTGCTTCGACTGATTTTGTTTCATTCCTCCAAACAAATTTTCTTCTAATCAGATGAGTTACATGGATTTCTTTTCTGGACCATGAGTTTCACTTCCCTCTACAGATTTTCATGGGATTCATTCAGGTCAGGAGATTAACTTGGCCATTTAAAAACATTAATTCTACCTGTATTCAACCAATTCTTAGTTCGTTTTGCTGTATACTTGGGGTCATTGTCTTGTTGAAATGTCCATCCTGGTTTCAAGTTAAGATAACCAACACTAGATAAAAAAATTCCTTCCCAAAGTTCTCGTGTACATTTCGCCGTCCATTTTTCCTTCGACTACCACTATTTTTTCAACTACTGATGAACAAAAACCACCTCATACCATGAATTATTCACCATCGAATTTGACTGCAGGGTTCGTATTCTTTGGTGCGTAAGCTGCACACTTTTTTCTCCAAACTCCTGCCTATTGAAATTCGACCGAAATTTCTATTTTCGTTTCATCTAACCAAGAGATTTTTTGGCCAGAACTTTAATGGTTTATTCAAATAATCATTTTCAAACGCCAATCGAACTTTATATTGAGTTTTCTTAAGTAGTGGGGTCTTTCTTGGAGTACGAGAGAAGAGATCATAACGACGCAGCTTTTTATTTATTGTATCTTTTCTAACTTCCACTGCACTATTTTCCAGATCTTCCTGCAGCTCTCTAAGAGTAGTATGTGGCTTATCACATACTGTTCTAGCAAGTTTTCGAGCTACACCTTCCGTTAACATCCGAGGGCGACCTGAACGATCCAAAGGATGAATTGAATTACGAGACTTCCAGTTGCGTATCATGGTACCAACTGGATTTAGAGGTACTTTAAGCTGTGCAAAGATCTTTATGTACCTGAATGTGTTGTAAAAGTTTGCGTGTCAAATTTCATTATCGTGCTTATAAAGTTTTTCTTGTTCACTATTTTACTTCTCTGATCATTACATTGTATTTTTTACATAAAGTTCCGCGTGCGTTGTAAATTTTATTAGCTTACGTTAACTAAATAGTATGTAATTTTTTTCTTTTCAAACAGTGTGTTGTAAACATTTGCGGGCCACTTATATATATATATATATATATATAAACTGTCTGAAAGGCAACTTTTGAAGGCTTGGGTGAGCATTGAAAAGAGACGCCTTAGAGATATAGTAGAGACAAAAAGTAATTATTTCGATTGTTTCGTGAATAAAATCTAGAGAGAGCTGAGGTAAGGTAAGACAAGGCAACAGAGTCTAGATCTTTATATACTTAAAAGGATTTTAAATATAAATCCAGATTGCTTTAGATGTTAATGGACTTCAATCAATAAAGCCCTTGAATGCCCCCTCAAAATCGACTGTCTTATAAAAGAAGACAAGTATGAAGGCGAATAACAGGGGATGGAGCGCCTAAAAGGTATTGCAATGAATTAAACAAAACGTAAAAGGTTTAGCATCTCTCATAATCTTTTATAACCAAACTTTATGAGTATTTAAGGAGCGTTCCTATGGAATATTGTCAATTTAAAGACATGTAAGCAGGATACTTAGAAATTAGTCTCGTTTATTTAAAAAAAATATCCTTAATAGAGTGTCCTTTCCTCGACACTAAATGGGTACTATCCTTAGAGGTACTAAAAGTACCTGGAACAACCAATGACGACGCATCTGACGAAGTCAGTGTCATCCATCGTCATCGGATAAGCGGTCTCTCAAGATAGCAATTTCATCCTGTTTTCTTGCGGGTTCTATAAATACTTCGCATCTAATTCGCATTAATTTTGTATCTACTAAATGTTCTGTCTTGCATCTATTTATATCTATTTTGTATTGTACTTAGCAATTTATTTTTGTATCTATGTACATCTCCACGTTGTACGAGTAATTTGTATCTATTGTGCGCTCATTTCGCTTTCCATTTGCCATTCATTTGCGCCTGTTCTATATCTGCTTTGCCTTTTGCCAAGTTTGTATTTATCAACATTTGTCCTCTACTTACGAACGCGTTTAGTTCGTACTTAGTAACACCTGTTATCTTCGTACGAACCTCATATAGGTTTATGCTATGTCCCAACCCTATTTATAAGGGTTGGATATGCTTAATATTCCATTCTTTTTCTTTAATAACTCTCTATTCCTCTTTATGGACCATCTTTCTTCCTATCCCTTTACCCGATTCGTGGCCAAATAGTGAAAAAAACCTCGTTGGTTTTACAAGTTTCCTTTTTTTTTTAAAGAAAAATAATTATTGTATTTTTTCTAATTAATTGACAAAAAAATGGAAATCAATGTGAGTATCGAGGGTATTTTTTAACCGACGGGCGAGGCAGAGAACTATGGTGTGCGTATGCGTGTTTGTATGGGTCACCTGTTCATAGAACTCCTCGAAGATGACCTTGACTGTCTCGGCCTGAACTTCCCAGGGTTTGGAGGACGCGCACAGATCACAGGCAGTCATCGCTACAGCCTCCAACGTCAGCCTGAAAATGAAGTAAAATAAGTTCATTTTCGCCCGCCGCAATCTGACGCGAAGTACCCTGACGTTACAAAGACTCCTCGCAACCATCTACCAAAGTTTATAATAAGTGGTTCCTGCTCTTGGTCTGTACTGGTGGTGGTTGTGAGAGACTCGGATTTTTGAGGCATGCGTGAACAAAGTGAGATTGACTTAAGAGAAGGGCGGGACACAACGAGAGAGAGAGAGAGAGAGAGAGAGAGAGAGAGAGAGAGAGAGAGAGAGAGAGAGAGAGAGAGAGAGAGAGAGAGAGAGAGAGAGAGAGAGAGATAGATAGATAGAGAGATAGATAGATAGAGAGAGATAGATAGATAGAGAGAGAGAGTAGCGCGTAGACGGCCAGTGAAGAGGCTGCTTTCAGTAAATACCTCTTGAGTGGCATTGTTACACGACCTGCGCTCTAGGGGGGGCTAACAGCCCTGAAGGGAGCATTATAAATACCTATTATTATTATTATTATTATTAGTCGGCTCTCTACTCGGTATGACTCAAGTGGCATGTTATTTAAGAGGATAAGGGTCATGGAGTTGTTGAGTCTGAAAAGATGGGGAAGAAAATATGTAATCCAACAGAAGCGTGTGTAATTTAATGGAGGCAAGTTAAATCTAGTATAGTTGTGCTCAATCCAATCATGCATTGTAATCCAACGATGGTAAACGTAATTCAACTATGACAATATAATCCAGCGGGGGCATGTGTAACTAACAAAGAGGTTTTAGAATCTATTGGAGTAACTCACTGGAGACTCGCAAGGCGGTGTCAGGTGTAACATGTATAACCAAGCTACAGATGACATCTTAAAGATACTGTGCCCTCCAGGACCCATAAGGGAGTCCTGAGGAGTTGCGCGCTCTCGCCATCATGAGCGCACCAAGTAGCCCTCCCCCATACACCATTTGGGCTATGTACCTTCCATATATTTTTACTTCTCCTAACTTCACCACTTCTCGTGGTGGAGTTTCTCGCGTTGGTTTTCGGTTTTTGTCGAAAGCAAATTAGCGCGGTTTACAGATCTCGCATTAAAAACTTTGTGACGATGCCCTCGTTGGTTTTTATTTAAATAAAAAAACAGTGAAAGGAGAAAGCCCCCGACCCTTCGAAGCGACTGGTCTTTGGTGGGGCTTCGCACGGTAGATTGGGATGAGTTTTTAAAAGGAGTTCAAACTCTCTGTAGAAGTTACTGTAGCGCCCAAATGAAGCTTTGTTTGAGTACTATTGAGTTCTTCCATTATTTCTAAGTCAAATCTTTTTCAGAAATTCCCAAATAAAAAATTTGAGAAATCCTCAGGTGAAGGGGACTAGATTAATCCCAAACCCGGTCCAAGTGGTAGATTTGGAGATCTTTATTTACCTGTGTTCCATGTCGTCCCAATCGAACTGATTCGTCTCGACCAGGTTTGTCAGCTTGGCTTTGTTTGGGAAGAAGAGGGCGAGATCTGTGGCCAGAATGCAGTGTCGGATGTTGCCCAGGACTTGTTTGTACTCCGATTGCGTCAATTTGTTGAAAATGTTGTGGCCTTCCTGGTTGGGAAGGAAGTAAGTTTAGTATTTCCACCCTCTGCATGACCCTAAAAGGGGGGCTGAGGAAGGGTTAAAGCTTGCCCAATGGGGAGAGGGGGTTCAAATGACCTGTTTGGGGAGATTTTGAATTCTGAATAGCAGGTCTCATGGCTTCTGAATACTACTTACCAGTTGTCTACATATTACAAATGTGCCCATGAGACCTTCCTGCATGAATAACCTTTTTTATAGGTTGGGTAGGTATTCAATTAATGCCATATCCTTTTTCTTAAACTGGATTAGGATTTTGACTGAAATAAAAGGGGTATTCCGAGGGACCCATTAACTTGTCGATTGGACAATACTACTCGAAGATTAACTTCGATCTCTTTTGAAAAATCAGCAAATTCTCAGCAATTTTGCTTACTACGCAGTTTTAAGTTCTAGGATGGACATTTCAATTAGCCCCCCAAAAGATGCCTTTCAAAATTTGTAATCACGGGTTGCTAGAAAAAATAAATATGCTTCTACAAGTGCTAGATCCTCGTTAGAAGAAAAATATGGTAGTGGATCAAAAAATCAAATATTGAATGATCCGAAAAATTTTTGCTTTCGACTAGTCCAGTGGTTCTCAAACATTATTTATTGATAGCGTGTTCCGCGGCTGTGCTGTGGTAGATACCAATTACTCTTAGCCCTAGCCCATTCTTCCTTATTTATATGAAGCTAGAGGAAATAGAAATATTGGAATGCTTAATTTTTAATGCATTTTATATGTACAAATTTAATTTTATATAAATAAAGAATTCAGATTTTAGACATTAATCCTTTGACAAAAAATAAAATGAAAGTATTGTTCCTTTTTTACAAATTGTAATTAAAACATTTTTCTTGTTAATTAATAGAAAATAAAGACTATTGATGCCTTATTAATGGTGAACTTGGATTTGTTTGTCCTTTACTAAAGTAGCAATGTTAGGGTCTGTGGAAGACAGTTCACATCGCATATCAGCAGTTGCGTCTTTCAACTGGTTCTGGTTTTGATTTTAATATAAATTAAGCCGAGAAACCCTCTTCGCAACGGTAAGTTACGGCAACAGGTACTGTTATACTCTGCCCCTCTAAGGGTGTTGTAACTGTTGAGCAGCTCTGTGAGAGAATGGGATATTCCTTCTTCAGTTTGGCCCCAAAGTAGCCAGTTCTTCATTAAGATAATCCACTTCCATGGTTGTATCTTGTCTTCTTTTTCTTCTTCTTTTGGAAGTGGTAAAGGGGATGTGTGTGGGAGTGAGGTGGTGTACAAGAAAATGTCTTTTTAGGGGGGGGGGAGGCAGTGGTAAAATGAGAAAGAAGCATTAAAGGTACAGGATTTGCAAAGTTGCCTAGAGATCAGGCTAATCACTTTTTTGTTTATTTTCATATTTCTTTCAGTGTATGTTTTGCTATATATATATATATATATATATATATATATATATATATATATATATATACGCATATTGGCGTTCTTGCTTTAAATTTTGGGACATTTTTAGCTTTGTGATTTTCCTTGTCGTGTATTATAATTTTTTAGTTCCTTTGTGTATATTTATTAGTCTTTTATCTAGTTTTTGTGACTGCGTCTCTATTTCTTTGTTTTTGTTGCTCTTTATTAAATATTCTTGTTAAAGTTCCTTTTAGGTGTAATTTTTGCTTCTTCGGGTTTTTTCCACATTCGGGTTTGTTTGTTTTTGGTTGATTGTCTTTATCAGTTAGTTTATTCGTTTATAATTCATCTTTTCATGCATAGAATGTCACAACTATATTTTCAAGCTTCCTGGCAGTCTTTGAGAATCTTGCATGACATGGGCCTAGTTGACTTTCTTCTATGAGTGCTCTTATCTCGTCGGTGGTGTTTAGCCTCGTCTTCTCCTTCATCGCTGCTGCTATTTTCTTTAATATTATGTTAAGCTTAAGCTGCCTGACCTTCGCCGCTTTGTGTAGATCTTTTTGCTTTACTCTTTTCATCATTTATGTTCCGGTGACAATGTAGATGCATTTGTTCTGTACTCTTTGCAACTCTCTTCCTGCACTATCTGAGGCGCTGAAGAGGGTCGCCGAAGGATAGATGAGGGTTGGTCTAACGAGCGTCAAGCATATTTTTCTTTGCTACCGTATCACTGTCCTATTTACATTTTCATCAATAGTAAATAGTTTAGTTACCCAACCTTTCTTGCATTACATATCAAGGTCAGGGAGGTAACTGCTGATTGTTTATGTTATAACACTAATATGGACTTCAATAAGATCAACAAACAAATATTCTTCTATGATACTGGTTATGTTGTCCTCTAAGTATTGCTATTCGGACGTTAGATGCCCCTTTTAGATAAAGTGCGAAAAGGGGAGCTCTCCTCGTGTAGCAGGCTGGTTTAAGTGATCAAACGAGCTTCCTTAAAATAAAGGAGAATATTCAGCTGGATTCTTTATTCCGTCTTAAATTGTGGAAACAGGTCTCGAAAAGGCGAACGGTAGGATAACTTCTCCTTGCTTCTTAAATAATACTAACCCTAAACGACAAAATACAGCTATATACATAGTCATTCCATCTACTCATAATTATACAAAATTCAACCAATCAGGGTTGAGACACATTTGGACATTGGACATATAAAGTGAGGAATATAGTAAAAGAGGGTTTTAGTAGGAGAAATAGGGGAAAATTATAGGAAAGTGAAAATGAAAAGAAGTATGAAAGACAGATCCCTGGTGAAAGGGTATCACTGGCTTTCTTTGCGTTTTGGTTTTTTGACAATATATAAATATATTATCAGTTTATACACTGGGCATTCAAGCCTTTGTAGTTGTAGATGTTTTTTATTCTCTACGTGGCTTGTTGAAGATTTTCATCTTCTTTTCTAAGTATTTTACACCCAGAATTTGGTTTTTGTTTTGTGTTGTTTTGTTTGTTAGTTTGTTTTTGTTTTTTTGGCGATATTTCGCACAAAAATTTGGGGAAGTATTTACTAGAAACTAAAATTAACAAATGCTAATTTAGTGGCTAATTTCGCTTGGCTTTGTTCATGATTTGTGTTGTGAATTGGGTTTTTTTAACTTTAAGTGAACTTTGGGTCGATGTCAATGCCAATCGGTAGTCTGCTGCTTTTAAACGATATTGGTCGTCTTATGTTGTGTAAGTTGTCAAAGTCAATGTGCTCGAGCACAAACTCGAGAGGGAGGTGCCGGTGCACCTTGTCCCAGATTTTGGTTGCTCTAAGGTGAAGCTCCTCGTTTATGGGGGTCATCCCCAATTCACCATGGAGTTCACTCTGCCTTCTCCCTTCTCTCCTTCGGGTTCCCGTAATGATATATACTGCCTTATTCTGGACCCTTTGCAGTTTACGGACTTAGGTCTTGGAAACTACGATTATAGGCACCGGAGGGTACAGGAGTTTTGAGCGAATGCACGCATTATAGATTTCAAGTTTGTTGGAGGTGCTCAGGTTTACGAATTTGAAAAATTCACCCAAGTCCCTCCGTGCATTCTGTGTAGTTTTCGCTACATGATTCCTATACCCACCAGTCGTAATATGTAGTCCCAGAACCGTGCCCTCCGTGCGGTATGGGATGCGTGCACCCCCCACACGGATGTCTGCCAGTGTCCTTCGGAATAGTAGAATTACACGGAACTTTTGGGCATTGGTGGATATCTTCCATCTTCTCTCGAAAGAGTTGATGTTTTCGATTTCCACTGCCGTACTCTGTGCCATGAAATTCGCATTCCGATAAGGCTCCGTACATATCATTGTTATGTCGTCCGCAAATTGGACGTACAAGGAACCTTCAGTCAGAGGTTGGGGAAGGTCAATGGTGTATATGTTATAGAGCAGGGGACTGATGCACCCGCCTTGCGGCAACCCCACCTCGAGATCGAACTCAGGGCCACTATAACCTTCGATACTCAAAAACGCCCTCCTCTCCATCACGTAGTCACAAAGGATCCTCTTCAAGTATGGGATTGAGGCCCAGTTGTAAGATCTTGTATTGTAGGCCTCTCCTCCATACTTTGTCAAAGGCCTTTTTGACATCGCGTAGCACCAGATTTGCGTGGCGTTTTTCTGATTTTACTTTGCCAACTTCTCGGTAATTACGGCTAGCGCCGTGTCTGTTCCTCGCTTCGCTTGGAAGCCATACTGTTCATTATTATGAGAATTGTTATTCTCGAGGAATGTATTTACCCTATTGGTCAATATCTTCTCCAAGACTTTCCCTGAAAATTCTAAGAGAGATATAGGCCTGAAGTTAGCTGGACTGTCCGGTGGTTTACCGGCTTTTGGAATGAATATCATTTTCGCTACCTTCCAGTGGTCAGGAAAGTAACCCACATTCAGGCACGCGTTCATGATATTCATGAGCCCCAATAAGATGTTGGGCGGGGCTTGAATAAAATTCTCCTTCGTCAGTCCTGTACGCCCCGGTGCTCGCTGTCGAAAGGACTTTAAGGTCATTGAGAGTTCCTCGGCAGTAATTATACCGCCGAGTCCTTCCATTTCCCTATCCTGTGATACGCAATGGTGAGGGTGGGTTCTGTGTATTTGATCATTCAGGTCGTTAATGATTCAGTCTTCGAAGTCCAAATCGAAGTCATCATTCTCTTCCGGGGATATCTTAAATATAGATGCCCAAAAGAGTCTGAATTCCTCTTCGATTCTTTCCACGTCAGAAATTTCAGTGTCATCACGTCTTAGCTTAATAGTCTTTGGTGGTTGTCCGCCTTTTAGTCGTTTAACAGTCTGCCAGAATGTAAGTGAGTCGGTTTCTACGTTCAGTCCGTCAATTCAATTATTCCAGAGTACATTCTGTTGGTCCCTTATAAAAGTCATTAGTTCGTCACGTATGAGTCGTGTTTGTCGGTGTGTGTTGATGTTAGGGCCAGTGAGGTTCACTTCATTGATCCGTTCCCTATACTCTCTCGCGAGGGATTTCATTTTAGGGATCCATGAGGGGACAGGGAGAGTTTTATACTTAACTCGGGGGACGGCTTCCTTGTCGGCTTTTAATAAATTTTCATTCAATTTATCCAACTCCTCGTCAATTTCTTCTAGGGAGGCATTATTTAAGGGTTCTGGGTTATAACTTTCGAGGAGTTGTTTATACTTATCACAGTTGGCTCGAGCGTAGCTCTTTCGTTCTGGGATAGGGATTTGAATGGGGGAGGTTGAGACTCTAATAAGGATAGCCTGGTGGTGCTGGGAATAGGGGGGCCCGGCTCAATGAAGTAATTATATGGGAACATATTGCTGGTTAGTCCAATGTCTGGTTTGGTGGCTGACCTGTGTGTGATGAATGTGAGGAAGTCTGGTCCAATTCTAGTCATAATATGTCTATCGATAAGTGTCTCGAGATTCCTGCCTGCTGCGTTGGTCGACGTATAACGGGAGGCAGCACTTCTTGCATTGAGATAAAACGGCAAAGAGAACGGTTCTGCCGTGACCACATAGCTGCAAGAAGTTGGGAAGGGGCAAATACCCTCTCCTTGGGGGTCGGTACCACGTTGCCAGGACCAGGGGTCCCACTGCCGTACGGACCTCCACAGCGAGGTAAGATTCGTCGAGTCCACTTATTGATCTGAAGTCAAGACCTCTTTTCATAGCTATAGCGCATCCGTCAAAACGTTCTCCGCTGTGATTTTTGGTCAAGACTTCGTAGGGAAATTTTTTTAGTGGGTTTGCGTCATTTATTCCATGTTCGGAAATAAATATAACGTCTGGGTCGCATTGTCTCAATACATTTCCGTACAATGTCTGTTTATTTGTCCATCCGTCAGAGTTTAGGTGTAATATTTTTAGAGTCGTCATTTTATAGTTCACTTAAGGGTTCTTGGGTGTGATATGATGTTTTTATGACTTATTCTCTTACGATCTTAGGTCCTTGTGAAGTGTTAGGAGGCGTGATTGTTTTACCTGTATTCGCCGCCAGTAAGGGTGACAAAAGAGTCCGGAGTCAGTTTAATCAAGCCTTGGAGTAAAGCCTCCTCGACCTGCTTTTCACTGTACTCGTCCGAGGTAAATTCCCATTTGTATCTTCCGGCTATTATCCATTCTGATACATCAAGGGCATCCATCTTCTTAGGGAAAGGGGACCTTTCGTCAGCGAATACCTTCAAGTTAATTTTTATTGAATGGTAAGCGTGCCTAGATTCCCTCTTGCAAGAAGAGGACGATCTCGGGCGTCTCTGGGGCTGCGAGGTTTTCCGTGAGCGGGGCGAACGTACCTCCCCCTCGGCTCTCGCAACTCCAGTCTCCGTAGCCTCATTGTCAACCTGTGTGGGTGTGTGTGTGCGTGGGTGGTTTTGTTTTGGTGAGTTTGCGTTGATTGTTGTTGTTCCGTGCGTGCTTTTGCAGCCTGGATCTTGGGGTCCCAAGAGGAGGCTGGGGTTGTGGCATTGCTTGGAGCTGGGAGCTTCTGACAACTAGTCTCGCACTGGGGTTTGAGACTAATTTTAAGGATCTCCTCTGACCACGGGTCCGGGGGCAACCACATCTTCTCCATTCCATTATGAGTTAGCATCTCATTAAGTTCATCTGCAAAGCACCCCGGGGAGGAGAGATTCGCAATATGAGCATAATATATGCAACACATAATTTTAGTCGAGTTTTCATTCTCGACGTGGAGAAATGTCGGGTTTCCTTTTAATTCCGCTACCGCAGCTTTTGAAACTTTGGCATAGGTTGTGTTGGCCTTAGTTTCCTCTTCCAGTTTCTTTAGGTTAGCTTTTCTTTTCAAAATTTGCTTCTTGATGGGGCAAGCCATGGAGAGTGTCTTATGTTCACCAGCGCAGTTGAGACACTTCATGGAGGTGCTTTTACAGCTCCTCCAAGAATGGATGTCCGACGCGCAGATAGAACACAAGATAGCATTCCCTTTGGGGCAGTTAGCTGTAGTGTGCTCCTCATACTTGTAGCATTTGAAGCACATTTGGAGGTCGATAAACTCCTCACGCTTGACCTGCTCGGGGCAGATTCGAACGTTGAAGAGGAGCATACCACCCTCCGTAGCCTTTACCGCCATTGCCTAATCATTAAATACAATTTTAAAAACATGCGTATAGTCCTTGAATTTAAGGACTTCCGCTACCTTAGCCCAAGAGTGATTCTTCTCGACCTCAGCATGAATTTCTTCGATGCTGTGGGCACCGACCCAAGGATCGAGGCGGTGAAGAATGATGCTGCGGTGAGTTTTGATTTGTGGAGGCGTGTGGGGTTTCAGATTTATTTTCCTTAGGGATTCGCTGCCTTTTGGAAGGTGAGGACTTCGCAGTCGCTCTCCTTTTGAGAGATAGCCGAATATCTATTGTGCGTGTCGATGAGTCTCACTAGGGTTACCCCTAGTTCCCCGTGGGTAATTGCGAAGACCTCCCACCAATCTGGCTTGGAGCCATCGGAGAGGGTCCTCAGCGGTATCCGCCGAGTCTCCCTCATTTATTTTTCCATTTCCACATTAGGGTCCGCAAAAACAAATTTTTGTGAAGACTCGGTGTGTTTGGCTGTGTTTGTGTGTGTGTGTGTGTGAGAGATTTTTCACCAGTAAGAACAGAGCTAGTCAAAGAGAGTAGTCTCTGTCCAAAGCAAAAATAACCCAAGCAAAACTGGCACTTTACCTTACGTGCAGGCGCTTCTCGAGAGCCTGCAGGTCCTTGGTCTACCTCAAAGGGAGTCCGATGAGGAAAACGGAGGGGAGGGTGGAAACAAGTTCACCCTCACTACCGGCGCACGAAGCGAGTGAAATTTCACTTTTTACTGTAAAACGTAATAACACTTTCAACGTAGGCTGCGTAAGAACTCGTAAGCGAGGAATCACTTAACGCGCGAATAACACTTTCACAATTCTTGTGCGAAATCAAACAAAAGGTTTGCTGTATCTGTACACAAGAGAAGAACTAGGCTGTCTCAGGCAAGCAAAGCAGTCGAGACACATTTAATTGTAATACTTATGTCTATTTCTGAAATAAAAGACGTAAGCGTTAACAAATTGGCCAATCAGCTTTTAGACTTAAGCGCTGCAATAATGTCCAATCAGCGTCACGATAGATTTAAGAGAATAAATAACTCTCAAACCATTTAGCATATAAACACGGCTGAAATCCATTTTTTTTGCTTTTAAGACTGTTCTGGTTGCCGAAATTAAGTCGCATTCTCTTACAATGGTAAAGAACTTGCACTTTTCATAAAGTCAAAAGAGAGTTAGTGTTTCTTGTGTACTCGCGAGTTCAGTGATTCCAATTGATAAAGTTTTAGCAAGTGATAAGTGAGATTTTTCTGTCATTTACAAAATTGTGTTAATACGTGAATTTTTTCAACCGCTTTCGAGCCATGTGGCGGGGATTGAACATGCTTCAAGGGATATAAGTACGAGGAGCACACCACGGCCACCTTCCCCAGGGGTATGGCTCTTTTATGCTCCATTTGTTCTTCAGATACACATTCATGGAAAAGTTGCAATAGCACCTCCTTAAAGTGTCTGAACACTTTGCAGGAGCGCATAAGACCCTATCCATGGCTTGCCCAGTCAAGAAAGAGATGCTTAAGAAAAATCAAACGAGAAAAGACAGGCTGAGGAATCTAAGGTACATAACACATATGCCAAGGTTTCAAAAGCTGCCATTGTGGAATCTCGGGTAGATAAGACATACTTGCACGTCGAGAATGAAAACTCGACCAAAATTATGTGTTGCATTTATTATGCTCACATCGCGAATCTCTCCTCCCCGGGGACCTTTGCGAAAGAGCTAAATAGAATGTTGACGCATAATGGGATGCAGGAAATGTGGTTTACAGAGGAGCCACAGTGCGAGAAGGTTCTAAAAATTAGTTTCAATCCCCAGTGCGAGACTAGTTGCCAGAACTCTCCATCCCCGGCAGTGCCCCAGCTCGTTCCAGGGACCCCAGGATTCAGGCGCAGGCAGCGCGAGATGCAAACTCACGCAGTGAAAAACCAAACAACACACAAAACACACAAGCACAAACGGAAATGGAAGTTTCGATGATTGAGACTGCGAGACCCGAGGGAAGAGCGCATTCGGCCCGCTTCCGGAAAAGCTCGCAACCACAAAGACGTCCGAGGTCGTCCTCTTCTTGTAAGAGGGAATCTAGGCACGTATACCACTCAAGAAAAATAAACTTAAAGGGCTACGCCGCCGAAAGGTCTCCTTTCCTAAAGGAGATGACGTCCCTTTCTGAAACTGAAGGAGTAATATCCGGAAAGTACAAATGGGAATTTTCTTCGGACGACTGCACGGAAAAATAAGCTGAGGAGGCTTTACTCCAAGGCTTAATTAAAATGGCTCCCAAAACCTTCACTACCCTCATATACAGCGAATACAGGAAAAAACGCACTGGAAAAACGATTACGCCAGCAAACACTCCACAAGGGCCCCAAGCTCGTTATAGAATAAGCCTTAACAACAATACATACACAGGAATGGACCAACTAAAAATACTATATTTTAATTAAAACGGTTGGACCGAGAAAAGACTACTTTACGGTAACATAATACGACAAAGTGACCCAAAGTTTGTATTTATCTCAGAACATGGGGTAAAAAAGACAGAAACCCAAGAAAATTTTTTCCATACGAAGTCATAACCATAAATCACATCGGAGAACGATTTGACAGTTGTGCAATTGCTGTGAAAAAAAGGTATTGACTACAGAAAAATAAGTGTCTCGATGAATCTTACTTAGCTTTAGAGGTACGTAAGGCAGTGGGGCTCCTGGTCCTGGAAACAGGGTACCAGCACCCAAGGAGAGGGTACTTACCCTTCCATAGCTTCATGCAGCCTTGTGGTCACGGCAGAACCGTTCCTTTTACCGGTGACCTCAATGCGAGGAGTGCTGCCTCAAACTATACGTCGACCAACCCAGCAGGCAGGAATCTCGAGACATTTATTGGCAGACAAATTATGACCAGAATTGGACCAAACTTCCCCACATACATCACAGACAGTTCAGCCACAAAACCAGACATAGTGCTCACCAGCACTTTGTTCCCCTATAATTACTTCATTGAATCGGGCCCTCCTGTCCCCAGCGACCAACAGGCTATTCTTATTAAAATCTCCACCGCTCTTATTCAGGTCCCCATCCCAGAACGCAAGAGTTACGCTCGCGCCAACTGGGATACGTATAAACAACTACTCGGAAGCGTCATTCCTGACCCCTTAACTGATGCAAATTTAGAAGAAATCGATGAGGAGTTGGATAAAATTACCAATCAATTAATAAATGCCGATAAGGAAGCAATTCCCCAATTAAAGTATAAAACTCTCTCGGCCCCTTCTTGGACCCCTAGAATGAGATCTCTCGCGAGGGAATACGGGGAACGGATCAATGAAGTGAACCTCACTGGCCTCAACATTACTACACACAGACGAACACGACAAATACGCGATGAACTAATGACACTCATTAGGGAACAGCAAAATGTACTCTGGGACAATTTAATAGGCAGATTTGACTTAGAAAACGACTCACGTACATTCTGGTAGACTGTAAAAAGACTAAAAGGAGGCCAGACACAGACGTCAATAAAACTCAAACGAGACAACATCGAAATTACTGAGACTGATAAAATCGAGGAAGAATTCAAACTCTTCTGGGCATCTATTTTTAAGATATCTCAGGGGAAGAATTACAACTTTGATTTTGACTTAGAAGACAGAATCATTGACAAACTAAACGACCAGATCCACAGAACCTATCCTCATTATTTCGTGACGCAAATAAGAAATATGGAGGGATACTGCGGTAAAATTACTTCCGAGGAACTCTCTAAAACTTTAAAATCCTTTCGTCAACGAGCACCTGGGCGTACAGGATTGACCTAACATCCTAATTGGGCTTATGGATATCATGAATGCTTGCCTGAACGTGGGTTACTCTCATGACCACTGGAAGGTAGCAAAAATGATATTCATTCCCAAAGCCGGTAAGCCACCGGACAGTCCAGCCAACTTCAGGCCTATATCTCTCTTAGAATTTTCAGTGAAAGTCTTTGAGAAGATATTGGCCAACAGGGTTAACTCCTTTCTCGAAAATTACGCATTGCAGAATGACCAACAACATAGCTTCTGAAGGAAGCGAGGAACGGACACGGCTCTAACTTTGATAACCGAGAAGTTAGCAAAAGTAAAAGCTGAAAGACGCCACGCAAATTTGATACTCCGAGAGGTCATAAAGGCCTTTGACAAAGTATGGAGAAGAGGACTGCAATACAAAATTTTACAACTGTGCCTCGACCCCATACTTGAAAGGATACTCTGCGGTTACGTAATGGAGAGGAGTGCGTATATGCACGTAAAAGGCTTCAATGGCCCTGAGATCGAACTCGAGGCGGGGGTGCCACAAGGTGGGTGTATCAGTCCCCTGCTCTATAATATATATACAATCGACCTTCTCTAACTTTTGACAGAAGGCTCATTATACGTCCAATTTGCGGACGACATATCGATGATCTGCACGACACCTTATCAGAGTGTGAATTATATGGCACAGAGTACGGCGGTAGAAATCGAAAACAACTCTATTGAGAGAAGATGGAATATATCTACCAATCCACCAAAGTTCAAAATAATTCCACTATTCCGACGGACCCTCGCAGACATCCGGGGGGTAGGGGTGGGGGGAGGGGGGGTATGCATCCCATACCGAACGGAGGGCACGGTTCTGGGACTCCGTATTACGACTGGTGGGTATGGGAGTCATGTGAAAAGTTTCGCGGCGAATGCACGGAGGGACTTGGGTGAATTCTACCGATTCATGGACCTAAGTTCCCCGAACAAACTCAAAATCTACAATACGTGCATCCGATCCAAACTCCTGTACCCCCCGGACCCTATAAAAACGAGCCCCAAGACCTAGATCATTAAACTGCAATGAGTTCAGAATAAGGCTGTCTTAATTATAACGAGAACCCGGAGGAGAGAGAAGAGAAGGCAGAGTGAGCTTCATAGTGAACTGGGGTTGACCCTCATAAACGTGGAGCTTCACAATAGAGCAATCAAGATCTGGGACACCGTACACCCGCACCCCCCTCCCAAGTTTGTGCACCACTTTAACCTAATTTGTAATTTGTAATTTGTAATTTAAGCGCTCAATCAGAGTTCGGAAACAGCTACGCTACCGAATGTTCCTTCTAGGTAAAGGAGGTAAAGGTTTTGGTAAGCGAACTCAAAAACGTGAACTCTTTTCCCTACGAGGTCTTACAAGGAGAATAATAGAAGAAGCTCTAAGTAGCATCGACTCAACGATATCGCTCTCTGTGACCTACACGATTGAGGCTCCAAGAAAACGTCCCTCACATTGGCTCTTTACCTCACTACCCGGCACAGGAAGCAACGGTTTCGGAAAGCTTCTTCACTGACAGCGTACACCGGGAAGTTTATCTTCCTATGTACAAAGGAGAGTATACTACACACCGGGAAGTCTATCTTGCCCTTTACAAAAGAGAATAATACATACCAGGAAATCCATCTTCCCATTTACAAAAGAGAATAATACATACCGGGAAGTCTATCTTCCCATTTAGGTTCAATCTGTGACTCGTTTAAATTTTCACTCGAATGTTATACTTGGTTCGACCCCCACCGTCCTTTCTGAAAAGACTCCTGTCACCCGGCTGAACACGACGCTGATAAAGCTGAAATTTTCTCTGAAAAATAGCAACTTAATTTCTGCTGTCTAAGACATTTACACTATTTTCCCGAAGTGCTAACTAAGTTCAGGGAGTTTACATTTCTAACGAAATCTGCAAGGTAGGTCGACTTTCAACATTAACTCTTCATTTTCTCAGATAGACTTACTTCTTTGACAGTTTTTCTCCTCTCAAGAAAAGTAGTTATTTCCTGTTTTACTTCAAGAAAACGATGCAACACCTTGCCCCTATATAACCATCTCACCTCAATGTGAAATAAAAGCACAATGTAGGCCTCCTCTCATCTTTTATCATAAAGTTTTGAATATACTCGAGTTCACAGCACTCCTTTTGAGATACGAGGGGCGGTCAATAAGTTTTGCGAATCGGTAGGGCAAAACAGAGGAAGGGGGATGGCTGTTTATGGGGGTGTTAGGACAAGTTATGACAAGTCAGACCTGCAGCCGCACGCTCCTGCCTCGTCTATTTAAGAAGCAGTAGCTGATTGCAGAACGCCAGTCACAAATTTTTCAACAATGAAGAAGGTTGAGCACCGCGCAGTGATCAAATTTTTGACCAAGGAAGGCAAGAATGCAAAAGAGATCCATGAACGCATGGTTGTAGTGTACGCCAATACCGCCCCTTCTTATGCAACCATTGCTCGCTGGAATAGGGAGTTCCGCCATGGTCGTGAGTCCCTTGAAGATGACCCCCGTCCAGGACGCCCGTCAGACGTGACCAACGAGGAGAATGTGGCTCGTGTGGAGAGGAGGATCCTCGAAAATCGACGGGTGAAGGTCGAAGAAATCGAGCGAGAACTTGGAATATCACATGGAAGTGTTATCAACATCATCCACGACAATTTGGCCAAGACCAAGGTCTCTGCCCGTTGGGTCCCTAGAAACCTCACGCCCTATGATGGACTTCAACGTCGTCAAGGTCCACAAGGCCAGAGTTGCACAAGCTGCCCTGCGCGAGTGCGGATTCGAGGAGCTCAACCATCCCCTCCCCCTACAGTCCAGATCTGGCCCCTAGCGACTACTTTTTACTCCGCCAGCTCAAGGCTGCACTGTGTGGACGCCAGTTTGGGGACGATGATGTCCAGCTCACCGTCCAGGAGTGGATTGAAAAACAGTCGGGAGATTTCTGGTTGTCGGGAATTCGAAGCCTCAGGGACAAGTGGCGCAAGTGCATTGAAGTCGAGGGCAGTTATATTGAAAAATAATAAAACACTTTTCCTCATATCTCGTTTTCTTATATCCGAATTGCAAAACTTATTGATCGCCCCTCGTAATTAACCATTTTCACTACACCTGACAAAGCATGTGAAAATTCATTACGAGAAGTTTTCATAGCTTATGCATGGAGGTGAATAATACAGTGTGTGAGCTAAAAGTGCGTAGCGATATTTCACACACACTCTTGAAACCCTCAATGCTAGTTTTGTCTAGTCAATACCATTATCCCTCAAAAAATGGTAAACTATTTTATATACATCTTTGCCCCGTCTGGTTGTAGCAAGAGATTCTGAGAACAAGTATTCCTCCTTAATTGAATTCTCTTTCATGTAGCTTGCATATCCAAATAGTTGTAAGCATGAAGACACATCAGTAGATTCGTCGAGTTGACTAGCAAAAGGACTGTTCTTAAGTTCCGTTGCTACCGACTCAAGAATGTCGCTACTTATCTCGGTGATACGTCTTTTCACTGTGTTACTCGAGGCGGAATCTGTTTCATATTTCTTTCTTGTTCCTCGCCAGTCAGAAGAAATTGTGATGTGTCAAAAAGCGACTCTCGATTTATCAGAAAAAAAACACGATTGCTTCAAACCAAATTGGAATCGCCAGGAAAAGAATCTGATGCGCCTCTGCTCCCGAGACTGGTTGTCCTCTCGCTACTCCACTCGTAAGTAAAAGGGGGTTAGGGGGTCTCCAAGGTGCATGTTCAAAATAATAATTCCTGTTGTTCTTCTTTATTTTTAAACTGGGCTCTTGTTCGTACTTGTGAGGGCCTGTGACCTTTCTACGAGCTTGTTCGTGGAGGTTATATAACTTCTTACAGCTTTAGTTTTTATAGTTAAGGATATTGTTACTAGTCTTTGTTAACATTAACCATGCCACTATTCCTGTTATTTTTATTATTCACCTTTCTTTATCTGTCTGTCTCCTCCTCTTACACCTGCTTCAGTGAGCGAAATTATTCATGTTGGTTACAACACTTATCTTCCTTTTCTTAATGTAAAACTACCCTTGGGTCTACAATTTTCAGTATGTGTCAGTTACCCACTTTATGGGTAGCTGCGTTTTGATAAGGAGCAAAGGATTTGTTATGGCAGCCTTTATTTTATTCATTTCCTACACTCTTCCCGTTCGTTCACTTTCCACCTTGATCTTTTCTTTAAAGTATCGCGATTTGAAGGTTAATCTCGGGTCTTTCATCCATTTCTGAAGTTTAAATGAGGATTGCGCAGTAATCCTGCAGCAACCCTGGATTTAGTGTCAAAAATTCTTTCGCACTTCGAGCGAAAACACCTCAAATTCTTATCACCCTTTTAAATTTTCAATGCTCGAAAAAAAATTGAAAATAATTAAACAGGAAAAGTGTTTTTTTTTCTGATTCAATCTCTTGAAACTAATGTTAAACATTCAAAGTTACACCTACATCATCGCTATTTTCACTGAAACTCTCACAATTGTCACTCTCTTCACTGAAACTCTCACAGTCGTGACTCTCTTCACTGAAACTCTTGCAGTCGTCACTCTCTTCACTGAAATTCTCCCAGTCGTGACTCTCTTCACTGAAACTCTCACAGTCGTGACTCTTTTCACTGACACTCTCACAGTCGTGAGTCTCTTCACTGAAACTCTTACAGTCGTGAGTCTCTTCACTGAAACTCTCACAGTAGTGACTCTCTTCCCTGAAACTCTTACTGTCGTGACTCTCTTAACTGAAACTCTCACAGTCGTGACTCTCTTCACTAAAATTCTCACAGTCGTCACTCTTTTAACTGAAACTTTCACAGTCGTGACTCTCTTCACTGACACTCTCCCAGTCGTAACTCTCTTCACTGATACTCTCACAGTCGTGACTCTCTTCACTGATACTCTCACAGTCGTGACTCTATTCACTGATACTCTCACAGTCGTGACTCTCTTTCCTGAAACTCTTATAGTCGTGACTCTCTTAACTGAAACTCTCACAGTCGTGACTCTCTTCACTAAAATTCTCACAGTCGTTACTCTTTTAACTGAAACTTTCGCAGTCGTGACTCTCTTCACTGAAACTCTCACAGTCGTGACTCTCTTCACTGAAACTCTCACAGTCGTGACTCTCTTCACTGATACTCTAACAGTCGTGACTCTCTTCACTGATACTCTCACAGTCGTGACTCTCTTCACTGATACTCTAACAGTCGTCACTCTTTTAACTGAAACTTTCACAGTCGTGACTCTCTTCACTGACACTCTCCCAGTCGTGACTCTCTTCACTGAAACTCTCACAGTCGTGACTCTTTTTCCTGAAACTCTTATAGTCGTGACTCTCTTCACTGATACTCTCACAGTCGTGACTCTCTTCACAGAAACTCTCACAGTCGTGACTCTCTTTACTGATACTCTCACAGTCGTGACTCTCTTCACTGAAACTCTCACAGTCGTGACTCTCTTCACAGAAACTCTCACAGTCGTGACTCTCTTCACTGATACTCTCACAGTCGTGACTCTCTTCACTGATACTCTCACAGTCGTGACTCTCTTTCCTGAAACTCTCACAGTCGTGACTCTCTTCACTGAAACTCTCACAGTCGTGACTCTCTTCACTGAAACTCTCACAGTCGTGACTCTCTTCACTGATACTCTCACAGTCGTGACTCTCTTTCCTGAAACTCTTATAGTCGTGACTCTCTTAACTGAAACTCTCACAGTCGTGACTCTCTTCACTGAAACTCTCACAGTCGTCACTCTTTTAACTGAAACTTTCACAGTCGTGACTCTCTTCACTGAAACTCTCACAGTCGTCACTCTTTTAACTGAAACTTTCACAGTCGTGACTCTCTTTACTGACACTCTCCCAGTCGTGACTCTCTTCACTGAAACTCTCACAGTCGTGACTCTCTTCACTGATACTCTCACAGTCGTGACTCTCTTCACTGATACTCTCACAGTCGTGACTCTCTTCACAGAAACTCTCACAGTTGTGACTCTCTTCACTGATACTCTCACAGTCGTGACTCTCTTCACTGATACTCTCACAGTCGTGACTCTCTTTCCTGAAACTCTTACAGTCGTGACTCTCTTAACTGAAACTCTCACAGTCGTGACTCTCTTTATTGAACTCTCATAGTCGTCACTTTCTTCACTGTCTTCTACTTCATCCGCGTTGAATTTTCCAAATCTTCGACTCTTTAATTTCATCCATATTTCTATTGGTTTTTTGAGAGTCAAAGCTGAAGACATCCGGAGAATTGAGGTGGACCATCATTAGGTTGTGAAGAGAAGAAGAGTTCAAACTACATCTGCTTGTAGGTTGTTTTTATCCGTTTCATTGCCGAGGATCCACACTCACAATCGGCGGAGGTAGCCGGAAAAGCGAAAGTAGAATGTCGATGAGAGGGAGGAGATTTGCTAACGTAAATGTCTCAAGATTTTGTTTCTACTCATTGTCGTAGATCTTCGATTTGAGGATCGACCATTCATCTGAGATTTGACCTCTGTCGAATGATTCCAAAAACCCGACGCAGACCTGGAAAAACATATTAACCAATCATCATTCATAAAATATTTTATCTCTAATTTTCCCCTCAAATTTAATTTTATATTAAAATGAAATATAATTTCATATCTAAATATTCTAAACATTAAATATTAATATTTCTATTACAATTCGAAGTAACTGTTTAATAATTGAATTTAACACTCACTCACAATAGTAAAATATTAGAAGAATTAATCCATACCAGACTTTATCAGTTTTTAAATACCAATACGGATTCGGACCGCAGAAAGTACTGCCCAAAAGTACTGCTTTGCTCTTAACGGCTTGAAAATATCAAATTTATAGAACGAATGTTTTCATTTATACTTTGAAATAAAAAAAAAATGCATTTGATACGTAAAATTTTGTAGTCAATTTTTGTTCCCAATAAACCTTTACTTTTATTTTTTTACTTTAAAATAGCTGGTTTACTTTCATGGTTTTCGAAGTCAGGCCAGTTTTTAAAGTCTGCAATTGATGTTATTCGTTTATCAAGGAATTCCTCAAAATTGACAATAGGCGAGTTTGAGACACTGACCAAGGAAGATTCTGAGCCGTTCAGGGTGAAGCCAGCGTATTCGTGACCAGAAAAGACAATTGAAGATGAGGTCTCTTTTTTTTGGTATTTTTTAAGCATAGTTACGAGTACTATTGGGGAAAGGAGTCCATGCACCTGCCAGAGACCATTTACCAGTTTGAAGGTTAAGCGATAACTTTGACGAGTGGTTTGAGAACTATCTGAAGATACGAAGACCACTTGATGATCGATAAATTTTTCAAAAGCCGGGTGATCCCTTTAGCCTCCTCGCGTTTTGTCGCAAATATTTCTCCTTTATGAGCAAACCGACAATAAAGAATCTCTTCTTCAAGTGTCTGTTGATCCATCGGACATCAGCGAAAAAGAGAACCCCTTCTCTTCGAAACTAAGTTTTAACTTTTCTCGTTCAGTGATTGCAATGGCTTCAATAATTTTTTTTTCTGGTATTATATTGCTTACAACATCCAATTTATTTGTTTTGTCACCTTACACAGGTTTTCAAATTCTCTGTAAGGCTTACACTGTATAGCAATGTAGTGATCAATTCAAAACAAAAAGCTGAATTTGTTGATTTGACTTTTGTTCATTGACAAAAGAGCCAGATCAGACTGAGTTTCTCCATGTTTTGTATTTTTAGCCAACTTCTTTTATGAGTATATTTTATGCTCCTTTGAGTTTTCATGTTTAGCGATATTTTCATATTTAAAAACTTCACTGCCAGTTGTAAAGGAAAAAGCCTTTCTTGCCTGAAAATTGCTGCCAAGGAGCACGTATGATCATTTTTTTTTTCCTCTTAGAGTAGCCGAGGACGCCTTTCTTTCCATTTTGGTAAAAAGGTTCGATTTCGACTTTCTCTTCATCTTCCCGCTGTTTCTTTGGGTGGCCGTTGAATTACCGCCGAAGAAACAGTGAATGGATTTTTGAGACATTTGTAGAAGAATGTAACTAGAAAAACAAAAATTAAATTTTCAATTATCAGAAAAATGGATTTTTTTATATTTATTAATAAATTATAATTATCATATGTAAATCTTGTGCAACAAAGCAAAATTTAATAATTTACAACTTTTATTAGTAATGCTTTTATTTTTGTTTTTAATATATCATTTAATACTTTCAGATCTAATTATTTACAAAAATTATTTGGGGTGAATTTAATAGAATAAGTAAAATATTAAGTGTAAATGAAAAACATGAAATTTTATTGAATTTAGTATGGTTTATGACATTTATTATATTATCAATAATTTGAAAATAATGGAACCTATTTGTTCCATTCTATATTGCAATGGGTTATATATGTTCCACTGGTAGATATAGATTAACAATGATGATAGTGAATAGAATAAAAATTCATAATATGT
Organism: Ceratothoa steindachneri; assembly: GCA_963969495.1. Taxonomy (NCBI): domain Eukaryota; kingdom Metazoa; phylum Arthropoda; class Malacostraca; order Isopoda; family Cymothoidae; genus Ceratothoa; species Ceratothoa steindachneri. The sequence goes on from OZ018317.1 coordinate 192,806,160, forward strand.
ATAAAAATACAATGGAACACAATCCAACAAATAGGTCTAGAACATACTAGTGACCCATCTATAATAAATACTATTCACTAATGTGTAAAATTTATAAAGAACAATGTAGGCATTATGTAATCTTACCTATAATTGAAGAAATGAAGAGAAATGAGAGAATGATTCAGTCTGCTGTTTTCAAACAAGTTGCTGCCAAACCTTTTAAAATCGTACGTCTGGCAGTGGCCAACAGCTGATCGGTTGATTTTAGTATCGAATACCGTATTTAGTATTCGAGAAAAAAAATATCTAAAAGATAAGGCAAAAAAGACTTGTGGCCACGCGGGCGATAGATGAAAATTTTTATTTTACCCTTCACGAATTTTATCACATTTGGCGACAGGGCGACTCTTAAATCCAGCATTGTCCTACATATATCATCGCAATAAGACTGTCTGGAAATCTAAACCATGCCCATAACAACTGGCTGGTAGCTTAAGCCACGCCCATAACGACTGGCTGGTAGCTTAAGCCGCGCCCATAACGACTGGCTGGTATCTTAAGCCACGCCCATAACGACTGGCTGGCTGCCTCACCTACGCCCATAACGACTGGCTGGCAGTTTAAGCCCTTCCCGTTACCATTGGCTGGCACCTTAAGCCACACCAGTTACACATTCGTAGCCAAACAGCTCAAAGACAAGGAGACCATATAACCTTCTGATGGGCACAGCATTTAAATATCAGCCCATATCCATCCAACCAATGTGTGTAGTTAAATTCTTCAATGAGTAGCGTATTTCTATATGGCATCTCATGATCCATAATATCAGTATTATTGGTCTGTTAGATCCATTGCACCTGAATATGTGTTAAATTTAACATTTTTTTTGTCTATATTTACTTACATATTTTATATGAAAATGATGCACTGATGTTTTATATTTTTACTATATTGGATATTTAGAAAGATTTTTCTATTTTTTAATTAAAATTGAAAGAGCGCATTGCCGAGGCATCGCATTTGGGTAGGCAACTCAGGATTCGAAAATCAAAAAAAGATTCTGAAGAGTTACAGTGCTAATTTTCTGTGCTCAGAAGTATGAGTTTTATAATAAAATTGTTTGCTACATAAAAAGGTAAATTTTCTTTCATATACTATTCAAATACATACATTCTTAGGGCACACGAAGTGTATACATTTTTTAACTTGCAATTCTTTTATATCTTATTTATTCTAAATTGACATAAGAATATAAAAACAAATGAAATATATAAAAAACGTACTTTGAAATTCCTTTATAAAAGAGCATTTATAAAATATGCCTGCTAGGTATATAGCAGGGGGCCAGTATTCAATGATGCTTCCTTAAACCGGACTATATTTCTGTTGCCAATGAAAGGGTCATTACGAGAGTTCTATTAATTTGTCATTAGAACAATCGTCCCCTGAGAATGACCACAAACCCTTTATTGAAAACATGAAATTTCTCCGGAATTTTGCGTTCAAGAGAAAAAGAAAAATGATGGATGCATGTATGTGATTATGATATTCATCATCATCATCATCATTATCATCCTTTGATGCATTTGCCTCCCAATCATGAGAGAAGCCATTTCCTCATCTTTCTGAGATTTGTTTCATCATGAGAAGTTTGTAGCCATAAGCTACCACGCTAGCCCAATGCAGATTGCTAGCTACCACGTTGGCCCAATGCAGGTTGGTAGCTACCACGCTGGCCCAATGCAGGTTAGTAGCAACCACGCTGGCCCAATGCAGGTTAGTAGCTACCACGCGGGCCCAATGCAGGTTGGTAGCAACCACGCTGGCCCAATGCAGGCTGGTACCTACCACGTTGGCTCAATGCAGATTGCTAGCTACCCTGCTGTTTCATCATGAGAAGTTTGTAGCCATAAGCTACCACGCTAGCCCAATGCAGATTGCTAGCTACCACGTTGGCCCAATGCAGGTTGGTAAATACCACGCTGGCCCAATGCAGGTTAGTAGCAACCACGCTGGCCCAATGCAGGTTAGTAGCTACCACGCGGGCCCAATGCAGGTTGGTAGCAACCACGCTGGCCCAATGCAGGCTGGTACCTACCACGTTGGCTCAATGCAGATTGCTAGCTACCCTGCTGTTTCATCATGAGAAGTTTGTAGCCATAAGCTATCACGCTAGCCCAATGCAGATTGCTAGCTACCACGTTGGCCCAATGCAGGTTGGTAGCTACCACGCTGGCCCAATGCAGGCTAGTAGTAACCACGCTGGCCCAATGCAGGTTAGTAGCTACCACGCGGGCCCAATGCAGGTTGGTAGCAACCACGCTGGCCCAAATGCAGGCTGGTACCTACCACGTTAGCTCAATGCAGATTGCTAGCTAACCTGCTGGCCCAATGCAGGTTAGTAGCTAGGGGTCGTCAGCGAAAGTAGTCAACACTCCTTTTAGGCACATCGGGAATCGAATCCGGGACCTTTTGTTTTAAACTTCAGGCACGCTACCACTAACTGATTCTAGCATTAAGGTGGGGGGAGGAGGTACTTCTTGATTGAGTGTGTATTTCGGAATCAAGAAAGAAGTGTTATGCCAGCACGAGCTACTCGTGGGTTATGGTGACTTTTCTCTATAACTTTTGCTTACCCCGATTATTTTTATTTTATTCTTTCCTAATTTCATACACAAGTTATGTTTCGTAAGAAGCAAACCCTTGTTTATGGTCAAGAGAGCCCTTAATTCTAGCTAAACATTTCCATATTTTTAGTAGAGATGCGAGTCTTTAATAACTTTATAGTAGCATTAATATAATTCACCAAATCATCAATACTGAGTTCAACTTAAGTGTAGGATATATAAAAAATTCCAACAGAAAATTGTGTTGACGATATAAAAAACTTCTACAGGAAATTGTGTGGAGGACATAAAAACTTCTACAGAAAATTGAGTGTAGGGTATAAAACAATTCTACCAAAAATTGGATGTAGTATAAAACTCCCAGAAAATTGCGTGTGGGATATAAAAAACTACAGAAAATTTAATGTAGTATATAAAAAGCTGATACAAAAATTGGGTGTAGGATACAAAAAAGCTACTACACCAAATTGAGTGTAGGACAAAAATCTGCAGGAAAAGTATGCAAAATCGATTCGCCCAATTTTCTTCTTTTGATGTTTTTGTATACCGAAACTCTGGAAATTTTCCTGAGCATTTATTAAAAGATAGATTTTACATACCTGTTGCAATATGGTAACTGTTTGGTTGAAATGATGGTGCTCGAGAGTAGAGGTAGTGTAGATGGCTGCGAGAGGACTATCGGTATCGAGCAGGAATTTGTTGTTTTTACCCCGATGGTCCAAATCGTGGCACAAAGCTCCGATAAACAGACTTAGGCACTGAAAACAAAAAATCAAAATTGACATTGCCTCTAATAACCTCAAGGCCTATGGTGGGTAGCCAATAACACCAATCCTCTGGTAGTCAATAACACAACCCTATGGTAGTCAATAATCACAATAGATAAGAGTCAAAATACCACCTTATGGTAGTCAACACCAACACCTTACGATAATCGAAACAACAACCATATGGTAGTCAACACTAACACCTAATGGTAATCAAATCCACAACCATATGGTAGTCAACACCAACACCATATGGTAGTCAACACCACCATAATATAGTAGTTAACACAACCATTCTATGGTGGTCAACACCACTATCCTATTCTAGTCAACAGCAACACCCTATGGTAGACGATCTCAACACTTTATGGTAATCAAAACCACAATCATATGATAGTCAACACCAACACCATATGGTAGTCAACACCACCATACTATGGTAGTTAACATAACCATTCTATGGTGGTCAACACCACCATCCTATTCAAGTCAACAGCAAAACCCTATGGTAGTAGACACCAACACCTTATGGTAATCAAAACCACAACCATATGGTAGTAAACACTAACACCATATGGTAGTTAACACCTCCATACTATGGTGGTTAACACAACCATTCTATGGTGGTCAACACCACTATCCTATTCTAGTCAACAGCAACACCCTATGGTAGTCAACCCCAACACTTTATGGTAATCAAAACCACAATCATATGATAGTCAACACCAACACCATATGGTAGTCAACATTACCATACTATGGTAGTTAACACAAACATTCTATGGTGGTCAACACCACCATCCTATTCTAGTCAACAGCAACACCCTATGGTAGCCGACACCAACACTTTATGGTAATCAAAACCACAACCATATGGTAGTCAACACCAACACCATATGGTAGTCAACACCACCATACTATGGTAGTTAACACAACCATTCTATAGTAGTCAACACCATCATCCTATTCTAGTCAACAGCAACACCCTATGGTAGTAGACACCAACACCTTTTGGTAATCAAAACCACAACTATATGGTAGTCAACACCACCATACTAGGGTAGTTAACACAACCATTCTATGGTGGTCAACACCACAATCCTATTTTAGTCAACAACAACACCCTATGGTAGTCGACACCAACACCTTATGGTAATCAAAACCGCAACCATATGGTAGTGAACATCAACACCATATGGTAGTCAACACCTCGATACTATGGTAGTTAACACAACCATTTTATGGTGGGCAACACCACCATCCTATTCTAGTCAACACCAACACCTTATGGTTATCAAAACCACAACCATATGGTAGTGAACACCAACACCATATGGTAGTCAACACCTCAATTACTATGGTAGTTAACACAACCATTCTATGCTGGTCAACCTCACAATCCTATTCTAGTCAACACCAACACCCTATGGTAGCCGACACCAACACCTTATGTTAATCAAAACCAGAACCATATGGTAGCAAACAACAACACCATATGGTAGTCAACATCACCATACTATGGTAGTTAACACAACCATTCTATGGTAGTCAACACCACCATCCTATTCTAGTCAACAGCAACACCCTATGGTAGTCGACACCAACACCTTATGTTAATCAAAACCAGAACCATATGGTAGTCAACACCAACACCATATGGTAGTCAACATCACCATACTATGGTAGTTAACTCAACCATTCTATAGTGGTCACCACTACGAATAGTTTCTGTGACCTCTCCTATAATTTGGAAGGATCAGGAATAGTCTAAAGTGTTCTAACGACCCTTTCTTCGGCATTGCAAACTCGACAGTCTTATTCTACTGTACCAAGTAATCATCGTAGCGAAAGGGATGGAAATGTCTTCCGACATCAAATCGAGAATAATTGCGAAATTTAAATAAAAAAATGGACTACAAGAAGGTTTATAAAGAACTAAATGACTTTTAAATCTAGAATGCAATCACTAATTAAGTTTAAGGAATTTAGGACCACTGCTAATAAACTTCATTCGGAGAATCCTTAGATCTGTTGCAACGGACCTACATAAAAATGACTAGATGGGAGATGAACGATCAGGTTGGAGAAGAAGGCTTCGGTGATAGATTGAGCGCAGTGTCCAATATTTTGCATAAAGCGGAAATCCAATGAACATCGTCGTCCAAGGAAGAGATTTTTATTGAAAAACATTCATTTGAAAGCCAGTTTGAAGTACGACATCGATCATTTGGGTACAGATTTCAATTTTTGGAATCAACTGCTATGGGCACATAAAACGAAGATTGGGTTGTTTGGCACAAATGATGACAGGGGTGAGACTGGTTATCCCCAAAACCACTCTTCCCACAATTAAAACATGAATGTAGATCAGTTCTGTTATGGGGCAGTCGATTTCTGTGCAACAGGCGTTGATACATTTCATCGAATCAACTGAACGACGAATAAAGAGTGTTACAGAAAGATTCACGAAGATTACCTAAAGAGTGATGCCTTAAAAATGGTTTCTTCCTGGTTGAAGGAAGCTAAAATAGGCGTTTTGGAATGGTCATCACAGTCGCCAGACCTGAACTCGATAGAAAATTCATGCCATGAAATGAAGGTCTGCGTTCATGTAAGACACTCCGAAAAATGTCAATGCATTGGAGTTTTGTAAAGATGAATGGACAAATATTCCAGGTTTTTTTTAACTAATCAAAAACTATAATAATGGCTTGAGGAGGCTTATTAATAAAAAAACTATACTATTGACTATAAATTATCAAATTCTATAGGGTATGGATACATTTTTATTGCAAATTTTCATAAAAAGTGTCATTATTCATTTATTTATATATTAAATTTGCTGAATTTTGTGGATGTATTCATCAATAAACAGTTCCTGAACTATTGCGACAAATTTTGGTATTAACAGTGATACGATTACTGTGTGGAGCAAGTGGATATCGCCTCCACCAACTCTATATATCGATTCTACCAGTTCTATGGTATTGTATATCACCTCAGCAGCTATTTGTTACTATGTATATCGTGTCCACCAGCTTTATGTTATTTCGTACATCTCTCACTCCAGCTGTATGGTATTGTGTGTATCGCCACAACCAGATTTAGGTATTGTGTATATAGCATCCACTCGCATATTTTATTATTCCCATTGCAGCAACCAGCTGCAAATTATTGTGTATATCGTCTCCATCTCTTCTCACCTAGTGTGTAAATCGTTTTTACTAAATCTATGCTGATGTGTAAATCACCTCAACAGCTGATTGGTATTACGTAAATCGTCTGCACCAGCTGTATATTATTGTCTATTGCCTCCACCAGAAGTATGGTATTATGTATATCGCCTCATAGAAGTATGGCCTTGTGTATGTATATCAGCTCCACCAGCTGTATTTTATTCTACATACTATATTACTAGTTGTATGTTACTGTGCATATCGCCTCTACCAATTCTATCGTATTTTATATATCGCCTTCACAACTGTATGGCAGCGTGTAGATTGCTTCAACCAAATTCACTAGCTTTTATGATAATGAGAATATCACGTGATATGTATGATATTGTGTATATTGGCTCCCCCATCAGTATAGGAGTGTGTACATTGCCTCCAACTGCGTTGTGTGTATCGCCTAGACCAGATATATGTCGTGTATATTGCATCCTCAGGTGTATGGTATTATGTAAATGCAACCACCCGGTGACCCAGCATCCTCTAAGCGAAAACCTGCTGACCTAGCATCATCTAAGCGAAAATCTGATGATCCAGCATCATCTTATCGGAAACTTGCTGTCCCAGCATCATCTTATCGAAAACTTGCTGTCCCAGCATCTTTTAAGCGAAAACCTGCTGACTAAGCATGATCTAAGTAAAATCCTGCTGAAATCTGCCCACCCAGCATCCTCTAAGCGAAAACCTGCTGACACAGCATCTACAAGCGAAAACCCGATGATCTAGCATCATCTAAGCAAAAACCTGCTCACCTAGCATCATCTTAGCAAAACTCTGCAGACTAGGCACCATCAAAGTGAAGATTTGCTGACCCAGCACCCTCAAAGAGAAAACCTGATGATTCAGTATCATCTACGCAAAGGCCTGCTGACCCAGCATCCTCTAAACGAAAACCTGTTGACCCAGTGTCAGCTGAGTGAAATCCTGCCGACCCAGCATCCTCTAACCGAAAACCTGCTAACACATCCTCCTATACGTGAAAACTAGCTGGCCCAGCATCCTCTAAGCGCAAGCCTGCTGACTAAACATCCTCTAAGCGAACACCTGATGATCCCATTAAGCGAAAATCTACTAACCAGTATCCCCTAAACGAAAACCTTATCCAGGATTCTCTAAGCGAAAACCTGCTGACTCAGTATCCTGAAAGCGAAAACCTGCCTACCCAACTTCCTATAACCGAAAACCTGCTGACCCAACATCCTTTAAGTGAAAATCTGATGACCCAGCATCATCTAAGTGAAAACCGAAAACCTGATGATTCACCATCATCTAAGCGAAAACCTGCTGATCCAGCATCATCTTCTCCAAAACTTGCATATCCAGCACACTATAAGCGAAAACTTGCTGACTCAGCATCCTGTAAGCGAAAACCTGCTGACCTCCAGCATCCTCTAAGAAGCTATCCAACCTCTCTTCTTTTTTCACTTTTACGTTCTTTCAATTCTTAACTTCCTTTTTTTTTCCTTATTAATTCATCTTCTCCCTCCTCTTTCTTCAGTAATTCAGCAAATCTATATTAGTAATAAAGTTTTAATTAATAGAAATACATTGCGCCTTTATAAATGCATAATTATATAATGTACAGTTGACACAATTAGCCACGTCACACTTTACGCTAAATTTCGTTCAGGGCGTGTGAATTTAATATATTATTTGATGAGAGATGGGTTGTTAGGGGTATATCATCATCATCATCATCACTAACTCTATAATTTAAGAAGGGGATTTTTTTTAGTATTTGGTTATGACTTATGTTTTTTATCAAAGTTATTTCTAATAATTCTTTTATAATATCAAAACACAAAATGGTGAAGTTCAGAAATAAATATAAGTATCAAAATTTGGGGAATTTTTTAAAACTCAAAGAATTACAAATGGTGAAGTTCAGAAAATTTATTTTTATATATCTTCTTCTATAACTATATTTTAGTAACTTGATATTTTGAAAGGGGGGAAATTTATTTTAGAGTTCTTTCTAAAATTATTATAATTGGCGAAGTTCAGAAAATTTATAAAAATTTAACCATGGCTGCTTTTTTTTAGAATTTAAATTTTAATCTTAGTAGCGAAGCGCAAGCCCCCCTTCCCCCGTAGGGGGGAGTGGCGAAGCCATTGCCTGGTTTATTTATAACTATAATAGATAGAACATTTACCAATAAAATAAATTAAATTTAGCGAAATTTTACGTTTTGCTGTATTTGAAGCATTTTCCGCAAGGTTTTGAAACGGTTTTGTTTCAAAACAGGGGTGTCAAATTCCCCCCTCCCCCGCAAAAAAAATCATTGTCTATTTTTTCATTTTTATCACTATAATTGACCTTCTAAACTAACCTGTTATGAAAAATATTATTACTTTGCAACACAGCACAGCAGAGCGCAGCACAGCAAAGTCTAGTAACATTATTGCCAACTATTCTAGGATATATATAGAACATATAAATAATTATATCATTGCTAACTTTTGCCTGAAACACTTTGAAGAATGTGACATGACTAATTTGGTAACTGTACATACTTCTTACCATTAACCCTTTGACTACTAGCTTTTATGTAGTTTTCATCAAATTTCCTTTTCTCTTTACACCTAGATTTTTGCCTCCGATTTATGGTGTTCTTTTAAGCACCCCGACAGCTTTTCCGGTTAGGACTTCTCCCTAGAAAGTTCTTTTCCTTCCATATTAAACTTTCATTACATTAGATCATTTATTATTCCTTTTTAAAAATCAATGCAGCTAGATATTATTCTAACTAGTAATTCCCACTTACCAATACGACCGGAGTACTTACCTCAAGTGGACGAAAAACTTTCGGATCATTTTTAATAATTGTGTACATCGAGTTGGCTACACTGAATCCATGTGTCCAATTATGGTACGGGACTCGGCGATAATTTTTGCGTACGGTCAAACAAAACCGGATGAGGCAATCTTTGTCAAAACGAGCCAAGCCGAATAAATCGACGAACATGTAAATAGTGTGTCGCACTTTGTCCATATCATCCAATCCGAGTGGAGAGAAAAAAAAGCTGGTGAAGAAAAGAGGGACTTATATCGCGTTGGGACATTTTTGGGGATGATCAAAGATTAAGGGATATGGTAACTGAAAAATTCCAAGTTGTAAATTTATTTATCTACCATGACAGAGTAGTATGATCAAATACAATATGCATGCCATCCAAATGTTTCTTACAGCACACAAAGCTCTATTTTCATCGAAGCTGAGGACTAACGTAGCGTGCACTAGCAAGTCGTAAATGAAGGCCAAAGGCACACTGAGACAATATTCCCGCCTTAGAACAAGCATGGAAGGCATCTAAGCAACTGGTCTAACTAACACAATTACAGAAAGCATCCAAGCAACTGGTCTAACTAACACAATTACAGAAACTAACAATTAGAAAACACTTCCAAGCAAAAGCAGAGGGAATTTCTAGTGCAAGGATATATATTTGATTAGTTTGCGCATTGCAAATTGAAAATAGCTAAATTTTACAATATCAGAAATCGATTATCCACCAGTGTTTGCAATCGAATCAGTCAACCAAAGCTCTCTAAAGGTAGTTATGGTTGTATCAGCACTAAAGTTAAAATTGCCGCTAGTAGATATTGCTGATATATATATATATATATATATATATATATATATATATATATATATATATATATATATATATATATATATATATATATATATATAAATAATTTTAAATTTTAGTTATTAATTGTACTAACAAAAATGTAATGTAAATGCAATCTTTCTCTTCTCGTCTGTTCTGAGGTCACTAGTCACTGCTTCGAAAGCTTGGCTCAGAAGACGGGGATTGATTTCAAGCCCTTTCATTTATTTCGGGATTTGTGCTTTGGGGGGAATTTGGGGTGTCACAAACAGTTTCCACAGAAGCGGTGGTTGTCTAGAAATACTTACGAGTCAATTCCATCGATTGTTTGTGGTACCTCCTCGCAATTAATTATGGAATATTCGTCATCAGCACAATTAGCATGGTAGCTCATAATCTCTATTGCCACCTGGAAGAAGGGGACGCAGGTTTCAAGAATCGACATTTGAGGAGATGTGCGCTCTGTTTGGGCAGAGGCCACGCCATGGCACTTCCGAATGGGGGAAAAGAGCAAATAATGGCACTTCTGGAGGGGGGTAGGGTGCAAGTGATGGCACTTTTGTAGGGGGAAAAGAGCAAGTGATGACACTTCCAGAATCACTGACACAGAGGTATGGGGAAGATAGCCGGGTAACTACCAGTGTCCAGAATCTTCACGATTTGCTCTCGTGGATATAGAAGGGACCAGGGGGAAATTATATTCCCTGAGGAAAGGGACGTGTGCAGACAGGTGAAGAAAGTCGGAGACTAGAAAAAAATGAATTAAAGATGGAAAATACCGACGAAGGTATGGGTGCTTCCTCGAAGTCTCGCCAGGCCTTACGTGCTTCAGAGACTGAGATGAAGTTTAGAAACTATCTTGGACACTTGCATGATGTTCACGATTAGAATCCCATTGACACAATGTGGTGGATGAGGCTGATGAGGTAAAGTCAATTTGATACGGACGTGTCTCATGTTTATTTAGGTCTCTAGCATTTGAGTGGCCCCTGGTTAATTAGAAGGTCACGGAAAATTAATAGAAACCAGTTTCTGGGATTATTAACTGCTCAGGACTACCAGTGTCCTTGTCAGGAAATAAAATACTAAATAAATAGTTTCTGATGGAATCTTGGGAAAGTGGGGTACTTTAATAGGTATGAGGTTAATGGAATATCAAAATTTGACCTTAATTATATATTGGTCATTAAAAATAGAGTAAAAAAATATTCACGACGTGAGAGAAGTAATATCGAATGCAAGAATTCCGTGAGGGAGAATCATTTAGCTGAATGTGTAGGTGATCTGTGTTGCTGCGAAAGTTCCCTGCTCAAATTCAATAAAAATCAGCTCGATTCAGATCTTGGTTTCTATGACGAGGACGAGAATACTGCTCAAAGCGTTCAGAAATTCACTACAGTCACTTTCGGGAAAATGCCGTAATAACGATCATGTAAGTAATGCAAAAATTACTCTAGCACCAAGTACATAATAGAGTTTCTAATGTTGCTAGAAGTATATTCGCAGGGATATGGACAGTCAAATTGCTCGGTATGGCATGTGTTCAAATGATACGGTGTTGTTGTTTTTTCTAAGCAAAATATTCAACATATAATTACTTGATTTTGAAGAACGTCAACTAATTTAAAATAATTTAGAGAGGAAAAGCAACTTAACAAACTTCCAAACTAGTACAATGCGTCGAATAAAAATATTCTTCTTGCATTTTATTCTCAACAGATTTAAAAGAGCTTATTGGAAATTTTTGAAAACTCTCAATTAATCGATCATGGATTAATTCTAACTTATCCTATCGGTTGCTTTATAGTTTTTCCCTTATGATATTTAGGAACGTTCAATATAGATGATATAATCCCCTCATTATGTATGGTGATTAAAAAATCTCCCGTGTCTCTTCCAAAAGAGCGTAACAAGTTTCGAAAAATATTAGAGTTCGCAGAAAATCAAATTAGGGAAATTTCGAAGGAAAAGAAACGAGAATATTAAAAAGGTGTAAGAAATTAATTTTCCAATTTCATCCTGTCCCTCAGCAGGTAATTATTGCGAGGTAACAATGAGACTATGAACGAACCGTACGCGCCATTTCCTCAAGTTAAGGAGATAGAACACAGACAAGGACAAACAGAATAATGAAAACAGAAGTAAGAGGTAAAAAAAAGTAGACAAAATCTCAATAAATATACCTAAAAGAGTCAGAATGAAAAGGGGGGAGGGAACCCACAGGAAAAATGAGCACACAGAAGAATAAATAGCATAAATGTAGGAAATTATCTTCTGCTATACTTGCATTTGCCGACTTGAAGGGGTGTAGTAGAGCTGCCATAAGATATTTTTGGCGAGCGGTTTTTTTTTTAAAGGTAGCATGTTTCTTAATTTCCTATCTATTTTCATTTATAAAATACTTTGAAAAGGTAACAAAATTCAAACTATTACAGCTTCAGAACCTTAAAAATTAAGAAATTTGTTAAGAATGTAACATTTGTTGTAGCCCAGATTTGGGGAAGGAAAGCCAATGAGTATTTCTATGTAATCATATTTTTCAACATTTTTCTATTTTCTATTATATTTGTTTGCATTTCTATTTCAGTCGATCAAAATAATAATTTTTCATTTTTGTATCCCTAATTGGTTTATCCAAGCGTGGTAAAGAATATCAAAATAAATAAATAATAAACAAATATGTAAACAATAAGTTTGAATTAAACAACCTTGTTATTCAAACGAGTCTCTAACCTACTGAACCCTTTCGGCAAATAGCTGGTGTTTAGTTGGGGAAAAGTTCATAAGGTTATAAATTTGATTCTGTGCTAAATTCATTACCACTGGCAAGAAGAAGGGAGAAAGAGGGTCCAAAATTTAATGGTCAAATTGTATTTATTGAAAAAAATGGTGTATTTGTCATGATGAACCACTGGGTCATTAATTAAAACCTAACAACTCAGTTCCCTTGTCAGGGTTAAGGTTCTGAATTAATATATCGAAAATGACGTTACTATTTCTACTCTATTCGGCAATTTCAAAGATTTTAAAAAAAATATCTTAGACGTGCTTGGGAAATAGAGAAACATAGAGGCTGGCCGAGGAGCAATGGTGGTTTTTTAATTAACTTGATACACAAACACCTCAATACTAGACGTGGTTTGGATTCCACGATAGTAAGTAATATAATGCTAAGAGACGTAAGAAAGCAAATCAAGTGATAAATTATTATAGCCTTGTTAGACCAAACCAAAATCATATAATAAAATGATTAGGAAATATATAATCAATGAATTGAGTTAAATCACAAACAAGTTAAGGAACTACTGACTTTAGTTTCAATTACAGAATTATGGTATCAATCTATTAATAATTATAAAGCGATAATTTCTTTAATAGAGAATTATATTTTGCTACGAAATATTGATATTGAAATAACGCTTCCTATCCTGATTACGATTGATTTAGTGGCGTTAGTATATGTTATAAAGTCCTGAAGTGCGTAATCAAAGTTAAACTGTCCCAATCAAGATATTTAACGGACTTCGAGTGAGAATAGATGGCAAAAACATAAGAATCCCTGTCCCATTACATACAATTTAATCGATTTTTCGTCTAATTTCATGGAATTTTAACTCATACGAGATTGTATACAAAGTTTTGTCCGGTCGAATAAACGCAGATATTCTTGTAATTATAAGGTCTCTATAGTAACGGAAAGTCGGTTAACGCTATGCATAGGCTAGGAGGGCCTGTATATTTTTGTAATTATGAGGTCTCTATGGTAACGGAGTTCAGTTTCTACCATGGATGATTAATTTGGAATTTCTACCATGGATGATTAATTTTATTTGTTTCTCTTGAATAGATTATATTTATCGGACAAAAATTTATAGACAATCCTATTAGCAAAAGTATAGACAACAATTATTTGAGACGATCGCGTTTGATTTCCCAGACCTCAATTTTTGTTGTCTCGCTATCTACTCCATTGCTACCTAAACTCAAATTTCAACAATGTTCTTGATAAAGAAGTAATTTAAGTATTTCCATGGTGTAGGTTAATTTTCAAGACACCTTTTCACCGCTTCGGCAATTGCAACATTTCAAGCTGTTTAAAAAGAGCTATCAATTTAATCTAAAATATTGGGATTCTAGACACAGAGGCAAATCTAAAGCAGCATACTTCGTACCAAATTTACAGAGATTGAATTGTTCTGCAAGAGTTTGAAAGCATAATCAACAAAGAGGGAAAGCTAAACACATAATAGAATCTAAAAGTTTTTTACTCAAATGCGTTTTGGAGACAATTTATATTAAGTTCTAAACATCAAGAATTTTAATAGGAAGCAAATACAGTAAAGAAACACATAAAAAAGCGCCACAAAGACAAAAAATACTAAAATATTTATTACATGTGACGATTGTATGTCTTTGGCCATAATTGTACTCACTTATCTAAATCTGGTATGAAACACGAAATTCTCTCATTCCTAATTGTTTCAAATTCTATATTGGAGCAGGTATTATGATAACTGAGAACTTCCAGCGCTACCTGTAAGTGATATTCAAGCAAGCTTTAGTTTAATATGTCTTATTTTTACAATGGACTTCTTTCTGAGCTATAAAAAACAAGCTCTTTAGATGGTGTACTAAAAGATTAAATTCCCTTCCGGTTTTGTTTTTTTTTACTTTAATCCGGAAATTCTATGCGATATGCAAATAACCTTTATTAAAAAAAAGGAGTTTATAGAAAAACACATCAGAGTTATAAGTAATTTTAAGTATAGAAGTCCTCATTTTTACATCCAAAGCTCGAGAAGGAAATATGACAACAGTGCAGAGTTTTCAGCCACCAGAGGTTAGTTGTCGCAAACCATAGGACATCATCGGCCTAAACTAGAATGCTGAAAGCTGGCAAAAAAAGAAGAAGCTTCTACTTAGCAAATTAATGACGTAAAATGCCAATAAACTTAAGCTTAACTTAAAATTGAAGTGAACTTAAGCAGAAAAATCCCCAATCAAGGTTTTTTAAATAAACATGGGAATTTTTGCGAAGGCAATTCTAGGATTTATTGAAAGAAATACCCGTAGTGAAGGATTTACGTGCTCCTTGGAATAAAAAAGTGTGTTTGGTCAAGCGAAAGGAAAATGAAGATAGGAACTGAGTTAGAATGGCGATTAAAGCTAAAGGAACATACCTAACCCCAGATTGCAATGCACAAATATGCGACCATGAGCCGTGGTACAAAGGATGCTCAAAATTGAAAGCTTAGAACTCATATTGTAAAAGATGAAGAGTGCTTCAATAGTAGTTTTACTAATTTTATACCCATTTAAAAAATATCTAATTTTATGTCTATTTCAACATCAAAAATAATAATTTGCCCATTTCCAAATTAGTTTTATAATTTTATGCCAATTTACACATTTAAAAAAATAATTTTATGCCCATTTCCATCATTTCTAATTTTATCCCCATCCCTACATTTTTAAAAATTTGATCCCAATTCCCACATTTTTAAAAATTTGATCCCAATTTCCAAATTTGTCCGAATTTTATGCCCATTTCCACATTTTTCATAATTGTATGCCCATTTCAACATTTTTATGCTCTCGGCCCCCCCATTGCCTGCAAAAAACCCTGCGGCCATTATATGTTCCACAAATGTTCACTTCTCCCATCTTCATCACTTTCTTCACTGATCCTCTTTTTACAAGCATCCTGCGTGATAAGTCCTCGTTGGTATTGCGCTTGTAATTAAAAAAAAAGGATATAGCCATCAAGCTTCATTCTCAGATAACACTCCAAACGCACAAATTCACTTTAAATCAATAACAATAACCTGGTCATTCTTATATCATTTTCCACTCTCAAAGATAAGCCAAGCACAATTTAGACGAACATATACGTCTCAGTAAATGACGGTGTGTATGAAATCTACAACACCCTAACACAAACATGTGTTCACCCGCCCCCACCAATCAACTACGAGAGCAGCCTCAAGCCACGCCTCCTCGAGAGAACTTCAATAATAATTGGAAAATCAAAGATCTTAATAGGCAATAGAACATTTTCATGGTAATAATATAAAAAATAATGTTAATTAAACTAAAACATAAGGCTCATCCTACATAGTTCTATTATTCAAGTCAGTCCTACTTCGTCAGATCCAATTCAAATATATAAACTTTTATCTTCTCAACCCTACGGCTCTCATCTCACTCCGTTCTTAATATCCTATCAACCAAAAGCCGGAGGAATTAACTCCTCCGTGAATTATTATTCACTAAAAGTTTATTTTCATATATATATATATATATATATATATATATATATATATATATATATATATATATATATATATATATATATATATATATAATGAGAGCATTGTACTACGGTCTCATATATTGGTAACACTGTAATATGGTCTTATTTATTAGGGGCACTGTATGGTCTCATATATTGGTAACACTGTAATATGGTCTCATTTATTGGCAGCACAGTAGTACTTTCTCATACATTTGCAGCATAGTACATGTTCATATACAGGCAGCAGTGTACTACAGCCTCTTATAGTGTAAGCAATGTACTACAGTCTCATCTAATGTCTGCATTGTACTGTTTCATATATCAGCAGCACTGTACTACGATCTCATATATATGGGTATCACTCTCCGTTCTTATATATTGGCAGCACTGTACTACGGTCTCATCTATTGACTGCATCTACTACGTTCTCATACTTACTCGTAGATCTACCAATTTTAGCTTAAAAAAACATATAGTGGAGAAATGCTGTTTATTAGTTACAAATTTTCTTTAATTTTATTCAATTGTATTTGTGTTGTTTTTCTTGTTTTTGACCTTTAAATTATTATAGATAAGAAAAATAGAATTTACAAACTGATATTATTATTTATTCCCCTCTGACAGTCTGCCACCTTCTCGAGGTGGGAACCTCACACCCCATTGCCACCACCAGCTCCAATATGACCTTTTAAGTCATCTGTTCGTCTTCACATTGCCTTGATCTAGTCAACACTCGACTATGGCGGTGGAGTGCATAACTCCATCATCCTCTCTATACTCCCGCCATGATCCGAACTTGACCCGCGGTCTTCGCCTGGCTCCAGGGGCTTTTCACTCCCCATCAGGAGTCAGTCCCCTCGCAAAATGCAACGTCTCCTCCCTACCGGACAAGGACGTCTTCCTGTCTGCAAAGACCTTCATCCGTTTCCGTCGGATGCCCAAATCACAGATTTTTACCGCTGATGTCCATTGTCCCCTCCACTGCAGACCACTAGTGCCTCCAAGGGACAGGGTATGGCAATTGGTTCTCCTTTAGATCCTTCCTTTGCAAATAGTTTTTAAAGCCATTACGCAAAAATATGGTTGGAGAATAATTTGTCCCTCAGAATGTGATCCCGTTGTCTCTTTACGATAGGTCGATTATTATTTCCTTATCTTCAAGCACAAGATTAATACCCTTTTATTTATAAACTACATTAACAAACAACACCTAAATATCAGGTTTTCAATGGAAAGGGAAACTGATAACAAAATTGCATTTCTGGACATTAATGTCGCTAGTGTTGAGTCAACTTTTAATATGTCCCTTTATAGAAAACAACAACAACAAAATTAGGAGCCCTTTTTTTTAGTTGCACTTTTCATTAATTTAAGTTAGCTAGTATTAAGAGTCTAATCTTTAGAACATATCAGATTCGCTTAAATTGAGACTCATTTCACAATGAAGTTGAGTATTTGAATAGTAATTTCATCTTAGTTTGGTTATGACTTATGTTTTTTTTTATCAAAGTTATTTCTAATAATTCCTTTATAATATCAAAAAACAAAATAGTGAAGTTCAGAAATAAATATAAGTATCGAGATTTTGTGACTTTTTTAAAACTCAAAGAATTACAAATGGTGAAGTTCAGAAAATTTATTTTTATATATCTTCTTCTATAACTATATTTTAGCAACGTGATATTTTGAAAGGGGGGAAATTGAGTTTAGAGTTCCTTTTTAAAATTATTATAATTGGCGCAGTTCAGAAAATTTATAAAAATTTAACCATGGCTGCTTTTTTTTTAGTTTAAATTTTAATCTTGGTAGTGAAGCGCAAGCTCTCCCCGTAGGGGAAAGTGGCAAAGCCATTGCCTTCTTCTATTTAAAATGACATTTTGCATATTTTAATTGCCTTTTAATTGTTTGTTTCTATATTCTAGTCGCTGCTAATGGTCTTTGAGGACTTAAACGTATGGCCTATTAAGTATTCAGAATTCTCATATTGGTCTTCATCTTCATTCTTCGTACCTGTTTTTGAGTATCAATTCCATCGCAAATACTTTAATGAAAGGATATAATGAAAATGGTGTTCGACGAGTGTTTTGGAGTCTGCCACTATAATGCTGCAGAAAGCCAAACTTGACTTGCAATTTCTCTCACTTTGCAACAGCTACAGACTTGGACCAAAGTTTTTGCGTTTTAAAATTTTTAATTCCTCTCTAATGCAAATGATCTCTATAAATCTTAGACTTTTAAACTTTTATGTCAAGAAATTCGCAATGAACAGAGAATGGTAACGAGCTTCGCATTGAAACTGTGGGTTTTCATCCTCATTTAAAACGCGGTTTCGCGTCTTGACTTTACTATTTTTGCAAAGGTTTATATCGAGAAGAGGTTACTAAGTATATTTCTTCAACCTCTGCCCGCCATGATCATAAACTTAATAATTCAGGTTTGAATTCTAATAGTTTTAGGGATGAAGTTATATTAAAATTTTCTGACAAAACTTTGAGTGCAAAAGAACGACGAATTTTATCCTTAAGTTTTGATTTTAAGCCGCCCATTTTTAAACTCGAATTCTGTCAATATTTTCTATTATTTGAGAAGCTTTGTCATCAAGTCCTCTCAGCATTAAAACCTATCGGAAATTTATTTTAATTTTATTAAAAACTCGATGGTTCTAGGGTTTTAAAGGCCTGTTTTTACATTTAAAGATTTTAGTACTCTATGTAATTTACGTAGAGATCAGTCCTGGCGATTTGTAAACCAGATAAGAGTAAAAGTGGGGGTGAAGAGAAAGGAAGGAGGGAGGGTAGGGGCAGTGCGTGCGTGCGTACATAATTGATAGTTAATAAGAGAATTTCCTCTGAACGGCGCTGGTTAATAGACAAATGTGTCATCTCTCTGTGTGAACAGAGATGGTTGGCACCTCGTTTGCTGACTCGTTATTTGGTATGAATGCAGAATCGCTACATTGCAAGAAGACAATGGAGTACCGGACTCAAAAATGGTCCGCAAGAAGTGTTAAACCTTTCTTAAAAAGGGGAAAAGGAGAATAAAAAGAAAAAGAGAGTGTGGACATGAGTCACGCTTGTGCATCCTTAAGCATGAATGTGAGTCATGTTCTCCCAGGACATCATGAAGAATTGCAGGCGAGTTAAGTATAGCAGCGACAGGCATACGAAACATCGTTAAACAACATTAGAAATAATCTTTAAAATATTTTCCTTAAAATACCTACATGAAAAAAATTTAATAAAGAGAAAATAGTAAAAATTAAAAAAAAAATCCTGAATATTATATGACACAAAATTAGCTCCAAAATTTGGAAAAATTTGCTTGAACAACTGAAAATGTTTAAATTTTAAATCAATTAACTTTAAAATTTCCGATCTTTAGTTTTTCAAATTATAATTTTGTATTTTTGGTGATTTTTTTAAAACTTTTTTTCGGCATAATTTTATTTAGAATGATAAGAAAATTCCTCTTTTTAGTAAAATTTTTAAAGCGTCCTTTTTCGTGGAACCGAAATACGAAGGGCAATTAAAAGCTTTTGGTGCCCCAAAATAAATAAATAAAAAATAATTTGAAGTTTTTTTGCTTCTCAACATATTTTCCCTCTGATGAATTTAGGGCTTTGCGAATTACACCCCCCTAACTTCCTTTTTTGGGGTTAACGTTTCGATTGAAATCTTGTTCCCTTGAAGTGTTCTTTAACTTTGGAGAACAAACGAAGTCTGAAGTGGTAAAGAACTGTGGGTGGGGCATGATTTGTCAACGAAATCCACTAGTCACTCTTGCTGTTCTCGAAAAATGTGCTTAGAGCATTGGTAGAAAAAATGTCGATAGAAAATTCTTGTTTTTACTCCTCAATACAGTCAGCGATTTTCTCAATCCCCTTCCTAAATAATCCGTAGTGATTGTTCTTCGTCTTTCAAGAAAGTCAATCAAAATTACTCAATTACCATTCCTCCAAAAACACACCATCATCTTTTCTGATTTGCCCTTCTTGAATTTGACCCCCGCTCCCTCCCCCCCAAAAAACGTGAACGCCAGTGCGTTTATTGAATTTCACTCTTTGGATCCCATTTAGGAATCCAAGTTTCATCTTCCATAACAATCCCGTGCTTGAAGTCATCTTCACCGGATTCAATATCAAAGTATCAAGGAAAGGTTTGTCAAGCAAGGTGATATCCAGGCACCACTTTCGTCACCCATCGATCTGATGCTTTGATACGCATATAAAATCTAATATGTTGAAACATGTGAAAGTCTAACTTCATTTATTCTAAATTGAATACTAATTTTGCTGGATTTTCCCTAATAGTCCCTAGACTTTAGCTACATTTTTAGTCGCGTGCCGAGAATCTATAAGTTACTGTGACAATGCGTAGGGTGGGTCAGTCGGATGGTTAACCATTTTCCTTTCCAATGAGTTTTGTTGGCAATAACATCGTAATTATTTGGCCGATTCTAACGAAATTTGAAACCCTTATGCTGTTTTACATTCTCTTTCGAATGATATAATTTTCAAGCTCCTCCCAAGGTTAGTCCGGGAATTATTGAAAGTTTTGAAGGTCGTAAGGTCATAAGTCAGAATAATTGAGAGCAGGTGACTTAGGTCTGTTGACTTTGTTGTTTATTAAGCGACGTGGTTGATTTTTTCTCTCTCTCTTCATCTTTCAAATTTTCTATTTCTTCCATAATGGACTTTATCCACTTCAAAACTGTATTCTTTTGTAGATTAGTTTTCCCATAAACTTGTTGCAAAGATTCAATTATGTTCAAACACTTTCAATCAAGTTTCGTAAAAGAGGTGATGACTGCATCGATCTCGAAAATTAGGTTTTCCGTGGATTAAGAAACTAATTTATTTTCTCATATCGTTTTTCTTGGAACGAACGCGTAGAAATGAGTCCGCCGCAGAATTTCGTATACCCCAAAGCCACGCTGAAGCAGGTTGCAACCGGCAAAGAAATCTGGTAAAACAGGAAGTGGACCTTTCCCACAAAAGCCTTGGGACGATTGTCCCGGCTGACATCTAGAGAAGTGTGTCTCTTCTCGGTTTATACAACCGAAGTATTTCTAAAGCAACATCTGCAGCTATACATCTTATATACATATTCACTTGCTTTCGCTGCATCACTTTTGTTACAGAACTCCTCTTACAAACATTCTGCCTGATACGGTTCCGTTTGTATAGCGCTTTAAATTCGATATATAAAAAAACAAACTTCATTGTATACAAATAATTTGCGTATACAAGCTTGTTTTGTTGGACAAATATGAATAAAATTGTCTCCCTTTCTCGACTAATTTATTATACACACATAAGGTTAATTCTTTGCCCATGAAAGTTTCTACTACGGAATCTAAATTAAATGTCCAAAATAGGAATGTCTTCATTTGGATTCCTTTTTCAGTTTCTTGTGTATTTAAAGCGATTAACGGATACAATTCAATAGTTTAACTATTAGTTTTAGCAAAAAGGGAGCAACGTAGTGTATTTTAACTTTTCCCAAATTTCAGTTTCGTATTATACAGCTGTGCCTGTGGTTTTATCTGGCGAATAAACGAATATATTCAACAATAAAGAAGTTTATATTGCAAATAAAAATCGCTTAATTCATTTAGCGTTATGCCTAGGCTAAGTGGTCTCTATGGCAACGGCCTGATTAATCTATCGCTATGCGTAAGCTTTATTGGTCTTTAAGGCTACGGAAATTCGCTTGATTTATTTAACGCTATGCGTTGGCTATGTGTTTTATAAGGCAACGAAAATTTGCGTAATTTATTTAACGTTATGCGTTTTTAATTAATATTATATGATTGGACAAACCTTTATATACACTCCTGTAGATACGAAAAACTTACATTGAATGGAGATTTATGTGGGTTTATAGATACGGGAATTGAAAATATGTTGACACCTCAATATTGACGGTATGTAAAAATGTCCCACAGGAAAGATAAAACGCGAAATCCGAATAGTTTTGAATTTTATTCGGTGGCGAAAATAATCGGAATTCGCTGTCCCTCTTTCTTGGTGAAATTTTCGCATTTAGTGGGCTCCTCACGCACAAATTTTTAAGTTTCCCTTATTTATGGGGTCCGCAAAAATGTGACTCGAAAAAACTCGCTAATTTATAAATATTGACCCCCCATCCCCCCCCTGTCCCTAAATAATTAGAGAGACGGCGATTTTAAGTTTTATTTGCGAAAATAATGGAGATAAATTTCGAGCTCCATTCGAGGAAGGATCGTATTTGGAAGCTTATCTTATGCCATACGAACCTCATGAGAATAGGTCAATGTTCTAGGCGTTATAAGTGCCCTTTAAAAGGTATCATCATCATCATCATCACTAACTCTATAATTTAAGAAGGAGATTTTTTGAGTATTTCAATAATAATTTCATCTTAGTTTGGTTATGACTTATGTTTTTTTAACAGTTATTTCTAATAATTCTTTTATAATATCAAAAAACAAAATGGTGAAGTTCAGAAATAAATATAAGTATCGAAATTTTGTGAATTTTTTAAAATCCAAAGAATTACAAATGGTGAAGTTCAGAAAATTTATTTTTATATATCTTCTCTATAACTATATTTTAACAACGTGATATTTTGAAAGGGGGAAAATTGAGTTTAGAGTTCCTTTTTAAAATTTTTATAATTGGCGAAGTTCAGAAAATTTATAAAAATTTAACCATGGCTGCCTTTTTTTTAGATTTTAATCTTAGGGGCGAAGCGCAAGCTTCCCCCATAGGGCAGAGTGGCCAAGCCATTGCCTGCTATATAAATAATAAGTCATATTAAATTTAAAATATCATTATTTTTAATGGGGTATATATTTTTGGTGTCACAATACATTTTCAAATTATGGAATTTCAATTTTCGTCTTATATTTTATGGACGCTCATTAGGCTAAATAATTCGAGAATATTAAATTCTAGATCATCAGAAAGGAAAGCTTTATTTTACTGTTATAAATGATTAAATTTTAAATGTTTGTTGTGGGTTTCACAACATCTAAACAAAGGCTTTGGTTTATAAAATTTAAATAATTGTATCTATCGATAAAATATATGTTTTTGCTCTCGTAAAAGTGAGACGTTCGACTCTCCTACGGAAAATACAACAAGCCAAATTGATTTCTGATTTACAATGCAAATTGACCCGAGGGGGACTCTAAGATCGATTTTATATTCATAGGAAGCAAACCGATTGGGGGATGAAGTAATCCAAGTTTATAGAATTCATAAAAACTTCGGATCAAAACATTTTTTTAGTTCAACCGGAAAACGAGGAAGAGAATAAAATTATTGATTCAAACTGCGATTTTGTGCCGATTCATCAGTGGAATAGTTCGTAACAACTATTTAACTATCGGTTTAGACTATTTAAAGGTGAGACTAGCTTGTAAACGTAATCAGCTTGGACTTACACCTGATGGACTACTGGTCATTCTCTAACCAAGTTTGTTGGCCTATTAGTCAGACTTGTTGATGTATTTATTGGTCAGTCCACTTATGTAATAGTGTATGCCAAAGGCATACACTATTTCTGTACATGAAAAAACAAAAGGACCAAAACAAATGGCTTAACATATCTCAAAGTTCTCTAGGTAATTTTGTTAAAAGAAATGTGATCCAGAAATGGAAGCAGAAAAAGAATTTAGTTTAGCCATTCTTCGATTCGTGCTATTAATCACATTGGTGAGGTAGCGATCCATTATAGAGATTTATTTAACGCTATGCTTAGGCTATGTGGTTTCTATAGCAACGGAAATTCACTTGATTCATTTAACGCTATGCATAGGCTATGGGGTCACTATGGCAACGGGAATTAGCATAATTCATTTAACGCTATGCGTAGGCTATGTGGTCTCGATGGCAATGGAAATTTGCATGGTTTATTTAACGCTATGCTATAGAGAGGAGAGAAAAACACCCCTAGTTATATAAAACTAAACAAAATCAAATGCATTGGAATTATTAAAGAAGTATTATTTCTGTCTCTTATCTCATAATAATAATAATAATAATAATAATAATAATAATAATAATAATAATAATAATAATAATAATAATAATAATATAATAATAATAATAATTAACGGTTTATTCCAGAAGCTGGCAGCCGAAAATATACATTTAAAGTAACAGTAAAAAATATAGAGCACCAAAACTGAAAAACACATACATAGTGAAATATGTAAATAGCTGAACATATCAGATGTTAATGATTATTGATAATTTTAGTTAGTGTGGGAACTGCACTGTTCCCACGGGGGCGTGGAGCGTCAGTGGGAAGTATGTCGCGCTGACGAAGGTTGTAGTTTATGGCCAAAATATCCGAGACTGGTGGAGTACTGAGCTGCTAGAGGGGTGAGTGGTAGGAAAGAGGTAGCTGCGTCATAGCTCGTGTAATTGGAGCCCAAAATGATCATGGCGAGTTTCTGTAACTTCTCTAGGCGGCTAAGCTGGGTAGCGGTGAGGCAGGGGGACCGGGCAGGAGACGCATACATTAATTTGGGAAAAATAAACATTTTATAAATGTTTGTAAGTTCCAGTGTGGGGATGCCAAGGGACTTCAGTCTTACGCAACATGTGCAGCCTATACGGGGCAGAGCTAACAATGTTGTCGATGTGCGCGTCCTAACTGAGCTTGTCGTCAATAGCAACGCAACGCCAAGCAGCTTAGTGGAATGGACCAGGTCGAGGGTCGGAACTGTTGATGAATCTACGGACATCGCAATACAAAAACATTTGTGCATAGTTGTATGTTGTATTTGGCAATAAGTAAAATAGAATCCAGACAGATTTGTTTAGGTCTTATGCTGTTATTGACACGACTGCAGATCCTTTGTTTAACAAAGTACAAGATGAATTAGCAGCTTGTAATCAAACTTTTAAAAGCCGTTTTGGTTTTGCTAGTGATGGTGCTGCCTCAATGGTGGGGAGCAACAATTCAGTGTGAGCCAAGATTATGAGTGAATAACTTAACTGTGTTCAAATAATGTATTTGCCACTCTTTAGTCTTTGCATTTAACATGCCCTTTTTAAGTTACCATCTAATGTTGATTTCATCTTGACATAAGTTCCTCTTTAATCATCATCACTAACTCTATAATTTAAGAAGATTTTTTGAGTATTTGAATAATAATTTCATCTTAGTTTGGTTATGTGTTTTTTTTTAAAGTTATTTCTAATAATTCTTTTATAATATAAAAACAAAACAAAATGATGAAGTTCAGAAATAAATATAAGTATCGAAAATTTTCGAATTTTTTAAAACTCAAAGAATTACAAATGGTAAAGTTTAGAAAATTGATTTTATCTTAGTAGCGAAGCCATCGCCTGGTTTGCTAATAGTAATACCAGACAATGGCTTCGCCACTCACCCTACGGGGGAAACTTGCGCTTCGCTACTAAGATTAAAATTTAAAACCTAAAAAAAAGCAGCCAATGGTTAAATTTTTATAAATTTTCTGAACTTCGCCAATTATAAATTTTCCCCTTTCAAAATATCACGTTGTTAAAATATAGTTATAGAAGAAGATATATAAAAATAAATTTTCTGAACTTCACCATTTGTAATTTTGGGATTTTTAAAAAATTCCCCAAATTTCTATACTTATATTTATTTTTGAACTTCAACATTTTGTTTTTTGATATTAGAAAAGAATTATTAGAAATAACTTTGATAAAAAACCCCATAAGTTATAACCAAACTAAGATGAAATTATTATTCAAATACTCCAAAAATCCCCTTCTTAAATTATAGAGTTAGTGATGATGATGATGATGATGAAGAGGAGGAGAGAAGGTTTCAAAGCACCGCTTGAGGTAATCAACTCTGCATATCCAACACAAGATTGTTAGTCAGATGTGAACTATTATACAATATTTTGTTGAAATAAGAAGAATTATTAGCCTAATTAAGCAGATTTGAAACATCTGGAGGCCTAGATAGAAGATATAAAGCAAAGTTAATAAAAATAATGTTCCAAGACAGAATGAACTATTTTTACTTTGTTTTGCCACTAGTGTTGTTCAAGAATTTGAAAGGATAAATGCATTATTTCAACAAACAATTAGTGACCCCTTATGTTCTTGCAAAGGAATTTTCATGCACTATGATAGTTTCTCTTTTGGAAGGCTTTACAATAAGGATGACCATGCAAAAATCTAGAAAATGTTGACTGTCGTGTAAAATTTAATCAAGAAATCAGTGTTTACATGACTCAACTTATAAATTCACCTAATTAAGAAGTAAATAGATATGTGTGAAAGTAAGGTGTCAGTCCCTGCTTCAGGAAGCATTGCATCAAGGGGAGAACAAGATTTCGTGTCTCACTTGATATATTCAAATGTCTCTCACTATTATATCATCAAATACTTCTTGGTCAAACACTCAAAGAAAAGTTTGAAGATGTGTCATTTTTTTGCACTTGACTCAAAATAATAATCATAAGTGAAAAACAAAAGAATGGGATCCTCAAGAAACGCCGAAATTCTGGCAAGATGTGGCAATACACAGCTTCAAAGAGCTTTTGACACATGCTCTTCAACATCTTGTATAACACCCGCAAGCAACGCAGTGATCTCAAGGATATTTTCTCCCATCACTGCTGTTAAAACCAAGCCTCGAAACAGGACATAAATAACAAATTTAATTGAAGCAATTGTGAGGATCTTTTTCTATGTTATGTTATGTTATGTTACGTTATCATGTGTTATGGGTATTGGCATTGAAAAAACAATGGTATATTATGTTATGGTTATTGAGATTAAAAAAAAATTATTTAGAATATTTTCCTATAGATTTTGAGCATAAAGTATCTATCCTTACGCGTTTAAACTTCAATAAACTCAGGATCTATATGCAATCCCAATAGTATAAAAGTAGAAAATATTATGTATTTTTATAGATTAGCTTTCAAATTATTATCACTATCTCTCTATGTATTTATTAATTCATAACCCTAATTAAATTAATAGTCTTTTGGGAATCATTAAATGGGGCTCGAAGATTGGTTATGACCAGTAATGACCAGTTTGGGAAATTGTTGAGTTTACCACAACCAAACAACATAATTACTGAATTTTCTCTAATATTCTTCAATTTTGTAAGTTTGCCCAAATTTCCATTAAAATCCCATTTTCTAATTTAAAATTATTCGTAAGAATTTTCTTAAGGGCATAAATTTTGTTGTTTCTAATTTTGTGAAGAGGATTTTTTAGGTAAATATATTTTTTATTCCATAAACTGTTTTATAATAGCTCAATAATCAAAATTTCTCTTATGATAAATTATAAAAGACAGCTTTCAAAGACTTCCTTAAAAAAATTATATGGCGAACTTATATAAAAAGGAAATTACTGTGAATAACGAGAGGAAAGCAAATCTGGAAAATATGTTCTCTCGAATTTAAAGCTCAATAGCATCGAGCCCGGGTGCAGGACTGCGGGAGCCGGAAGGGCATAACGTTCCTCCAGGTTTTAGTTGTAGCAGGGGCATTATGACCCTGTTACACTATAGGGGGTTGCATTTTGGTGTGCGTTTGTTTGTAGAAGTGGGGTGCGGTGTGATGGTGAATGAAGCGGTGGAGTCTGGCGTGGCAGGTATCGGGAGCTTGTAGGTAGTAGGCCTACTTTTGTCTTCCCATTCGAATTAGTTCTGACTATCAAAGTTTCTCACTGGAAATAGGCGCTTAGGGTGGGTTCCAGAAGGTGCCTCTGTAATCACGGGTTAAAGAAAAGGACTTCAAAAAGACGGCGACGATAAGTAGGTTTTAGCTTGGACCTACCAAAATGGGAGCAAGGGGAACCGTTCGAGTCCTACGCATCTATGTGTAAGTTTTCAGTTATGGCTACATAGCTGAGTCTAAAGACGGCATGATTCAAGGATCAGGAAACGGGTTCATGACGCTAATAATAGCATTAGGCTGCTGACAGACCATTTGAATGATTCTCTCTCTTTATCTTAGTCTATGTGTATGTTTAATATATATAGATCTATCGTTTCCAAGGGGCGTGATCTCTTTTCACTTGACCTGGGCGCGGGGCAGAGCGAAAGATCAGAAATATGTTAGTCAGTTCCTTTGTTAACCGTTGAGTGGAGTTAAAAGAGGTATGTACGTCTAATGAAACTACATATTTTTCTAGGTTGGGGCTACATTCTGTATCTTAAAGAGCGTTTTGCATTACACAGGTCCTCGGAAATTTTAACCGGTCAAAGCACATACATACCACTCTATTTTTTCAGCTATTCCCTGTTATCTATCATTGAGATCGTTTTAGGCTGGCAGCTGCTTTCTAGCGTGCGTATGTTCGTGTGACTGCGTGGGAACTCTGGCTGTCCGCTTTGCTCGATTCACACTTTTCTTAATAAATATACAATTGTGATATAGTATTTCTCTCTAATTTACATTGGTTCACTACTTATTTCATGGCATAATGTTTCATTTATTAATGCGTGTACCCAATTTCAAGATTTCTTAGATCCACCGGGCGCCCAATTGTGGGGTTCCTCGCTGGGCCTACTTATCCTGCAATTTGGGTGCCACGAGTCTACTTTCCTTGCAATTCGGGTGCCACAACACCATCACCCCTTTACACGGGATAGAAAACGTAAGAAGAGTGAAAGAGATTGGGGGCTTTAAAATGAGAATGTCAATGACCTGAGAGAGAACAGCCTCTTTGGGCATTGGGGTAGGGAGGGCGTGTCGCTTCTCTAGGCATAGGGCGTAATAGTACAGATGAGAATGTCAATTTTCCTTCCAAAATTAAAGCGAAAACCAATGAGGGCATCAATAGGGTAGATCTTCGCCAATTCATTTCAATAAACTTCTTGGTTTCGTGGGTGTAAAAACCGGGTGGTATATGGAAGAGGTGTAATTATTGTAGCTAAGATGGAGTGGTGGCTGAGCTACTAACAAGCGGTGTCGATACCGGTGTGGACTGCGTCTAGTGTTTAGGCTGTAAGTGGAAGTGCAAGAGGGGCTGAAGAATAGAAGAATGATGTGAGAGCACCCTTGTATAAGGGTGAAGTGGAGAAGGCAGGGTGGGTGTATAGAGGAAGGATAGAGGAGTGATAATTAGGGAGTTAGCGAGGGGAAGTGAACGAGGTAGGGGGCACCCGGATGAATATTTGCAGTGAGGCAGCTGACAAAAATGAGGGGGCAACAGGGGGTACAAAATTATGACCCAGAAATGACCCACAAATCCACTCGAGGCCAAGACACTAAGGTCCACTCAAAGCTAGTTCTAGAGAGATGAGAGAGAGTGGAATTCAGAAGCGGTGGAAGTTAGAAAGGAGGGAGGAGATGCAAAAAGAATGAATTTAAAAACTCTTGTTTTTATACCTAAGATATATTTTAAAAGTAATATTCCTGATTGTATTCTTAAACATATTGACTGTTGTGGTTTAGACTACATTTCCACCAAGTCATTTCATGTCTATTTTATTTTATAAGAAAAGAAATTCTGTGCTAATTCTATTAGGTTAGCTTGTCCAAATATTGAGCTAAGGTTTATATTACACTTGCCAAAACCAACTTTATTTTCTAAGTTAATTTAGCTGATTTAGGAGAATTTGGATGTGATGAATTAAATAATCACTTAGGTTTCGCTCAATAAAGTCAACTTTTTTATTTAATTTTTTGTGACGGTTATTTCATCTTTATATGAAGCCAAAAATGTTCTTATTTCTTTAAATAAGCGAAATCTGAAGAGTTCAAATGCATTAATTGTTGACTAATTGGTATTTTTCTTTTGCAGGTGAATTAAAGGGATTCGACCAGAAGGTCTTGCAAAAATAGCAGGTTAGGTTAATAGCGGATAATAGAGGGTTAATAGCGGATTAATAGTAGGTTAATAGCGGATAAGAGGGGATTAAAAGCAGGTTTAATAACAGATTAATAGTAGGTTAATAGTGGGATAATAGCCGATAAAAGGGGGTTAATAACCGGTTACTAGGAGGTGAATTGCGGATTAATAGTAAATTAATAGCGAATATGAGGGGGTTTTTAGCAGGTTAATGGCGGATTAATAGCAGGCTAAAAGCGGATAAGAGGGGGTTAATAGCAGGTTAATTGCGGATTAATAGTAGGTGGTTAATAGCGAAAATGAGGGGGTTAATAGCAGGTTAATGGCGGATTAATAGCAGGATAAAAGCGGATATGAGGGGGTTAATAGCAGGTTAATGGCGGATTAATAGCAGGCTAAAAGCGGATAAGAGGAGGTTAATAGCAGGTTAATGGCATATTAATAACAGGGTAATAGCGGATTAATAGTAGGTTAATAGCGGATAAGATGGGGTTAATATAAGGTCAATAACGGATAGGAGGGGATAGAGTAGTATTTAGTAGCGAGGACGCGCGCCAACCACACTCTGTGGGAAGAAACTTGTCGCCTTGAAAAACGGAGCAGACTTTGAAGGGCCAAGCGCAGTTTCACTTATATTAATAATAATTTAATACTACTATTAATAATAGTAATACATTTAGTACTAATAATATTAATAATAATACTTATACATTTACTATTACTACTACAAATAAAATTACTACTAATAGTACTAAAACATATGTGATATATTTATGGCGCGCTTCAAGGCCTTGGCCCTTCGCAGAGCGCTCGTCCACCACCTAAGGAAAGGAAATGCTTCTTAAAGCACGATTAAAGGCACCAGGGGACGGGAGGACGCATGCCAACATGCAGGCCATTCCACATCCTAAGAGCAAATGTAGAGAAAGTGCGATCACCTGTGTAGCACATATCTGCGAGAAAGAGGAGCCAGTTGAGGGGGAGGGGGAAGCATATCCAGAATAGATGTTCTCAAGGGACGGGATAGGCTCCATGCGGAAGAGAGGGGGGAGCGTGTTGCGGTATTTTATGATCTGATAAGTAGGAAGGAAGTCCTGAAAGGTGAAGCAGGATTGATTGGACAACCAGTGTAGTGCAAGAAGCAGGGCGTGTGTGAGAGAAACGTCTCCGCCAGGGAAGAACACTTTGGAACAAGTTAGAGGCACGTTTTAGACGTTTTGAATTTCGATCTTTCTCATTTCATATATATATATATATATATATATATATATATATATATATATATATATATATATATATATATATAAATATGTCGTGGGTTAGCCGAGATTATATATATATTTATTTGTTTTCTTATGGTTAATAAACCAAATAAACTTTGACTTGAGGCGTAGGTTCGTGCCTCTGTGATCGCTTGAAGATCGTTCTCTAAGAGTGCTATGCTTTATTTTATTCTTGGGAATGAATAAAAGAGTTGTTCTTTCTGGAATTTACCAAATACGGCCAACGCAACTCGTTCAAGGATAATTTAAAAACTTCAAACAAAATAGACCTTTACTGAACATAAATCAAAGCAAACAAAATTACAATATACACATATAATATAAAGATTAAAAAATGGGTTTTACTGTCCAGCTCTCGAGGATCGATTCTAGGTAGATTTTACAGGCGAACAATTTACTCTAATACACTTTAACATTGACCATTCACACAATAAACTACTTTTAAGCACCGGGACATAAGCAATAGGATTATTTACTTACATAAGGTAATGGATATCACCACAAAGAATCCCTTCAAAGTACCTTCGTTTAAATTGGTTTCGAGACGCGTAGCGCGAGTAGTATGTTGGTTGCTCACAAGATGGCGTTACACCGACATAAAGGTGGACGAGTGACGTCACGCGGAAATTCAAATGAGCGAATGAAGGTTCAAAACAAAAACGGATGATTCTTCTGGTTTCGGCGGTCGTGGTGACCTTGACATAGTTTTCTTCCGAACGAGTTGAAAATGTTGAGGTTTCTTCTATCTAGTTTGGGGTTTGTCAAACTCAGATAGCGTAAGATTTGGGTACTCAAGCTGTGTCGAGAGTATTTGTATTTTTGATCCTTGATGATCTTGGGGCTCGAACTGTGTCGAGACTCCTTGGAAAAATCTGGTATTGTCCAAGAAACTGCAAGTCTTTCTTAACTTGCAGAAAAACTTTCTACCAGTGACTTTTCTGTTTCTTCTCAAACGCGAAAGAGCCTTCTCTCTACCGGTGACTTTTCTATCTCTTGGTGAAAACGAAAAAGCCCCTTTTTCTCGTGTCGACCTGTTATATACTTCAATTAACCCCACGGGGTAAATGGAGGTGTAGAAGACTCCCAGATGGGCCGCAAATGAAGTCTCCCTTTTTGGTGTCTGTTGTTTGTCTACTCGGCATTTTGAACTTAGGGGAGCGCGTAATAAGATGTCGACCGTTTGCACTTTTGACTTTCGTATTTATAAATTTTGTCCGTTCTCCTATGTTACCGGAGAACATCGGAGGGGCAAAGCTAAACCCAGATATCTTTTGTTATTATTACATTAATTCTCCTCGCCAAAGAGGGAGGCCTCGATACATATATACACTCGCTATTTCACAACAGTTTTTGTTAAACTCTTATATCTCTACAATATATATATATATATATATATATACATATATATACAGTGGGTGCAATAAATATCCGATACATGGTGGTAAAAAGTTTATTAACTATAGTTACACAACAGCAAAGTAATCGAAAATTGAACATCTTATGTATTTTGTACGTTGAATACAAATTGGTATCATATTGCAAAAATAGTAAAATATTACTATGATTACGGCAAAAATATCAAACGAACGTTTCAAAAAGTATCCGATACATCTATGAAAACCAGTTAGTATTTGGTGATATGACCTTTCGTCGCTAGTACAGCTTCCAACCGTTTCAGATATTTACTTATAAGGTTCTTACAAATATTTGTAGGTATCTTGGCCCATTCTCATTGGCATATTCTTTTGAAATCTGTTAAATTTCTTGGGTCCTTTTCTGAATCTTTAGTTTTAATTCTCGCCACAGGTTCTCGATAGGATTTAGTTCTGGCGACTAACTTGGCCATCCCATAACCTTTATTTTCTCCTGCTGAAACCACGCTGCAGTGCCCTTGGCTGTATGTTTCGGATAGTTGTCCTGCTGGAATGTCCATCATCTTGGCAACTTCCGGTCGTCTGCAGACTGTAAGAGATTACCATCCAGAATCCTGCGATACATCTGAGCATTCATTTTCCTTTCAATAATATAGATCTTCCAGGACCTGTAGAAGAGAAGCAGCCCCATACCATTATGCTGCCTCCTCCAAACTTCACTGGTTTCCTGCCTCCAAACTTGACTTACACTATTCCGCCCAAATAACCTAAATCAATCTTCGTCTGGTCAGACCAAAGTACACCGCCCCAAAACTTGCAGGCTTCTCTAAACGTTCCTTGGCAAAATTCAGCCGATTTCTGACATGAATTGGTTCCAACAAAGGTGTCTTTCTCGGTGTGCGAGAATGGAATCCCACGTTCCTAAGAACAGCTCTAATTGTATTTTTGCATACATTTGTCCCAGCTGCTTCCAAATCTTTCTGAAGTTCAGATCGAGTCACTCGAGGATTCTTCTCCATCCTCGTTCTACTCGACCTCTCCTCTGCCTTCGATACTATTGACCATTCCGCCCTACTTGATCGTCTCCACTCTTTCCTCGGCATATCAGGCACCGTGCTTGACTGGTTCCGCTCTTACCTCTCGTCTCGTACCCAATCCGTTGTGATTGACGACGTTTCATCCGACTCTACCCCCATCCGCTTTGGAGTGCCACAAGGCTCTGTCATTGGTACTCTACTATTTCGTATCTACCTTCTCCCTCTTAGTTCCCTTCTCCGTAATCTTGGTCTATCCTTCCACCTATATGCTGATGACACTCAAATTTTCGTTTCCTCATCCCCCACGTCTCTTGCCTACTCTATCACAGACCTCCTGGCTGCCTACTCATCCATTTCTGACTGGCTCTCTACCAACTTCTTCAGGCTTAATCACTCAAAAACTGAGGTCCTCCTCGTCGGCACCCCTGCTCTTGTCAAAAAATCTGAATCTCTCTTTCCCTCGCTTACTCCTGAATTTCCATTCTCATCTCAGCACAACGTGCGCTCTGGGAAGGCCTCAGGCCTTGAAGAGCGCATTACAAAAGACTTATTATTATTATTATTTTCTCCGACTGCGTTAGGAATCTGGGTGTTCTTTTTGATGAGCATCTCTCCTTTAAGCCTCATATCCGCAATGTCAGCAAATCCTCTCTATGTTTCCTTCGTAACTTCTCTCACATTCGCTCTCACTTTGATCGCCAAAGTCTTGAGACTGCTGTTCATGCCTTCATCACCTCACGCCTTGACTACTGTAACTCTCTGCTTGTGAATCTGCCATCCTCCTCTCTCCGCCCCCTTCAACATGTACAGAACTATGCCACCCGGCTTCTCCTCCGTCGCCCTCGCTTCTCTCCCTCGAAACCCTTGCTGCATGAACTGCACTGGCTCCCTGTCAGATCCCGTACTCACTTCAAGATACTTCTCTTCACATTTAAGGCCCTAAACAACAAGGCCCCGTCGTACCTCTCTTCTGCCCTCTCTCTCGCCACGCCATGTCCCTCGGGCCCTTCGGTCATCGCATGCACTTCTTTTGAGTATTCCTCGTTCATCCCTCTGCTCAATGGGGGACTGCTTCTTCTCAATCTGCACCCTTAAGTTGTGGAATGCTCTTCCTGCTGAAATCAGGTCTTTTTTCTCTCTTACCACATTTAAGCGGCTCCTGAAAACGCATCTTTTCAGTATTGCCTTCTCCCCCCTCTTAAATTTCCATTGAATTCCCATTCTCATCTCAGCACAACGTGCGCTCTGGGAAGGCTTCAGGCCTTGAAGAGCGCATTACAAAAGACTTATTATTATTATTATTTACGGACTATATGCTTAGCTGCACGGTTTGAAATTTTAGATGGACACCCTGAACGTGGTAGACTTGCAGTGGATTGATATGACGTGAACCGGGGAATCGTGTGAGCAATGATTGAGATTGGTATTTTTAGCATAGATGAAATTTTTCTATAGCCCATACCACTTTTATGTAACTGAACAATTAGTGATCTGCTCCTTTTTGTCAATTGTTTAGTGTTAAACGATGACCTCCTTCTCATGCAGCTCTCAGACAATGACTGAGGTCCGCTGTTTCACGTGGACGAAGTAGATTATTATTCTAGAAAGTTTTACAGAATTCCTGTCAAGTAAACCACTCTGGAATGTTCGAGAACTATTTATTATCGTTTTAAATCTAATTGTGTGGGTGTGTTGGATACTTTTTGAGGCGATAATCTAACACTTTTGTCGATATAATATCAATGCTTTACTATTTGTGTATTCTAATACCGAATTTGTATTCAACGTGCAAAATACATAAGATGTTCAATTTTCGATTACTTTGCTGTTGTGTAACTATGGTAAATAATTTTTGACCATGTATCCGATATTTATTGCACCCACTGTATATATATATATATATATATATATATATATATATATATATATATATATATATATATATATATATATATATATATATATATATATATATATATATATATGATACAAATTATTGCAATATCGCAAGAAAAGATGAGGAATTAAACCACATTCTCCGATATCAATTTAATTCAGAACAGTTTCGGTGTATCTCACACCCTTTTTCAACTGACACTGGGCAGAAAATATATAAGAGAAAAGCATAACACAAGATCCCCTCTTTTTCCCCCCAATCCCCTACTTGTGGCTAATCTGGGGGGGGGGGTTAGGCCTAAACATATTGAAGGGCTGACATTTTAATATTTCATTTATTTGCGATCTTATTACAGGATTAAAAGAAAATTGACCTTAAGATAGATTTAAATTAGGAACTGACGATATCAAGCTCGATTCTACGATTCTTCTCTTAACATAGTTGGCCGATTTAAATAACATTTTACTTCCATTGAAATCGATCGTATGATTCTTGTCTCTAACATGGCAAAAAATTCCACTACTTTCGCTGCCCACTCTAATATCTCTTTTTGAGTTCGTACAATCTCTTGTCTAGATTTCTTCCCGTTTCCCCTATATAAACTTTATGGCAATCGTTGCATGGTACTGCATATGCTCCTATGTTATGATGTTCTTTGGGTTTCCTGGCCATCATCAATTGGTGTAAGGAATTATTATATTTAAAGGCTAGATTAATACCCGCTTTTCCAAATATGTCCTTTAAACTATTTAATTTATTATTAAATGGCCATGTTATACATTTGTTGAAGTCGTTAGTGCGGGAAGGCTTATTACCATAGAATGTTTTCCTAGCTGCAAAATGGGCAGACGATATGAACCAATCGGGGTAATACAAATTAGAAAAAATGGTCCTGATAATGACAATTTCTTCATCTAAATAGGAAGGATGACATATTTTGTATGCTCTAAGGAAAAGGTTAGAAATTACCGATTTTTTAACAGTATTATCGTGAAACGAAAAATAATGTATATAGGCATTCGAGTGGGTTGGTTTTTCTATACACGTCAAGTTTTAATTGATGGTGATCTTTATTAATGAGGACATCTAGAAAGGGTAATCTATTATCATATTCCCATTCATATTTAAATTTGATGGAGACATGCAAATTATTCAAATTATTAAAAAAGGTATCAAAATCATGGCCATTAGGCCATACAGAAAATACATCGTCCCTTACGCCCAATCATTTCCAATATTAATTCTCCCACTTATAAGCTGTCCAAATGGCTCGCCAAGCATTTATCTCCAGCAGTAGGAAGAATCTCATCTGCACACATTAAGAACACTCAAGATTTCGTTGACCGCCTCAACCACTTGCAATTACCGGATGGAAAACTTGTGAGCTTTGATGTAAACTCTTTGTTTACCAAAGTTCCGGTTGACCAAACCATGGGCCTTCTGCGGGAAATCATGCCTAGACTTAATTTGGATCTTCCCATTTCTACGAGTAAATTTATCGATTTAGTTGAATTATGTCTCTCTGACAATGTGTTTCGAGTAAATAATGAGTTTTATAGACAAATATTTGGCCTTAGCATGGGAAATAGTTTATCTCCGATATTAGCATGTCTCTTCATGGAATATTTTGAGACTGAACTCCTTCCTTCCCACAATTTCTCCCCTTAACTTTATATGGTTAAGGTACATTGACGATGTATTTTCTGTATGGCCTAATGGCCATGATTTTTATACCTTTTTTAATAATTTGAATAATTTGCATGTCCCAATCGAATTCAAATATGAATAGGAATATGATAATAGATTACCCTTTTTAGATGTCCTCATTAATAAAGATCACCATGAATTAAAACTTGACGTGTATAGGAAACCAACCCACTCGAATGCCTATATACATTATTTTTCGTTCCACGATAATACTGTTAAAAAATCGGTAATTTCTAACCTTTTCCTTAGAGCATACAAAATATGTCATCCTTCCTATTTAGATGAAGAAATTGTCATTATCAGGACCATTTTTTCTAATTTGTATTACCCCGATTGGTTCATATCGTCTGCCCATTTTGCAGCTAGGAAAACATTCTATGGTAATAAGCCTTCCCGCACTAACGATTCAAACAAATGTACAACATTGCCATTTAATAATAAATTAAATAGTTTAAAGAACATATTTGAAAAAGCGGGTATTAATCTAGCCTTTAAATATAATAATTCCTTAAACCAATTGATGATGGCCAGGAAACCCAAAGAACATCATAACATAGGAGTATATGCAGTACCATGCAACGATTACCATAAAGTTTATATAGGGGAAACGGGGAGAAATCTAGACAAGAGATTGTACGAACACAAAAGAGATATTAGAGTGGGCAGCGAAAGTAGTGGAATTTTTTGCCATGTTAGAGACAAGAATCATACGATCGATTTCAATGGAAGTAAAATGTTATTTAAATCGGCTAACTATGTTAAGAGAAGAATCGTAGAATCGAGCAAGATATCGTCAGTTCCTAATTTAAATCTATCTTAAGGTCAATTTTCTTTTAATCCTGTAATAAGATCGCAAATAAATAAAATCGTAAAATGTCAGCCCTTCAATATGTTTAGGCCTAACCCCCCCCCTCCAGATTAGCCACAAGTAGGGGATTGGGGGAAAAAAGAGGGGATCTTGTGTTATGCTTTTCTCTTATATATTTTCTGCCCAGTGTCAGTTGAAAAATGGGTGTGATATACACCGAAACTGTTCTGAATTAAATTGTCTTCGGAGAATGTGGTTTAATTCCTCATCTTTTCTTGCGATATTGCATTAATTTTCATCATATATATATATATATATATATATATATATATATATATATATATATATATATATATATATATATATATATATATATGAACAATAACGTTCTAGTCAATACGGTTAGGTAAGGGTAATAGAATCCTTTAATCCTCTAGAGAAGTGTCCTGCAGTTCCTCAACCCTCTTCAGGAGCGTTCATATACGACAAGTCAAACGTTAGCTTATACAAAAGGCTTCTTGAAATTTCTCTTTTTAGAGAAATGGTTGGTTGCCTTGTCGTATATAAACGCTCCTGAAGAGGGTTGAGGAACTGCATGACTCTTCTCTAGAGGATTAAAGGATTCTTATTACCCTTACTTAACCGTATTGACTAGAACGTTATTGTTCATATATATATATATATATATATATATATATATATATATATATATATATATATCGTAAGCATCAACGAAAGTTCATGCCGTTGATTTATGAAGGTGGCGTTAAATGGAGCAAAAATCAATAAACTTGGAGCTGTTTTGTTCTAAATAATAGATGCATGAAGGGATGGAAGGACAGTTTTGGACAAATTTATCCCGAGCAAATTGATCTAAGCCTAGTTGCCTAGATTGGAGTGAAAAATATGATTGGGAGTTGTGAAACTGAGCCGAATACTTTTCTGGCTAAATTAAAACTGGATTACGATATTGAGTTTCCCTCGACAGGTATATATATATATATATATATATATATATATATATATATATATATATATGTATAAATGTATATATATATATATATATATATATATATATATATATATATATATATATATATATATATATATATATATATATATATTAAGGTGATGCAAAAATGTCAACCATCTCAGATTTTTAGGGGCACCCCCTAATTTTATTATTTATGGCATAAAAACTGTGTGAGTAAATTTTTTTATCAATCAAAAAATATTTAGAGGTTGCTATCTTTTTTCTGTGATTTCAGTAAAATACATTTATTATGTAAAACTCGACCACTAATTTAAGTATATTATTTATATTCTTTATTACTGAAGAATTTTTCCTCGGTAATTGGAAGCACATCCTGTTCCACCACCCCTACTATCCCCATCCGTCTTCGACCCAACAGCATTACAGTTGGTCAGTGCTGCAATGCTCAGTACCCTCACAGCTTTTACCGGTGGAGGTTATAATTTCGCGTCTCTTTTATCTCAAAAATACTGAACAATGGCTCATTTAGATCATCACACTAGAAGTGCTACAGGTATATGGCTAATTGGTCAGCCAATAGAAGCATCAAAAAAATATGTTCTTCCATCAAAAAGAGAAGCAATGGCATTATAAAATAAATAGTAAACAAACCAAACCGTTCATGAAGCTCTAACTTCTACTACCAAAGATGTCTTGCAAGTCTGGGAAAAAGCACGTATTCCAACATCGCTTAAAAAACATGTAATAAAAAAGTAAAACTAATGTATGATGAATGGTTAAAATTAAAGAAAACAAAGAAAAACAATCTCAAAATTTATTGAATAAACAAATGGAATGGAAACAGAATTTGGTTAATTTATTTAAAATAGCTGATGCTGATGCGCCCAATTTGATAGACATTGATGAAGATAAAGAATTCCTAATTTTGCAAAGACAAACGAGCCGAAAAGGAAGAATGGCTGGCGTGGATAAAAAAACTTGTACAACATGAAACAATAGCGTGTGAAAAGGAACAGCAATTTGAAATGAAAAGAAAGAAAGAAAAACCTGATTTTGACAACACAGTGGGGCTTAGTAGTTCACCTACTAGCTCTGGAGAGGGCTCTACAACTGAAGATGAATGTATAGTTGATCCCAGTAAACCATCAACATCAGGACAGACCTCAACAAGAAAAAAGGCAACAGTGATGGATAATACTCTTCTTGCATCTCTTGTATTAGGCGTTCAAGGCAAAGGTTTAGAAAAGAAATTTCAGAAAATTTGAAAGCTGAATTAAAACATGATGTTCCTTTAACCATTCACTGGGATGGAAAACTTGTAGAAGACATAACTAGAGAAGAAGTTGTCGACAGACTTCCAATCTTAGTTTCTGGAAATGGGGTTGATCAGCTTCTTGGTGTTCCAAAACTCACCAGTGGTACAGGAGAGAATACTGCAGCTGCTGTACATAAAAGTATTTTAGACTGGGATCTATCTCTTCAGGTGAGATGCATGTGTTTCGACACAACAACATCAAATACAGGACGTAGAAATAGAGCTTGTATGTTACCAGAACAGAAAATAGCCTGTCGTCATCATATTTTAGAGATTGTCTTGGAGTCTGTTGTTTCAAGTTCATTGCCAGCATCATCCGGACCAAATATACAACTATTTAAACGTTTCAAAGCAAATTGGGGTAAATTCAACAAAGAATCGTTCCACACAGCCGAAGATGACAAAGACAGCAACCAGAATTGCCAGTATTAAAGAAAATACAATTAAATTTGCAAAGAAACAACTAGAAGAACATCAGCCTCGTGATGATTATAAGGAATTACTTGGATTGGCTATCATTTTTGTTGGAGGAATCCCAAATTCAGGAATAAACTTTAAAAAAACCGGGAGCTTGCCATAGAGCACGGTGGATGGCCAAGATTATCTATTCTATGAAGATTTGGATGTTTAAACAACAGAACAAATTGACACATTCAGAAGAAAAAGGACTAAGAGACATCTGTTGTTTTGCAGTGGAGATATATGTGAAATCTTGGTTTACCGCACCTGCGCCACGTTTTGCTCCACGTCTCGACTTGCAGCTCTTAAAAAGTTTAATTAGGTACAAAGAGGTTGAAGAAAAAATAGCGTCTAATGCACTGAAAAAATGATCAAATCATTTGTGGTATCTTTCAGAGGAATTAATAGCTCTTGCTTTCTTTAAGGACGATGTCCCTATCGATACTAAGAATAAAATGAGAGAAGCCTTAAATAAGCCTCCTGAACCAAACCACATTAAACGGACTACTATTGATCCCGAAGTTATAGAATTGAGACAGCTAGAAGATTTTGTAACCTCTCATACTAAAAGATTCTTCGATATTCTTGGTCTGCCTCCCAGTTTTCTTGAAACCAATACTAAAAACTGGGGACTTAATGAGGCAGATTGGAATGCAAATGAAGTAATTTCGAATATGAAGGTTACAAATGATTTAGCAGAGCGAGGAATAAAATTAATGGAAGAATATAATAAGATTCTCACAAATGATGAAGAGCAAAAGCAATATCTTCTACAGACAGTGAAGAAGTACAAATCTGCCTTACCAGACAAAAAAACAAAACAATTATGTCATTGAAATAAATTGTAGTGCCAAGTTAATAATTATTGTTAGTGGTTATGATAGGCCTACAGTAGAACTTCCACATTAAAGAAAAGGCAACGCGCTGAAAACTGTACCTCAATAGGTAGTGTGGAAACCAGTTTCATCTATGCATCGATAATAGCTATACTTGACTAAATATTTTCATTTTTTCAAGACTGGAAACAAGCAACCTCTAAATTTCATCCGATTGACCTCAATTTTTGTATACTTTGTTTTTGGAACATAAATAAACAGATTAGAGGGTGTCCCCACAAAATATAAAAAATAATTTTTTTTAGCCCTTTTTGCATCACAATATATATATATATATATATATATATATATATATATATATATATATATATATATATATATATATATATATATATATATATATATGTAGTCGTAAGTATTGCAGCTAACCAGGCTAATTTTTAATATCACAGCGAAGGCAAGGGCGCAGAAGATGCTCAAGTACATAGATTTATGTCAATTATGGAAACAACGATTCGGGCAACATGCCCATCTTCAGGTTCTAAGATTAAAATTGTAAAAAAATTAATTATAATGTTATTAAAGTTGTGAAAAAGAAAAGAATTTGAACTAAAGGTTTAAATGGAATAAGAAAGTTGTGTTATTTTTCCTATAAAAAATATTAAGAGTATACAACTAAATTGATTAAAAGATACACAAAAAGACATAAACAAATAAATTGATAATTAAAAAACCTAAAGAAATAACAAGTACTAAATGAATCAAAAGAGTAATAACCAATTTTATGAAAAAATTGAAAAGGTTAAAAGGCAATTACAAATATTATCATCATCATCATCATCATCATCATCATCGTCATCATTATCATCATCATCATCCATAACCCTACATTTTAAGAACGAGATTTTTCGAAGGTGTTTGAATAAGATTTTTTCTTTTAGTTCGGTTGTCACCTATGTAGATTTAATTTTTTTATCAAAGTTATTTCTAATAATTCCTTTATAAGAAGAAGAAGAAGAAGAAGAAGAAGAAGAAGAAGAAGAAGAAGAAGAAGGAAAAAAAGGGTGTTCAGGGTGTAAAAATAAAGAGTCTATAAAGGGGATTAAAAAAGGCGGTTAAGATTAGCAAATAAGGCCGTAGGCCACACCCCCGCAGGGGTGCCTGTGTAACCAAGCTCTTCCTGTTAAGGAAGAGAACAGCGGCTTGTTAACTCTATAATTTAAGAAGGGGAAATTTTTTTTAGTATTTGAATAATAATTAAATTTTAGTTTGGTTATGATTTGTTTTTTTTTATCAAAGTTATTTCTAATTATTCTTTTATAATATCCAAAAACAAAATGGTGAAGTTCAGAAATAAATATAAGTATCGAAATTTTGTGGAATTTTTTGAACCCAAAGAATTACAAATGGTGAAGTTCAGAAAATTTATTTTTATATATCTTCTTCTATAACTATATTTTAGCAACGTGATATTTTGAAAGGGAGGAAATTTAGTTTAGAGTTCTTTTTAAAATTATTATAATTGGCGAAGTTCAGAAAATTTATAAAAAATTAAACATGGCTGCCTTTTTTAAGATTTTAAATTTTAATCTTAGTAGCGAAGCGCAAGCTCTTCCCGTAGGGGGGAGGGGCGAAGCCATTGCCTGATATTGTAATAAATAGAACTGCAGCTTCATCGAGAAAAACAACTACTGATTTTCACTATTCAGCAGAAGATCTCGGAGCAGCAGTGGGCCCCAGAGGTACGGTGTGCAGGTCCACCACTGCGTGGACACGCCCTGGCGCCTACCAGCCACTGTACCCGCCCCTCACTGTCTTGAGGGTTCTGCCTTTTTAGGCAAAGGCTAGAGGAAGGATACCTCGATGACAAACCAGGATCGGGAGTACCCATAGGCCAGCACCAACAGACCCGGTGTCTTGGTAGTTCCCTGTAGGCGAGGATGATGCCTGGTCGTCTCGATCCTCTCCTGCCACCAGGCTCCTTCTTCCCTCGGTCAAGATACGGGTCCGAAGACTGCACACATTACTACCCGTTTAAACCTAGTGCTGGTTTGATGCCCTCAATATGAGGGCATCGTTCATCATCGACCTCGATGGACTACCCATTGCAAAGCATATTATATGATATATATTATTATGCGATAGGGCGGGTGCGCAATTCTCCTGGATCTGACTTCACCCCGCAAATAATAATAAAAACCAGCAAGTAAATATTTTGTGCCACACTATAGGAATTTCAAACAAAATTCTTCTTTATTGATTTGATTTGCGACAGGACTTTTGATCCCGGGCATCGCCGGTCACCTATGCTAGTATATCATAATAATGGAGTATCTCAAACCCCAGATCCCCCTTCCCAACCTAACAAGGATTTAATTGGGAGATGAGTGAGGGGGGGGGAGGGGTCCATTACAATCTGCACCATAAGTTGACCTACAATAGTCACAGAGAAGGAGGTTCAAGAGAGTTGCGCACACTGCACGTAATCTCCTCGTTACCCCCGGAAAATCATCGAGGGAAATTCGATGAATGTCTTGCTGCGACCAACGTGGGCATGGTGGGAAGGAGCGTGAAGAGAATAGTTCTTGGATTGCCTTTATAAATCTCACCTTTAAGCATAAGAAGTTTACATGGTGGAAAGAACAGTTATACGGCCTGAAAGGACGCTGTGCTGCCCTTTAAATAGACTGAGCCATTGGGTCACTCTGGCGCGTGACAGTAGGTACGTTAGTCGCTGATATGTCAAGTGATGACAGGCAACAGGAGAACCTCCGCAGATTCCAGGGAATTATTACGATCATTGGCGCAAAAATAAACCCAAAGTTAGAAATTGAAGTCGACAGAAAATAGGTTGCCAGAAGAAAGTAGTTTCGACGATCTTGTATTTTTCAAGGTTTAGCAATGGTTTCTTGAACCTGACTTCCAAATGGGCTTATATTTCTAGAAACAGGAAGA
Organism: Ceratothoa steindachneri; assembly: GCA_963969495.1. Lineage (NCBI taxonomy): Eukaryota > Metazoa > Arthropoda > Malacostraca > Isopoda > Cymothoidae > Ceratothoa > Ceratothoa steindachneri. The sequence goes on from OZ018317.1 coordinate 192,851,156, forward strand.
AAATAAACTTCGTCTGAATAAGAGGAAAAGGTTCGTCCAAAGAGGAGAAAAATGCTTCGCCTAAACAGGAAAATAATGCTTAGTCCCAACAAGAGGGAAATGTTTCGTCCAAACCGGAGAAAAAGTTTTCGTCCAAGCAGGAAAAAACTACTTCGTCCACACATGATGAAAACGCTTCGTCCAAACGAGTGGAAAATGCTTCGTCCATACAAGAGGAAAAAGCTTCGTCAACACAGGAGTAAAATCTTTCGTCTAAAAAAGAGGAAAATGATTCGTCAAACAAAGTGGAAATGCTTTGTGCAAATATGAGGAAAATGCTTCGTCAAAACGAGTCAAATGTTTTGATCAAACATGAAGAAAATGCTTCATCCAAACATGAAAGAAATGCTTCGATCAAACATGAAGAAAATGCTTCATCCAAACATGAGGAAAGTGTTTTCCCAAACATGAGGAAAATGCTTCGTCCAAACATGAGAGAAATGCTTCGATCAAACAGGACGAAAATGCTTCGCTAAAAATATGGAAAAGGCTTAGTTCAAACAGGAGAAAAATGTTTCGTACAAACAGTACAAAAATGCTCCGTCTAAACATAAGGAAAAGGCTTTATACAAATAAGAGGAAAAGGCTTCGTCCGAAGAGGAGAAAAAGTTTCGTACAAAGAAGAGAAAATTTCTTCGTCCACACATGAGGGAATAGGCTTCGTCAAAACATGAGTAAAATGTTTCGTCCAAACAAGAGGAAAATACTTTTTCCAAACAAGAGGAAAATGCTTTGTCCAAACATGAGGAAAATGCTTCGTCCAAACAGGAGAAAAATACCTCGTCCAAGCATGACGAAAATGCTTCGTTCAAAAGGAGAAAAGGGTTTCGTCCAAACGGGAAAAAAATGACTCGTCCAAAAATGAGGAAAATGCTTCGTCCAAATATAAGGAAAAGGCTTCGTCTAAACATGAGGAAGTTTCGCCCAAACAGGAGTAAAATGCTTTGTTCAAAAATACGGAAAATGCTTCGTCCATACATAAAGAAAATACTTCGTCCAAACATAAGGAAAATGTTCCGTCCAAAGAGGAGGAAAATGTTTCGCCCAAACAGGAAATAATGCTTCCTCCTAAGAGAGACGAAAATGCTTCGTCCAAACAGGAGAAAATGTTTTCGTCCAAACAGGAGAAAAATGCATTCTCCACACATGATGAAAAGGCTTCGTTCAAACAGGAGAAAAAAAAGCTTCGTCAAATTATGAGGAAAAGATTTCGCCCATACAGGAGAAAAATACTTCGTTCAAAAATACGGAAAAGGCTTCGTCCAAACATGAGGAAAATATTTGGTCGAAACAAGAGGAAAAGGATTTGTCCAAAGAGGAGCAAAAGGTTTCGCCCAAACAGGAGAAAAATGCTTCGTCCAAACAGGAGTAAAATGCTTCTTCTACACATGATGAAAAAGCTTCGCCCAAACAGGAGAAAAAACTTCATATAAACAACAGGAAAATGCTTCGTCCAAACAAGAGGACAAAGTTTTGTCAAAACATGAGTAAAATGATTCGTCCAAACAAGAGGAAAATGCTTCGTCCAAACAGGAGAAAAATGCTTCGCCCAAATAGGAAAACAATGCTTCGTCCCAACAACAGAAAAATGCTTCGTCCAAACAGGAGTAAAATGCTTCTTCTACACATGATGAAAAAGCTTCGTCCAAACAGGAGAAAAAACTTCATATAAACAACAGGAAAATGCTTCGTTCAAACAAGAGGACAAAGTTTTGTCAAAACATGAGTAAAATGATTCGTCCAAACAAGAGGAAAATGCTTCGTCCAAACAGGAGAAAAATGCTTCGTCCAAATAGGAAAATAATGCTTCGTATCAACAACAGAAAAATGCTTCGTCCAAACAGGAGTAAAATGCTTCTTCTACACATGATGAAAAGGCAAACACGAGAAAAAACTTCATATAAACAAGAGGAAAATGCTTCATCCAAGCAAGAGGACAAAGTTTTGTCAAAACATGAGTAAAATGATTCGTCCAAAACAGAGGAAAATGCTTCGTCCAAACAGGAGGAAAATGCTTCGTTCAAACAGGAGAAAAATGCTTCGTCCACACATGAGGAAAAAGCTTCATCCAAAGAGGAGAAAAATGCTTCGTCCAAACAGGAGGAAAATGTTTCGTCCAAACCACAGGAAAAGTCTTTGCCCAAAGAGGTAAAAAAGGCTTCGTCCAGACGTGGAGACTATGCCACGTCTTCAAGGGGTAGAGGGATAAGTGTGGCATTTCCATTGTTGTTGTTTAATACTCCGCGAGAGCCGATGGCATCCCTGCCCTCTCCGTCCGCTTTGGAAAGTAAGGGAGAAAGTCTTTGATCGTACAGCCTGTGCCTTAGGACCTCAAAATGGTCCCCATAACTATGTTGGGTGGGGACTTCTCTGAGACTGTCCTAAGGGGGATCAGGTTATAGTATGTGTGGGGGGAAGGGGGGTGATGCATGCTGTATAGGATTGTATAGCACCTTACTCTGCTAGTGGTCTATGCGGCTATTAGGAAGTGGGAGTTGGATTACAACTAAACCTCATGGAGGATAAATCCAAGTGGGTGGAGTTTAGAAAGCAACCAGAGGGACCCTCTGATCCCTGGTCTCATTGGTTGGTCTCTGCATGCGATAATCTAGGCTCTAGTCTTTATATCGCTGATTTGGCCGATTGTTTCTACACATGATGAAAAGGCTCCCGTAGGAAATGGAGATTGGAGAGACGAACGGGGAGATAAAAATACAGAGAAGCTTCCACCAAACGGGGTGATCCCCTTCCTTTGTGGGAGTTTCCAGGGGAGGATCAGAGACGGTACTGTTCCTGATAGCAGGAAGGCCTCCTCTCGCTGGAGTGATTTTGGGCCGAATCGCACTTCTCTTGACAAGCGCCGCTCACATTTCTCCGCCTCACCTCAGTTGTGATGAGATGAGGGAGATATACAGGGTCTTCATAAACTTTACCATTTAAAAAAAGAGGAGGAAGATATCCAGAGGGTGTTCATAGAGTTTACAATTAAAAAAAGAGGAGGAAGATATACAGAGGGTGTTCATAGACTTTAAAATTTAAAAAAAGAGGAGGAAGATATACAGAGGGTGTTCATAGACTTTACAATTTAAAAAAAGAGGAGGAAGATATACAGAGGGTGTTCATAGACTTTACAATTTAAAAAAAGATGAGGAAGATATACAGACGGTGTTCATAGACTCTATAATTTCGAAAAAAAGATGAAGAAGATATACAGAGGGCGTTCATAAATTTTACAATTTTAAAAAAAGATGAAGAAGATAGACAGAGGGTGTTTATAGACTTTACAATTTAAACAAAAGAAGAGGAAGATATACAAAGAGTGTTCATAGACTTTACAATTTAAAAAAAGTAGGAAGATTTACAGAGGGTGTTCATAGACTTTACAATTATAAAAAAAGAGTAGGAAGATATACAGAGGGTGTTCATAGACTTTACAATTTAAAAAAAGAGGAGAAAGATATACATACAGAGGGTGTTCATAGACTTTGCAATTTAAAAAAAGAGGAGGAAAATATAAAGACGGTGTTCATAGACTCTATAATTTTCAAAAAAGATGAAAAAGATATACAGAGGGCGTTCATAGATTTTACAATTTAAAAAAAGAGGAAGAAGATAGACAGAGGGTGTTTATAGACTTTACAATTTAAACAAAAGAGGAGGAAGATATACAAAGAGTGTTCATAGACTTTACAATTTAGAAAAGGAGGAAGATTTACAGAAGGTGTTCATAGACTTTACAATTTAGAAAAAAGAGGAGAAAGATATACAGAGGGTGTTCATAGACTACAATTTAAAAAAAGAGGAGGAAGATATACAGAGGGTGTTCATAGACTTTACAATATAAAAAAAGAGGAGGAAGATATACAGACGGTGTTCCTAGACTCTATAATTTTTTTAAAAAAAAGATGAAGAAGATATACAGAGGGTGTTTGTAGACTTTACAATTTAAACAAAAGAGGAGGAAGATATACAAAGTGTTCATAGACTTTACAATTTTAAAAAAAGGTGGAAGATTTACAGAGGGCGTTCATAGACTTTACAATTCTAAAAAAGAGTAGGAAGATATACAGAGGGTGTTCATAGACTTTACAATTTAAAAAAAGAGGAGGAAGATATACAGAGGGTGCTCATAGACTTTACAATTTAAAAAAAGAGGAGGAAGATATACAGACGGTGTTCCTAGACTCTATAATTTAAAAAAAAAAAGATGAAGAAGATATACAGAGGGCGTTCATAGATTTTACAATTTAAAAAAAGAGGAAGAAGATAGACAGAGGATGTTCATAGACTTTACAATTTAAAAAAAGAGGAGGAAGATATACTGAGGGTGTTCATAGACTTTACAATTATAAAAAAAGGAGGAAGATAAATAGAGGGTGTTCCTAGACTTTACAATTTTATAAAAAATCGTACCAAATTTTTTTTTTACGAAATTTAAAAGATCTATCTCTATTACTCCCTTATCTTGCTCTTAGCACCGTGGCCTATAGCGTCGGGAACCCATTCGAGAGCGGTCGTGCACCCGATTGTGTTTAGCATCTAAGAGTCTCAGGTTATACAGGGTGTCCATAAAGTCTCTTTGAAGTTTAAAAAAATGATTACAAAGGCAATTGATAAGTTATCTTAATCAGACTTGTCCTATTGTACTCAGTGGATATCGAAGTTTTTTTTACCTCATTTAATACACTTTGAAAACCACTGAGTACAATATAACAAGTCGGATTAAGATATCTTATCAATTGTCTTTGTAATATTTTTTTAAAATTGTAAAGAGACTTTATGGACACCCTGTATATCTTTTACCTATTTTCATCATGGTAAATTTTCCAATTTTATTTACAAAAATTCTCGCCGGAAACTTTTTGAGCGATGATTCCCTCGTTTGGTTTCTTTTTATTTTAATAATTCGAGTTTTTCTTCCAAATTTAATAAAAGCCAAAATGTTATCCCATTATGGCTTGATTATTTTATAGATTTAATTTAAATTGTGATCTATTGATCCGATTATGCAGGATATCAATTAAATATAAAATCCCACAAAAAATTAAATAATTTTGAAAATTTTAATTACTCAGAAAAAAATACGTAAAACATTAAAAAGAAATTAAATTTTTGGTTTAATATAAGACCATATTTTTGGCAAACTTTTTAAATGCCCCGCATCGGACTTCGAACCCACTCCCGTAAGCCTATTATGGATAGGCCTAGAAATCTAATCCCGCATATTTATATTGTAGGGTAAATAAATAACATATAGGATTGTATGCAAAGGTATATCCAATAAATATAATTTATTCACAAAAATAAATATAATTAATTTTTAGTGGTAGAAAGTCCATATGTTTTGCCTAGCCTCTTCCTAAGGTTAAATATATTGGCGCAATTTTTGTTGCCATAGAGACCCCATAGCCTGCGCATAGCGTTAAAGGAATTAAGTGAATTTCCGTTGCCATAGAGACCACATAGACTGCGCATAGCGTTAAATGAATCAACCGAATTTCCGTCTCCATAGAGAGCACATAGGAGCGGCATAGCGTTTAATGAATAAAGCGAATTTCCGTAGCTATAAAGACAGCATAGCCTTGGCATAGCTTTAAATAAATCAAGCGAATTTTCGTAGCCATAAAGACCACATAGTCTCGCCATAGCGTTAAATAAATCGAGCGAATTTCAGTTACCATAGAGACTTCATAATTGCAAAGCTATCTGCCTTTATTTACCGGTCAAAGCTTTATAGTCAATAAAAGTATATAACATAAAATCCTCCTCTGTCTATTACGAACACAGTTAAATCTTAACAAATGATTCTCTTTTTTACACACCCCATAATTAGTACTCATCCTATATTAAAATTTATTGCATATGACAAACCAGAGTAATTTGTGATATAATTTCAAATTTTCTCTTTTTGGTCTCAATGGCCGAGAATTAAATTGAATTTGTTGCTTTAAAGTTTAAACCTTCTCTAGATTATAAATAGAGGATTCTAGGAAGAAAAGAAGGGAAAAATTAAAAAAAGCACGGAGCGTGTGATGGGTAAGTTACGAACACCACCGAGTCGCTGCGAAAAAATGTACGCGCGGACTAGTCGACTAGGCTAGCATGAATCCTCTCCCCCTCCCAAACGACTCAGTCAAACAGAGCTTATAAGCAGCCCACTTGCACTCTCGCCACGCTACACAGCCCCCTTCGCCGAAGTGTAACGCTCGACCTGATTCCGGGTCTGGGCACCATTGTAGATTGAGGGTCGTAGGCAGAAAGGAGGTAAAAAAAAAAAATTACAGTGTTCGGTGAAGTGCGAACACCTTCCTCGCGTTACTGGGACTAATGTACGCGCAGCCTAGTTGACTCGGCCGTGCTTTTATTCGTCCCACTCTTTTTTCCTTCTACTGCTTATCTTTGCTTATATATCTTTTTACTCACACGCAAGGGGGTGAGAGTTTACATATGGAGGATTGTGTACAACCCCCAGGACTCAATTCCTGTAGGAGATAAGCAGATATATATCTTCCACACCTTTTCACTTCTTCATTTCACCATTTCTTTTACAGATCTCTCTTTACAAACACTCTGCGGGATTCGCTCTCGTTAGTTTTTCGCTTTAAGTTCTAGTGAAAATAAAAAGATCGCCAGAAGTTTATAGATCGTTCATAGGGGACATTTCAGGACCATTCTTTGGTTATGCGGGTGTTGTTAGGGACGGAACGTGCCTTTGGACAATAATTATGAACTATAGTAATTTTAAAGTATATTCAAGGAATCTAATCTATATTTTCTTCCTACAAATGTGAGTTCAGTTAAGAATCTATCAATTCAAGCATATACGGGTATATACGAGTACCAACCGGCAACCACAGTTAAACAATAAATACATGATTTATATTACATATGACAGGTAGGTTGTCTCCTACCTGATAATATCGAATAATAACCACCCTGTAGTGAGAATAAAGTGCTAAGGTAAAAGAAAACAAGAGAGAATAAAATTTAAAATAAGATTAATGCAATATTTTAATATCCAAAACAGAATTAGTCACATTGCGTAAGAATGAAAGGTAAGATATAGACCGATATCTTAAAGCTTTGATTTATCATATTCTATGGTCCTACAAGGCTAATTTTAATTATATTGAGTGGTTTTAGCATGTTAATACGGTTTTAAAAATCATTAAACGCCAGCTTGGATAGAGGAAATTGCAAAGAACTAGTGAATATTAATTGAGTAGGGTTAGCATTATTTTATAGTTCTGTGTTGGCCCTAACTTATCATTACTAACTCTATAATTTAAAAAAGGGATTTTTTGAGTATTTGAATAATAATTTCATCTTAGTTTGGTTATGACTTATGTTTTTTATCAAAGTTATTTCTAATAATTCTTTTATAATATCAAAAAACAAAATGGTGAAGTTCAGAAATAAATATAAGTATCGAAATTTTGTGAATTTTTAAAACCCAAAGAATTACAAATTGTGAACTTGAGAAAATTTATTTTTATATATCTTCTATAACTCTATATTTTAGCAACGTGATATTTTGAAAGGGGAAAAATTTAGTTTAGAGTTCTTTTTTAAAATTATTATAATTGGCGAAGTTCAGAAAATTTATAAAAATTTAACCATGGCTGCTTTTTCTTAGATTTTAAATTTTAATCTTAGTAGCAAAACGCAAGCTTCCCCCGTAGGGGGAAGTGGCGAAGTCATTGGCTGGTCTTTTAATAAAAAAACCCGTTTGGGTGGTAAATGGTAGTTCAATCTTTAGGCTACCCTGTAAGAGGAATTCTTGTTGCTAACCACTCTGGATTGCTGGTATTTCGTCTAAAATCTAAATGAAATGCATTGCTCCAGGTATCACTTTTCTTCGGTAAAACTTGTAAGACACATCCCCATACCTTTTATTATTCCCAGAATAATAGACAAGCAATCCTATAGAACGCAACTTAATATCTTCCATTGTACCCAGAATAATAGACTAGAAATCCCATAGAACACAACTTCATATCTTCCATTGTACCCAGAATAATAGACTAGAAATCCCATAGAACACAACTTCATATCTTCCATTGTACCCAGAATAATAGACAAGAAATCCCATAGAACACAACTTCATATCTTCCATTGTACCCAGAATAATAGACAAGAAGTATGATAAAACACATCATTTTTTATATTTTACCCAGACAAGAGACCTTAAGGTAAAATAACCCCCATATAATTCAAGCCAATTTCCCTAAATTCTGGTCTGAGCAGTTCTATCAGCAATGGCATGAAGCATCTCCTCAACAGTAATGCAACAAAACTCACCTTATATTTTTGTTCCGATCGTCTGATTTTGTCATAGAGCTTGGCGTGGTGGAGTGCTAGGCCGCAGTAGACAGCAAACATCTCGAACGACTCCTCATCTTCCTGCCATGACAGTCATCAAAAGATGTAATTTAAGAAGAGAGAAGCGGGAGGGGGGAGGGGGATTAGGCTAGTGTTTGGTCAGATAACAACATAGTTGTCTTGTGAAAGCGAAAATGTTGGGCTGGGGAGGGGGGCTATACCCTATCAGCAATGGATTTATATATATGAGTCCCCATGGGAGGGATTTGTATTTGCTAAGAACAGCTAGTGGAATGGAAGTGAAGGGCTGATGATTAAATCCCATATAACAAAACCTGGAAGACCTTAAAATAGGGACACTTTACTTAGAAAGGTGGTTCAATACTAGAAAAAATAATTAGGATACTAGAGAAGAGGTGAGGTAGAATAATTTCATAAATAAAATAAGTTCCGGTAGATAGATCCACTAGTAATCTAAACATAACTGGCGAAGACGATTAATATAGAAAGGACAGAAGATTCTAAACATTCTGAACTCAGTTTTGAAGGTCTGTCTTAAGAGAACCCATCATGAGTATACCTTGAAATCTTAACACCCCCAAGGAAGGGACATAAGTGTGGACTAGAGACTACCTTTATGAAAAGAGTTTGTCATACATAAAAGAATATACCACCTTTGAACTAAGTTAAAGATTACTCGTATTGAAAAATTGACCAGATACTGTGTAGCTATTCCCTACAAAAGCTCCCTCGACGACATCCTTCACTTAAGCGTCGATTGCATTCAATAAGAGTACGTTCTACAGGATAAAAACCTCTTTATATACAGTTGACTGGTTCTTGCCTGGCTAATGGGTTCACGGTTTTTAATACCCATCATATTTATAAAAAGAATTAGAAGAATATGAGCGGAATTTCTTTTAATAAATGCTTAGTGGATTGATGGGCTAGAGGTGACTAGTTACAATAGGGAACGTTTTGTATCAGGATGTAAACTTTATGACACAATTATCTTCGGGAGTGGGAGGTGTGTTTTCTTCATGGTACCACTTGCTTTGGTCTGGAGAGACCAGGGAGAAAGAGTTTGATAACCCCTTCCCCTTCCCCTAAAATACAAGAGCTTTACTTAAGGCGGGTTTACATCTTTTAAGGTCCAAGCGTAGCTCGAACAGTTTGGGTAAGTCAGACAGTAAGAGAAGTCAAAAATACAAGTTACTTCTAGAGATTAGAGTCAATAGCCCCTAAGTGATTGATTTAAATACCTAAAGGTTTTTGACGACATAACGTTTAAGAATTAATGGTAAACCATCGTTAGAAAGTTTATTTTAAATGAAGTCGACAAACTTCTTCGACCCTAATACATACAACTGACCTTCGTAAATTCCCCTGTATCTTTATTAACCATTTGCATCACTCCGATAACGTTGCCTCTAATGAAAATGGGCATACACAAGATACTCTTGGTGACGTAGCCAGTCAATTGGTCAACGTTTCGGTTGAATCTTGGGTCGCCGTAAGCATCGCCAATGTTCAGAACTTCACCCGTTTGTGCCACAATCCCGGCAATACCAGTACCAATGGGGAACCTTCACCACGAAAATATAAATATCAGTGCCGGACTATAAACATCAGTACTAGATGCAAACATAAGTGTCGGATGTCAACATCAATTCCGGATGTGAACATCAATGCCGGATATAAACATCAATATTGGATGTAAACATAAGTGTAGATGTAAACATCAATTCCGGATGTAAACATCAATGCCGGATATAAACATTAGTGCCGGATGTAAACTTCAGTACCGGATGTAAACATCAGTGTTGGGTGTCAACATCAATGCTTGATATAAACATCAATATTGGACGTAGACATAAGTGTAGATGTAAACATCAATGCCAGATGTAAACATCAATGCCGGATATAAACTTCAGTACCAGATGTAAACATCAGTACTGGAGGTGAACATCAGTGAAAGATATAAATATGAGTGCCGGATATGATCAATCTCATATAAAGGCGTAGAGATAATCCAAGATCAATTATTATTATTGGCAACTGAGCTTATTTAGAGGACCGGATGTCGGATCAATATATTCGCCGTGTTTGAATTTCAAAAAAAAAAAAATTTGTACCACAATTAATATATATTTTAATGAAGGAAGTTTAAATATTTTTGGAAGATTTATGTACTGCTTTTAAGACATGATAGCATTTAATATCGTAACCTGAATCGATTATATTATAAACCAATATTATTTATGATTTATAGGGTGTTATTGACTTAAAAAAACCATAATATTATTGTTAAGTCAATAACAAAATAAAATTGATATAAATTCAGGGTAACTTTATATCTCAAGATAGAGGATAGGAAGAAGGGTACTGCAAAGATCAGAATCGCAGGCTCTCAAAAGTACGAAATTTCCTTCTTCACTGGTGTGGATTACTGGGAGGGGTTGGGGGGTACCTATCACGACCGATGAGAGCTCACGGCTGGGACAATGGTCCTACCTGATTTCCCTAGAGGCATGGGGGGTGTCAATCCCGATTGTAGCCTCTGAGCCGATATCGAAAATCCTGGCGTAGAGTTGCCGATTCTTGGTGTCTACGAGGAAGAGGGAGGAGCGATCCGCACTCACTAGCCTCTGCGCGTAATTCATCACCTTCATGATTAACATATCCATACTCACCATATCCTGGAAAATGGACCTGAAAAGGGACCGTGGGGTATTAGGGGCTCTATGAATGAAGGTGGAGGTGTATGCTTGGGGGAGCTTTATTTTTAAAGGGGATTTTTAAGTAGTAGTCTGCGAAGTCGCTGCTTCGAGTTCTTTGCACTAAGGTAATGGGTGGGTGTATCACGGACTTCGACGAGTTATCATTTTTTTAATAATAAGTGTTTTAGTATGTTTTATTAGTGTCTATTTTTCTCGTGTGAATCCTCGCCTTCGGCAAAAATTAGGAGTAATATTTGGCTAATATATATAGGTATATATACATATTATATATATATATAATATATATATATATATATATATATATATATATATATATATATATATATATATATATATATATATATCGAAGAAAGAGAGATCGAGTAAAATTTTGTTTAAAGGACTCGTGTGAAACGAGAGTTTATCGGGAGTCGCAATATCCTACGCCCGTCGGCAAACTTCCGGCGAGATTATCCGAGAATTTCTTCGGTTCAGTTTGACCATCAAAACCCCGCCGCCGAGCTATAGACGCCGAGGCGATGATGCAGGGCTTAATTGTTTCCATTAACAAATATTGGAGTTCCGGCGAATGCCTATATATTCCCCGTCACAAAATTAATCGTGAATATTCCGTCAGAATGAGCCCAAGGAAGAGTCCCAAAGACGTACCTCCCCCCCTCCCTTGGAGAAGACCCCAGGTCGCGGTGGTGAGCTGTCTCTACGTTGCTCCCGAGTGAGCCAAGCCCGGAAAATACAGAAGGTATTCGGCGGCTTCTTTTAAGACGTCTGCGGAATCATCCACTGACGGCACATATCCTCCAGCGATAGAACACGGTGTCATACCGGCCCGCAGCTAGGATCTTATTTTGAACGACGGCGTCAGGATCAAAGGACCCGCGCAGAAGAAGCGCACAGTCTCAGCCCCCCAGGAGTTTTCCCACTCGAGCGTTTACAGGAGAATCTTCCCCTTTTGAGAGTCTACTTAGAGAATCTTCCCCGAGCGTCTACTTGTGGTACTCTCCCCTCCCAAAATCGTATGATATTTGCACATTTCCTTTCCTCTTCGAGGCGGTGCGACGCCCTCTGACTAAAAATCGTCAAGTAGTCTCCTCCCGAGTCATCTCAGATAACTAAAGTGAATTATCGTGCCACTAAACCCTATCGGGTTAGTACTCGGAGTATTGAGCCATGGCGGCATGAGTAAGTATTGGTAATTATTGATAATTTTCCCATTGCTGAATTAATTAATAACTAGAGAGGGTAATTATTTTCATTATATGTTTTATTGTGTAATTAACGATTATTTTTGTAATTCTTGTTTAAGTGCTCCAACCACCAAAGCTTAATTAAATAAGACCAATCCCGGCCAACCATATTTAAGGTATTCAAATAACAAAAACTTCGCGCACTCAACGCAATCGAGAAATAGGCAATAACTGCCATATATATATATATATATATATATATATATATATATATATATATATATATATATATATAGCAGGAATATGAAGACCCAGGTGATTATACTAATCATTTATTGGCCGGACGTTTCGGACCTTTACTAGGACCATCTTCAGCGACTATATCGTCTAATGAGAAGGGGAAGGAACATTAATTGATAACACTTAAAAGAATGCATAAAAAAATAAAAAAGAAAAAGCGGAAGAAGGCAAGTTAAAATAATAAAATTGACAATAATTAAAATTAAAGTAAAAACACTAATAATATATAGAATTAAAAAATATTACCCAGTGGTATTTAAAAAAAAAAGAAAGTGAAATTATAACAAACTGACTTGATTATCACGTATTAAAAGTTACTGAAGTAAACCAAAAATAACATTATATTAGATTGTAAAAACACACCAAAAAAAGACAAAAAACCCGAAAATAAATCAGAATGAACAAGGGGACTGACCTTTAACGTGGGAGTTGAGAAATCAACTAACTAAACATATAAAATTACTGACGAAATTTATTCGGTTGGTCGGTTGGCTAGTTAATCTATTGAAGTGTTGGATGGTTATATTGTGAACGATTTAATTGAGGAGACGTAATTATTTAACTTTGGATTTATTTTAATGATATATAGTGACTCTAAGATTTTCAAATCGAGAGAAGTTAAGGCTGAAGATAATATAGTAAACGAATTAGAATTAAGAGGATGATGGTGATACTCTGAATGTAGCCTGATGGAAGAGGCTTCAGGTATAGAAATGGGAATACCAGTCCTTTGAGACAAACCCAAGTGCTTCGCGATCGCGCAGTTGAATTGTAAGCCAGTTTGGCCTACATAACGACTGTGGCAGGTCGTACATGTATAATTGTAAATTATACAGGATCGCAAGCCTAAAGGGATTGGCTCCTTATGGAGAAAAAAGGAATTTAACGATACACGGTTGGAGTTAATACAAATGAATTGGCATTGAGGGAAATGGTTGTTGAGGGTAGAGAGAAGGAGTTTGTTAAACTCGTATGCCAAATGTACGAGATAGGGTAGTTTAATGAAAACCTTCTGTTTAGAAACAGAAGTATGTAAGGGTCGAGGATAGTATATTTTGGAGAGAAATTTGGATACTAACTGGTCGAAGATGAAATCGGGGTAATAATTAAATTTGAAGAAATCCTTTAAATAAGTCAGTTCTTCATGAAACGATATCCAGTTAGAGCATATATGGTAGACTCTAAAAATTCAGCTTTTAATACTGGATAATTTAAACTGACTGGGAGAGCTACTAAAGAAATGTGTACCTAATCTAGAGGTGGTAGGTTTTCTGTAAATGGATGTATTGTAAGAGGAACCTGTTCGGACAACGTTGACATCCAAGAAGAGATTTTGTTGTCCTTTTCTGTTGCCATAGAAAACCAGTTAGTATCCAAATTTCTCTCCAAAATATATTATCCTCGACCCTTACTTACTTCTGTTTCTAAACAGAAGGATTTCATTAAGTTACCCTATCTCGAGCATTTGACATCCGAGTTTAACAAACTCCTTCTCTCTACCCTTAACAACCATTTCCCTCAATGCCAATTCATTTGTATTAACTCCAACTCTGTATCGTTAAATTCCTTTTTCCTCCATAAGGAGCCAATCCCTTTGGGCTTGCGATCCTGTATAATTTACAATTATACATGTACGACCTGCCACAGTCGTTATGTAGGCCAAACTGGCTTACAATTCAACTGCAGGATCGCGAAGCACTTGGGTTTGTCTCATAGGACTGGTATTCCCATTTCTATACCTGAAGCCTCTTCCATCAGGCAACATTCATAGTATCACCATCATCCTCTTAATTCTAATTAATTTACTATATTATCTTCAGCCTTAACTTCTCTCGATTTGAAAATCTTAGAGTCACTATATATCATTAAAATAAATCCAAAGTTAAATAATTACGTCTCCTCAATTAAATCGTTCACAATATAACCATCCAACACTTCAATAGATTAACTAGCCAACCGACCAACCGAATAAATTTCGTCAGTAATTTTATATGTTTAGTTAGTTGATTTCTCAACTCCCACGTTAAAGGTCAGTCCCCTTGTTCATTCTGATTTATTTTCGGGTTTTTTGTCTTTTTTTGGTGTGTTTTTACAATCTAATATAATGTTATTTTTGGTTTACTTCAGTAACTTTTAATACGTGATAATCAAGTCAGTTTGTTATAATTTCACTTTCTTTTTTTTTTAAATACCACTGGGTAATATTTTTTAATTCTATATATTATTAGTGTTTTTACTTTAATTTTAATTATTGTCAATTTTATTATTTTAACTTGCCTTCTTCCGCTTTTTCTTTTTTATTTTTTTATGCATTCTTTTAAGTGTTATCAATTAATGTTCCTTCCCCTTCTCATTAGACGATATAGTCGCTGAAGATGGTCCTAGTAAAGGTCCGAAACGTCCGGCCAATAAATGATCAGTATAATCACCTGGGTCTTCATATTCCTGCTACATATCAGATTCCTAAGGAACAAATCAATGTGTGTGTGTAGAGAGAGAGAGAGAGAGAGAGAGAGAGAGAGAGAGAGAGAGAGAGAGAGAGAGAGAGAGAGAGAGATTTTCCCAATATATTCTCTAAATTTGCACAGAAACGTTATTTGTGAACAATTATTTTTTTCAGGCTTCTGTGCCCGAAAGGCCCTAACACCCACAGGTTGACCTAACCTGCTCTAATGTCTGCAGGAAGACCTGCGGTTATATATTATCTTCCACACATTTCCACTTAGTCCATTTGCTTTTTTTCAAACGGAGATGCCCTCGTTGGTATCTCTCTTTAAATTGGAGGGGCACCCCATCCCCTCTCCTTCATTTTATGATGACTGAGCTTCTCAAATTTCTGCTTCTGAAATAAAGCTAGAAAATGTGAATAGGGGTAAGTTGGAAAGATGCAGAAAAAGCGAGAAGGAATTGTTTGGAAGAGTGTGAAATAAAAAGTACCAAATAACTAGTGCGGTTAATGGAGAGGCCGTTAGACCAGTCTTAAAAGGAGGCGATTTAGCTGAAAAGGGGACAAATATGACAACCCTATCGCTAGCCAGGGTCTTAAATAGGATAATTTACGGAAAAAGGACACATTCGAAACCATGTGTCTAGTGAGGGTCTTAAAAACGACGATTTGTCCGAAACGGGACAAATACGACATCCCTATCGCTAGCTTGTGCTTAAAAAGGATAATTTACGAAAAAATGAGACATTGTACAATCTTGTGGCCAACAAGCGTCTTAAAAACGACGATTTATCCGAAACGGGACAAATACGACAACCCAATCGCCAGCGCGGGTCTTAAAAAAGGATAAATAATTAATCGGAAAAGGAAGACATTGGACAATCCTGTGGCCAACAAGCGTCTTAAAAACGACGATTTGTCCGAGACGGGACAAATACGACAACCCAATCGCCAGCGCGGGTCTTAAAAAAGGATAAATAATTAATCGGAAAAAAGGAGACATTGTACAATCTTGTGGCCAACAAGCGTCTTAAAAACGACGATTTATCCGAAACGGGACAAATACGACAACCCAATCGCCAGCGCGGGTCTTAAAAAAGGATAAATAATTAATCGGAAAAGGAAGACATTGGACAATCCTGTGGCCAACAAGCGTCTTAAAAACGACGATTTGTCCGAGACGGGACAAATACGACAACCCTGCCCTTTGGTGTGACGTCACCCTCATTCGCTATGCATTTACACGCACGCTCTTACTAATTTTTGGATTTCTTCACATAATCGTATAAAGTGTGTTTTTTTAGTACAGTGGTTGCTATTTAAAGTTAAAACCAACGAAGGCATCTTCGGAGGAATTTTGTAAAGTAAGTGCTAAAGTTAGAGCATGTAAAAATGTGCGGAGGATATGTAGTCGCAGGTTCACCTGCGTGCATTCTGGCTACAAGGGCACACGATCTTCCAGATGTTAGTTGCACCTGTTACTCCTTTGCATGCATTTTCACTAATACTTATTAGTAGAAACCCCCCCCATTATTATGGGGTCTTATCGTAGCCTATCATAAGTAGTTAGGTTAAGTTAGTTTGGTTAGGTTTTATGTTAGGCTAGGTTCGGTTAGGCTAGGCTAAGTTATGTTGTTATGTTATGTTATGTTATGTTATATTAGTTTGGTTAGGTTGTTAGGTTAGGCAGGTTATGTTAGGCTAGGTTAGATTAGATTAGATTGGTTAGGCTGTTATTTTAGGCTAGGTTAGGCTAGTTAGGTTAGATTAGTTTGGTTAGGTTAACTTGGTAAGCTTGTACTTGTTAGCTTAGTAAAGTTTAGCTTAGCGCTACAATTTGAAAATGAATTACTTAACAATAGCGCCCAACCTAACCTAACCTAACCTTCGGAAAAATGCAATTATAAGATTTGCAGAATGAGAACCTTTATCACCCTTCAAAAATTATACCCTCATCCAATAACAAAATGGCTGCTCAATTTAAGGGAGTTAGAGTTAAATGCTTAGCTATTAAGTGTGACGTCACACCGGCAGAGTAGGCCGATTTGTCGTTTTCCCGCCCCACTGTCCTATTTTAGCATAATTTTTATACAGAAAAGTAGCGAATATTTTGTAGACTCGAAAACAAGATAATCATACACATATTATCAGAAAGATGTATGTTTTTGTGTTTTTTGATGGTATAGGAGCTATGATTAGAAATAAATTGAGCATTCTAAGTAAATACTAATTTATTTATTTTATACAAACAAGATACAACAATAAAAACACTCGTTCACACTTCGTAAATGCTACTGCGAGCCTTTAGATAAGAGATGCCTTTATGTCTTATTCAAAGGCCTAACTTAAGACAACTTGGGTAGTTAGAATAAGACAATTTCTTTTTAACTCGTTAAATATAACGATGAAATTAATTGACTTTCATTTGTTGTGCAAATAAAGCGAAACCTAAGTTATGCTTTTGTATTTTATTCTAGGGCCTACCCTAAAGTTACTTGGTTCCGTAGGCTCCCTTATTGTTGCTTGGCTTTCCTACGTTTACGTAGTAGATGAGGGCTACCTTTACGAGAAGCTACAATGTAAGTAGTGTTGGTATCCACCTTCACACTGTTAGATTGCTCTATTAGGTACTGTAACTTGCTCGGCGTGGGTGAAAAGTGCCCCACAGGGATCTACAAAGCGTCAAAAATCTCGTTTTACGCCATTTCCAAAATGGTGACCAAAACAAATACCGAAATTTGTGACATCGGTCGGTGTTGGCGGCCATCGAGGCAATAGGATGAAAAAATAGTGACAGTAGTAGATAAAATAGATCACCTTAATAGGCCGGCGAGTTCCCCAACATGATTCGAGATCACGGCAGTAATAGGATTATTACACCGGAGCGTGTTTCTAGTTCTGCGTCTGCGCCTTTCATACAATGACATTTGTCTCGTACGACGCGCAGCTGACATCACGGGTATGGTCCAGGCGTAATAGGTGTCTAGGCCGGATTGCATCATAAGGCTCTACCTTAGAATCCCTCGCAAAAGGTATAATTAATACTATAAAAATCATAGAATAGAATAGAAACGTACTTGACCATAGAAAGCATAAATTCATTGAGTCGCCGTTGTTTTGTCATGCTATGGTAGAGTTCGGCATAGTGGAGAGCGATGCCGCCCCACACCAGGTAAGAGTTGACAATTTCTTCATCCTCCTCGTGGAATCCATCGCTCGTCTGTCGTCTGTGCAGTTCGAGCACAGCCGCCAAGTCGCCATTACTTTGCGTCACGGGGATCGCGAGAACGTGGTAGGCTTCCGCATTCTGAAAAGCGAAATGGTCACGTTTAAATCGACACTACCCAAGAGTTTAGAGGCCGACCATTTACAGACCTGACAATTTCTCTGTTAACAGCAGACGCGGATCCAAACTGGGACTAGGGGGCTGAAGACCTCCCATCCTCAAATTTTTTTTCAGACTGTTCATGTTTATATTTCTTTTTTAAGCCATACTTGTATTTTTCTATTCAGAAAGAGTAATGTAATAATATAAAATATATATATATATATATATATATATATATATATATATATATATATACATATAATATATATATATATATATATATATATATATATATATATATATATATATATATATATATATATATATATATATATATATATATATATATATATATATAAGTAAAAAAACTCAATGGTAAGTTATGGTATATGATAGTGAAACTACTGTATAGGAACCAAAAGTTTAATTTACAAGACTAGTTTCAGTACACGACTGAAAATAGAATCTTAAACTAAGCTTTTGGCTCCTATACAGTTCTTCCGTGCAAAGGAAGAACACCGAATATACAAATTTTCCAAATTTGAGTTATATATTGACTCTTATGTAGTTTGACCCGTAGATTGCATTTCTGGCATTGGTTTACGCCCATCTTTCACTCGTTTTGAGTTAGAAATTGACCACACACGGAATATACGCGACACTACCATGGTTAACATCGAAGAAACACCGAATATGCAAAATGCAGAGGTTAAACACCGATTATACTGAATATTCGGTCTGTTTCATTTATATGTAGCACGATATCCAGACGTCAAACACCGAATATGCAAGCTTTCTATCAATTTATTGCCGCTCCTCTCATGAAGCAACCTGTTTTTTCCTGAATAAATTGTGAGCTACGCGTCTCTACTGAAATGGACAAGAGAGTTTTTTTCTGCCTATGTCGAATTTTATCTTTTTTAATTCAGTCGGAGATCATTTCGCAGTTCAAGTAGAAGGACTGGTAGCTATGGCTTGCAATTACAATACATCATCAAACGTCTTCCAATGTTTAAAAGAACAGTAAGTGAATTGTCGGTCTATAAACCGGTAATTTAAGATTTTTTTTATTTGGATCCAGATTATGTTCTCTTTTGTGCATTGTGTGTGTTTGCCATGTTCCCGGCACTGCGCGGCTGCCTGCATCTCTTGCTGAGTCACCGACATTTAACTTTCAATATCGTTTATCTTTAATATATCGTTGTTTATATATATTTATATTCAGGAGCAAGCCTTAAATATTTGTATGCCTCTAAGTTATATGTGTGTCCATTTGTTAACACAAAAATACTTGCACCGTTATGCTGTGTATACAAGGTAACAAGCATAAATTAAGGTGGTGGTGAGGGAGGTAAGGGAAGATGATGATGGTGATGATTATCATTATGATAATGCAATAATTCCCGAAATTATTGTATGTGCTACTTAAATGCAATGCATAAATATTTGTTTATTTTCCTCCTTTCTGGGGTGTTTTGAGGACAGAAGAGCAAGACCTTTCATGCATTCAAGAGAATAATAAAGCAGCTGCTATTGAAGTTCAATCTCCTGGAGTTTCCGATGCTCATGAAGCAGTGAATGACAATAAAATGGCTTCCTATCACACCTCTGTTGTTTCTAAGGTTAAAAAAAGGAGGAAATCAAGAAAATATCATTCAAGATAAAGAAAAATATCTAATATTCAATGGATGTGATATAGATGAATGCCCTTACTAATGCCATGCCAGGTTTTCAGATGAAATGAGAAACCACATTCACTCAGAATTTTGGAAAAACTGCTACGATATTAGGCGAGCATGATTGTCAAGCAAAGTAACAAGGAAAGAAGTCGAAAAAAGGCATATTCGGGAAGATTTATCAAGGAAGAAGTCATCGTATGTGTATACACTGAGCAATGCCCAAGGACAAGGACAAGCAATCAAAGTCTGTCAGAAATTTTTTCTCAGAACTTTAGGGTACAGTCAAGATCAGGTTATAAAATCATTATTTCATTCCATTGATGCAGCTTCTTCATCCACAACTAATTTGTCAGGAAATATCGCAGTGACAGATAACAGAGGAAAACGTGAACCTACCAATCGAGCCAATAGAGAAGTAATAATGAATCACATCGAATCTTTCAATCCAGTTATTTCTCATTTCAGAAGAGACCATGCTCCACATGTAAAATACCTTCCAACAGATCTCTCCGTTCTTCAATGTACAAACTATTTCAAGAAAAACACGCATCAGTCCGTTGTTCATATGAATCCTATCGGAGTATACTAAAGAAAATTAACATAAGTTTTTCTGAACCTTGTGTTAACAAATGCTCAACATGACTATTTTATGAATTGAATATGAATGAAGAAAAAGCTGAAAAGGCTCAATTGCACAATGAAATGCAAAAGGAAGCAAGAAAAGAATACAATAGAGATCGTGAGATATACGAACAAATGGATGGACTCCTAATATTTGCCGTCGATATGCAAAAAGTTTTGCTCTTGCCAAGGATGCCTGATGTTGAAGAAAGTTTTTTCTGCTCAAGAATGGTTGTGTTTAATGAAACATTTGCTTCTTTAAAGAAAAATCAACATCACTATTGTGTAGTTTGGAATGAAAGTCTTCGAGGTAGGAATGCTCCTGATGTTGCATCATCCTATATCAAAGTAATTAAGGAAAATAGAGATACAAATGAGTTTATATTTTTGTCAGATAATTGCCTTGCTCAGAATAAAAACTGGACATTATATTCAGCATTCGCTTTACTTGTCAATGAAATCACGTTGAACTATCTTGTCACCGGCCACACATTCTTTGCCGCAGATGGCGTTCATGGAAAAATTGAACAGGTAATCCGGAAAAAGAAGAATCTGTATGATATAAGAGTCCTCTGCGAATCACTGGAACTTTCAACGAAGAGAGCAACGGTCCTAGAAATGCAACTTTATGATTTTAAGGCATACGAAAACTTGTCAAGGTTAAGAACAACCCGAAGAGCGTCTTCTGAGAATAATATTCCTCTTTTACAAGATTTATGTGAAGTCCGATTTAAGAAAGGTCTGCACGCACTGATCTATAAAAAAAAACATTTCAGGACTTTGGAACAGTGATGAATGTATAATGTAATGTGGTTGCCATAATTATAATGAAGTCTGATTGCTTAATGTTGTCAATAATACAAAGTGAAAACACCGAATATAGGTATAATCGGTGTCTCATTGTTGAATATTAATGGTCATTCAAGAAGAAAAACACCGAATATACTTATATTCGGTTTCTTTCCTCTCCATTTGTGGTGAATAGCAATCCACAAACCAAAGGAAAAACAGTTTTTGTGCAATTGAGCCAAAAATATAAAATTAATGCACAAAAGAAAGTACAAATATGAAAGATGATGCCCATAATGGAGTAAATACATTAAACGTTTAACAGAATCTTGAAAATAGACTATTTTGGGGGGCATTTCAATGAAGGAAAACTTTGAACGCTTTTCCTGTAAAGTTATTATTTTGTATATTCGGTGCTCTTTCTCTGCACAGCAGAGTGGTTTCAATATCATATATATATATATATATATATATATAAACAGTTTTTAAAGTCATTGCGATCGAATGTATCTTATATGATACATGTCCAAAATAGAAATAAATCTAAAAAAATAATTGTTAAATTCAGTATTATACATTTGGTGACGTCCAAAAACTACAAAAATCACAATTCATAATTTTCTGATGTGTGTGGACCAAGAAGCCATTTCTTGCATTAAATTTTGCGACACTTACTCTCAATCTGTGATGGGCAGGACATATCAAGATACAAGTATCGGCAATAAGCATCCATCGATACATTTGTATCGGTATCGTGTTAATGGCCTCATGATGTATCGGGTATCTTAATCACAGAGTGTTTTCTTCCTATATGTATCGGAAAAATAGATATTGGATACATTTTAATTTATGTTATGTATCATAAATTAATAATATATGTATAAGATAAATTTAAATTAATAGTTAGTTGCTTTATAGTTTGATTGTTTTGACTCCATTGTATTTCCTCTGATCTATGTTATCGTCACGGATATTAAGTCCAATAATATTATTACGAATACTCTATTAATGCGACTCTCATGAGATTTACAAAACAATTAAGTTATTTTTAATATTCTCAATAATATCATTCTTACAAATAATTTATAACTCTGTAGCATTTCCGCGAGTTATAATATCCATTAATTTTACGATAGCATGAATATTTTCATGATAACGACATAGCCACCTGACCTGAAACACTCATAATATTCATCATCATCACTAACTCTATAATTTAAGAAGGGGATATTTTTGAGGATTTGAATAATAATTTCATCTTAGTTTGGTTATGACTTATGTTTTTTTATCAAAGTTATTTCTAATAATTCTTTTATAATATAAAAAACAAAATGGTGAAGTTCATAAATAAATAAAAGTATCGAAATTTTGTGAATTTTTAAAACCCAAAGAATTACAAATGGTCAAGTTCAGAAAATTTATTTTTATATATCTTCTTCTATGAATATATTTTAGCAAACATAATATTTTGAAAGGGGAAAAATTTAGTTTAGAGTTCCTTCGAAAATTATTATAATTAGCGAAGTTCAGAAAATTTATAAAAATTTAACCATCGCTGCTTTTTCTTAGATTTTAAATTTTAATCTTAGTAGCGAAGCCATTGCGTAGTTTATTTATAACGCATGATATAAAGTTATTAAAATAAATAAATACAAATGTAAATTGTTAATTTGAAAAGTGTTAATCGCAAGCTCAATGAAGTTTTACAATATAATATTACGAGTATAATAGATCCAAATTCGGTATGTCACCTCACTGTTCAGTTACAGCAAACTTAAGGATAAATATTCCATGAATAGGAGAGATACTGTTATTGTCACGCTGCTTGCTATCAAATGAACTGTTATTACATGCTGCAACCTGTAGCTCCATTCCACAACTGGACTGTGAGTCCCTCTAATACCATTCATCTTTTAAAGACAGATCGAAACCTAACACGTCGTTTCACTTCGTAAACAGGGGATTGTTTTTCGCTCGTTTTTCGTTCATTAGCAGCTATGAAGTAAGTAGCTCTTGCTGTCTAGTGATAGTTCTGACAATCCAAATGAAAGTGATTTAGAAAGAAATTTTGATAAAATAAAAGATACGAACTGGGCTAAATCATCATTGATAACTTTTAACAAATACTTTAAAGTTCATAATTTTAATGGGGATTTAAAACTATAGTTTTTTTTGCCCGCAAAAACTTGGACTAATTATAATAATCAGCGCTGATCCATCAGCCTGCTGCGATTCGAAAAACACATCTATCGGTAAGTTTATTTACTTGGTTATATTTATTGATCACGTTTAATCAAATCAATATACGAGTATATATCACCAGAGTCAGCGCATCAGAATATTAATTTGTATTATATTAAAGATATCTAAATTCTAACCAAGCTGTATTTTTTAATTAAAAGTTTAAATCTATCCACAGAGAGAGTTTCGACAATGAAGTAAGAATGGTCAGAAGAAAAAAACAAGTCAGATGAAAAAGATAACACGTTAAAAACAGTTAATTATTCCAAGCAAATTTGATGATAAATTCGCTTTCATTGTTGACGTCATGCATCCTCTTTCAATGCTAAATAATGAGAAATTTAAAGATCTATTTTCAAGTATGTTATTATCTGTATTCAATTGGTTAGTTAAATTTATTTGAATAATTATTTTTGAACTACCATATTTCACTTTAAGTGAATGTTGTTTCATTCATAATTATGTGAATAGTAACCAAGACGATGCCATGTATAATTATTATCGTAGTTTATTATAATATAATATTCGTTTTTTTCTGTTATAGATTTTATCTGTTTCATTTTTAAAAACAATACTGAGGAAATGGAGATGGTATATTTGTTTGTTTAGAAAAATTAGGATGGTTTAATATTTCCATATATGTTAAGTTGTTGGTATCAATAAAAATTAAATTTTAGGTGTTTACCCAGACATTAAAGTACTATAGAGTAGTTTGCGGAACCGCCAAATAGCTTTCTGAACAGATGCAAGTCATTGAAATTTGAAACAAGACTTAACAACTTAACAACGTATTTATGTGTCTAACAGCTGACATTTGGTCCACTAAGCATCGCAGCTTCCTCGGAGATACACACATGTCATATCACATTTACCTATTATAGTTTATGACTTGAATCATTGATAAATAATAATTGTTGGATGGTTACTGATTCGAATTTACCCTATTTATTACCTGCAGAATGCAGTTAATAGAAATTAAATTTATTATATATGATTCTGGTACTGTTGCACCACAAGTTAGTCGCGGATCCAAGGTAAAAGTTGCAGGGGGGGTGGGTAACCTGAATTTCTCCTTCTGACGAGTCTGAGAAAAGGTCATTGAACATAAATAATTGGTATCTTACACAACATTAATAATAAATAACTATATCACACCGTAGTGAGCACTAACTTTATCAGATCCGAATTTCTTTCAACACATCAGAAAATTATGAATTGTAGTTTTGGGATATCAGCTAAAGTGTAATACTGAATTTAATTATTATTTTTGAGATTTACTTATATTTTAGCCATGTATCCTACAAGATACATTCGATCGCAACAGTTTAAAACCAGCTCTACTGACCAAAAGTCGCGTGCTCTCACTTATTCTGATTTATGACCTTACGACCTTCAAAACTTTCTATAGTTCGCGCGCTAACAATGGGAGGACCTTATAAGTTATATCATTTGAAAGAGAATGTAAAACAACATAACGGTTTCAAATCTCGATTGAATCGGCCCAATAGTTATTATGTTATTGCCAAATAATTCCCCGGCTAATTTTGGGAGGACTTTGGAAAATATATCATTCCAAAGAGAATGTAAAACAATATTAAGGTTTCAAATTTCGTTAGAATCGGCCAAAGGGTTATGATGTTATTATCATATAATTCCACGGATAACCTTGGGAGGACTTTGGCAATTATACCATTCGAAAGAGAATGTTAAACAACATAAGCGTTCCAAATTTCGTTAGAATCGACCGAATAGTTATGATGTTATTACCAAAACAATAAAAAGCAAAACGGAGACCCACCGACCGACCGATATAGTGAGATATAAAGTCACCCGCCACTAGACTCACACGCGACTAAAAACTGTTCATATATATATATATATATATATATATATATATATATATATATATATATATATATATATATATATATATATATATATATGTATATATATATATATATATATATATATATATATATATATATATATATATATATATATATATATATATATATATTATTACATAACTCTTTATGAATAGCAGAATAATGGCTTAAAAAAGAAATGTAAATATAAACGGGTCTGAAATTTTTTGGGATGGCTTCAGCCCCTTTAGCCCAACCCCCACCTGGATCCGTGCCTGCACAAATTATCTTAGAGTAAGATTCATAAAAGTAATAAAGGATTAATTTATATAATTAAGGGAATAGAATAAACACTTATGTGCAGATTTTTGCAGATTTTTATATATAAAAAATGAAGCACGTCATTATCTATAAAAGGCTCTAATTACGCTCGGCTATGCACGCAAGATTTGTGTTAATGATTTGTGGAACACGCTTTTTTCAAATATTAATGAACAAATGTAACTCGGAGCCTTAGAAGAATTAAAGGAGCGAACACTTACACTAGAATAGCAGAAAAACTGGATAATATCCGGTAAGAATTTTCACTCGCTGAGGATGAGATTTTGGCTACTGTAACAGACAATGGGTCAAATTTTGTGAGGTCGGAATCAAAATTAACTGCAGAAAATATTTGGATGATGAATCAGAAGAGGACATAGATGAGGAACATACTTTTATTCGTGGATTCACATTATGAATCTCGTGTGTAGAACAGATATTAAAAGTGACTAACAAAATTCACAATTCTGCAATGGGTAAATGCTCTGCTATTTGGAATTCTTCGGTTAGGGCAAAATCTGCTGAAATAATTAAATCCACTTTAGGTTGCTATTGAAAGCTGCCGTGTGTAACATGATGGAACTCACCACAAGTGTTGTTTGCATGAATCTTCGAAGAGCTTTGGGCTCCCTCAGTTCCGTGAAGTGGAACAAGAATACCTACAGGAGTATGTGACAGTCATGAACCCCATTGCTCACGCTCTAGATAAACTACAGTCTGATAAGGAATGCTACCTCGGTGTTCTTCTACCTACGCTTTTTGGCTATTGCTAAAAAACTACTACGCCTAAACAAGGAATCTCGACAGTACTGTCAGCAACTGTTAAACGCAGTGAAGTAGGGAGTTTTCTCCCGATTCTCTTTCATTTTCAACATACATTGAATCAAAATTAGCAATTCTGGCATCAGTATCTAATCCAAAATTCATATCGAAATGGGTGACAATAATGAATGAACTCAACACAACTGCTATGAAAAAAGAGCGAAAGAGTGTCTCGAAAACTCTATTAAAACCCTTGACTTTCCTTTGAGGAATGATGTTTCAGAGTAGAGTGCTGGTGATTTTGTTTTTACTATGAACTGAGTGCAAACAGCTATACAACATTCAAAAGTGATTATGTCATAGAAATGGAGGTATTAACGTAATAATAAAAAAAAATTTATAATGCGGTCTTCAAGGCCGGAGGCCTTCACAGAGCGCACGTTCGGCTGTGGGCTAAGATGAGGTGGGTGAGTAGGCAATCCTGAACAGATGCGTTTTCAGGAGTCGCTTGAAAGTAGTAAGTGAGGCATCAGATCTAATTAAGGCTGGAAGAGCATTCCAAAGCTTGGGGGCACAGACTGAGAAGGAGCGGTCGCCCATTGAGCAGAGGGACGAGCGAGGAGTATTCAGGAGAGAAGCATGAGCTGACCGAAGGGCCCGAGGGGCGAGACGTTGGGAAAGGGCAGAGGAAAGGTAGGTTGGGGCCTTTTGGTGAAGGAGCTTATGTTGGTTAATATTGCAACGTCATTAATATCTTTGCCTCAGTTTCCCTGTTTATGAAAGTTAAATACATCATTAAATACAACACACCTATTCTTACATCAGCTCCACTGGAGAGGCTCTTCAGCTTAGCTGGACATATTCATTATCAAAAACAAAACAAGAATTTCAGATCAAATGGTCTGGACATAGTATTCCTAAAATAATTTCTTTCAGTATGTTAACATCTTAAATTTATCTAGAATAGATCATTGAAAATATTGATAGATGTTTGTTAGTTATTTGTGATGTTTTCTGATTCAGTCAGCCATATAAGTTTTACCGTCATTTGATTGAATTTCTAATTAAACTAGAAATTAACTTCTAGCAAAAATGAGCTTGCTTCTTCGCACATGAATCCTACATAAATTTATCTAGATACACGTATCGGGATTGCTTAAGAAGTAGTCAAAATATTGATGTATCGGTCTCGCTTGAGGCTTATTTCATGTATCGATGTATCAGTATCATTTTATCATATTTAATATACCTATCGATGCCCATCATTGTCATTATTTTTTCAGCACTTCAATACATACATAAACACATATCATTAAATCCCTAAAGAAAATGTAGTATAAATTTTTTTTTTTAATGTTTTAGATTTCAATCTATAAAAAACTCTTCTTTCAGATAAATCAAATACTTAGATGGGGTTTTGTGGGGTATATCTTTTAGTGCTTTCATGGTGCGTGTTTTTTTAGTGTTTAATGGGGTATATTTTTAGTTTTCATGCGACATGTTTTTTGAGTGTTTAGTGGGCCATATTTTTTAGTAAGTTTAATAGGTATATTTTTCGTTTTCGTGATGCATAATTTTTAGTTTAACGTGGCATATATTTTTTTTCGTGGGACATATTTGTTAGTGTAATTGGGCATATTTTTGCGTTTTCGTGGAGTGTAATTTTTAGTGTTTATTGGGATATAATTTTAGTTGTCACGGGGGACGTTTTTAGTGTTTAATGGGTGCTATTTTTAGTATTATGGGCATGTTTTTAGTATGATTAATGAGACATGCTTTTAGGTTTACACGGGGCATGCTTTTAGTGTTTATTGGGACACATCTTTGGTTTTCGTGGGGTATATTTTTGTGTTTAATGGGGCATATTTATAGCGTTTAATGTAACATATTTTTAGTTTTAGTGGCCATAATTTTTAAGTGTTTAACGTGGTATATATTTCGTTTTCTTGGTGGCATATTATTTAGCGTACAATGGAACATAATTTACTGTATAATGAAGCATATTTATCCTTTTGCGGAGCATATTTTTTTGGTTATTAATGCGCCATATTTTTCATTTTTGTGGGGCATATTTTTTAGTGTGTAATGAGGCATATTTATGGTTTTCGTGGTGGATATTATTTAGTGTTTAATAGGGCATACTTTTCGTTTTCTAAGGGCATATTTTTCATGTTTAATAGGAAATATTTTCCGTTTTCAAGGGGTATATTTTTGTGTTTATTGGGACATCTTTTTCATCTTTGTGAGGATTATTTCTAGTTTTCGCAGTGGCATATTTTTAGCTTAATGAGGCATATTTGAGTTTTGTGGGACATTTTTTTAGTTTTTAATGGAGCATGGTTTTTATTTTAGTAGGGAATATTTTTTAGTGTTTAATAAGGCATATTCTTTTTTAATTTTATGGCACATATTTCTCAGCGTTTAACTGGGAAAATATCTCGTTTTTGTCGGGCATATTTTTTTTGTAATTGGGCATATGTTTAGTTTTCATGGAACATATCTTTTAGTGTTTAATGGAGCATATTTTCGCTTTTTTGGTGAATATTTTTTTAGTGTGATAGAGCATAATTTTAGTTCTGGGGGGCACACTTTTTAGTGTTTAATGTGGCAAATTTTTAATTTTCGTGGCATATTTATTTATTGTACCTATAATAGGGCAAATTTGTAGTATTTAATGGGGCATTTTTTCCATATTTTTTAGTGTTTAATGAGCCATTTTTGTGGGACATTTTTTAGTGTTTATTGGAAAATATTTTTAGTTTTTGTGCGGCATATTTTTTAGTTTTTAATGCAGCATATTTTTAGTTTTGTGGGGCATATTTTTAATGTGTAATTTGACATATTTATTGTTTTCGTGGGGCATAGTTGTAGTGTTTAATGGGGAATATTTTTTGTTTTCGTGAGGTATATCTTTTATCAGTATTTATTGGGACATATTTTTACTTTTCATGCGGCATATTTTTTAGTGTTGAATGGAGCATACTTTTCATTTTCGTGGGGTATATTTTTCATGTTGAATGTTGCATTTTTTGTCGTGCGTATTTTTGTGTTTCCTGGGTCACATTTTTAGATTTCGTGCGGCATATTTTTAGTGTTTAATGGGGATTATTTTTCGTTTTCGTGAAACATATTTTTTAGTGCGTAATGAGGAAATATTTTTAGTTTTCGTGGTGCATATTGTTTTAGTGTTTAATGGGGAATATTTTTTGTTTTCGTGAGGTATATCTTTTAGTGTTTATTTGGACATATTTTATTTAATGCGGCATATTTTTATTATTTAATCGGGCATATTTTGATTGTTAATGGGGATATTTTTCGTTTTCGTGAAACATATTTTTTAGTGCGTAATGAGGAAATATTTTTAGTTTTCGTGGTGCATATTGTTTTAGTGTTTAATGGGGAATATTTTTTGTTTTCGTGAGGTATATCTTTTAGTGTTTATTTGGACATATTTTGTTTTAATGCGGCATATTTTTATTATTTAATCGGGCATATTTTGATTGTTAATGGGGATATTTTTCGTTTTCGTGCGGCATATTTTTCCATTTTCGTGCGGCATATTTTTGCATTTTCGTGGGGTATATTTTTGTTTTTATTAGGGCATATTTTTAGTTGCCGTGTGGAATATTTTTTCCTGTTTAATGGGACATATTTTTAATTTTTAATGTGGCATACCTTTTAGTCTTTAATGGGGCACATTTATCGTTTTACTAGAGCATATTTATTGGTGTTTAATAGAGCATAATTTTCGTTTTCGTGTGGCATTTTTTGACTATATAATGTATTTTTTTCGTGAGGCATATTTTTGTTTAATGACGCATATATTTCGTTTTTGTGGTTGGCATTTTTTAGTGTTTAATGGCGTAGATATAAAATAAATTAACGGGTTTTTTAACACTATTTACATTCATTTAAGATCCCTTTTATTTCTCAGCCTGGACCTACCTATTAACGTGGATTCCGAACCACGGGTATCTACATGGTCGGTCGCCCACTAGGAAAGGCGACCCGAATCAGACTCCATCCGGTGACTAATCACAACCTGTTGTGTCTTAACTTCACTGTAATAGGAAACGGCGTTTCCACTTAGTTAGGTTCTAGTTCACCACAACAAGGAATGAAGTGTTGTGTTGGGTGGAGTGAACGGAGTACGATCAGGTGCGGACCATGGTGGTAGGAGTAAAGATGGTGTGAGAATGCGTTTGAGTGACGATTGGCATGATGCAATGGTGAAAGATGTTTGTGTGAGCTCGAGAATTGGTGAAATTGAGATTTACAAAGGGGAATCTGCGTGGTTGTAGTGTCTGTACCCTGGGTACGGATAGATGTGAAGCAAAGAAAGAGAGGTCCTGGAATGAAGTGAGGGCGAGTGGTGGCGAGAATTCGAAATGGGTATCGGTTGATGGGTATATAGGAATGTATGAATAGACACATGTGTGAAAGAATGAGGAAGTGGATAGCTGAAGCTTTTGATACACACATAGAGAATAAAAATGGACGCTAGTAAGTGTTCTGTGCTGAAAGAAACTTATGTGCAGGAACCACATTCTTTCATCCCAAAGATGTGCATAAATACACCTGGGTTGTGTGAAAGAGGGAATAGGAACTTAGTATGATGGATCTATGCCTCGTAAGAAAAAAAAAATATATTGCGGGATGTAATTGATGTGAAAGCTGTGAGAGGTATGATTGTGGGATTACCTGATTACATCATTGTGATGTGTAAGTTAAAAGTGGTTGAGGGTGCATGGAGGAGAAAACGTGATAGAGGTTGAAAAGAAGAGAGAATCAGATGTGAAAGGTTAATGAAGCAGAGAGAAAGAGGAGAGTATGTGAAAATGGGTGAGAGTAAAAAAGAAGAAATAAGTATGAGCGTGGAGATAGAGCAAGTGTGGAACAAACATAAAGTTGTGGTAGGTAGTGCAAGAATTGTGTGCGGGTGTGCTCGAACTGGAAAGAGAAAACAGAGTGCGGAATGGTGGAAGGACCATGTTAAACGTGCCAGTGAGAGTAAATGGGTGTAATCAACAATGTATGGGAGAAGTAGGCTGAATGCATACAAGCGAGGTGAAAGATAAAAGTGAGATGAGTGATTGTAAGAAAGTAGCAAATGAAGCAGTTGGAAGGAAGTCGAATGATGATCCGGATGTGAACAGGAAGTTATTCTGGAATCAAGTGAGAAGGGTGAGGAAGCAGTAGAAGAATAGATGTATAATCTACGTATGCAAGACAAAGTGAATGTGAATATGATTATCTTTGAAGGTGTAAACTGGGTGTTGCATCAAGTTGTAGAAGCACTAAGCATGCAAGGGGTTTTCAGTGGAACGAGAGGTCTGTAAAATAGAAGGTAGCTGCTAAGAAGTGTTAGCGTGTGCAATGTGTGGGGTTGTGTTAAAAGTGACGGAATTTTAGGGTTGATTATAATTTGATTAACCCTTACACAAAAGATGCTACATAACTTTTTCTAGTATAAAATTACTCAGATATGGAATACTTTACCCTAGCAAGTTGAAAGCCTGTTAGTCTATATGTTTAAGAAGATATTATTTTGACATAGAATCACTCTAAAGAGAAAATTATATTCTCTTTTTCCGTATCCTCCAATTTTTTTCGTCCTTTCCTTATGTCGAATAAAGTTGAGTGGATCCGATGGCTCAATGTAATCCGCAATTCTGTAATCGCTACTGGTGACATTCAATCCAATACTTAACCAGTCTAACCTATCCCATGGTCGGGTTGTTAAGGAATAAACTGACGCTTCATGGTTGTGTGTGTGTGGGGGGGGGGAAGGAGCGATGGTTACCTAGCAGAGATAAAGACACCAACCGCTTTCGAATCGCTTCATTAGTCAACGGTGGCTCTTTAAAAGTCGTTCTTGCAGTGATTCCACAGTCACTCTGACCTTCAGTCACTGTACCACTCTTTTTTTCTCTGGTTGGATGGAGGTTCAGAGTTCTCTGTCCTCCATCTTTCTTTTCTCTTTATTAATTTTTCTCTATTCCTTATACTTTCAATGTAATGCCCCCCGCTGGGCACTTTTGGGCCTATAGCTTTTGAGCTTTCCGGTTGGTTGCCTTCATCGATTTTTTTTTAATAAAAATAATATGAAATTTGGTGAGGAGAAAAAAGAATGACTGGATTTGTGCTTTATAAGCATAAATGGGTGGATGTGAGGTCGTTTTTTTTAGTAACATTGATGTACATCGCTCTTATGTTATGGGAGAGCGGTTGATGATGCAAAATTTCTAGACACCTCAAAAATGACATCTCTGTGATTTTTTAAAACCCGATAAGGCCACAAATCTTACATTATTAAATATAAATAATTGTCGTGGTACAACCATTCGATACCATACACTACTCCTATATTATGTGAGGGGTGACTTAATCACCTACTGCAACGCGAACCGTTGATGATAATTATTGTGAGGAGGGATTCTCAAATAGAATTAATTGATTAATGTAACTATGCTCAGATCAAAAGGGGGAACTTGACAATACTTATAATGGAAGGGATTTCAGTCTTACGGGTCGATGACTTCGAGGAAGGTCCTTCTTGCGATGAGGCGAGTGGGGAACGATCCGATGAGGCAAGTGGGAGCACGATCCGAATGAGGCAGGTGAGGCACGATCCGAACCAACCTTCTGATAAAGATAGCTAAACTTCAAAGATGGCGTTCGACGGGAAATGTGAGAATTCTCGTAATTCCACTGAAAGAGGAATCTCCTTTTCCTCAAAGCTAATCCATGGAGATGTTCTTCGGTTCGATTAAACGAAGGGAGACTGTTGCGCAAATTCAAAGGCTTGCCGTTCACAGAAGCTACCAATTGACTTGGGTAGAATCAGAGCTGAAGAAGTCTGCGGTCTGACGAACGCTCACGGGACGAGACGATAAGGACAGCCTTGAGGGGCGAGCTGGACTCGTCGAACTACAGAATAGACCGAGTATTTGTATGCCCGATTCTGAAAGGGATGGGGGAGTTTGGAGAAACGAGTCACAAGCTCCAGAAATCTTAATCCGGAGGCGGAGTCGATTCATGATTTAGCAGCAAGGGGAGAGATAGATCGGCTCTTTCACACCTTGTCACTGGATAGTGTGGGGCGGGGGGGCTTGGGACGAGTGCGTAGGTGGGGAAATATTTTCCCAATGTGCCCAGGAGTCGAAAATTCGAGAATGTTTGAACAGGAAATGACGTCATCCATGGCGTGATACTATAGCACATGGTGTCCGATAAATGGAGGGGGGGGGAGGGCAGAGGTTGTTCTTTTACAATAATTATGTTGAGAATTATATCTATGTATCAAAGATAGTTTTATTTATTCTTCGGCGCGAGGACAAAACTATCTTAGATCTCTAAATCTGAAAATATTCTGTCAGTTATACCTCTGAATGAATATTCTTGAATCTCTAAAGCTTAATATTCTTCTTTCGCTCATACTCACATCCATAATTATTCCGTCGCTGAACACATTTTACAAATATCCTCTTTCGTGAGACATGAAAGATAATTATAAGCTGTTTTTTATTAATCAAGATAATTATATAGATAACTCTACTTTTGCCTAATTTGTAAAAGTAGTTAAGAACACTATTTTCTGCCAATGTCTCTTCTAATAGGTATGTGTGGTACTGATGATTTCATGGAATAATTTCAGTGGCTTTACGAAAATATGTTTAAGCGAAGAAATTTGTGATATATATCGGTTTTTTGGAAAAAAATGTTACATTCAGTTTTTTGGTCTTTCGAGAAATTTCCGTGTGTGATAAAAAAGTTCCCTCAAGCAAAGTTAAAGTTCTACTTTTACAGCATGTATCATTAAAACCTCTTTTCCATTGTGTGCAGGTTTGTTGAAATGGAAAGTGAAAAGAATCGAGATCTCTGCTCTCTTGCGCGCGGGCCACAAGTCCGACAAAGCCAAGCGGCAGAACATCAGCAGATTTGTGGACAGGCTGAAGAACGGGGAAGATCTTAAAGATCGATCTTTTTCGGGAAGACCTCAAGTTGTAAAAGGCCTTCGAAAGTGCTCCGAAACTCAAAATGACTGCGCTCACGAAGAAGAACATCTCGGTGGCCACGGTGTCCAGAGCCGTTAAGGAGGAGGGCGGCCATTGCTTGAAGTGTGTGGAAAGGCTTCTGTTCGCCGACCCTATGCAAGAACAACGTAAGGAGTGCTGCCGTTGCCTTCTCAACGACTTGAAGAGTCATGACAATCAAATTCGTATTTATTCTGATGAAAAAACCTTCACGATCGATCCAGTCATCAACACGCAGAACGACCACGTGATAAGCTTCGGCGAGGACATCTCAGAGGTCCGCTTCGTGTCCACGACGAAGCACCAGGCCTTTGGGATGATGTTCGGCATCGTGATTTCGAATAGCGAGAAAATTCCACCGGTGTAATTCGCGGCCGAGTACAGGGACATCTTGGCCACGAGAGTCTTGCCGTGTGTAAGAAAACTCACCACAAAAGCGGAGTACATCTTTCGTCAGGACTGGTGACACGGCCCACACGGCCAGGACCGTGCAAGGGTGGTTGGGGTCAAACATGAACTTCTGGTCGAAAGACCTCCTTTGGCCGCCGCAGTCACCCGACCTCAATCCCCTCGACTACAACGTGTGGGCGCATATCGAGGGGCAAGGCCTGCAAGGTCCGCGATAGCAACGTCAATGAGCTGAAGTCCTCCGTCAACCGCGTGTGGGACAACATGAACAAGGGCTTCGTCAGCACCGTGTGCGCGGCATTCAGGTCTCGCCTGGAGCGGCCGCATTGATTAATATTACAATGGGTCTAACTGCATCGAAACTATGATTGTGTCCTTTGTTGAGAGCGTCATGACGAGTGTAGCAGGACTTTTGCAATACCCAGGAGAGTGAGGCCAAAGATTCTTCGTAGTTAGAAAATTTAAAACAATGGCTCAATTAAAGTGTTGAGAACTTTACCCTTGTACTCGAACATAAAGCTGATCCTTCTCAGTTTATTGGCAAAGACATTATAACTATTTCAATTCTTCATTTCTATTTAGTTGCTTTCGCTGCGAACACATATTTCACTTTTCAACAAGGGAATTTTCATACCCTGGAGAGACTTTTTGATTACCCTCTGTACAAAAGATGCGCGAACACCGATTTTTTGTTATTTGGTTATTTTTCGTAGTCTGGTAAATTTAATAGTTGATGTTGAACGCATTAAAAAATGGCAGTGATTGGCGTGTTCGTCGCTATCCGAGGCGAGAGAAAGAAGGGAGGAGTAATGGATGCGTCTGAAATAGGAAGATTACTGTTGTTTACTTAATAGGATACGAACATGAAAGAAAAGGAAAATTTTGTGTTGTATGGAGTGAATGTAGAGCGATCAAATGTAATTCATGGTAGGGAAGAAGTAACACAAAATGAGTAACACGGCGCAATAATAGGTTTCACTGTATAAACCCTGGAATGTAGGAAATGTAGTAGGAAAGAAAGTTTATGTAATGGTTTAGGTCGAAGGGTATACGAAATTGGGAATTAGGATCGGTTGATTGTTACATGTCATAAGGTGAGAGATGGAATAACTAGGGAGAATGGGCATAGGGAAAGAGAATGCAGTGTATGTGATGAAAGAAAAGTGTGTAGAGGTTGGTAGAGGCTGACTAAAAGAATAGCCAGGATTTTTTTTTTCCATAAGGGCTACTGGGAACCCGTTACCATGAAAACACATTCAATTTCGTTAAATTGATGTAGGTATAACATATGTTGTTGGGACGGAAGATCAATGCTTTGATAGAACATATTCTATTAAAGAAGTAAATGAGTTCATGCTCTGGTTAGTGGGTTTGAATTTAAACCCATTAGACTAATGGAAAATATGAAGGGGGGACGTAAGAGAGGTAGAATTTTTGAGTGGGGGAGTGTGGAAACGGACAGAGGAATTTTAAGGGGTATACGGAAAAGATTAGTTACAAAATGTGAGAGGTATCAGAACTCGTTAATTTCTTGCATGGTTTTTATTCTTTGTTTATCTTAAATTTGTAAAGGTTTATTTCGTCTTTTGGGCATATAAATTGGATGTTGAGGTGAATACTAGTGGCAAGAAGCAAGAAGTTGTTGCAAGATATTTCTGAATCGAAAATAAGGTAAATTCTGGGATATCGTCTACGACACTAAATTCAAAATTGTCATTGCTCTCTTGGACACCAGTACGTTAATTTCTCGATATGACCTTCCTGAACCACAAGTTTAAGAGCAGTCGTTTATATGTTTCAAACAGCTTTATCACTAACTCTATAATTTAAGAATGGGATTTTTTTAAGTATTTGAATAATAATTTCATCTAAGTTTGTTTAGGACTTATGTTTTTATCAAAGTTATTTCTAATAATTCTTTTATAATATCAAAAAACAAAATGGTGAAGTTCAGAAATAAATATAAGTATCGAAATTTTGTGATTTTTTTAAAACCCAAAGAATTAAAAATTGTGAAGTACAGGAAATTTATTTTTATATATCTTCTTCTATAACTATATTTTAGTAACGTGATATTTTGAAAGGGAGGAAATTTAGTTTAGAGTTCTTTTTAAAATTATTATAATTGGTGAAGTTCAGAAAATTTATAGAAATTTAGATTTTAAATTTTAATCTTAGTAGCGAAGGGCAAGCTCCCCCGTAGGGAGGGGGGCGAAGCCATTGCCTGGTTTTCATATAAATTTGAATTTTTTTTATTAAACAAAATTTATACAAATATTTTAATTAAAAAGACAGAATCGCTGCGGAAGCGAGGTGTTCCATTGTTTATGAATTCAGTTGTTCCATATGTACCACAACTACTATGTTGGAGCATCCGTTTCGCTCGTGAACGAGATTCCTCGTCCTAAAGCGGAAGAGCCTCCCCACTGGATAATGAAACCAACACAAAAATCAACATGACCATCGCT
The DNA here is from genome assembly GCA_963969495.1 of Ceratothoa steindachneri. Taxonomy (NCBI): domain Eukaryota; kingdom Metazoa; phylum Arthropoda; class Malacostraca; order Isopoda; family Cymothoidae; genus Ceratothoa; species Ceratothoa steindachneri. The sequence goes on from OZ018317.1 coordinate 192,888,706, forward strand.
GGCGAGGCACCAGGGACCAGTCGTAGTTTTGGGGACGGGGTGTCGGGAAGTATTTGTGTTTTTTTACACACACCAGAGATCAGGAATGAAACTTCGTCATCCCTGGGGAGGGGGGGGGGTGACACCTTCCGCGTCAGGGGTATGCAGATACATTACGCATCGACAGTATCCCTTGGGACCTAGGGGAAGAGTGTATGTGATGGTGTTGTGCTGTGAAGACGGGAAAGAGGCTGATCTGTGTAAGCTCTACCCCCCCCCCCCTCCCCGCCGGGGAAAAGAGTGGTTACGTGCGCTGACGTTTGTGTCCGCTCTCGTCTAGGATCGAATGCGACACCCCGACGCTAGAAAACCAACACCGTATCCATTGATTAGCGAGATATCCTGTCCCGGAGGTTGTTGGCGGAGGGATCTCTGCTCCCGCCCCTGACCCCTTGGGAGATACAGGGGATAGCCTTTGACCATACAGCCTGTCCTGTAAACCCCGTCAACGCCCCCACAATTAAGTGGGGTTCGGCATTCTTTAAGACCGTCCTGAGAGCACCAGGTTAGAGGGGAGGGAGGTTGTTGCATGCTGTGTGAATTTTATAGTCCCCTCACCCTGTGGTATCGGCTCATGCAACAGATAGAAAGTGGAAGTTCTATTGGAACTTAACCAGGCGGAATAGATCCGGGTTAGGGGGCGGGGTCCCACGCCGCGTAGAGTCCTCATGTGATATCCACTTGCGAACGACTGACCCCCCCCCCTCTAGAACTCTATTTGTTCTAGACTCTAAAAAACAAAGCCTTGCCCACTGGGCTCTGCCCCGGATATAATCCGGTGGGGAGTGGAGTGTACGTTCGTAGTCCGGAGCGTTCACACGGGGGTCGATTGAGTCTAAGGACGGGAAAGACTCTAAAAAAAACTTTCCCCCTAAATTACTACATAATTTAGAAACAAATCTCCCTTGAGAAATTCAAAATGGCTTCTGGTGAGTTTATGTTCATATAAAGTCGTTCCCCTCTTTAATCTGACCCACCCCCCTTTCGCCCCGGTCGATATTCGTGTTATGCAGCAACCAACCACATGTCATTATGTTCACAATGCAGTTCATTTGTCCAATTCTCTCTATAAGATTCCAACCAATTTGGCGTGTGTCAATTTGTGAGATAATTTGTCTTAGAATTCTTATCGAAATATTTTAATTGAGTGTTTTAGCTTTATGATTTTCTGTGTTTTACCTCCATTTTGTCTTTTTTTCGAAGCGTGAAGTTTATTTTCATTCCGTAAGTTAACTTGACTTCTTTGCCTTTTTTCCATTTGCATTAATTATCCGTGGTATAGGTAGGACCGAGTGCTAGAAGGGCTGGTACTTACGGGTTGTTAAGTACCCCCCCTTCAAAAAAAAGGACTCCTTGATTAACGTAATATTTCTTTAAGAGTGCTATATATGTTTTGATTATTATTATCTAGGGTCTTGACTTCTTTAAACTTCAAAGGTTCCCTGTGCCAATGTAGCGATTCGAGGAGGGAATAAAAATTTGCTAAAACAAACTAAAACTTTAATTAAAACACAAAAACAAAAATAAACCTGAACCACAGAAATATTATGAATTTAAATACACAATAACGACTTCAATCATTTTTAAGTAAGGCTTTATAACTTGACCTACTTGACATTATAGTGATGGTTAACTCACCACTCACTTCAATATAAAAATATACTAACTGTCTCTACTAGGGTTTAAATACTTTGGTCCCTCCTGCGACAGGTTTGAGCCTGACCTTGAACTCAATGAGCCCAGACACCTCAGGAATCCTGTGGGTTCTTTGACACGTGCCTCGGCCAGATGGTTGACGGCGGACGGAATAAATTGACAGTCACAAGGGACTTTGGCTAGTGTGGCAGATGGGGGGCCACACGGTACTCGGGGGGGATGGGTCTTCTTCAAGGGCGAGGACTATCACGGTGCTTTAGGATGCACCGGGATAGGCGGGGTCTCTCTGACGAGAGTAAGTTGAACTTGGTTCTTAAACCAAGTTAACTTAGAGTTAGGTGTGAGGAGCTTTTTCTTCTTCGTTTCGGAATTCCCAAGGGCGAGGACTATCATGGTGCTTTGTGCTACACCAAGATAGATGGGGGGGAGGGGGTTCTCTGACGAGAATAAGTTGAACTTGGTTCTTAAACCAAGTTAACTTAGAGTTCGGTGTGACCACCGGGTAAAGGGCTCGGGGAGGAGCTTTTTCTTCTTCGTTTCGGAATTCCTCAAGTGCGAGGACTATCACGGTGCTTTGTGCTACACCAGGATAGGGGAGGCGGGTTCTCTGACGCGAATAAGTGGAACTTGGACAAGTTAACTTAAACTCCGGTTTGGTAACCAGGAACTAGCTCGAGTATGAACTGCTTCTCAGTTCCTTTTCTTGGTAGCTCGGGCCTCTTGCCGGGAACTTCGTCGCCTTGATGACTAACCGAATCTACCACGTTTTTCCCAAGTGTTTGGTATTTATACCTCGTTTTATCTCACTGTGGTAGGAATAGGAGGGGGGGGGGGTGGCATGTGGACGGGCCACAGGAGAGTTCATACTACAACGGTTTTTCTCAGGCCATCTTACCTCTGGTCTTGAAGGGCCTTCGAGCTTGAGAGAAACGCGTCTCCAATTTCGTACTTGAGGTGAAATGGAATACACTCTCGTAGAAGAGATCTTGCAGTTTTAACCGTTCTGCTTTTCATAGAGCCGAGGGGCTGTGGTTACGAGATTGACCCAAGGTGCCTAAATGGCCCGGATGTTTTGCGGTCAACGTCTCGTGTCTCAGCTGAAAGGAGGGAGAGGGTCGATCCCCCTACAATTGTCTTTAATTTTGTCTATTCTGTGATAATAATAAAGTTCATCCATTAGCAATTTTCTTCGCATTTTCCATCTTTAATTGAACTATAAGGTATAAGGAGCACTACGAACGGTTATATATATATATATATATATATATATATATATATATATATATATATATATATATATTATTTCCATGAGTGTATTTGGTAAATACTTTTTAAGAAATGGGAAAGTTCAAGATAATTGTTGCAGTTAGTCTATACGAAAAATTACAACCAACACTGCTTCGAGCGCCCTGGGGGACGAGAATGGTCCTCGCCAGGAGAAGTTAGGTTTGAAAAAGCTTCTCTAACAATCCCAAAAGGAGTTGTATCGATAAATACTTATAGGCCATACCTCTTCTGTCGCTGAAAATGGAAATATTTCTAATTATTTTCATGGCTGTTTCTTACTAAGAAAAGCCCTTCAAAACTTAACCTCCCCTGGTGAGGATGATTCTGGTCCTACAGGGTGTTCAGAGCAGTGTACGTTGGTAATTTTTGCTATAGACTAACCGCACCATTTGTCTTGAGTTTTCTTGAATTTTGTTAAAAAGTATTTTAAAAAAGACATCAATAGAATAAAGAAGAAATATTTCCATTTTCAGCGACAGAAGAGGTATAGCTTATAAGGGCTAATTGACACATTTACTTTTGGGATTGTTAGAGAAGACTTTTCAAACCTAACTTTTCCGAGTGAGTACGATTTTAATCCCCCGAAGGCGGTCAAAGCAGTTGTTGGATGTTAATTTTGTTATTTGTACAGGGTGCTTAACTTTAATTTTTGATCAATCCAAGTTGTTATTTATATGCAATTTCCTTCGATTTTTACGTTAGTTTGATGCAATCAATGCGAGCAAAATTTATCCTTCAACTCATCTATTTTTTATCATAGAAAAATAAAAGGAATTCAATTTACGAGTCACTATGGGCTTTCGTTAGAGGGTAAAGGATTTGATTTCCACTCCTCGAGGGGTTTGATTCCCGATAAGACCGAATTAAAACAATCAAATAAATCACGCGGTGCATCGAGTTTGAGGCATAAACATAGACAGCTCCGGTCACGTATGTGGCGATTTGAGTCTGGTGAATTGACCGCAATTACACCTCATTTCGATCGTAATTTAATATTTCAACAATTTCCCACCTTATGCAGACTACTTCTTTACAATACTTCTCTACACTACTTCTGTTCACTACTTCTCTACACTATTAAACACTTGTAATTTTGCATACTACCTATCTACAGTACTTCCGCAGACTACTTCTGTAGACATTCTGTTCATTACTTCTGCACACTATTTCTTTCCACTACTCCTGCACAACACACAACTTACGTTCGGGGGCGGACATCCTTGTGGAAAGCGAGCATCCTTTTCTGCTTCCGAGAGGCGCACAGTGTGCCTCGTGCTGGCCACCCAGGCGCACACATAACTGCCCTCCCGAATTTCCAAAGACGGCTCCGCGGCGTCTCTGGGGAAACAAAAACAGGTACCCATAAGGGACAAAAACGCTGCGTGAGGTGTGTGGGCCAAGGGCCAAAGGATAGTAGGTGAAAATAGGAAGAGACTAGTTGAGAAAGCAGTGAGATAAATACGGCATAATAGAACTAATCTCTGTATTCCTATGGGTTAAGTTTAAGATGGTGAACTGAGTCTCCAAGAACAAATTGATCGAGTTTGGGTAGTGAAAACTTCGAATTAGAACTCCATTCAACGGTCCTGAGAAGGTAGAATGATTTTAAGAATACGAGAAATAGCATTTATGCTTCATAAGGCAAAGAAAGTACACGTATAGGCTGTTAATTGGTGTCATGATGCCATTTGATATCCTTCTTAAGATTTAACAATGACGTTTGTTACAAGAGAAGTGAGGAATGAGAAGTACTCTTTAAAAAATAAGGAGGCATTGAATAAAACCTCTATTCAATCCCATTGTTTGGACATCAGCATCTTTTTATATAATCAAGTGAAGTGGTGATGGGAGAGTTAGTCCCCATCTCACTTTGTAGACGTACATGATCGATGTCTGAGTTTGCGGTTCAGCTGCGATGTTTCTCGTCAGATAAACTAAGTTAAAGATAGAAGAGGTCGGAAAGCTTTGTAATACGGCAAAACAGTATTATCCCGAGTGGTCGAAATCGGATTAAACTTCGATTTTATCGCATTTTGCCTTACGACCGCCCCAAATTTAGAAGAGATGTAAACAAACACAAAAAATAGCTCAAGAAAAAATAATCTCAGCTAACATAACCTAGCCTTTAATTTTCAAGTTACCAGTTTGTGGAAGGTTCTACTCCCCCGATTTTTTAAATCAACGCTTAGTATAAGCAACTCGAAAGCACACAAAAGCTCAATAAAAAAAACCTCAATAAATTCTATATAGATGGATTTGCAAAAATGTGCTCGACATAATAGGAGTTACGAAATTTGTTTTTTAGGCGATTACGGTTTTCTAAATATTAAGCAAGAATTCGATCAGGTATCTACCATTTCGAAAGTGTTACTTTTTAAACTATGCACTGGAGATAAATAAACACTCAAAACAAAACATTAACCGGCAACTCGGGAGTAAGACACTCAAAACAAGACATTAACTGACAACTTGTAATGTAAGACACTCAAAACAAAACATTAACTAGCATCTCGTGGCATAAGATACTCAAAATAAAACATTAACTGCAACATATGCCGTGAGACTAAAAACAAAACATTAACTGACAACTTGTAATGTAAGACACTCAAAACAAAACATTAACTAGCATCTCGTGGCATAAGATACTCAAAACAAAACATTAACTAGCATCTCGTGGCATAAGATACTCAAAATAAAACATTAACTGGCAACATATGCTGTGAGACTAAAAACAAAACATTAACAGACAACTTGTAATGTAAGACACTCAAAACAAAACATTAACTAGCATCTCGTGGCATAAGATACTCAAAATAAAACATTAACTGGCAACATATGCCGTGAGACTAAAAACAAAACATTAACTGACAACTTGTAATGTAAGACACTCAAAACAAAACATTAACTAGCATCTCGTGGCATAAGATACTCAAAACAAAACATTAACTAGCATCTCGTGGCATAAGATACTCAAAATAAAACATTAACTGGCAACATATGCTGTGAGACTAAAAACAAAACATTAACTGACAACTTGTAATGTAAGACACTCAAAACAAAACATTAACTTGCATCTCGTGGCATAAGATACTCAAAATAAAACATTAACTGGCAACATATGCCGTGAGACTAAAAACAAAACATTAACTGGCAACTCACTCAGATGATGGGATTTCGACATATCTCTGGAGAGTATTTTGTTGATTATTAGTGAGGTAGAGACACAAATTATCAGCATTAACTGCCGAAGCGATGCATTGACTCAACTCCCACAGGATATGTGCTTTGTTAGGCTTCACATGCAAGGCTTGAGTCATCTCCTGTAACATCTTTCGTTTGTCTGCATGGACACAAAACTGAAAAAAAACCCAGTTGGCATCAATAGGAGCTGCCAAATTTTACATTATGTGCTGCGAATAAACTTTAATAAGTAAAAAATACCATTATTTATAAATAAGTTTCCAGGACCTTTTGAATTAAAGAGATTAAACGGTCAACATATATTTGTATTTCTGAATATTTTTTCATCTATAGGGTGATCCCAGTCTTTCCGTAGTAAGAAAATTTACCTGTTTAAAAGTGAAATAAATGTCCGAAGTGAAAACACTGAATAAATATTTGATAAGTGCAGACTATCAAATAGTTTATTTATTGTGTGTGTGTATATGTGTGTGTGCATCTGGAAGAGTTTTTTTAGGTGGAACTTGTTTTCCGAAATAACAACAAATACACTGAACCTCTTACAGAATTCAAAATCGATTGCACGACAGTCAAATGCCAAATCGTGACTCATTAAGATATTTGATTAATAAATTCCGCGAAACTGAATCAGCAGCAGACGCTGCAAGAACTGGTCAATCGCCTATAGTTTCAGAGGACAACTTATCGATGATTAATGTTCGATTATTGACGAATCCAAGAAAGTCAATTAAAAAAATTAGCAAAACTGTAAATTTAGCTACGGGACAACTTGAGCTGTAAGAAAGAATTAAAACTGTACCCATATAGAATTACGATTCACTACGAATTGAGAGTTTCTGATTATAAAAAGCATTTGCAATGTTGAGAATGGTTTTCTCATTTTAGCCCACAAAGTGGCGATGGCATTTTAAATTTAACATTCATTTTCTGACAAAGCGTCGTTTTATCTTAATGGATACATCAGCTTTCAGAACATGCGAATTTGGTGCTCGGTTAACCAAAATGAAATTCAGGACACACCATTACATTCGAAGAAAATTACTGTCTGTTGCTCTTCCCCCACATAAATAAATAATTGGTGCAAATTTTCTTTACAGGAACAATTTTATGTTGAACTTGTGAACAGATGTTATCTACATTTGTGGTTAACTAAATGATAACAAACGTAGTCATGGATACTTTCGAAAAGATGACGCAATTGGTGCACACTGTAAACCAAATTTGATCTCATTTGAGTGTGTTTGGAGTGCTGGCCACACTTGTGGCCTCATGATTATTCGTGTGGGTCGGTGCCAAACAGATTGTCTACAAAAACAATCCACACTGTAGTGAAGATTTAAAGGCAAAAAAAAATGACGTGAGAGTACTAATTTCTGCGCTACTTCCACAGGACCCTACAGGAGGGGAAGGTAGAAGTGGGTCTCGAATTTAAAGCTCAATAGCAAAGAAGCTGTATCCCGCAGAAAGGTAGCCAGGAGAGATCTATAAAGATAGGGAAAATGAAGGGAACGAAGCGAAAATAAAGATATATAAAGTATAGCCGCAAGTTCTCCTGAAGACATTGAGGACCGGAGGGCCCGCTCTTCCTCCAGGATCACTCTTCCTGTTCGAATACAAGGGCAACATTTTGGACACAAACTGATTGCATAGCATACGAAATTTTCTCACTACAGGGAGACTTTTGTATCACCCTGTACTTTTGGGGGTTACGTTTAGAATTCTATGGTAATCATCAATTAGGATTTGTGGTTTCAATTTAATTTTGTACTCGAGAGAGTTGTTTGGGAGGAGTGAGCAGACGTTTCAGTTTTGTTTATGATGTTGACCCCACGGACGTGAGCATGAGCATATTCGCCCGATGCGTTGTCCCCCAGACTGTTCGGCACATTCTTGTTGAATGTCCCTCCAGTCTGGGTGATGTTTGCACACGTTACCTGCACCCGCTTCTATACGAGTGGGGTCGCTACCTCTTGTCCCTTGTACATGGGACGGGTTCGTGTACACAGTCTTGTAGATTATCTGACTTTTTGGAGGAGGATGGCCTCCTCCTCCATTTTAATTGACCTCTTTGTTGTGGGTTGCACCTCTGACGCTGGAGCGTGCTTTCATCTTCTTACTTTTTTGCTTTTGTTTTTTATTGCTTGTTTCTTTGCCTTTTTTTTTTTGTATCTTTGTTATTTGTTTGTTGCGTGTTTTTTTTTTTTTTAAATCTCTCCTAGTAGTAGGCTGTAGCGTGATTACGGCGACTTTTGCCTTAGTAGACAGTCGCCAGATGGGCTCTATAAAAAAAAGGTATTCGCCCAATGCCGGCTGAAAGTTTTGTGTCTCCGCTCGCTCGGATTGAACACCCGCCTATACGCCAGAAATCCAACGCCGTATGCACTAGGGTAGCGAGGCGCCTGCCTGGTTATATATTTTATGCAATTTTCTTGGTTGACCGATTGTCATTATTATAAATAGGTTTAACCCGAACTTTGGATTTCGTTTTTTAATAACAATATTCAAACCTTCAATGATTTAAATCTCCTCCTGAGGGATAGTGAATAACCCCCCCCCCCCTTACCACCCTAACCTCCCGGGTGAATATTTGCGCAAAGGTTTACAAAAGAGGCACAGAAAATTCCTGTTAGGCAATTAACAAAGGAAATACTTCCGAAGATGAAGATAGATGGGGGTGGGGGAGGTTTTACTAAGGAGGAAATCTTCGATGTTTGTTCTCATTTTCCGGAGAGTTTCGAGATTATCTTAGTTTCGAAATATACAATTAATTTTCTCTTTAAAATAATCTGGATATATATTTACATTAAAGAGATTTTCACTTCGCTTAACTTCTCCATTTTTACTTTCTAATCTTGCTGCAAGACTGTCTGGCGGGAAGCCCTCGTTGCTTCTTTTCCTCTTAGTTCTAAAGACTAATTATGATTGGGTTAGAGGAGATCGTGGGGAAGGGAGGGGGGGGGGTAATTATATTGTTCTATTGACTCTGTGAGTTAAAGTTATTCCCAAGTTTGGTGGATTCTTTAATCCACCAGCGATCGTTTTTGAAAGGGTTGGTGGATTCCTTAATCCACCATAGGTCGCTTTTTGCTTGGTTTGATTGATTATTTAATCCACGGGGTCATTTAGGGCTGGTTTGGTAGATTACTTAAGCCACTTGGGGCATTTTGGACTGGTTTGGTGGATTCCTTAATCTACTGTGGTCATTTTAGACTGGTTTGGTGGAATACCTAATCCACCATAGGTTGCTTTTTGCTTGGTTTAGTGGATTACTTAATCCACTGGGGTCATTTTGAACCAGTTTGGTGGATTCCTTAATTCACTGGGGTCATTCTGGATCGGTTTAGTGGATTCCTTAATCCACTGGGGTCATTTTGAACTGGTTTGGTGGATTCCTTAATCCACTGGGGTAATTTTGGACCGGTTTGGTATATTCCTTAATCCACTGTGGTCATTTTGGACTGGTTTGGTGGATTGCTAAACCAACCATTTCAAATATATTTAGCATCCATCTGGCAACTGCCTACAAGGCCATAAGTTGCCGTAATTAATTACAAGCCTAATTCGAGGCTACATAAAAAATAAGTTAGAAATGCCTCCCCCCCCATCTTCCCTAGAATCACAAATAAGCAAAACAAAACAAAACAAGTAACAAACCAAAAGAAAGAAGGAATCGCGTTCCAGAGTCGTGGGGAGGCCCCTCTACCCCCTGCGCAGGAACAGGCGACCAACACCAAAGAGATTCAAATGAAGTGGAGTAGGCCACCCTCTTCCAAAAAGTCCGATAGTCCACAAGTCTGTGAGGACGAATCCATCTCAAGTATAAGGGACAAGCGGAAGCGACCCCGCTCCTGGGACTTGGAGCCATCCGTATACATTGGCGCGGATCCAGCGTGACACGAAGTGGGCTCCAAAAAGGCCGAACGCAATACTCCCGGGGCTGTGGAAGCTGAGGGAGCAGCAGAGGCGTGGCGACAAAGAGTCAAAGCTGGTACCCTCCTGAGTGGAGTCCTGGGCAGAACCAGAGGCGGAACCGGCCCGATAACTACACCGAGCTCTCGAAGGAGTTTCCTATCTCTAAAACCAAAGGTATGACTGACTGAAGTGAGAGCCGTTCGCGACTGAGGAAGTCGCCGTTTTCGCGCTACAGGCGCATAATGTACTGTGGACGGTGCAGATTGAGTGGCATCTCCATAGCTTTGACAAGTAGGCTCTCAATTGGGAACGTGCGGAAGGCACGTGTCACCAGGCGGAGAACGGTGTGGTGGATAGAGTCCACCTTCCGCAATATACTCGAGGCTCTGGATGCATAAAACAAACTCCTATAAGTAGTCAAGCTTCGAACTACCGAAGGATCGGTAGAAAAGTACGGCAGTAGGCCTATAAACATCCCAATTTCTGAACGTCACGAAGCGAAGACTGTCCATTGCACGGGTAAAAGCGACGCTAAGGCTGCGAATATGACTATCCAAGGTGAGGGTCGGTCGAAAACAAGAGTAAAGAACCCGTTATAATCCACCACTTCCAGGCAAACTCCGTTTAGGAACAAGTCCGGGTCTTGGTGGAGCCGTGGATGGCGGCAGAAATACACCACCTTAGTCTTGGTCAATAGAAACAGAAACCTGTGCGCCCCGAGATAGCGAGAAATGCGGTTAAATGCCTGTTGGAGTTGACGCTCCAGATTTGGCATACGGGCCACACCGAAAGAGATTGAAAGGTCGTGCAGTTAAAGCGTATCAAGGACATGTTCCGGCAGCACCGAGATCATAGTGTTGATGCTTATGGCAAAGAGTGTGACAATGAGGACAGTTCCCTGCGGGACACCCTCTTCCTGTTCCATTGAACAGGAAAGGGCTCCCCCACTCGTACGCGGAATCGACGATCTAGGAAACTCAGAAATAGAAATTAGGAGTCGTCCCCTCGCCCCTGTTGTGTGAAGAGTCTCCATAATACCGTACTTCCATGCGGTATCAAAGCTCTTCTCCAGATCGAAAAACACCGTATCGTAGTGCTATCTACGAAGGAAGGGGTGGCAAACGGCATTTTCTAGTTGGAGAAGAACATCTGACGTGGAGTGGAACTGGCGGAAGCCGCACTTTGCAGAAAACCAGTGAGCTCCGCTGTCCATGAAAAAGGCTAATCTAACACTAATTTCTCCATCAAATTGCATAGGCAGGAGGCTGGAGAGATTAGGTGGAAACCAGCCGGGGTAGGGTAATCTCGCCCCGGTTTGTGAAAATCGAACGCAGTAGCCATTCGCCAACAGTCTGGAAGATACCCTCTGTCCAGATCCTGATGAACAAATGTAACAGAAAGGCCATGCTTCGCTCACCGAGGTGTTGAAGCGTAGCATACAAAACATCGTCTGGACCAGTGGCGGTGTCCGCGTACAAAGCGAGAGCAGAACGCAACTCATTCAATGTAAACATGTTGTTGAAAGGTTCTCCACCTCTGGTCTCCTGCATAAAGTAGTTAAGAATGAACCGGAGGAGAAGAGGCTCCGCAGCTCGTCACAGTTGGCCCGGACCCCATGGCAATTCCATTGAAGAAATATGCCTTCCAGGCCTAGCTCAGAGGAGATGCGGGTACTTCTTCGAAGAGAAGACCTTCACTGGAATGGCCATATGCTGTCCGGGTGCTGTTGGCCGAACATGACGCTGAATGCGCTTTCGCTTTCGAGGAAATATCGGGGGAGGGTGGGCTCGCCATGCAAGTCTTTTCCTCCCCCGCCTCGAATCTTTTAGCGGGAGGGGGGGAAGGGGCTTCGGAGGCGCCAAAACGACCGTGCTCGTAGGCCTGGAGGGAGCAGGAACAGTGAGGGCCTTTTTTAACATTGGAACATAAGAAAGCGTCCCGGGCAGCGCCGAGTGCGCCAAGACCAACCCTAGGTTCGAACCCATGGAAGAACCTAGCATTTGGGGTGGGTTACCCCTGGGACCATGGCAAACTCAAGGGGGGGGGGGAGGAGTCCATGTAGCTATCTCCCCATGTATCACGGAAACCCTATGGAGGCTTAGTCCTTTTTGTCTTGGGCCGGTGGGCCGAGCTCCATTGGCAAAGAGAGGGGGACAGGAACGCTGACCCCCCTCTGCAAACTCAATACACAAGACTGCAGGACTGCAAGGGGCACTGCCCGACTGGATCCGTTTTCCCTACCCCCACCGGGATTGGTCGATCCTGAGAAGCGTGCCTGTCTTATTGGCAGTCCTCTGCGAAAGGAAAGATGTATCGCTATTGATGCAGAGCTAGAGTCCTCCATGTGCGACCCCATAGAAAGGGGTTGGGAGGAAACTACCACACCCTCAAACGGAAGAGGGAAGTAAACCTCCTCTACGGTAGAAAGTGATTGAAGAGGCCGCTGAGAAAGCACAGTGGGTGATCAACTCCTTTTCTGAGGTCGAGGTTCCCGCGGTCGGTTTTAAAGATGACAAGAGGGAAGTTCCTTTGCCACCTATAAGTGGTGGAGAGGCGAGCCCCTCCACCGATTGAAAGGGTGTCTCGATTTCCCCCGTCGTCCCCGATACCTGGTCGAGGCCGCGCTTGGAGGCGGATCTCCATACGCCCGCCCATTATTACTTTCTATTGTCGCCATGGTTAATATGCAAGAGGGAACAATGCACCCAAAGTATATCTTATGGCCTCCTGATGCCTTGGGAGGTTGAAAGAAAAATCTCCATAAGATCATAAAATACCGGAATGTAATCAGTTGCACCTACTCGGGCCTAGGGACAACTAAGATGGTCTTTGACAACCCGGCCCGCCATTCAGGCGAAATTGTCGTCGAGCTTTAACCACAAAGGACGGTGCCGGCGTCGCCACCTCATGTGTACTCGAAGAAGGGTAGCAGGCTCGACGGCCCAACACACCCTGTACCTAATATTTTCCTTAGCAAGCTGGCTTTCGGACCCCTTTCGGACCCTGGTGTTAGGGGATCCCAGGATTCATTCAGCCTACCGAGGCTCGAAGTGTGGGTAGGCAAAAGGTTGATGGAATAACCGTAATAATAATAATCATAATAATAATAACAATCGCAATAATAATAGTAATAATAATAACAATAATAATAATAATGATAATAATAATGATGATAATAATAATAATATTATTACTACTGATAAATACTAATAAATATTACTACTGAATAATAATAAGAATGATAGCAATAATAATGCTAGTAATAATAAATAGTAATACCAAAAATAAAAAGGTAAAGTAGTGCTGAGTGGGGTCGAGCGAGGGGAAAGCGCACCAAAAACTTCCCCGGGCCCCATCAGGGACTTCAAATCAGCCCAGTGAGGACGGGGCTTCCCTAATTTGCACGCAGGCTGGGGAGACGAGCAACTCCCCCGGGTACCCAAGTAAAAAGGCTGCACAAGATACCCCCATCTGGGAGGGGAGGGGAAGGAGGGAAAGAAGGAGAGACAGCTAAGCTCTGGTCGAACCGGGCGCTGAGTCCCGTACGGGACCTTAATTCGCCAGTGGTCCTTTTTTGACTGGTTGATTTGAGTGCATTTAGAGCCGTACTCCTGATTTCCAGCTTTAGCTTCGACCCAGGAAAAGGGGATACTTTGATAAACGAGGAAACAACGGTAAAAAAAAGAGAGGATTTAATGTTTTTTCCGCTTCGAAATTTGAAACGCAATAGCAACAAAGACGCATTGCACTATAATTTAGTAGGAGAAAGGAAATATAGTGAAAGTAGACGCAGCGAATATATATATATATATATATATATATATATATATATATATATATATATATATATATATATATATATATATGTATATATATATATATATATATATATATATATATATATATATATATATATATATATATATATATATATATATATATATATATATATATATATATATATATATATATACACACTCACAGGCCCCCCAGCAGGCATTGTGTCGAGAGGGGTAAGGGGGTACAACTATGGGCATTGGGGGCCTCAGGGTGTGAGGTAAAGAATGATGGAGCTACATTAATTGTGCGCTCGCGTAACTCACCTTCCACCTGGAGAGACTGGTTTTCCTGGTTATTTTACCTGGAAAGAGAAAAAAAACTGGTCATAAAAGTGAATTTCTCAGAGTAGATTTCCTTCGAAGATCGACTCAGTTCGTCCTTAATTCACGATCCTCTTGACCAGTTGGAAACTCGAGTAAACCTGAAAGTTAAGAGTACATGTGAACATATGCGTGCGTGTACATCTAGGTATGTGCGTATAATTTACTGCTATCAATCAATGGATAAAAGATCCATCACCGTTTCCCCACGTGTCCAAGATGGACATACCCTATTTTTTTGTTAAGTCCAGTACCACCAGGAAAGCACAAGGGCTTCTAAAGGCTTAACGTAACTAAGGATTTCCAGTGGTTCGGCAGGGATTTTGTACACTTGCAAGAGTAAAGGATAATAGTTTTAAGTAGGCTTTAATTCCTGTGACTTTTGCCAGAACTTGATGACTTGAATGCGTCCCAGTTTCTTTCCCTCATTATTATGATTTAATTGCTTTGAAGTTTACCTATTTTAAGGAATTTGAAGCCACTTTAGCCATTTATAAGGCCGACTTCTTCCCCTTATTATCATCTTTTAGTTGGTTTGAAGTCTACTCATTTTCTAGCAATATTTAGCCAATTTAGCCTGTTATAAAGCCAACTTCTCCGTCATTATTATCTTTTAATTGCTTTGAAATTTATCCATTTATAAACTATATTTAGCCACTTTAGCAATTTATAAGGCCAGTTTCCTCGCATCATTATGATCTTTAAGTGGATTTAAAGTTTACCCATTTTAAGCAATATTTTGTACTTCAGCGATTTATAAGGCCATCTTCTTCATGTCTCTATTATTTTTATTTTCTTTGAAATTTACATATTATAACCAATATTTAGCCAATTTAGCTACTTATAAGACCAACTTCTTCCCCTTGTTATTATATTTTGGTTAATTTGAAGTTTACCGATTTTAAACAATATTCAGCCACTTTAGGCATTTATAAGACCAGTTACTCTATCGCCTTATTATCTTGTTGCTTTGAAGTTTACACATTTTAAACAATATTTAACCATATATAAGCCAGCCTTTTTGCTTCCTATTATTTTCCAGGTGCTTTGAACCTATTTTAAACAATATTTAGCTACTTTACCTTTTTATAAAGGCCAACTTTTTCCTTCTCATATTATCCTTTAGTTACTTTGAAGTTTACACATTTTTTGACGATATTTAACCAATTTAGCCATTTATAAGGTCAGGCCCTTCCTCTCCTTATTATTTTTTAGTTGGTTTGAAGTTTACTCATTTTAAGCAATATTTAGCAACTTTAGCTTTTTATAAGGCCAGCTTCTTTGTCTACTCATTATTTTTTAGTTGCTTTAAAAATTACTCATTTTAAACAATATTCAGCCACTTTAGCTAGTTATGCCAGCTTCTTCGTCTCCTTATTATCTTTTACTTACTTTGGAGTTTACCCATTTGAATCAATATTTAGCCACTTTAGCCATTTATAAGGCCAACTTCTTCCTCTCTTTATTATTTTATAGTTGCTTTGAAGTTTACCCATTTTAAGCAATATTTAGCCATTTATCATTTTTAGCCATTTTAACTATTTTCTGATACTTCGTTTTCCGTCTTGTATTTTTAATGTGATTTTACCATATTGACTTTTAGCTATTATTTATTTTTAGCCATTTTAAATCGATAGATATGCCTAGTGCTACAGCACCATTGCCCTCGTTGATTAAACCCATCGGTAAATCGTAAAATAAAAAAAATGATGATGGTTGGTAGAGTACAAGCGAGTACTGAATGAACTTAAATATTATAACAATAGGATAATGCTACACTAAAATGCCACTTAAATTTGAAAGAGTACAATTAGTGCACCAAGGATGGTTACTGAGTTAGACGCCACGAGCAGTTGAAAGTATACAAATCAGCCTAAGTTTACTTACAGCCAAAGAGTACAAAGAACGAGTGATCTTGATAACTTTCTGATACATAGGAATACGTGTGAGCAAAAAACATGAAAATGAGCACAAGGTGTTTATTATTAATACAATTACGATGAGTAATTGAAGTACTAATTTTGAACGGTTAATACGAGGTTAGTGCATTTCTGTATCGGCCTGAGAGATGGGTTTGACGGCGGGTATTTTGGGTATGTGAGTAAGAAAGGGGTTTATTATGCACGTGTGTGTTGAGGGAAGAGGGGGATTGTCTATTTGATTCGTTCGCAGAGTGTAGAAGTGTGTGGGAGTGTTTTGTGAAAAGTGTGTGGATAATCAAAGCCAATAAAATTATTAGACATAATAGTCTTGGTGTAATGCAAGTTAGATCGTAGATGAGTAGTTTACTCCCACACTGAGGAGGGTCGGAAATATGCTTCCCACAAAAGTGGAGATGTTGTTTCATCACTAACTGGCAGAGGTTACCAAAGGTGGAAGTAAGGGTGAAGAATTATATCAAGGCACATGTTAAGGCATAGGTGAAAGGGTAGGGCAGAGCTCAGGGCAAAAGCGGGGTAGAGGTCAGGGCACAGTTCAGGCCAGAGATCAGGGCGGAGACCAGGTCAGATGTACTAGTGTTTTCTCTAGAAATGAGACGCGTGGCAGAATGTCGAAAGGCAGTAACAAGTGGAAGGAGTGCGGAAGAAAGAGAATGAGAATAGGACAAAGAAAATGCAGAAGCGTAAGTTAAATGTTTGTGCGAGTGTAAGATTCAGTTTAGTGGACCGTTGTAAAGTGAGGGAGAATGAGTTTGGAGGTGGTGACGCGAGGAGGGTTTGGGTCAGGTGCGGTGAAGTGAGAGGACATGTGATGGAGTGATGGAGGGAGGTGGGGTGCTAAGGAGAAAGGGGACGCTAGTTTAGTTTGCGTGATCGAAATCGCACACTTACTGTCATGAGAGGGAATATCATGGAGTGTTGGAGTGTGAAGTAGAGTCTTTTAGAATGAGGTAGAATGTGAAGGAGAAAGAGTGCGGTATTTGTGATTTGCGTCATCAAACTCAAAAAACTTACTGTCATGAGAGAGAATGTGATAGAGTGTTGGAGTGTGAGGCAGAATGTGAGGGAGAGGGTATGCTTGTTGTGGTTTGCGTCATCAAACTCAGGCACTTTCTGACACGGGATGAAATGAGATGGATGTTTGTGTGTGTGGAGTCTGGGAGAATGAAGGAGAAAGCGTGCGCTATTCAAACTCGCGCACTTACTGTCACAAATCAGTTTCAAGCCCATTTCGGCACCAAAGTCCATTCCTGGCTCGAGAACCAGTTCCTTGTCTTCTGTTCCTAGTACTTCGGCTTCAGTCTCTGAAAACCTTTGAAGCGCCGCCGGAATTGCCTGTTCATGGTCGCCTGGTACCGACTCTCGTTTAGGATCGGTACCGGATTGCTCCATCTCAGCAAGGCAAGATTTGGGACTAATACCGGTATTAGATACCGATGTACAGGGTGGAGTAGCGTCTGAATGGGTTCCTTCAGCGTCTGATAGCTCATCGGTCGGAATGACCTCAGGGTCCATTTCAGTTGTGGTCAGAGATATATCTGGGAAAGGAGTATTCTCTGGCTCGGTAGTAACACCGGTTTTAGTATCAAGTTCGGTATTTTGTTCGGTTTCCGGTGGTCGAGGGCCATCACTCGTTGCCGGTCCAGTACCGGTGGTAGCGCCGCCATTCTCCCGGTCGTTCTCTTCCACAGCATCGTCGAAACCAGAGAATAAAAGGAAATATTAAAAACACGCATGTATGCACACATACATACATGCCTTGGTGCGCAAACCCCCTAAATGCAGCGCATATATATATATATATATATATATATATATATATATATATATATATATATATATATATATATATATATATATATATATATATATATATATATATATATATATATATATATATATATATATATATATATATATATATATATATATATATCTCCTGCATACATCATGTACACGCACGAATCAGTCCTACAGAAGATAAATTACATTTGTACACGAATCCTACACTTCTGTGAAATACACACATGTACAGATTTTACGCGCGCACAATCCTCTCATGCATGAAACATACACGGACACAAGTGAATCCACATTCATACACTCATAGATAACAAAGTTGAGAGGCCTACAAGCAGAATGCTTGGCAAGGCGAGAGCCAAGAAGGTCGACCTGACACGTACAGGACCACAAGGCAGGCACGGACAGGTGCACAAGGCCGACTAAATACAGTGCGCAAACGTACACAAACATACACAGTAAAATTTGCGTTTATTTTAAGTCATTAAACTGTCGTAACTATGTATGCATTGGGTGGGATAATAATAATAATAATAATAATAATAATAATAATAATAATAATAATAATAATAATAATAGCATTACCACTACGAATAATAATAATAACAAAATACGTTCGATATAAAGAAAGATGGAAACTAAATTCTTGTCCAAATAGTTTTAAAAATATCCTCAAAAGTTTTAAATTAGCAACAATGGAGAATCACGAAATGAAAAATTAAACTGTATTTCGCCCTCGACCAGCCGCTTCGTGACGTCATCACCATTGGTTACGTCATCGGCTCGGTGACGTCAGAGTCGAATCAAAACAGCTTTCATATTGCCGGTCTTGGCTGAGTGACGTCGGCAGAGGGTCCTAAAACAGTGTTACTTCCATAATTTAACTCAATTCTAGTTTATTACCATATATACGCTCACAAAGCGTGGGTTGAGGAAAAATTCAAAATTAGATTTTCCCTTCGCGTTTATTGGGAATTTAAGAGGGGTCAAGAACCCCACTTGAATCACCTTTAGAACTTTTTTTCAAACCTTCTTAAATGCATTTCTAACAAGTCAATTTTTTAAAAAATCCACTTGTTATCCACTTTTCCCATATGGATCGTGTTTTGTTTATACACATGCGAATATACACGATGAATGAGCACCGGATTTTGTGTCGGAATCGAGGGGAAGTGTGCAACTTTGACACTAAAAAAATATTGAGTGTTCTATAAAAAGACATTTTACGATAATTAGAATGAGAATTTGGAACACAATTCTGACCCTCGTCGCAATCCATTAATCACCAATTCGCTTCTACTCTGCTCACGCGTAAACCTTTATTGGCAGCTGAGTCTCGAGAGATAACTTGGGAAAAAATAGAAACAATTCCTATTTGACACCTCTACTCCATTTGGATTATTTGGAGACAGATCCAATTCAGTGCTATAAAATAACTATAAAAATATATAGTGGACGAAAGAGAAATATATTAGATGTGAATGACCGCGTGAGACTGGAAACCGGACTTAAAGGAAAGGCTAACAGAATTGGGAAAACCCCAAAGCAAGGGAAGGAAAGAGAGAAATAACGTCACTCAATCAATCTCACCCTCATGCTTGAATGTATGATACTTACAAGGGATTTTTATATCCCAACTCCAAACCCGGTCACGTTTCTAAGGCTCACTATGCATGTCACCTACAAGAAGAAAAAAAGAACATGTATACGGAGAGATATAACGACCTGCACAGCACTTTCACTATTTTTTTCTTCTGCTTTTCAAAACTAATTGGGGATGTCGCGATATCCCCAACTCTTCTTCCAATATATTTCACTTTCTTGTACTTTAATGCATTTATAGTCTGCACTGACGTGGCCTCGTTTTCAGCCTTTTTTGAAAGCAGTTTTTCCAACTGATTACACAAAAAGACTGAAAAAGAGAGAAAATTTGGCAAAAGCACTGTAGTAGGCTTATTACTACCCGCACACCGGTCCTTGTACCTTCTTATATATATATATATATATATATATATATATATATATATATATAATATATATATATATTCTCTATTTCATTGTTCTTCTGCCCCTGATGATGTAAACACAAAAGCGCTTGGGCTTATTCTGTGTATTATTTTTGCATATATATATATATATATATATATATATATATATATATATATATATATATATATATATATGAATGTAAAAGAACTCAATGGCGAGTTATGGTATATGATAGTGAAACCACTGTATAGGAGCCAAAAGTTTAATTTACGAGACTAGTTTCAGTATGTAGTTCATCATACCTTATACTACATACTGAAACTAGTCTCGCAAATTAAACTTTTGGCTCCTATACAGTGGTTTCACTATCATATACCATAACTCGCCATTGAGTTCTTTTACATTCATATATATATATATATATATATATATATATATATATATATGCAAAAATAATACACAGAATAAGCCCAAGCGCTTTTGTGTTTACATCATCAGGGGCAGAAGAACAATGAAATAGAGAACATTTAATAAACAGAGAAATGTGACGTCATTCAAACATACTGACGAACAAAGACAATCGTTTAGGAGGGGGCAAAAAAACAACTGAAGAACAAATGAATATCCCATCCGCAGAACTACAATATACAAATCATTCAACAAATTAAATTTATATTGTCAACAAATATTATTCACGATCCAATTATCTAATTTAAAAAGACCCTCACTTAGATTGAAATTAATGTTATGGGAGAATTTGATCATGGCTGATTCCATTAAATTTCTTTCAATAAAATTGGGCACAAAAATAATGGATTTCGCATTATACTAATCTATTTGATGGTTCAAAGTAGATTGATGAATAAACAGTGCATTTGAAGTTTGCCCCGTTCGACAACAGTACTTATGTTGTTTAATTCTCGCATCTAGGCTCTTTGTTGACTGGCCTATGTAAAAACCAAGACAAGAATTTTTAATTACTGTTTTTTAACGTGGAATTATTAGACAATACAACATTAACATTAAAATATTTTAATAATTTCGGAACATGGGACAAGTGTTTATTAAAAGGGAGCATTAAAATATTATTTCGCGTAAATGAGTATTTAATTTTATTTCAATAAAAGGACTGCTTAGCTCTGCGCAGGGAATCATTTAGAAAATAAGATGGATAATTTAACATTTCACTAATTATTTTGATTGCTTCTAACTCTTCATCGATAAATTCTGGGTCACATACTCTAAAGGAACGCAAATACAAAGAAATAAAAGCCGATTTTTTAGTTTTTTGCAGATGATTCAAATATAAAATCGGATGTAAGACGAAACATGAGTTGGCTTCCGGAAAACCGAGAACTTAAAACCTTGCAGCGTACGGTGTACCATGGTGTCTAAAAAAAGATAATCTCCGGCTTCTTCTAATTCAGGAGTGAAATTAATTGAGGGTACGAGGTTATTTAGGGCACCAAGAAAATTAGTTACGTTACACTCAATAGGCCAAATACAAAATACATCATCTACATAACGGTACCAAATAGCATTTGGGGGGAGGATGGGGGCTAGTAACTTAGACTCAAAAAATTCCATATACAAACAACTCAACAACGGGGAGAGAGGGTTTCCCATAGCCATGCCGAAACGTTGGAGGTACCATTTATCATTAAAAGTAAATGAATGGTTTAAGATATAAAGTTTGATTAAATCTATGCAAACATGTGTAGGAATGGGCAAAGGAATTTGTTCAAGTGCTTCCGGTAGCCACATGAGCAAATCATTCACGGGGACTTTTGTAAATACGGAGACAACATCGAAGCTAATCATTTTAAATTTGAAGTTAAGCGTCTGCGGCTTGAGTTTATCAATGAAATCACAATGATTTTAATATGAGCGGAGGAGAGGCTGCCTCAAAGAGGGCTCAGTAAAGAAGTTTAATGGAATCAGCCATGATCAAATTCTCCCATAAATTAATTTCAATTTAAGTGAGGGTCTTTTTAAAGAAGATAATTGGATCATGAATAATATTTGTTTGCAATATAAATTTAATTTGTTAATTGATTTGTATATGTAGTTCTGCGGATGGGCTATTCATTTGTTCGTCAGTTTTTTTTTTCCACTTAAACGATTGTCTTTGTTCGTCAGTACGTTTGAATGACGTCACATTTCCCTGTTTATTAGCTGTTTTTCTATTCCATTGTTCTTCTTCCCCTGAAGATGTAAACACGAAAGCGCTTTGGCCTATTTTGTGTATTATTTTCCTCTGGGTTATTTCAAGAATATACACGAGGGGTGGTCAATAAGTTTTGCAATTTGGATATAAGGAAACGAGATATGAGGAAAAGTGTTTTATTATTTTTCAATATAACTACCCTCGACTTCAATGCCCTTGCGCCACTTGTCCCTGAGACTTCAAATTCCAGACAACCAGAAATCTCCCGACTGCTGTTCAATCCACTCCTGGAAGGCGAGCTGGACATCTTCATCGTCCCCAAACCGGCGACCACGCAGTGCAGCCTTGAGCTAGCGGAATAAAAAGTAGTCGCTAGGCGCCAGATCTGGACTGTAGGGGGGATGGTTGAGCTCCTAGAATCTGCACTCGCGCAGGGCAGCTTGTGCAACTCTGGCCTTGTGGACTTTGACGACATTGAGGTCGATCATGGGGCGTGAGGTTTGTAGGGACCCAACGGGCAGAGACCTTAGTCATGGCCTAATTGTCGTGGATGGTGTTGATAACACTTCCATGTGATATTCCAAGTTCTCACTCGATTTCTTCGACCTTCACCCGTCGATTTTCGAGGATCATCCTCTCCACACGGGCCACATTGTCCTCGTTGGTCACGTCTGACGGGCGTCGTGGACGGGGATCATCTTCAAGGGACTCACGACCATGGCGAAACTCCACATTCCAGCGAGCAATGGTTGCATAGGAAGGGGCGGCGTCGGTGTACACTGCAACCATGCGTTCATGGATCTCTTTTGCCTTCTTGCCTTCCTTGGTCAAAAAATTGATCACTGCGCGGTGCTCAACCTTCTCCATTGGTGAAAAATTTGTGACTGACGATCTGCGATCAACTACTGCTTCTTAAATAGACGATGCAGGAGCGTGCGGCTGCAGTCCTAACTTGTCCTAACTTGTCCTAACACCCCCCCATATATATATATATATATATATATATATATATATATATATATATATATAAGAAAATTAACCCACAGGAAAATGAAAAGATAAATCCAAGCACTTTCGAACTATACATGCATATATAGTTCGAAAGTATTTGGATTCATCTGGTTGGGAGGAAATAAGAAACCTTAGGCAAATATACTTTGGTTTTGTATTTGGATTAAATACATGACGATTGGATCTTAGGCGAAGAAACCCGCTTCATGTCAGATAACAAAAATCCCCCCCCCGCCCCGCCTCTTTAGATAATAAACCCTTCCAAATGCTTCTCTTCTCTTTCCGAGGAAGGGTCTTTGATAATAAAGACCAGAGCGCTCGGAACCATTTTTAATTGTCCTTAGTAGGTTTTCATCTCATCTCTCTCTCTCTCTCTCTCTCTCTCTCTCTCTCTCTCTCTCTCTCAAAAACCGACTTGATGAGTACTTCGATAGTGTAAATATAACGTAGTAAGAGCACAGATTAAAACGTCACATATTCTAAGGAGTTGAGGATTAAAATGAAATGATGAATAGAAAGATGCCAGCGACGCCTCCATGCATGGAGTGAATGTGAATTCCCCTTTTCTTTTTCTGACTGTCCTATAAGTATATTATTTTCATCACTAGCAGGCGACGCCTGCGGGAGAAGAGAGTACTGTCCTATCACCCCCCCCCCCGCCGGTTCGAAAAAGCGTGTTATGTTAGTGTATTTGAGGGCTAGCTAAACCGGCATGTCAAGGGTACACATGTAGATAAGTGTGTACCGTAGAGTTGAAATAGTTAAATATATATATATATATATATATATATAAAACAAAAAAACAACATGAAAAAAAAGAGCATGATACACTAACGTTAGAATGTGTAAGCGGACTGGCCTTGAGGTGACCTTAGGGTCTTTGATGGGTTCCTATTTCTGTAGTTTATGTAGTTCTCTCTCTCTCTCTCTCTCTCTCTCTCTCTCTCTCTATATATATATATATATATATATATATATATATATATATATATATATATATATATATATATATATTGAAACTGAACTGACGAGTAATTTCGTATTAATAATTTTCTTTTCAATTCTCTCGATTCAACTGGTGAATAACTTCCCAAAGTTCATCGAAATCTAAAGGTTTGTATCTTAATGGAGGTAGCAGTAACCTAAGTTAGTTTTCCCACGCTATTTTATTACATTGACGCGTTTCAATACGTTATGTATCATCTTCAGAGACAAAGTAATAATGATAACAGAAGTTCTATATGACGCCCATCAAGACTCTTAAACCTTCGCAGGGCACACTAGGAAAAAGCCTAACGGAAAAGGTAGTTGTCAGAGTGCGTTAGCCAGCGCCGGGCGAGGGAGAGGAGCGTATGCCAGGAGGCAAGCCATTCCACACCTTAGGAGCAACTACAGAGAAAGCACGATCGCCCATGCAGCAGAGAGACAGACTAGTGTGAGGAACAGAAAGCAAGGTGGCACTTCCCGAGCGAAGGACTCTTTGTTGTTCGGCCACAGCCAATGAGAAGGATAGGTAAGGAAGAGTTTTGGTGTTTAGCATTTTAAATGGGAGAAGGAGGACTTTAAAAGCAATCTGAAATTTAATTCGCACCAATACAGTTCAGGGAACACGAGAGAACCGTCCTGATGTGAGGAGAACTCGATCCGCAAAGTTCTGGACAAGTTGAACGGGGTGAATTGTAGCGTTGTGGGCTCCAGTGAGAAGAGAGTTACAGTAATTAAGGCGGAAGGAAAGATTGGCATGGATGGCTATCTCGAAACCGTTTCAATCAAAGGGGACTGGATACGGCTGAGGTTACGGAGAAAGCAGAGAGACGAGTTTCTAATGTTAGCAACATACGATTTGAAATCGAGTTCACTGTCAAAGGATTTCGAACGTTGTCAGAGAACGCGATCGGGAAGCCAATTAGATTGAGAGAGGGGGCTACGTTTGTACAGCGAACGACATCTGCTGAGGTTACATCCAAAGAACCTTAGTTTTGTCATGGTTAGTTTGAGGAAGTTATCCGATAGCCATTCAGTAATCGTGTCATATGAGGATAAATATTTAATGATGATCACGGCGAACGAGTTTGAGGAGGAAGAGAGAAATATTTGTCTTGTCAATAACATAGAAATGGAAGGCTAGGCCTATGCGATGCGGAAGAAGGCCGAGAGGAAGAAGATCGATACGAGAGGAAGGCGAGCCAAGGACTGATCCCTAGGGAACAGCGCAGGACACAACAGTCGCTGAGAGACCTCACCCAAGTGTGAACAGAATGAGTACAAGATGATAGATAGGAGCGAAACCAATTTATAGCAGCTCCAGATACACACATAAAGTCACGAAGTCGGCGGAGAAGAACGGTCTGGTCAACGGTGTCAAATGCTGCCGAGAGATCGAGAAGCACCAAAATTGAAGGCCTCTCAGCGTTGGTCTCACGGCGGGGTCGGTCAGCCACATGTAAGAGAACTGATTCATTGCTGTGACCTGTCTTGATGTCGTACTGGAAGCCTTCATCGATGATGGAGGAGGACATGTGTTTAGTGATGCGGGCAGCTACTACCCTTTTAAGAGCCTTGGGTAGAAACGGAAATTGAGAGGTTGGACGATAATTTAAAAGATTATTAAGGTCAAAATTATGTTTCTTTAAAATCGGACGGACAGCAGCATGTTTAAAGTCAGAAAGCATCTCACCTAGCGACAGGGAGGCGTTAAATATACCCAGTAGGTTTGGTAGAAGGACAGGTACGAACAGAACATAGAGAGTGGGTGGGAAAGTGCCAAACGTAGAGCATGTTTTTTTGTTATTTTTAGGAGGATTATAGTGTGACAGGGAACGGATGAAGACGGGATCCCAGAGTGAATATTTATCTTTTCAGAGAAAAAGGTACAGAAAGCGGATGGGGAGATAGGGGAGGGGGGGAGATTGGGGTAACCTGATAGAGGAGAAACGAGTCAGGAGCTGGAAAAGTGTACAAGGGTTTTGTTTATTTTCTGCCAGAATTTTGCGTCTGTGGGTCTCGTCCAAAGATCGCAGAAGGGCTGTGTACGCATAAGTTGCAAGAGAATAGGCAAGAGAAGCTTGTTCCGTCCTTATGCTTCGCGTGCCGCCGGAACGACGGTGCTTCTACCATGCTCTTCTGTGGTTTTGGGACTCCCGAAGCGCGTTAGATCACCGAAGGGCACGAAATCTGAGGGGAAAAAAGACAGAACGAAGGGGAGTGTGAGCATCGAAGCTGGAGGAGAGTGACTGCGAAAGGGAGCGGAGGTTGAGGTCAGAAGAGTGGAGGACAGTGGGACTATCCGGGAAAACTGAGGCGAGATTCCGAGACATCAGCTAAGGTTCAATGGACGAGAGTTTACGGTGATGTAACCGTACCGCAGACCATTGAGGAGGTTAGTTCGAGTAGGTAAAGTTAAGCCGACTGTAACGTATGAAATCTTCATAAAATACATATATTAAATGCATGCATTTATGGACCACGGAAATTTTATTTACCTACTCATCATATTTTTGAAAATATTTAAAAAAAGGAAAATCGTTCTCTTCTTTTGTTCGGTAGTGTATATATATATATATATATATATATATATATATATATATATATATATATATATATATATATATATATATATATATATATATATATATATATATATATATATATATATATATATATATATATATATATATATATATATATATATATATATATATATATATATATATATATATATATATATATATATATATATATATATATATATATATATATATATATCATAAACTCACCGTTTACTTCTGTTCCCTTAAATTGTTTACCATATGACGTTAAACGACCAAGTAATTTTAACCTACCAATTATCTAAAAGCCCTAACAAAACGTATCCAATTGCCTTCATAATCCTTTCCTATTATATTAGTCGCCAGCGTTAAAGTTACTTTTTGTTTACTTTCTATTTTGTTTTCATTTTTGCATGCATTTTTGACTCCTTTTTACGTATTGTGTTTAAATCGATTTTTAACATTTCACTTGCGTATAAGTTTCTTATATACCTTAATTTTCAATTATTTACTGTATTTTTTTTAACATATTTTTTTCTTCAATTTCATATATATTTATCATATTTTTAATACATGTGCCAATGAACTCTAAATTTTTAGAGCTATTTTATGCCTTTTTAAAATTTACACATCACATTGTTTTTTTTGTATTTGGGAAAAACATTTAGTCATTTGAAGATGGTCTCGGTTGTGCTACCGAAACGTGCGGCAAATATATTTAGGACGATCAGATGGGTCATCATATATATATATATATATATATATATATATATATATATATATATATATATATATATATATATATATATATATATATATATATATATATATATATATATATATATATATATATCTCAAAGTAGCGCGAGAGAATGATGAAAATGAATCCATTAAATCACATAGAAAGAGAAAACGGAATAATTTTTCCTTGCAGTAATATTTTTATTACCTTTTTTCGAACAAATCCGTGCATGAAAGCGATTCGAACCAGATACACTGAGGCAGTGAGCACCACTTTGATCACAGTTAAAAGTATGCCGTTAGTACACTACGCTACGCAGAGAACCAAAAAAATCTCTAAATAGAATAGCTTTTAAGGAACACTTTCGCAAGCTCGAACGGGGACTATGAAAGAAATAGAAAATTAATTGGGAATTTAAAGAATAAATTTAAAGGCATACTTTTAACTGTGATCAAAGTAGTGCTCGCTGCCTCAGTGTGCATGCTTCGAATCGCCTCCCTGCACGGATTTGTTCGAAAAAAGGTAATAAAAATATTACTGCAAGGAAAAATTATTCCGTTTTCTCTTTCTATGTGGTTTAATGGATATATATATATATATATATATATATATATATATATATATATATATATATATATATATATACATGTTTTGTTAAAAAACAGTTTGTATTTTGATTTTATCAATTTTATTTTGGAACGTTCCAACTCGCGAATGCAGGTTTTTGTATCTGGTTGGAGATTAAAGATCAGTTGAGTAAAATATATTTTATTTTTTACAACTAATTTGAGTTTTGGCCGTGAGATTTCGCCTTTCTTAAGGTATCTTCAGACGGAAGTCTTCGTTATTGTTGAGGCTATGTTGATTTGGTGTTGTACTTTGGTTTTGCCTCCTTTACCGGTGAGGTAGCTCATTGATGGTCGTGAGCAGCGAAGAATGAAATTGACATTGTAGATATAAAATGAGGAATATAGTAGTAGAAGGTTTTAGTAGGAGAAATAGTGGGGGAAAATGGGGAAATTGATAGAAAAGCAAAAATGAAAAGTAGAATAAAAGACAGGTCCCTGGTGATAGGGCATCTCTGGCTTTCTTTGCGTTTTGGTATATATTTTTTGTTATATATATAAATATATAAAATGCATTCAAGCCTTTGTAGCAGAGGGTTTTTTTTATCCCTACTGTTTTTGGTGAAGACTTTTTATGTTTTTATCTGGGGTGTTTACACCCTGATTTTGAGTCGTTTTTTATTATTTTGTTTATTTTTTACTTTTTGTTGTTTTTGGTATTTTTAGCGAGTTAATCGCGCTAAAATTTGGGGGGAAAATTTGAAAATTAGCACTTGACTAATTTAGTGAAAAGGGATTTTGTTTGGCTTTCTCTTGGTTGGGTATTGTGAAAATCTAAGTGAACATTGGGTCTACGTCGTCATCAATGAGTAGTCTGCTGCTTTTAAAAGGTTTTGCGTGTCCCATGTCATCAAAGCCCATGTGTTTGAGTACAAACTCGGGAGGCAGGTGCCGGTGTACTTTGTTCCAGATCTTAATTGCTCTCAGGTGAAGCTCCACGTTTATGGGAGTTATCCCCATTTCACCATGGAGCTCACTCTGCCTTCTCCGTTCTCTCCTTCCGGTTCTCGTTATAATATAGACCGCCTTATTTTGGATCCTTTGCAGTTTAAGCACTTGGGTCTTGGGAATCGCGTTTATAGGGAGCGGCGGATACAGGAGTTTTGATCGAATATATGCATTATAGATCTTTAGTTTGTTGGAGGTACTCAGGTTTAGGAACTTTAAAAGTTTCCCCAAGTCCTTCCGTGCATTTGATGTAGTTTTAGATACATGACTCCCATATCCACGAGTCGTAATACGGAGTCCCAGAACCGTGTCCTCCGTGCGGCATGGAATACGTGCACCCCTCACACGGATGTCTGCGAGGGTCCATCGGAATAGTGGAATTACACGAAACTTAGGGGTATTGGTAGATATCTTCCATCTTCTCTCGAAAGAGTTGATGTTTTCAATTTCTACCGCCGTACTCTGTGCCATGTAATTCACATTCCGATAAGGTGTCGTACAGATCATCGTTATATTGTCCACAAATTGGACGTTCAACGAGCCATCAGTCAGAGGTTGGGGAAGGTCGATGGTGAATATGCTGTAAAGCAAGGGGCTTATACACTCGCCTTGTGGCATCCCCGCCTCGAGATCGAACTCGGGACTATTGAAATCTTTAATGTTTACAAACGCCCTCCTCTCCATTATGTAGTCACATAAAATCCTTTCAAGTATGGGGTCGAGGCCCAGGTGTAAAATGTTGTATTGTTTGACCTCTTCTCCATACTTTGTCAAAGGCCTTTTTGACGTCGCGGAGTACCAGATTTGCGTGGAATATTTCAGCTTTTACCTTTGCCAACCTCTCGGTGATCACGGCTAGCGCCGTGTCCGTTCCTCGCTTCCTTCGGAAGCAATGTTGTTGGCTGCTGTGAGAATTATTTTCCTCGAGGAATGTATTCACTTTGTTGGCCAATATTTTCTCCAAGACTTTCCCTGCAAATTCTAAGAGAGATATAGGCCTGAAGTTAGCTGGACTGTCCGGTGGCTTACCGGCTTTAAGAATGAATATCATTTTTGCTACATTTCAGTGGTGAGAGAAGTAAACCACGTTTAGTCACGCATTCATGATATTCATGAGCCCCAAAAGGATGTTAGGCGGGGCTCGAATAAAATTCTCCCTTGTCAGTCCTGTACGCCCTGTTGCTCGTTGATGAAAGGATTTTAAGGTTTTTGAGTGTAAAAGAACAACCTCTGACCCCTCCCCATCCCAATTTATCGGAGACCACGTGCTATTAGCCTCCCGCCATAGACGACGTCATTTCCTGTTCGAATATTCTCGAATTTCGACTCCTGAGCACGTTGTGAAAATATTTCCCAATCCCACGAACTTGTCCCAAGCCTCCTCCCCCTCCGGTGACGAGGTGTGAAAAAGCAGCTATGTCTCGCCCTTGCTGCTAAATGATGATTCGACTCCGCCTCTGGATTAAGATGTCTGGTGCTTGTGACTCCTTTCTCCAAACTCCCCCTTCCCCCTCAGAATCGGGCATACAAGTACTCAGGCTATTCTGTAGTTCGACGAGTCCAGCCCGCACCTCAAGGCCGTCCTTATCGTCTCGTCCCGTAAACGTTCGTCAGGCAGAAGACTTCTTCAACCGTGATTATACCCAAGTCAATCGGTAGCTACTGTGAACGGCAAGCCTTTGAATTTGCGCAACCGAACCGAAGAAAATCTCTTCCATGGAATTACGAGTAATCCCACATTCCCCGTCGAACGCCATCTTTGAAGTTTGACTATCCTCATCGAAAGGTTGGTTCGGATCGTGCCCCTCCTGCTTCATTCGGATCGTGCCCCACTTGCCTCATCGGATCGTTCCCCACTCGCCTCATCGCAAGAAGGACCTTCCTCGAAGTCATCGACCAGTAAGGCTGAAACCCCCTCTATTAATAGTATTGTCAAGTTCCCCCTTTTGATCTGAGTCTAATTACATTAATCAATTAATTCCATTTGAGAATCCCTCCTCATAATAATTATCAAGAGACTCTTTCAATTTAAATAATTAACCTTTGCTTATTATTATTATTCTTATTTTGATCTTTCTAAATAAAATTATATTTTTGTTGTTTCATATTTAACTAACCTTGAACGATACTCTCGGCCTATTCAAGTAAATATCGCCAACCATTTATGCACTCTGTCTGATTATTAAGGATTTGAATCCCAACGTCTCAAGTATGACCTCCTAGTCGGTCGTTAATCCCTGCGAACAGTCCTTCAACGGTTCGCGTTGCAGTAGGTGATTAAGTTACCCCCCCCTCTCACACATAATATAGGAGTAGTGTATGGTATAGAGTAGTTGTATGACGACAGAGAGTTGTTCGGCAGTAATTCTACCGCCGAGTCCCTCCATATCTCTTTCCTGCGATACATAATGGCGAGGATGTGTTCTGTGTATCTGCTCGTTCAAATCGTTTATTAGATTTCGAAGACAGAGGTCTTCGAAATCTAAATCAAAGTTATCATTCTTTTCCAGGGATATCTTATATATAGATGCCCAGAATAGTCTGAATTCCTTTCGGTATTGTCACGTGTAAGTTTTATGGTCTTTTTTGTCTGTCCGCCTCTCAGTCTTTTAACTGTCTGCCAGAATGTACGTGAGTCGTTTTCGATATTTAGTCCGTCTATCAAATTGTCCCAAAGTACATTCTGTTGGTCCCTTTTAAGAGTCATTCATTCGTCACGTATCTGTCGTGTTCGTCTGTGCGTAGTGATGTTGGGGCCAGGGAGGTTTACTTCATTGATCTGTTTCCCGTATTCTCTCCTGTTGCATTTAATTCTATGGGTCTAAGAAGGGGCAGGGAGAGTTTTATATTTAACTCGGGGAATGGCTTCCTTATCGGCTTTTATATCATTAATTTTATCCAACTTTTCGTCAATCTCTTCTAGAGTGGCATTATTTAAGAGGTCAGGGTTGTATTTGTTTATAAGTATCCCAGTTGATTCGAGCGTATCTCTTGCGTTCTGGGATAGGGACTTGAATGGGGGTGTTTGAAATTTTAATAAGGATAGCCTGGTGGTCGCTGGAGATAGAAAGGCCCGGTTCAATGAAGTATTTGTAGGGGAACACAGTGCTAGTGAGCACTATGTCTGGTTTTATGGCTGATCTACGTGTAATGTATGTGAGGAAGTTTAGTCTAATTCTTGTCATAATTTGCCTTTCAATAAGTGCCTCAAGATTCCTGCTTGCTGGGTTGGTCGACGTGTAATCTGAGGCAGCACTCCTCTTATTGAGGACGCCAGAAAAAAGAACGGTTCTGCCGTGACCACAAAGTTGTAGGAAGTTGTGAAGGGGCATTTACCCTCTCATTGGAGGCTGGTACCCTGTTGCCAGGACCAGGGGGCCCAGTGCCGTGCGGACCTCAACAGCCAGGTATGACTCCTCGTGTCCACTTATTGATCTGAAGTCAAGACCTCTTTTCACAGTTATCGCGCATCCGTCGAAACGTTCTCCGCTGTGATTTTGGGTTAAGACTTCGTAGGGGAAAATTTTTATCCTGTCTGTGTCATTCATCCTATGTTCTGAGATAAATATAACGTCTGGGTCACATTGTTGTATTACGTTATCGTATAGTATTTTTTTGTTCGTCCAACCGTCAGAGTTAAAATGTGATATTTTTAATGAGTCCATTGTCTTGTTGACTAAAGATCCCTGTGTGTGGTCGTGTTATTTTTTGGACTTATTCTCTTACGAGATTAGGTCCTTGTGGAGAGTTTGGTGGCGTGATTGTTTTTCTTGTACGTTTTGCCTGAATTCGACGTCCGTTAGAATAATAAAGGTTTCAAGTGCCAGTTTGATCAAGTCTTGGAGAATTCCCATTTGTATCTTCCGGATTTTCGTTCTTTGGTGCTTTTATAGGCAAAAGTCGGGAGTACCATGTTCCTTTAGCAGAAAAGGTGAAGTACTCCCTCGGAACCGGTCCGTTGGGTGTTAAATTTGGGGCCCATCTCTTTTATGAGAAGAGCCTCAAGAATCTTCACGCGGCGAAGGTCAGAGTTTCTTCTGAGTATAGTAGTGTTTTCGAGCATACTTGCTCTTGTACTTTGTGCGTTATGCTTTTCTTTGTAATGTGTTTTTATTCCTCCTTCTTGCAAATGCATTGTTAGGCGCCGGCTGATGGTAGTATTGGTCATACTTATATATTGATTATTTGGATGAGGTTTGCAGTCCTCATGGGGGCATTGGAATTTGTATACCACATTTTTAGCCTTTAAGATCGATTGCTTATCGCTGAGGTTGTTTTTCATTAATAAGTTGCTTACTTTTGTGTTTTTATAATAAATTCGTAAGGATAACCTGTTATTTTCTTTGATAGTGTTACTTTTTATGATATCTTGTAGTATTCTTTCGTCTGTTTTGTAAGCATCCGTCATTTGGTAATTGTGATAGAGTGGTATTAGTTTGTTTTTTTCTCTTCCCTCCTTTACTTCAAGCTTGGAGTCGATAATTTTATTCCGAATTTGTCTAATTTTCTGTTTGAGTAGCCATTATTGATCAGGATCTGTTTTGATCTTCGAAAATTCTCCTAGTTTGTCTGTGATTCCAAGTGAACTAAACTTCACCATTACCATTTTGTGAGGAACTTTGTCGAAGGCTTTTTGAAAATCTAGGCATAAATTAGCAATCGATTTTTCGTCGACTCTTCGTCGATTTTCGCAAATACTCGTCTGTGAGATGAAATCTGTCACGCGGCAAATCGTTTCATCATAAATGCGACACGATTTTTTTTTCGGAAATCAACGATTCTAGAAATTTTGCAAACAACTGAAGTTAAACTAATGGGTCGATAGTTGCTGACTCGCTTTTTGCTGCCCTTTTTGAAATCGGAGTTATATTTGCGTACTTCCAATCATTTGTAACAATGCCTCTCTCTAAAAAATCATTATAAAGATTTTTGCTAGGTGCTTGTTAAATGCGTCCTTAATTTCTTTCAGAACCCTTTCATAGAACATATCTGGACCTGGTGATTTATTTGCATGTATTTTATTAATCAAATTGTTAGCATCTTGCGTGGTACAACTGGCATTCTAATCGCTCAATCCTTTCAGTTACAATAGTTAGTTATGATATAACTTCAGTTTTCAGCTTGGATACACTGATGAAATAATTGTTCAGTAAGGAAGCGGTATCGGAAATCATTAAATTTTAATTGGCTTCTTCATCTTTTAATGGCTTTCTAATTATTTTTTATTGTTTACTAGAGAGCAGGTTTCTTTAGAGGTGCTTTACAATTTCCTGGCTCTTATCTCTTCTTCCTCTTTGGATTTTTTTGAGACCTCTCGTTATTTTTTGCTTCAAAGTAATTGTATTTATCTTCAACACGCTTAGAAGGCCGGTCTTTAATATACGGTACGACTTTTTCCTCTCCCTTATTATCATTTTTATATCTTTATTTAACCAATTGGGAGCTTTATTACTAACGCCTTTAGGGATTTCACAGTGATAAAGTTTGCTTGAATTTCCATAAAATAATTCTTGAAAGAAATCCGCGCATAATTTATTCCTTTGGTAAGGTTCTCATGCTATGCTAGGCTTTACTTTCATGGCTTCGTAATTCCGTTTGTTAAAATCAGGTTGGGATATTTTGTTCTTTTTCTTTAAATTCAATGAAGTTGTGATCGCTAGCATCAAATTCTCAATCAACACTTTTAATAATAAGTTATTCTCAGTATTATAGTCAGAATGCTGTTAACTGGTGTCGGTTTAGTGACCAACTGGATTAAGAAATCATCTTCTATAAACTTCAAATGTCTTTTCTTTTCACTCTCTGCTGAGAGAGTGGGAGAGAGTCAGATTGGGTTAGAGAGAGAGAGAGAGGGGAGGATAAAGAGGGAGATAAAAGGAGAGAAGGAGCCAGCGAGACGGGGGGGGGGGGGAGTGAGGGCAAGCGGAAGAGTGTTATTAGAAGAAACCTCAGAAATAATTGAGACTGAGATAATATTTGCATTCGCGTTTTGGGGGAACATTTTCCCGAACAGAAACCAAAGACGTGTGTCAGGCACCTCAATTACACACACCCACTCGAGAACACCTACATAGAGTACGGTAAACATAAAATAGAAAAGGTTTACATTAATTTGAAAGCAAGGGGATCGTTTAGACGGGAGAATTACGGCTCAATTAGGATGAGGTTACTAATTGGGACCTAGTAATATCAAACCTTCTGCCTAAGGTTAGGTCTGGTTAGGTTAGGACAGGATAAGATTGATTCAATGAGAATAGATTAGGTTAGATTAAGTTAGAGGGCAACAGGATCAGTCAACTTAAATTGTGAAATATTAACGTGAGATTAAGTGAGCTTAAATTAGGTTAGATTAGGTGAGATTAAGCGAATGTAAACTTTGGTGAGAATTTGAAGGGTGAGGTGAGATTTGTAATGTTAGATCAGGTGGAATCATCCAATCGAGAGTATCTCGTCCACGATGCGGGGGGGGGATGAGGCAACTTCCTACTCACACACACTCTCTCTCTCATTCGGGCTCTCTATCTATCTCTGTCGCTTCATCTCCCTATTTCTTTCCTTCTTTCTCTATCTCTCTCTCTCTTTCTCTCCCTCCCTGTCTCTTCCTCCCGCTCATCTCTGTCACTTTCTCTCCCTCTTTCTTTCCTTCTCTCTCTCTCTCCCTGTCTCTTCCTCCCCCCCTCTCTGTCGCTTTCTCTCCCTTTCTCTTTCCTTCTCTTTCTCTTATCTCTCTCTCCCCCTCTCTCTTCCTCTCCTTCACCTACCTCTCTCTGCCCACCTTCTCCCCATAAATAGCTAATTTCATTTGCACAGAAATCTCTCGTTCAGATTAAATGTGGGAATTTTCACTATTAAATTTTAAGTAATCAGCTACATTAAAAAATAGAGATTAAAAAATTAATAAAACAAATAGTCGACCCCCTTATTATAAAAAAATATATACCTTCAGCTCACTAAACTAATTTAATATCGTTGTTTCTCTAAAACTAAATTATTTTTATTAATTAATCGAAAAAGTTTAATATTAAAAACTACATTCCTGTGAGATTGCTGTCTCGTTAATTCCTTTAACTATTCGCATTTTATCTATTTTCATGAGTCTGTTTCTATTTTAGAGAGAAATATCTTAAAAATAAAACCCCCCAAATGTATTAAATAGGGAGCGCCTGTGAAATAGGACATTATTTCATTCTATAAACACAATTCCAAGAATCTTTTTCTCGTCTTCAATTGGCCCAGAAAGTGTCATTGGTTCAGGTGGACCAGGAGGCGTAGTTGGCCCTGGAGATGTCATTGCTCCAAGAGGCCAGGTTGGCACAAGAGGTCTTATTGGTCAAGGAGCCGCAGTTGGCTCATTAGGTGTCATTGGCCCAGGAGCCGCAGTTGGCTCATTAGGTGTCATTGGCCCAGGAGCCGCAGTTGGCTCATTAGGTGCCATTGGCCCAGGAGGCCAGGTTGGCACAAGAGGTCTTATTGGTCCAGGAAACGCAGTTGGCTCATTAGGTGTCATTGGCCCAGGAGCCGCAGTTGGCTCATTAGGTGTCATTGGTCCAGGAGCCGCAGTTGGCTCATTAGGTGTCATTGGCCCAGGAGGCCAGGTTGGCACAAGAGGTCTTATTGGTCCAGGAAACGCAGTTGGCTCATTAAGTGTCATTGGCCCAGGAGCCGTAGTTGGCTCATTAGGTGTCATTGGTCCAGGAGCCGCAGTTGGCTCATTAGGTGTCATTGGCTCAGGAGCTGCAGTTGGCTCATTAGGTGTCATTGGTCCAGGAGCCACAGTTGGCTCATTAGGTGTCATTGGTCCAGGAGCCGCAGTTGGCTCATTAGGTGTCATTGGCCCAGGAGCCGCAGTTGGCTCATTAGGTGCCATTGGCCCAGGAGGCCAGGTTGGCACAAGAGGTCTTATTGGTCCAGGAAACGCAGTTGGCTCATTAGGTGTCATTGGCCCAGGAGCCATAGTTGGCTCATTAGGTGTCATTGGTCCAGGAGCCGCAGTTGGCTCATTAGGTGTCATTGGCCCAGGAGGCCAGGTTGGCACAAGAGGTCTTATTGGTCCAGGAAACGCAGTTGGCTCATTAGGTGTCATTGGCCCAGGAGCCGTAGTTGGCTCATTAGGTGTCATTGGTCCAGGAGCCGCAGTTGGCTCATTAGGTGTCATTGGCCCAGGAGCTGCAGTTGGCTCATTAGGTGTCATTGGTCCAGGAGCCACAGTTGGCTCATTAGGTGTCATTGGTCCAGGAGCCGCAGTTGGCTCATTAGGTGTCATTGGCCCAGGAGCCGCAGTTGGCTCATTAGGTGCCATTGGCCCAGGAGGCCAGGTTGGCACAAGAGGTCTTATTGGTCCAGGAAACGCAGTTGGCTCATTAGGTGTCATTGGCCCAGGAGCCATAGTTGGCTCATTAGGTGTCATTGGTCCAGGAGCCGCAGTTGGCTCATTAGGTGTCATTGGCCCAGGAGGCCAGGTTGGCACAAGAGGTCTTATTGGTCCAGGAAACGCAGTTGGCTCATTAGGTGTCATTGGTCCAGGAGCCGCAGTTGGCTCATTAGGTGTCATTGGCCCAGGAGGCCAGGTTGGCACAAGAGGTCTTATTGGTCCAGGAAACGCAGTTGGCTCATTAGGTGTCATTGGCCCAGGAGCCGTAGTTGGCTCATTAGGTGTCATTGGTCCAGGAGCCGCAGTTGGCTCATTAGGTGTCATTGGCCCAGGAGCTGCAGTTGGCTCATTAGGTGTCATTGGTCCAGGAGCCACAGTTGGCTCATTAGGTGTCATTGGTCCAGGAGCCGCAGTTGGCTCATTAGGTGTCATTGGCCCAGGAGCCGCAGTTGGCTCATTAGGTGCCATTGGCCCAGGAGGCCAGGTTGGCACAAGAGGTCTTATTGGTCCAGGAAACGCAGTTGGCTCATTAGGTGTCATTGGCCCAGGAGGCCAGGTTGGCACAAGAGGTCTTATTGGTCCAGGAAACGCAGTTGGCTCATTAGGTGTCATTGGCCCAGGAGCCGTAGTTGGCTCATTAGGTGTCATTGGTCCAGGAGCCGCAGTTGGCTCATTAGGTGTCATTGGCCCAGGAGCCGCAGTTGGCTCATTAGGTGCCATTGGCCCAGGAGGCCAGGTTGGCACAAGAGGTCTTATTGGTCCAGGAAACGCAGTTGGCTCATTAGGTGTCATTGGCCCAGGAGCCATAGTTGGCTCATTAGGTGTCATTGGTCCAGGAGCCGCAGTTGGCTCATTAGGTGTCATTGGCCCAGGAGGCCAGGTTGGCACAAGAGGTCTTATTGGTCCAGGAAACGCAGTTGGCTCATTAGGTGTCATTGGCCCAGGAGCCGTAGTTGGCTCATTAGGTGTCATTGGTCCAGGAGCCGCAGTTGGCTCATTAGGTGTCATTGGCTCAGGAGCTGCAGTTGGCTCATTAGGTGTCATTGGTCCAGGAGCCACAGTTGGCTCATTAGGTGTCATTGGTCCAGGAGCCGCAGTTGGCTCATTAGTTGTCATTGGCCCAGGAGCCGCAGTTGGCTCATTAGGTGTCATTGGCCCAGAAGCCGCAGTTTGCCTAGGAGATGTCAGTGGCCCATGAGGTGTCATTAAAAATGTTCCAAATTCAAGCATCGTCCTTAAACTGTTTGGGGACATTTTACATTAGGTCGCATATTTGGGGGCGTTGGTCCATTTTCTCTTAGATGTGATAAAAGAAAAAAAAATGTGGAGCAAATTATTCCAGGATATATTTGCCGCACATTTTCACTTCCTCCAACTCACCACTTTCTTTACAGACCTCTCAAAGACTTTCTGGTAGAGATGCTCTCGTTGGAGTTGGCTTCAAATTACACAGAAAATAGAGTCAGGATAGAAGAAATGAAAGATACCCATAACCAAAATATTTCTCACGAGAGACGAACCACGTTCATTGATGTGACGTCATTACGAGATAGCCATCGAGCCAATCCTAACTTCATTCATCCGCTTGAGAAGAGTAGCGAACTGCTGTTTCTCGCCCCTCCTTGCATATACACTTCTTTTATTATCTCTCTTTACTACAAAATCTACAGGGTAGATTTTTATTCTACACCGTCGGTCTTCTTTTATTCTTTCTATATTACCTCTCTCTTAAATTACAAAATCTACAGTGTAGATTTTGTATTCTACACCGTCAGTGTTCTTTTATTCTTTATTTACTATCTCTCTCTTTACTACAAAATCTACAGTGTAGATTGTGAGAGGACGACCGTGAAGGTCCACCTTGACCCTCTTCCCGTCGGGTAGATGCCACGTGGCCTTAAGCAGGATTTCAAAAACGAGGCCGCAACGGAATTCTCGCGTGGGAACAGCCAACCACTGTCTACAGCTGTATTTGCTAACGCTGACCGATTTTCCGCTGAGACCCCCTCACTGAGAACCCTATGCCTCGCGGACATCCTAATTTTCCCCAGACACGAGGCTCCAGCTAACCCTCCATGCCTCGAGGCGAGGATCGCCCCTTGTACGAACGTATTCCCAAGGCCTTATCTTGTCTGGTAGACGAGGAATGGCGCCACCAGATTCCATTGGGATTGCCATAGTCTGAAGGCCTTCTAGCGAACAAGCCAACAGAGTATTTCTGAGGTGTCCTGTTACTCGAGGGAGAGAGAGAGAGATAGATAGATAGAGAGAGAGAGAGAGAGAGAGAGAGAGAGAGAGAGAGAGAGAGAGAGAGAGAGAGAGAGAGAGAGAGAGAGAGAGAGAGAGAGAGAGAGAGAGAGAGAGAGAGAGAGAATATACCGCCCGCTTCTCGCGAAGATCCATCTCTTGGTCTCGAGTCGAACCTCAGAGATAGAAAGTTTCGTCCGCTAGACTAATTGCCGTGAATTCTGGCCACAGTCAGAAAGAAAATTCGTGAAGCGACATTTCCTCGGACAATCGTGCGACCCCCTCATCTCATCCCGTTTCAAGAATACTTCGCCCCTCGTCCGAGATTACTTATTCCCACATCCAAGAACACCTTGTTCCGAGTTCAAGAATATCTCCACTCACCTTGTTAGAGTCATTCGCCCAGTATTCAAGATTACCCCACTCATGCTGGGGTAATCCTATCCCGCCTGCTAAGGTATACACTTACGATTCTACGATATATATATATATATATATATATATATATATATATATATATATATATATATTTATATATATATATATATATATATACATATATATGCACATATCTAATAAAAATCTGGTGCCAGGTATAGTTCGTTTGTTTTTTTCTAAAGAACTTATAAAGAAACCTTGTCTTTTAAAGTGCCCCTCCCCAGTCATTTGCTGATTTTCTTATCGCCAAGTACATTCAAGTTATTCCAAGATAGTGGAACGATCTTTAAATTTGTTATTTTAATTTTATATGTGTCCCTTGAGACCGTAAGTTTTAATTTTCCATTTTGGTGTGGCGGTTTCGGAGACGAGCCTCTCCCGAGCAGGATTAAAAACCTCGAGTCCCCTTTGATCGTATGGGGATTAATTATATTTGCATTTCAGAAAAGGAACTCTATTGGGTAATTTTGCTTTACAAGTTTGCTTTCGCAAGAGCCCCACGAGCATAACCGTAGGTTCTTTTCGTATACAGCGGTTAAACGAAAAGGTCGTCATTTGAACGCTTAAAAAGTCAGGGAAAAGCTTTAGGATTATCTGGCAAGGATTTAATTGCATACTTTCAAGAAGCAGAAAGAAACGAAAGGGCAGAAAAAAGAGAACGAGATCAGCTGCAGCTGGAGATGGAAGAAAGGGAAAGAGTTAGGCAATAAGATCGCGAACTCAGTCTCAATCAACTAGAAACCCTTTCCGTATATTCAAGAACTGAAGCCCCACAGTTCCCCTCCGTCAAGTTACCAGTCTTCAAAGATAGTGAAGATTTTAGCCCATACCTTACGCATTTCGAAAAAAAATATTTGAGGTCAATCACTGGGACATTCAAGCAGACGGTGTCGCTAGATTGCTTCCCCTCCTAAATACTCAACTCCGAGATATTTTTATTTCCCTTTCTACCGAAGCAACAATGGATTACTCCACCCTTAAATCAGAACATTTATCGGCAGTAAATATAAACCACAAATTTTATCCATCTAAATTCCGTCACGCTAGAATTCAGCCTGGACAGACATTTCGTGAGTTTGGTTTCACCCTACAAGGAAACTTTAATTCTTGGCTAGACTCCGTCCAGATTACTCGCGAATATGAGTCCCTCGTCGATTTCTTCCTTAGGGACCAGTTGATGGCAGTGCTGCCCGAGGAAATCCGCGCATTCGTGAAAGATAGGCAATGCACTACTTTCAAAGAATATATCGAAGAGGCAGATGTGTACGCCGCCAGTCACAACCTTCACCCAAAGGACCAAGGGAAGTCACATACTCCATCCCCTAGGAGCAAGAATAGTAACTCCCGGCCCCCCCCCCCTAGGAACGCTCCCAAATTTATGAAGGTCACCGGTCCCTCCAAACCGAAGAACCTTCTCCGGTCTGAGCCGAGGGATATCAATCCCCTCATTTCAACTTACCCTTCGTCGGCCTACCCCAGAAGGCCCGTTGTTTGTTTTTCGTGTGGCGTAGAGGGCCACGTGAGACCTAATTGCCCCCAAAATTCACACCTCCAATCCCCTCCTAACCACCTAGGTCATCAGATTAGCGATGCTCCAACTTCCCTGCCTTCTCGCTCGGAAGATCCCGCAACTCTCTCGACGAATAGTCCCTCGGGACACCAGGTGAACTTTTTGTTTTATAAGAACTCCCTCGGTGGATTACAATTTGAACACGGATCCGTAAATGTATGCAAGGTGTCCACCTTCGTGAGGTACACTGGTTGTACCTCTATCGTAGTGTCCGATGAATTACTTCCCCCAGTAGGCTTTGACAATAACAAATACGTTGTGGTCCACGACTACCTTGGACGAGCAAACCGTTTCCCTGTCGCCAGTATTTTATTGGATGGGCTGAAGTAGTCGCGTCTCGATTTAATTCTGCGGCGTGCTGGTCGGCAAGAGCCCCCAAATAAACCCTAATCAGGTGGCTCAGTCCGTCATTATCCGGTCCCAGGCTCAGAAGAATTCAGCGTGTCCCGTTCCTTAGAGCCCCCTTATGACCTCGAGTTCAAAGCACTAACACAGCGAGGCATTTGCGCAAGCACAAAAAGGTGCGCAACTCTCCTGCCCCTTTGGGAAACGCGAGGACTCACGAACAAGGCTTTGCCC
Organism: Ceratothoa steindachneri; assembly: GCA_963969495.1. NCBI lineage: Eukaryota > Metazoa > Arthropoda > Malacostraca > Isopoda > Cymothoidae > Ceratothoa > Ceratothoa steindachneri. Next base: position 192,930,937 of record OZ018317.1, read on the forward strand.
GTAGAAAAAGGAGGTCTCTTATCTCATTAAGGAAGGCCTAATTTACCACGCCTGTTCGGGTGGAGTTAGCCCCGCGACTCACTCTTTCTGTATCCCATCACCGCCGCATAATGCTTATGCCCCTGGGAACCCTGCCAGGATGTTTTATCCACCACAAAACAATGTAAACCCTTCCTACCC